>CM060961.1:230830964-231578464 GCA_030765045.1 Tenodera sinensis
GAGATGTTTTGTACACTATTGAATCTTTACTTCTTTTTACAGCAATAAGATAAAATAAAAGAAAAACATCTGACATGTTACACTCACATGACTTTCTCTACTCTTGTACTAACCATTCTTACAAACTCTTATTCCTATATCTTCTTTGTGTTAGTTAAGATAAACATTTGTACAAAGTATCTTACTGTTTATTTCCTTGTAGGTACAAAGGGAATATTAGAATACAGTAGGCTTTGTGTGATAGTTAAATGTTTTAAAGCTTTGAGATTGTGTTCTCTTTGCTAAGACTAACATTTAAAAAAAGGAATAACAATGTTCTACTTGACGAAAGTTTAAGTATTCCAAAAACTCACACAAATAACAAGGAATATCTAGGGACTGGTTCACTCTACAAAACAAATTATTGGGACATAAATTGTGTGTTTTAACAAGATATACATTTTTTGTAAGATTTGGTCTATCTCTTACGGTTTACCAGTTAGACAAAACTCATCCAGAGTGAACAGGGCTATATGGGCTATAGCCAGAATATTCAAAATATACAAACATATGCTATTTTAATCAAAATCGTTAGTCATTTTCAAGGAAATGAAAATTTTCCATATAAAGGGTAGCTTAGGGTGGAAGAGTTTTCTTCAAAATCTTCATGCTGCATCCTTAAAGACATTAAACTTAAGGGACACTGGGAGTGAAATTTGAAAGTTCCACATTTTGTGATAGATTTTTCTCAAATGTTTACTGTGTTTGTATTTATATGAGAATAGGAGTTACTCCGAATTTCATTAAAATTGGATAATTCGTTTATGATATATAAATTATTTTATTAATTTAATAGGCACATTTTCAAAATGTAGCTCGTGTCTATTGACTTTTCAAAATTCATTTATATTGGTAGAACTGATACTCTAAAACATGGGTAACAATTGTATGAAGAGATATGTCAAATACGTTTGCTGATTATGCTGTACATATTTTTTTAATAACAAAGAAAATTTAATCTTAAAAATTATTGATATTTTTTCATACAAAAAACGTTTTTGGAATTCATGTTAATAATAACATCAATATTGACTCATAGTTTTGTTTAGCTGCTATTTATGAATACTTTTGGAAATTTTCATTGAATTTAAAGCAAAACTCAGGCGCAACCTTCTTTTGGAATGTGCAGAAATGTAATTTTGAGAAAAACAGACTTTTATATAGGAACATACTGTATACGTTAAGGGAAGAGCACTATTTGAAAGGGTCGTAATGACCACATGGAGTGGGGGATGTGAAAAATGTTAGCTGATCCAAATGCACAGGTGTTCCAGGAACATTTTAACGTAAAAAAACAATTTTAAACTTTTTGACAATTTTAACCAAAATTTCACTCCCAGTAAATACCAACTTTAGTTTTAGCCGACTTCTCAGTTTTGAGTTATGCTATCCGCACACACACACGCGCATGCACACCCACAGACACTGTGACGTCATGGAAGGTCGTCACTTCGAGATATCGACTGGCCTTATCTTAGAGAGGTGTACAGCCGTCAGGTTGGTAAGCGTAACCCCTCTCGCGCCCCGCTACGCCCTGCACACAGTATAAAATCCAGTTGCCCGACCAGTCGTTAGTTCACTTCAGCGCGAAGCGCGCTGCCTTCAGTCTTTGATCTTCACTTCAGCGCGAAGCGCGTTGCCTGCAGTCTTCGATGTTTACTTCAGCGCTGCCTCCAGTCTTCGTCAAGTAGTCGAGCTCCGTTAGGCGCTGCCATCAGTTGTCTTCGTCAGTCAAAGTATAGTCAGCTTCGACCAAGCGTAATGTATGAGCCTTATACACTATGGTTTAATCTTCATCAAGCCGAGGCGCTCAGCATTAGTATCTTACATACTTGCCTACATGTTCGTCAGTAATGAGCCGATAGGCTTAGCAATTCTCAATTCTACTAACATTGCTCGGCAAGCTCCTCTTCATTGAGCCAAGCAGTTCACCAACAGTGACGTCAGCACGCATCGAAGTCAACAGGGTCATGCTTCTTGGTCTTGCTTGTCAAAGGGGGCAAGCAAGTGAGCAAGTTTTCTCCATAGAGAAGCAATGTCGGCATTCACCACCATTTCTTCGGGATGTATGCTAATTCAGGCATACACTGGGCATACGCGGAATTAAGCAGGAACGACGCGTTTATTCTTCATGGCTGATATGCAGGAATGTGCCACAGTCCATGTGCATGTTCATTTCAACACAATTGGATAAGGACCTGTTCCAAAAACACACCAGACATTTGGGTGAGACAAACAGTTCTGTATTTCATTTAGATGTATGTGTTTAGTGTTTTAGGGCTTTTATGCTAAAGCAGGGTAGGTGATCTTTGTATCACGGTTAATGTAGCCTAAACGGCAATAGTTATAATTCCGACTAACACAATCAACTGAGTGTGGTTAAAAGGGATGACTTTTGTGTGCCAAGTTATATTGGTGAGTCAGGCCCAGTCTACCAGTGTTGCTCAGGAAGTCAAATAGTCAGAAAGGAATTATTACTTAGTGCAAAGAATAGTTTACATTTATGTCTATTTTATGTAACTGTTTATTTTTACTACATTTTCGTAATATATATATTATCATTCACCATACTTTCAATGTTCTTATGTATATTCTTGTTACTTAACACCGTCAGTGTTAAGTCTTGTATTTATTTATGTTTCCAAAATATATTCAAGGAAAAGGCATTTGGTATTATATGTAACCACAATATACCCCACTGATCCATTCCCAACACGATTCCGCAAATAGATGACCCCTCACTCTCGCTAAGCCAAGTCAACAGAAAAAGCATGGGGCTAGGCTTAGCAAATGTCAAGTTAAGTAATGGTAGCAGATAGTTAAACAAGGAGAGAGTGGCGTGCGACAACACCCACAGACAGACATAGATCTTTTTCTGAAAATGCTTTTTTTCATTCAGGGAGTATTAAAACATGCATTTCCGGAGAAACTTCGACTTTGAATTTTTGGGTGGAATACAATACTTGCCATACTTGCCTGCTGTGCATGTTTTAAGACTTGCTGAACACCAAACATTCATTAGAAAAACGCACGTGTTTCTGTGAACACTATAACTTAAAGAGGAAAGGTTGGGCGGGTAAATATGGAACCTAGTGTTTAAGTTGAGTATGAGCCGATGCACAATGCACGACATCCCAACACACTGGGCTATTTACTGCTTGATGCCATGGGCTAGTAACTTCCACTACTTCTCCCCCACATGACGGGTTGTGTGCAGTCGTTCACCCCGGGACCTGGTACCATGGCATCCTGCCTACCTGCCTGCCTTCCTGCCCTCGCTCCTGGTTCAAGTTGAGCATTTTCCAAGGAAAAGTCCCCCACTCCAGTACACTTTGTATGGGACAGTTTTCAAAAGTTTTCATTTTCTCAAAAATGACTAACAATTTCGATTAAGTACCACATGTTTAAGATATTGTAATGAGAAATGAAATTTATATGTTGAATTTTCTGGGAAGATGCTTGAAAAACAACACGATTTATGTCAAACAATTTTTAAGGGGTAAACCATTTCCAAAATATTCCTTGTTATTTTTTTTTTGAATTTTCCAATATTTATATTTAATTTTCTCATCTAGGAATACAAATTTCTTTTTTCTTTCTTTCTTTTTTTTTTTTTTTTTTTTCCTTTTCCTCTTGGTCATGCAAACAAAGGAATTTCAAAACTATATCACAGTGACCAGGTTTAAAACACTTCTCTGTCATGTAAAGTCTGCTGCTACTGCATTCTCATATTCCCCTTGTATCTATTACCCAGGATATTTAGGGAGATATTCATTTACTAGACGTGTTGCAAGTGATGGCTACAGGCTGTATATTAAGTTGTTAACCTAGTTGTGTGCAGTGTAGCATCATATCACAAACTGGGTGTCTCAAATTGTAAACCCCGCGCGACAGCCCACGAAGGGCCAAGGCCTACCGCCCAGCCGCTGCGTCCCCCACCTCTGCCCACTACAGGCGTCATTGGTGAGGTGCAGTACTGGAGGGTGGGACGTGGTCAGCGCCCCGAGCCCTCCCGGCCAGTTATGCGGTCTTCTCGACCTGGGGCCGCTACTTCTCCATCAAGTAGCTCCTCAATTGGTCCCCCCGGGACCTAACGAGGCTGAGTGCACCCCGTGCCAGACCTCCCAGAGGGGATAAAATCCCCATGCTGGTACCGGGGATCGAACCCGGGTCCTCCGCGCCACAGGCAAGCGTGCTGCCAGCTGCGCTACGGAGGCGGCCGGGTGTCTCAAATAACAGTTTGTAAACATGGAAACTCAGAAAGAGTCACCGCAGAGAGTTTTAAACTCTCAAAGCAGAAACATTATTCACAATGTTTTGCAGTACTGCATGAAGGAAATGAAAAACGGCCTAGACCTTCCTTTACAAAGAGCAGTAGCTACAATGGCTACAGTAGTAAGAAAAAGTGAGATCAGGAAAGGGGATCACTAAAAAAATTTGAAAAAGTTAGTATTTCAGATGTAGTGTAGTTGGTACCGAGCTTGTGGAGGACCTAGGTTCGATCCCTGGTACTAGCATGGGGATTTTATCCCCTCTGGGAGGTCTGGCACAGGGTGCACTCAGCCTCGTTAGGTCCTGGTGAGACCAATTGAGGAGCTACTTGATGAAGAAGCAGCAGCCCCAGGTCGCAAAGGCCGCATAACTGGCCGGGAGGGCTTGGGGCACTGACCACGTCCCACCCTCCGATACTGCACCCATCAATGACGCCTGTAGTGGGCAGAGATGGGGGACGCAGCAGCTGGCTGAGAGGCAAGCCTTGGCCCTTCATGGGCTGTTGCACTAGGGGAAAAGGGTATTTCAGGCACATGAATTACTACTCCAAATGGGATTTTCTTTCAAAATATGTGAGAATATGTGACAGATTTTAGTGGTATGCCAGGATATAGCGGCTCTAAGAAGTAATGAAGAGGGTCCCAAGTAACCAGCAGTTTGTACCCAGTGCTGGGAACATGACAATATTCCAGGACTTTTAGTGAAGAAATCTGCCAATAGTGGTGACATAAGTTTCATCAAAGAAGCAGAATTAATCGACTCAGTGGCGGCTCATGACTTGTTGCAGTATGTTACATTCTCCCCATGTTTACCCTCTTTCTCTCTCTCTGGCACACATAGGTATTCATATGGCCAACTGAGCTCTTCATGTCTTGCCACTTTGTGTTTCTTATCACAAGAACCACTATTTGTGGTGATGCCATTTCTCTCAATAAGCATGGAATACAGCTTCTCTTCTCACAATAAAGCCCAAAGATTTATCTCCTCCAGTTTCACCTTGCTATTCATTTCCACACTTTCATAGATTCGTTTTTAAGTATAATGCCTTTCAAGGATGCGACACAAACATTATGAAGAAAATACTCCCTCCCTAAACTACCCTTTACATAGAAAATATTGATTTTCTTGATGGCTCTAACGATTTTGATTTAAATGCCATAGGTATGAGATATTTTTATGAAAAATGAAATGTATACCTTGAATTTTCTAGCTATAGCCTATGTAGTCCTGTTTAGGCTGGATGACTTTTGAATAACTCGTAAACCATAAGAGATAGACAAAATCTTACTGTACAAAAAACTGTAGATCTCACTAAAACACACAATTTATGTCCAAACAAATTTTCTTGTACAGTGAACCATTTTGGAGATATTCCTTGTTATGTGCATCAGTTTCTGAAAACTTAAAACTTTCGTGAAATGGAACATCATTGTTCATTTTATATTTTAAGCGTGGAAAGAGAATGGTATCTCAAAGCTTTGAAAGATCTGACTATCACACAAAGCCCACTGTATTCTAATATTCCCCTTGTATCTACAAGGATAAGGATATAAGCAATAACAAATTTCTGTAAATGTTTATCTCAACTAACACGTAGAAGATATAGGAATAAGAGATTGCAAAAATGGTTAGTACAAGAGTAGAGAAAGTCATGTGAGTGTAACACGTCAGATATCTGTATTAACACGAAGAAGATATAGGAATAAGAGTTTGCAAAAATGGTTAGTACAAGAGTAGAGAAAGTCATGTGAGTTTAACACGTCAGATATCTGTATTAACATGAAGAAGATATAGGAATAAGAGTTTGTAAGAATGGTTAGTACAAGAGTAGAGAAAGTCATGTGAGTGTAACACGTCAGATATCTGTATTAACACGAAGAAGATATAGGAATAAGAGTTTGTAAGAATGGTTAGTACAAGAGTAGAGAAAATCATGTGAGTGTAACACGTCAGATATGTGTATTAACATGAAGAAGATATAGGAATAAGAGTTAGTAAGAATGGTTAGTACAAGAGTAGAGAAAGTCATGTGAGTGTAACACATCAGATATCTGTATTAACATGAAGTAGATATAGGAATAAGAGTTTGTAAGAATGGTTAGTACAAGAGTAGAGAAAGTCATGTGAGTGTAACACGTCAGATATCTGTATTAACATGAAGAAGATATAGGAATAAGAGTTTGTAAGAATGGTTAGTACAAGAGTAGAGAAAGTCATGTGAGTGTAACACATCAGATATCTGTATTAACATGAAGAAGATATAGGAATAAGAGTTTGTAAGTATGGTTAGTACAAGAGTAGAGAAAGTCATGTGAGTGTGACACATCAGATATCTGTATTAACACGAAGAAGATATAGCAATAAGAGTTTGTAAGAATGGTTAGTACAAGAGTAGAGAAAGTCATGTGAGTGTAACACGTCAGATATCTGTATTAACATGAAGAAGATATAGGAATAAGGGTTTGTAAGAATGGCTAGTACAAGAGTAGAGAAAGTCATGTGAGTGTAACACATCAGATATCTGTATTAACATGAAGTAGATATAGGAATAAGAGTTTGTAAGAATGGCTAGTACAAGAGTAGAGAAAGTCATGTGAGTGTAACACGTCAGATATTTGTATTAACATGAAGAAAATATAGGAATAAGAGTTTGTAAGAATGGTTAGTACAAGAGTAGAGAAAGTCATGTGAGTGTAACACATCAGATTTGTTTCATAGTGCCCACACTGCAAGTGTGGAAGAGGTGCAGTAGGTTCTTCCCTGTTTTACTGTCCCTAATTTATCCTCAAAAGTATTGTCAGTATACGCACCTGAAACTATCAACAGTGAAGTATGATTTGAAGCTTTCCTGGAGACGAAGATATTGAAGATGCTCTCAGGCTTCGAGCCAGGTGTAGTTATGAAGAGACATCGACGTTTCGAGAGTGTGCATCTCTCCCATCATCAGGATGACAAATGACTAGCAAGTTTTTTTTTTTTTTTTTTTTTTTTAGGTGGAGAGGAAAAATCTTGTTACGAGACCCCATGGTACTGTGGGAGTCGCCATTGAAGATGGCCATACCCACTAAAAAACCCCATCCACCGGATTAGGAAGGTGAAAGCCTGCTGCAGTACCCCCTGTAGCACCCGCGCATTCAGTGGTGAAAATAGGGCTGGTTTGCATAGCGTAACCAGACGGAGAAGGTTAGGAGCTTGGAGACGAGCTTGACCGAAGCCCAGCTTGCCCCCTAGCGGAGTCATGGATGGTTTAGAAGGAGTCATTTGTGGTTGTTGTCAGGAATCAGGGTGCTATGTTGCTTGGCGTGTATACGCCACGTCTGTTCGTGTGTCTCAGAAGTCTGGGAACCTGTCGATACCTTGCATTCTGGATCCCTGAAACAATCTAAATATACATGTACATACACTAAGAAAAAAGAAAGTGCATACAATTAGTCTCTTAAATTAATGGTACTTAGTGTGCTAGTGGCGTCGTCAGTCTACAGTAAATTATAATTGTTATGCTCCACCATACGGCGTCGTCTGCAATTCATAATTAAGAGTGTTGATATACCATTCGGCATCGTCAATTAGGTGAATACATGTCCGTTGTATCGGCTGTTCGTCTGGAGTGCACACTTGGTGGGCAGTCTGCCTGAAATGCAGGTGCGAGCCAGTGCCACTCCCGAGGGGGCCCTCATCTCCCTGGGTCCGCCTTATAAATAAGGACTTGAGGGTTATCTGGCAAGAGAAAGTGTGTGTAGGTATGAATGCGTGTGTGTATGTGTGTGTGTGTGTGTGTGTGTGTGTGAGAGAGAGAGAGAGTGATGCACAGTTCACATGCAAATAACATCTGGGTAATTTACTAGATGTCCAGATATTGTTGCATGTCAACATCTGGCTCCCCGAGACCAATAGTTCTCTGGAATAGAGGTAGTGGCCTTGCATGTTTGTCGTGCGTTATATCATAATTTCCTAGGTTTTGAATTAGTTCGTTATGGTTTTTGTTTTTCTTATCAAGTAAGTTACAGGTGAGCTTTTTTATGAATTGTTCAATGGAATGTACTTTTAGCTCCTCGTGTAATTGGAGCGTTGGAGCTACTTCGGGTAGTCTCGCGATTATTCGGAGTACTCTATTCTGCATTGTTTGCAGTCTCTTTATGTGTGTTTTCGCTGCATGTCCCCATACGGGTGCAGCGTATGTTAGGATGGGCCGGATTAGAGTTTTATAAAGTGTTGTGCCTATCTCTAACTTTAGAGTACTGTTTGTGTTGATTATTGGGAATAGCTTATTGAGTTGCGTATTGGCTTTGGCTCTTACGGTGTCTACGTGCTGTTTCCACATAAGGCCCTGGTCCATCGTTACACCTAAGTAGGTGATGGTTTTGCTGTTCCATTGGATTGGCTCTTGTCCAAGCGTTAGTGGCTGAAGGCCGTGTTTACCATGACGGTGCTTAATTCGCTTGGTGAATACAATTGCTTGGCTTTTTCTGGTATTTACCTTTATGCGCCATTTCGTGAGCCATGGCTCTAAATCATTTAGAGCATTTTGTAGCCTGGTGCGTATAATCCTCGGCATGGTTGATTGTGTGACAAGCGCTGTGTCATCCGCATATAGATATCGGTCTACTCTTATCGTCTCTGGTAAATCATTTATGTAAATATTAAAGAGGGTGGGCCCCAATAAACTTCCTTGTGGGACCCCTGCCCTGATTGGCCGTCGCGTTGATGTCTCTGTTTCGACTGCCGTGCGGAACGTTCGGTGAGATAGATAATCCTTTATTATGGCTATCATAGAGTCCGCTAATTCCAGTGTTTATGAGCTTTCTGAGTAGACCAGCGTGCCACACGCGATCGAAGGCCCGTTCAATATCCAGGAAGATGGCCCCTGTGGATCGGTTTTCGTTGAATCCTCGCTTGATGGATTCCGTCATTCGCAATAGTTGTAGGTTGTCGAGTGTTGTGCCCGGAATCCGATTTGTTCGTTAATTACTAAGTTATTTTTGATTACGTGGTTCGTAAGTCTTTTGAGTATTATTTTCTCTAAAACCTTGCTCATAGTGCTGAGGAGGCTGATTGGCCTATAGTTTTCAGGCTGTGATTGGCTCTTTCTCGGTTTAGGGAACATGAGAACTTTGGCCTCTTTCCACTGTGGAGGGAATCGGCCTTTCTCAATTGTATAGTTAAATATATCTGCCAGTAGCTTCAGTGCTTTGGCTGGCAGATGTTTTAGTGCTATATTTGGGATTTGGTCTGGCCCCGGGGCCTTCCTAGAGGGCAGGTGTGTAATGATCCATTTGATCTCACCCGCATTCGTTTTTCGCGTCTTATTATGCGATGGTGTTCTACCGATATTCACGACCATTGCTTCCGTTTCGTCCACAAATGCTTGGTCTGACGGAAAGGCATTCGGTTCAAATGTTGCCTCTAGGGCGTCTGCAAATGCTTCGGCTTTGGCTCGGGGAGTTTCCGCTATTCCGTTAGGAGTGTGGAGGGGAGGGACATGTGTGTACGTTCGCTTGGATGCTTAGTTCCGTGTACCTACGCATTACGGTCTATTAAGTAACGCGATTTTTGCCATTTACGCCTCGCGCGATTTCTGTCTTGAATGGCTTGTCTAGTGTCGCGTGGAAATCTTTGTGTAGAAGTTATAGGATATCTGATTGGGATGTGTTGATCGGTAGCGAGCATAATTGATTCTACGATATGCTCAATAGCTTCGTCTTGTTTTTCATGTGTCTCGATTGTGTGTTCGTGTATAATGTTTTTGAAGGACTCCCACTCTGCTTGTCTGTAATTGGGTCTTGGTGGTTCCGATTTAAAAGTAATTGGGGCTTCAATTTCTAATAACACTGGGAGGTGATCTGAGTTTAACTCGTTAATTACGTGTGTGTTTGTGTTGTGTGTAATGCCCTTGAGGAGGGCAATGTCGAGTATATCTGGTCTGTGTGTATGTACTCTTGGTATGAATGTCGGCTCTTCAGGGCCAGTTAGAAGTATGTTGTGTCTGTTAATGTATGCTAGTAGTTTATTGCCCGCCTTGTTTGCAGCTACTCTATTCCAGAGGAATTGTTTCGCGTTCAAGTCCCCTGCTATTACTACTTTTTGGGCCATACGCAATAGTGTATCGATGTTGTCCGTGTCAATATCGCAGGGTGGATTATATGCCGCGATAGATGTAACTTCGGTATTAAGAAGCTTTACACTAACCGCGGTAGCCTCTATTCGGTTTAGTTGGGGGACAAACGCCTGGTGGTGTTGTACTGAATTTTGAATAACTACGGCTGTCCCTCCGCCTCTCCTATTTCTATCTGTTCGGTATACTGAGTATCCTGGGACTGAGAAGCGATCTACAGGTCCCAGGTGGGTTTCGTTAATTAGCGCTATTTGGATTGAATTCCTTTGGAGGAATTCCGTAAACTCCTTGCGCTTCCTTTTGAGGTTATTACAATTCCAGTATATGATATTTACGGTGGGTGTGTTACTCATAACAAGTGAACTGTGAGAGAATTCCCAGGGAATGTGTGACATGGTCAAAGAGGAAAAGTGGGTCGCTGTTGGTGTTTATTTGCTCCAGGAGCCACTTTGCGTGCTGGAGGAACGAGTTCCAGCCTAATTCCAGTTTTCGGTAGCCCAACTTTGTGAGTAAGTCGACTAGTGCAAGGCCATTTTCAAATGCATCGCGAGGGGTTTGCGACTTTGGGACCAAAAAGCTTGGTCCCTTTGTGTGTGTTGCCTGGTGTGTGGTTGTTTGTGTGGGAGCGGTTTTGTGTGTCTTTGTGGGTTGTGTGTTGTGTCTGTGTTGTGTTGGGGAGTGTCGCTTTGTGGGTGCAGTGACTTGGGCAGGAGCGACCTGCTTGGTCACTGCTGCAGAAGGGGCGGGGGCTGGGCGGGTTCTGCCTCTGCGGTCCTGAGTAAACCAATGCCCTTCTGCTGATGATGGGCCAGCCTGGGGTAATTTTGACTGTTCATTCCTGGGTTTGGGGTTCCCTGGCTGTGCCCTTGGCCTTGCGCGTTCCAGTGCAGAGAGGTATTTGGGGCAACCGCGCCAAGTTGCTCCATGACCTTTCTGGCCACAGAGGGCGCACAGGCGTTCCTCTGCGGGCACTTTGCAGGTGTAGGAGGGGTGGGGGCCTGTACATTTGGCGCATACTTGTGAGGGGACCTGACATTCTCTGTAGTACTAGCAAGAGTGAAGGGACCAGTATATGTACTGTCAGCCAGTACGTACCGACTAGAAAACACCCAGTCTAGTGTGGAGGTGGTTCACCGCTCCGTTGGGATCTGTGTTTTCTGAGTCGGTCGATTTCCAATTTTAAGCCTGGTTTCCAGGATTGACTAAACTGCAACAGCGTCCCGGTTCAGTGTACTCTTCTCAGAGGAGATGGACAGAGCCTCCTTAACGCTCCATTCCCATAAACCGCTACATCAAAGAAACGACCATTGTGGCAAAATGTAGTGGTTTATGGGAACAGAGGGTTAAGAAGGCTCTGTCCATCTCCTCCGAGAAGAGTATACTGAACCGGGATGCAGGATTGCAGTTTAGTCCCTCCTGGAAACCAGCCTTAAAATTGGAAATCGACCGGCTCAGAAAACACAGATTCCAACAGAGCGGTGAACCACCTCAATACTAGACTGGGTGTTTTCTACTCGGTACGTACTGGCTGACAGTACATATACTGGTCCCTTCCCTCTTGCTAGTCATTCATCATCCTGATGATGGGAGAGATGTACACTCCCGAAACGTCGATGTCTCTTCATCACTACACCTGGCTCGAAGCCCGAGAGCATCTTGAATATCAACAGTGAAGTAATATAATTCACTGATATCACAATAATAATGTAGACACCAACAGGTTGAAGTGTTGTTGTTGTTGTTGTTAGCTAATGCTGGATTTCTGACAATGAAGTCATTAATCCTCTTGCTCTCCAATATTTTTCACTGATGATATTGAAGAGACAGGTTGAAGTGTAAACACTACATAACCAACATGTTTCAGTAGTTACTCTCTGCCATCATCAAGGTTCCTTATTAAGTTCTAATTTACTATAGATGTGGGCTTTGGTGATAGTTTTGATAGCCCACAATATATGGCACTGGTTATATAGGTTTGGATAGATTCAGGTAACAGTATACCTAGCATAAGGATAGGACAGACTCAGGAATAGGGTATAATAATAAGATAGGATAAATTCAGGTATAAGATATGATAAGAGGCGAGAATTGAAATGGGATGATAGGATGGAAGTAATGGTTAGAACAATGTATTCAACAAGAGATAAGATAAAAGTAGGATATAAGTGTAGTGGAATAGTATAGAGTAAGCTAGCAGGATAGGACAAAATAGAAGAGTAATAAAGGATACAATAGGATAGTCGGACAATAAAGTTAGTGTAATTATAGACAATGATTCTAAAACACAGTTTTCATATCTATACTGTTACTGGTCTCTCCTGTCCTATGTTTTTTAACAGCCTTAAAACAAAATATTGATGAATTGTTTCAGATACAGTCCGAAGCATCTGTTATTGGCAGGAGCAGCACTGCAGGTTGGTGCTGGTGTTGGCGTAGCTTTCGTCCAACACTTTGAGTTCCAGATGTGCCTACGATTCATTACGGCTATTGCTTGTGCGCACATGTTCGTCTCAGGGTATTCAATATGTAAGTCTCACTGCTCACATTTACAATCATCTATTCAATAACACCTTGCTTACAATAATAAAGTGAAGTGGAACATCAACTCAATCTTTTTTCAACCAATAAGCAAAGACAAGTATTAAACAATAACTTTTAATTAAACAATAATGGTTAGATCATTTGCCTCTCACTAAAGTGCTCCGGTTTTGATCCCACACAACCGCATGTGAGATTGTGGTTGACTCCAACTCAAAACATGTTAGCACCAAAGAACTTGCAACATTACTAAGATAAGTGAAGCTTTTAGTTTCTAATTTGTTCTTGCGTTAGATTGTTGTTGCTTCACTGTTAATAGCTTCATTATTTCCTTATATAACACTTTCAGTTTGTTTTTCAAAGATAGTACATCGAAATAAGAAACATATGCTTCTCTTGGTTCACATAATACATTTGTTGGAAAACTTTTACTATAACTCACAAAATGTTCAAATCCAGTAAGCTCAGAAATTTCAACTGTTTCTGTGATTCAAATCTTAATTTATTACTGTGTCTAGGACTTCACAGAAAGTCCTTATGTATGAAGAATGGGTTTTATCTTCATGACAATTTCTCTTTCAAGACCTTTCTTCGTCCTCTTCATTAGCAACTATCATAATTTCTCATCATATTCTTTTAAATCCTATCTTTTTAATATGTTATGTTTTTTCAGTAAAACAGTTCATTTTTTTTCATTCTTTACCTGATCACCCTTCCCTTATGTAGGACTTGCACCCCCTAGGACTTAAAAGACAGTGTCTAGTCAGAAGTCTGTCAGGGAACACAGGAACCTATGTACCAGACAGAGTGAACACCTGCAAGTATAAGAGTGAGGAAGTGATTACCCTCCCCTTATGTAGGACTTACAAGACAGTGTCTAGAGTCAGACATCTGTCAGGGAACACAGGAACCTATGTACCAGACAGAGTGAACACCTGCAAGTATGAGAGTGAGGATGTGATTACCCTCCCCTTATGTAGGACTTACAAGTCAGTGTCTAGAGTCAGACGTCTGTCGGGGAACACAGGAACCTATGTACCAGACAGAGTGAACACCTGCAAGTATGAGAGTGAGGATGTGATTACCCTCCCCTTATGTAGGACTTACAAGACAGTGTCTAGAGTCAGATGTCTGTCAGGGAACACAGGAACCTATGTACCAGACAGAGTGAACACCTGCAAGTATGAGAGTGAGGAAGTGATTACCCTCCCCTTATGTAGGACTTACAAGTCAGTGTCTGGAGTCAGATGTCTGTCAGGGAACACAGGAACCTATGTACCAGACAGAGTGAACACCTGCAAGTATGAGAGTGAGGAAGTGATTACCCTCCCCTTATGTAGGACTTACAAGTCAGTGTCTAGAGTCAGACGTCTGCCAGGGAACACAGGAACCTATGTACCAGACAGAGTGAACACCTGCAAGTATGAGAGTGAGGAAGTGATTACCCTCCCCTTATGTAGGACTTACAAGACAGTGTCTAGAGTCAGACATCTGTCAGGGAACACAGGAACCTATGTACCAGAGAGAGTGAACACCTGCAAGTATGAGAGTGAGGATGTGATTACCCTCCCCTTATGTAGGACTTACAAGACAGTGTGTAGAGTCAGACGACTGTCAGGGAACACAGGAACCTATGTACCAGAGTGAACACCTGCAAGTATGAGAGTGAGGAAGTGATTACCCTCCCCTTATGTAGGACTTACAAGTCAGTGTCTAGAGTCAGACGTCTATCAGGGAACACAGGAACCTATGTACCAGACAGAGTGAACACCTGCAAGTATGAGAGTGAGGAAGTGATTACCCTCCCCTAATGTAGGACTTACAAGTCAGTGTCTAGAGTCAGACGTCTATCAGGGAACACAGGAACCTATGTACCAGACAGAGTGAACACCTGCAAGTATGAGAGTGAGGAAGTGATTACCCTCCCCTTATGTAGGACTTACAAGCCAGTGTCTAGATTCAGACGTCTATCAGGGAACACAGGAACCTATGTACCTGACAGAGTGAAGACCTGGAAGCGGGTGGTCAGCCAAACACCAGGTATGATAGTGAGGAAGAGGATTATAAGAAATGCATGCAAAATCGATAGCTGGAAAGGTGATAATGGAGCAATTGGTGGAATGAGTGGTGGGGGAAACTGGAGAACCTTGAGAAAACCCACCCTGATGAATGCCATATGTGGGTCCCTGGGATCGAACCTGGGCTACCTAGCTGGTATGCAAATACCTGTCACATATACCTACTTATCATAATTGTTTATATTAAAATATCTTTTGTAAGGATTCTTATTTCTTTTCTTCTGCTCACACTGCAAGTGGGAAGAGCTGGAGTAGAGCTTACTTCCCTGTTTTACTATCACTTACTTATTCTCATATCCTCATATTTCAACTGTGAGTATGGTTGTTTGTTCATCTGTCAGTGACAGGGGGGCCTCTGATCTACAGGGTCCCCCAGACTGCCTTTAATAGTTTTCTTACAAATGATATTTTATATCAAATGCAACCATGGAAAATTGCTAGGAAGGACTGGAACAGATGCAGTTCACTGATGACATACTGACAACACAAGTGTACCACGTAAGTATTTCCTATTTCCTGTCCTTTCTTGCTTAAATGTGTGAAACAAATTTGCTCTCAAAGTTATTCACAATCATATAGAGAAATTCATTAAAGCACTGTATTTTACTCAATACGGTTGTTATAAAAGCTGAAAAAAACTATACAGTAAGTACGGTTAGTACCTATGCAAAGATGTGGTCTATTGACAAATAAATTGGATTATTTTAGAATTTGGTCCTAAAATATAAACATAAATCAATATGTGTTCAGTGTTATTGGTTTTGAACGATATCTGAGGTAGTACAAACAGAAGTTTGCTTGGGTTAATACCCGAGTTACACAGAATATATTGTCACCGCGCCCGATGCATCTAATTGCCGACAACCGCAGTGTCACCCATCGCATTATTGTCGGCACTTCCGCAAAGGAGCCGAAGGAAAGAGACAGAGCATGGCCGCATTGTTGGGGCGCTTGCCGAAAGAGAGAAAAGGATAGACACTTCGAGAATCTTCTCTGCTTTGTATCTCGCCGCAATAACTGAACTTTCCAGAATAGTGCCTGGGAGATATAAATAGCGGTAAAGTGCAACAGAAGAGTCAGTCAGATGTATGTGAAGGTTGAGTAGTGCCGACAGAGACGGACAGACGATGTGAAGAGTTGTGCCGACGGAGAAGAGTTAGTTCTTTGTGTTACGAATTCGGAGTCGTGCTGTTGGAGAATCAGAAAAGACTTTCTTGTTGTTGCAACGAGTGTACAAGTTACTGTTTACGGAAATACAAGTGTTTCTTTATCTTGACTACATCTGTCTTCTTTACTTCACAACCCAAACAAAAAGTCACAATATCGACAGTTAATGATTTTGTTCCATCTATGTGCATTATACATTTAGCAAGTGTATGTATATTTTTTATTTAGGAAAAATAACCATTAGTGTTGGTAATCAGGGAGTGTTATTTTAACAATTTGCTAGATTATTTGTTCCAAAAAGAGTTCATAATTAGGTGAGTTTAATTCACTTTCATGCCATTCTATGTGAATAAATAATGTTTTAATCTCTCCATTTTTAAGCTTTATTAGTAAGTAGGGCCTCCAAAATCTTAACTACGCCACTGTCATCCATTTCAAAGAATCAGCAGTAGCAACTGTCATAATACACTGTACTCTGTGAAATAAATAATACAGCTGTTGAGGGCTGTAACAACAAAACACACTTGCAACTCCAAGCCAGTTGTGTTCATACAGCTTGTATGCTTATTCCTGCATTCCCCCACCTCACCCACCCCTCCTTGCCCAAATCATAGTGAAGGCTGCAGCAATGGCCATTATGAAGAGAAAAGCTAGTAAACAATCATCAGATTTGGTGGGTAAGACAGATTCAAGCCATAACTACATAGTCTTTTGTTTAAACAGCTGCTACTGGTGTGTTTTCAGGTACAGATATCTGTGGAGGCAAATGGAGAGTGGTGATTGGTGCTTGCTATGAACACATGTGGTCTGTTGGGGTGGTAACACTGGCTGGTCTAGGGTACATCCTCAAAGACTGGTACACTCTCCAGTTGGCAATATCTCTCCCAACCCTACTTATTCTACTCTTACATTGGTAAGTTGAACATAGCTACGTTAGATCTGCTGGTCGTGTGCGTATAGACAGGATACAACTTACTGAGGTACATTGGGACTGAGTCATTAGAAAGAGCTCAACTGTCTTCTTGTATATTGTAACAAATGTCTCACATGATTTGTTAACTTTACTTCCTTTACTTACATGCATAAATTAGCCTTAAAGAACAAGTATAATACAGTTCATAATCAACACTTCACACAAAACTAAAAAAATGCTTCTTAACTTAATCAATGTAGAATAAAAAAACTAATGAATATTTCCGGTTTGCTGAGTTATGCTCTGTGTTACACTTTAGTCCTAGATCTCCCTGTTACATGGCGTTGACCTTGGCACAGCTCTTCTATGCCAATGTGACACTGCTCCTTCCCCAGGACTGGTTGTCCCAACCAGAACCATCTCCATCTTCCCTTGGGGCAGCCCCTGCACGTGGTAGACTCTAGGCATTGTTCCTGGTTGTTGGACAGTGTACGTTCATCTGGGTATGTTCCACAGGCCGTCCTGCACTCGCAAAATTCCATGACCATTGGCCATTTTAGTGCATCTTCATAGATACCTTGCTCCTGGTGGGTGCAAATGTTACCTCTGACAGACTCAGACTTCAAGCTGGAGCTTCAGTGCATTATCTGTCTCATCCGACTTGCAGAACCATCCATCATCACCTCCTGTCCACGCTCAGGACCACTTTCTCAACAAACATTCACAGATGCAAGGTCAACTCCAGCAAGAGTTCTTCCTCCAGATGTTTTGTGTGTTTTGGATACTTAGGAAAAGATTCTAATCTTAAAATATAGCAATGCTTGATGAATTTTAAATTGCTGCCACCAAATTCAGTATAGAAGTTAATCACTCCACAGCTACATGTCACCACAAACCACAATACTACTAGGATCCAGTTGGTCACTTTTCAAACTGGTCATGACACAAAAAAGTATAAGGGATGTAAGTGTTGCAATATTTGGCTCAATTTGTCCATACATTTAATATGGATGTTATATGACCATTTTGTAAATAGTTCCTATGTCAATGAATCCCTCAGTTATAAATGTTTTGTCATGTTTCAGGTGGATCCCCAACTCACCAACGTGGCTACTAAACCATGACAGAGAAGAGGAAGCTAAGGACATCTTACAGAAAGCTGCAGACTTCAACGGGAGAGATATACCTCCATTTGATCTTCATCCTCCAGCACAAAACAGGTGGCTACCCTCTCTCTGTTGTAATGGAAACATTTCAAACTTGTACAAGCATTTTAATGTCCCTACCAGATTGCTGTAGTAAGCAAAAGAAGTATTGTATTCCTCCCTGATGCTGTGTATTCCGCATGGCAGTTGTGTGTTAGCTGTCTCACACCAGTGCCTGGCTGGCAACAGGACAACTCAAAACAAACACCATTGCACATACTTTTAGAAGCTTTCAAGGTGCAGGGACTTGTTTGCTGCAAGAGCCAACAAACTTTGATTCCAAAGAATTGAAGGTTATGTACTATATAAACAATTGACATGAACCAACAAGTTAGTCAGTAGTCAGTTGTGAGTAGCAAACAGTGAAGTGCCCATCTCGGTAGCGTGATGGCTAGCGTGTCTGCCTCACGTTCAAGAGGTCGCGAGTTCGAATCTTGCTTAGGGTAAGTTATCCGGGTAAGGTTTTTTTCCGAGGTTTTCCCTACCCTGAGAAGACGAATGTCGGGTAACTTACAGCTCCATAGACCTCGGGCTCATTTGAGCATCATTTCACCCATTTCATTTCATTCATTCCTTCGATATGACACAATGTTGGAGGACGTTAATTAAAAAAAAAAAAAAAAAAAAAAACAGTGAAGTTCAGTTGTTTGTAACATTTATGTTATTGTAGCAGTGTCAAGGACAGAATGGCTGTGAATTGCAATACAACAAAATGGTTGTGAGTTGTGATTCTGTCCAGCAATGGTAGCTTCTGCAAGTGTTAGTACAACAGAAATGCTGCAGATTCAGATTTAACACCTGTAAAAGTATGTGCTCATTAAAAAATATTGTAGTTAATTATTTTATTTATTATTTTTTTATTTGGAGAGTTGAGATAAAAATATTCTGCAAACAGGGTTTTTGCAGTATACTCTTTGCCACTAACCCTGGGCATTGGCACTGGCTGTGGAATTCCAGAAGCATAACAGTATGTGGAAACAATAGTGTTTTGTACTGTACTTCTACAAGGGTCCAAAACCTTTACCTGCAACTTACAGTATTCTTAGCATTCATCTCCTCCATCTTGCTGCACTCAAACAACTCCTATATGGAGAAAAAACAGTGCATCACTGCGTCAAGCAAAACTTACTGATTTTTTTAAGATAAAGCAAAATTAGGTTAGTGTAAAATATGTACAGTACAATATAAACCAAGATCGGTTACAGAGCTAGAATACACTCCCAGTATACCCAATGAGCGATTTTAACAGTATGTATATCTAAGTACCAGAGTTATTACTGTAGTGTAATATTTCCCTCCTCCAAGGGCACGGGATTGCGACTTGTACTGTTACATGTCAAGGTAAAACAACCATGTCATTTTGGGCTTCTACAGTTTTAGAACAAATAAAGTGATATGAAAGCTGCTGGACTTTTCATTTGTCACAATATCAACATTTTACCTAAAACAATGTAACAAATGATATAATTTTTCTCTCCCAACTCATGACCCTGCAACTCACAGCTATTCTGTTCTATTGTAACCTTTGAGACAGAATACTGATCAATAGAAAATCGTTCATGTAAATATTTTTGTAAGAGTGTGTAAATTTCTAATTCTTTTAATTTGGGTGTATCAGGGACTTATTTTTCAATATCCAAGATAGCCAGTGTTTTCTTGTCACTTCGTGTTCAACCAATGAGAACTGTTGCGCGGATGAATACATAAGAATGGCGGTGTTGCATCATACCGACGCCAGGAACTAGATTCATTAGCGTCTGTATGCTCAAGACGAAAGGATGTATATTTTTTGATAGCGTGTGAACATGTAACTTACACCCAAACTTTTAACCAGTGTAGATTCTATCGAATTTTGAAAGTTGTTGACTAATTAATATGGTGCTAAAAGTGTAAATTAACGAATAAATATGTTGTGATAAAGGAACGTTGATTTATGCATTCCATTCTGTTACCTCGACCCTGCAGATAATCGCGTCTGACATCAAACTTTCCATCTTTCAGTAAAAACATTATTCCTGCTGCATTATTCCGGTATGCTATGTAAGAAATATTTATAAAATCTGCACCACCTTGAAACAAACACATCTCAAACAGCCACAACTCTTTCTCACAATTAGCTAACTGCACAAGCCAGTCTGCTTATATAGACTGAATTACTACTGATTTTTCTAGAAATCCAAGATTATTGACTATTTCCAGTGCATAGAAACCTTCTAAAAATGTGTGTAATGGCATTTTTTCTAAACACCCATTGTTGTACTGATGTCTATGACTCATTCTGCATAACTTTTATATAACTGGTAAACTGTAAAAGATACACAAAATATTACTGCAGGAAAAATATTGTACATCTTGTTCTTCTTCTTCTTCCTCTTTCCCTTCTACCTTTACAGCGTAGGGGTGGCTCCGTAAATCCATCTTCTCCAGTCGTTCCTATCCCTCATCATTCTCTTCATTTCTTCCATTGTCTTGTTCCTTTTTCTTCCAATCTTTTCCATTCTGTCCTCAAACATTATCCGGGGTCTTCCTACTCCTCTCCTTCCTTGTACCCTTACTTCTAGCATCTGTTTAACTTTACTATCCTCTGCCATTCTAAATGCATGTCCCCACCATTTCAATTGTTTTTGTTCGATTTTCTCCTCCAGTGATCCTTGACCTACTTCTTCTCTGATCCTCTCATTTCTTATCCTATCCCTCCTGGTTTTATTTACAGCTTTTCTTAAGTATTTCATTTCACTGGATTGTATTTTACTTATTTGCTTATCTTGCAGTGGAATGCTTTCTATTCCATATGTAAGCGTAGGGACCAATACCGATTGATATAACTGCATTTTTGTTTTTAGGTACATCTTGTTAAAGCACACAATTTATGCTACTGTCACAAACGAGAACAAAGTCTAGTTAATTTATTCCCCTTGTAAAAGTGAATGACAAAAGCAGAGTTCTCTGTTAACACAATCTATCCTCTTGCACTTACTTGTCTGTCTAACGAAGTGTGACTTTGACAATCACACTCGTTAACACTGCTTCTCACTACAACGTGATGTTAAATGTCCATACACACACACCTGCACCTTTTCCTAAACATGCTCTCTTGTGTTCAGGGAGTCTATAAAATGTGTTTATGGTGAAACATTGACATCAAGTTTTTATGTACAATACAACACTTCCCTGTTTACTTTTAGTATATACTAGAGAAAGCGAAAACTATTGTAGTTACAGTTTTATCAGTTCAACTTGTTTAATAAGAAGTGGTTGCTAGGAATAACTTATAAAAGTGTTTATCTTTAAAACGAAAATTTTGAATATAAAATGTTTTAGGCCAGTGTTTTTCTTAAGAGCATATATTTTGGGCAATATAAAGTATGTATGACTGTCAACATTAGCGAGAAGGGGCTCTTAGTGAAATAAGCTACAGTTACACAGTTATGAACAATTAGATATGCTTCATAATGGACTTGTTCTGCAAGGCAGGATGAAGCGAGATGAACCTTGGGTGAAACTGTTCTCCAGATCCAAGGAGAGAGGGAGGAGTATTGCTCTACACATAGCATGGGCCGCCACTGTAGTGACGTACTATGGTTCACTGTTGAACGTCAAGAACCTCGGTGGGCAAGTGTTTGTCAACACTGCTATAGCAGGTGAGTACTGGCTCCTGGCTCAGAGAGTATAGCACTGATACACACATAACATGGGCTGCCACTGTAGTGACGTACTATGGTGTACTGTTGAATGTCAAGAACCTCGGTGGGCAAGTGTTTGTCAACACTGCTATAGCAGGTGAGTACAGGCTCCTGGCTCAGAGAGAGTATAGGACTGATACACACATAACATGGGCTGCCACTGTAGTGACGTACTATGGTGCACTGTTGAACATCAAGAACCTTGGTGGGCAAGTGTTTGTCAACACTGCTATAGCAGGTGAGTACAGGCTCCTGGCTCAGAGAGAGTATAGCACTGATACACACATAGCATGGGCCGCCACTGTAGTGATGTACTATGGTGCACTGTTGAACGTCAAGAACCTCGGTGGGCAAGTGTTTGTCAACACTGCTATAGCAGGTGAGTACAGGCTCCTGGCTCAGAGAGAGTATAGCACTGATACACACATAACATGGGCTGCCACTGTAGTGACGTACTATGGTGCACTGTTGAACGTCAAGAACCTCGGTGGGCAAGTGTTTGTCAACACTGCTATAGCAGGTGAGTACTGGCTCCTGGCTCCTGGCTCAGAGAGAGTGTAGGACTGATACACACATAGCATGGGCTGTCACTGTAGTGATGTACTATGGTGCACTGTTGAACGTCAAGAACCTCGGTGGGCAAGTGTTTGTCAACACTGCTATAGCAGGTGAGTACAGGCTCCTGGCTCAGAGAGAGTATAGGACTGATACACACATAACATGGGCTGCCACTGTAGTGACGTACTATGGTGCACTGTTGAACGTCAAGAACCTCGGTGGGCAAGTGTTTGTCAACACTGCTATAGCAGGTGAGTATAGGCTCCTGGCTCAGAGAGAGTATAGCACTGATACACACATAGCATGGGCCGCCACTGTAGTGATGTACTATGGTGCACTGTTGAACGTCAAGAACCTCGGTGGACAAGTGTTTGTCAACACTGCTATAGCAGGTGAGTACTGGCTCCTGGCTCAGAGAGAGTATAGGACTGATACACACATAACATGGGCTGCCACTGTAGTGACGTACTATGGTGCACTGTTGAACATCAAGAACCTTGGTGGGCAAGTGTTTGTCAACACTGCTATAGCAGGTGAGTACAGGCTCCTGGCTCAGAGAGAGTATAGCACTGATACACACGTAGCATGGGCCGCCACTGTAGTGATGTACTATGGTGCACTGTTGAACGTCAAGAACCTCGGTGGGCAAGTGTTTGTCAACACTGCTATAGCAGGTGAGTACAGGCTCCTGGCTCCTGGCTCAGAGAGAGTGTAGCACTGATACACACACAGCATGGGCTGCCACAGTAGTGACATACTATGGTGCACTGTTGAACGTCAAGAACCTCGGTGGGCAAGTGTTTGTCAACACTGCTATAGCAGGTGAGTACAGGCTCCTGGCTCCTGGCTCAGAGAGAGTGTAGCACTGATACACACATAACATGGGCTGCCACTGTAGTGACGTACTATGGTGCACTGTTGAACGTCAAGAACCTCGGTGGGCAAGTGTTTGTCAACACTGCTATAGCAGGTGAGTACAGGCTCCTGGCTCAGAGAGAGTATAGCACTGATACACACATAGCATGGGCTGCCACTGTAGTGACGTACTATGGTGCACTGTTGAACGTCAAGAACCTCGGTGGACAAGTGTTTGTCAACACTGCTATAGCAGGTGAGTACTGGCTCCTGGCTCAGAGAGAGTATAGGACTGATACACACATAACATGGGCTGCCACTGTAGTGACGTACTATGGTGCACTGTTGAACGTCAAGAACCTCGGTGGGCAAGTGTTTGTCAACACTGCTATAGCAGGTGAGTACTGGCTCCTGGCTCAGAGAGAGTATAGCACTGATACACACACAGCATGGGCCGCCACTGTAGTGCATGTCTTGTTGTTACACAACTACTGATCCTTGTCTGGGTGAATCAGCAACTGTATCTTCAATATTCAGGATAGTCCATGCCTTGTTGTTACTAGTTATTTTGTTGTGTGCATTATTTCTTCCTTAATTTATCTATTCATGAAGATTTTTGCTGATTGATATGTGAGCACAACAATATTAAGTGTAGTTTGAAAATGAGAAGATGCATAAACCACAAACATTGTATTTAAATTGAGATATTCGTAAGGATGTGATATAACTGCTTATAAAAATAGATACTTCTCTTACTAGAAAGTTAGACGTAAAATTATTTTTGTGTGGTGTCTGTCAGGTGTAACAGAAGTTGTCGGAGTACTGGTGGGGCTGGTCCTACTGTTGAAGGGTAAGGGAAAATGGACAACCCTGGGAACATTCCTTGTCATTGGAGGCAGTGTCTGCATGGCGAGCTCAATACTTCCATCTGGAGGTAGGTACAAATACTATTCTCCTGTATGTTTACTTTCTCTAGCACCCACGTGAGGTATCTAAAATCAATTAATGTTATAAAAAGTTCATTGGTATCTAGCGATTTATAAAAGTAAAGAGACAATAATGTCTAAAAAGCACCTCACGCTTTTTACAATAAAATTAATTTTTTTGTTAGTATAAATTAGTTTTTATTTTAAACTTATTACAAAATTTTCAAATATAATGAATAGTGGACTTAGTATGCTTATAGAACAAACTCTTCATACTTAAAAATTATTTTCTACGATTTAGTTTGGTTTGTTATAAAAGTGTGTGTTTTTTCATTTTTTTAACTGTAATTTATTTTTGGTCATTTAATCATGAAATATATCCAGAGGTTAAACTATTCAAACAATATAACGGACCTATAGATTTGACGGTTTTGAAAAATGTTTCATTTTAAAGAATAAACAATGTGTAGTGAATTTTTAAATATTGCTTGTTAACAAATTTGTTTTCCTTCCAGTAATTAGTAATACAATAGGAAAATGTATCTCTTTTTCCCTTCATTACAATTTAATGTATATCAACAGTTTTATGTCCATTGTTCCTTACTTATAAAACGCACATGATTGCTATGATTGGTGACAGATGGATGGGGCAGACGCTGGGTGATGCTTGCCCTGGCGATGGTGGGACGAGCAGCAATAGCAGCTTCCCTAACAGTGCTACAACTTGCAACAACAGATCTACTACCCAACTCTCTCAGTAACATTGGACTTCTCTCCTCAGTCACATTTGCGAGAGTGTGTCTACTTGCAGCACCTTTCATTGGTTCTCTGGTAACTTACTATATCCATCTTGCTTTCATACAAAATTTGAAAACAGTGTTGTTATAATCAATTTAATTTAAAAGGTGAGTCAATTAATAGCACAAAACAACACTTACATTATAATTTTCCGCAACGCATTTCAGAGGTTAACTTTCCTCCATTATCAACCGGACAATAACTGGGTTTCATCGCCATCCACACCATGAAATCCCAGTTATTGTCTGGTTGATAATGGAGGGGTGTGTGTGTGTGCATGTATGTAATGGAGGGGAAACACCTCAATGCACTGTGACCGAGACATGGACCTTTGCAGTCTACCAGCCAACCCCAGGGGGAAGGGATGAGGGGAAGTGAGACCACAGACTTGTCAGAGAACAGAGCCAGCCAAGTCCAGAGATGCATTCAAGGCCCTAACAGTTATAGATATTGACACAACCGGAGCATTTCCTCTACCACCCCCAGGGGGAAAGGGATGAGGGGAAGTGAGACCACAGACTTGTCAGAGATGCATACAACTCCCAAACAGTTATAGATATTGACACAACCCGAGCATTTCCTCTGTCCCAGGAGAGGGTGACCCTTGTGGCCTAGGCAGCAGGGAACAAGCAACGTGCCATCTTTCTGCATTTACCAGAACAAATTGTGCTACCAACCAAACCTGAAAGATCACAAGGGAGGGAAATAATAAATTAAAGGAAAGGATTCCGTGGAGAAGCATTCACCTAAGCAATATGGGGAAACCACAGAAAAACCGAAGTCAGAGTGTGTTGCCACGGGGATTGAACCCACAACCTCCTGAATGTGGGCACAGATATCCCCTGAGTCATCTCACTTGGTCAATGTGCAGTGTAAGAAATAATTGAAACATTAGGGTATCGAAAAACTTGTACCACAATTATTGACTAAAGCTAACAAACTTCAGAGAAGAATCATAGTCCAAAACCATTTTCAGAGGTTTGCATGATATACAGTCAAAAGCTTTTGTGAGATCGCACAATGCTACTGACACATTTTCTTTATTTCCCAAAGCAGAATCATAAAGAATTACAGCAGAAGAATATTCTGAATTGTATATCAACATGAATTTTTACTGCATAATAAGTTGATTTTCAATAATAACATGTTAGTTTGATATAAGTCTTATTAAAGTCAATTAGCAGCAAGAAGGATGTTAAGAACAACCAAGATATCAGAATATTTATTGTGAAAAATGTAAGTTTGTATTAAGAGATGTTATTCTACAATAACAAGAAAAATTAATGGTTAATTATTATTTAGGTGCCTTATTACTCATATTTTATTTGTATTGTGACAAAATGACACTGTGATAAGCCCACTTCTGACACCATTGTGGCAAAATGACATTTTCAGTCGAGTTACTTTCGTCTTGTGGGGTGTAAGGGGTAGTGATGCACCTCCTATAGCCTCTCCTACCCAATTCCCATCCTCATCCTGCCCGTGGTGAACCCTGCTTTTAACAGATGAGGCTCTGGGGACCGAATCACAGCGGTATAACTGTTTCATCTAAAATGGAGGAAATGCCATTTACATATGTGCTGGCCTATCACAGCACAACAGCGTCCCTCAGAGGCACATGACGGGAAGGTCGGTGGATCTAAATACCACCTATTTAGTCCTCCCGGCTAGGTCTGATGGACCCGTTGACCAACGATAGGTGTGGTCCTCCTTGCAAAATGGGGGTTTAAGTCGGGTGATTAACTGCCACATTGTAAAACTGGTGCCCGTTAAGAAAACAGTTACATGAAAGCCACATACATGAGTATGAGTCCTAAAGATAAACTGCTTAGCAAGTCATCTCTACAGAATAGGTATCTCAGCCTAACCGATATGTGTCCTGTGTAACGATCCAGCAGAAATGAACGAAGACCACTTGAAGACCTGTGAAGCATTAAGATCAGAAGAAACTACAGTTCAAAAGTATTGGAAAGCACGAATGCTAATGGCTTCATTGCCAGATGCAAGGCACTAGAAAACAACAACAACTTTCGTCTTGTCACTTTATTACTCCCTTCTAAAACTGAAGCACAAAAACACAGTTCTTCATTAACACAACTCATCATGGGCTTACAACTGACACGTCATATTCTGTTGTATCATAACTAACCTAACAAAACACTAATACTGCTCAACTGTTCACACAAACAACTCCAACATTTCACTCAACACTGGCTTCTCTAGGGTTGCTGCCAGTTCACTTTTACAGCCAAGGCAAAGTGCTGGTGAGTTCCAGACGTTTTTGTAAACCAGCAGCACGTGAATAGGCTCTAGAGCTGGCTGCGTGTAATCAGACTTTTGTTCGGACTACTCTGTTGTCATTGGGCCACATATTTGCAAGCAACTCGATCTATTTTATCAGTTATTGGATCAAAGCATGTTAAGCCCAACACATTTTCCTTAGACCTAAAGAATGCAATTGAAAATTGACTTTAATTTTTTGTATTTCTGAAAGTAAGGCTCAAACATGTTTTACAATTTGTAAAAAATTTCCCAGGTTACAAGTACTCAGTTTCCTGTTCTGTAAAACATTTTGTTTTTTGGGCATAATACAGTGTCCATGTGCTTTGATAATTGAACCCAGTTGTTATGTAAACCTCTAATTTTCAGGCGATGTACGGTGACTATGTGTCGTTAAGTACATTTGGTGCTATAACAGTAATTGGTGGGTTGGCAGCACTGTATATAGCTCAACCTCGTCCACCAGAACTTCCTGTAGTTGAACCAAACGTCTGGGTCATACAGAAACACTGTGATGATACTCCTGCAAAACTTCCTAAACAGAAGCCTTCTGCCTCCTTGTCAAGTAAGTATACATCACAACACACTTTCAACAAAACCCTATTGTTCCAATCACACCGATTTGTGCTAACAATCTTTAAATGTTACATACATGGTGTTTGGGATATTATTTATGTTTCAAAAAACAATATTAATCCACTTAATATATATGAAGTGATAGAGACAGTGAGACTTTTCAAAGTATATGAGTCAACCTTTAGACACTTACAGTTTTACTTACACTTATTTTTGTCTGGGCGTGTTTGAAAGACCAGCGTCTTCATTCTCAATGGTTTCTCGACTAGCAGTGGAAGAGGGAACATCTCTTGTGGCAGTGACTGTGCTGCTATCTGGCTTGCTGGATATAAACTTCATTACGTCGTCTGCTTGTGGTATATGAAAATTCATGGCTATGTGAACAATCTTCTTCTTCTGTGATATACCACAAGCAGACGACGTAATGAAGTTTATATCCATCAAGCCAGATAGCAGCACAGTCACTACCACAACAGATGTTTCCTCTTCAATCACCAGTCAGTCGAGAAACTGTTGAGAATGAAGACGCTGGTCTTCTAAATGCACCCAGACAAAAATAAGTGTAAGTGAAACTATAAGTGTCTATAGGTTGACTCATTTACTTCTAAAACATTTGAAAAGTCTCCCTGTCTGTATTACTTTGTATATATTAAGTGGAAAATTAAGTATTTTCATGAATATGGAATACCATGTGATATGTTTCACTTCTTGTGTTTCAGGTAGCAACAAGAAACAACAACAATGCAACTGAACCGTAGCAAACTCATTATTTCACCAGCAAAATGTATCTCACTTACAAAACGACAATAAAATCTATTTTTATCACAACTTTGTATTGATATAGCTAGAGCCAGTATGTCTGACTTAGATCATCATGTGTGCTACTTTAGGATGATGATGGGTTCTGACTGATGGATCTTTTCTTTCAGGAATGTACAGTACTGTACATAGCACAGTAAGCTGACATAAAAACAGTCATTCGCCTATCGCAGATTTAATTTTGAAAAACACATTTTTGTTTTTTGAGGGAGTCTAGCGCTGTGACCAGAAGTGACTATTAATTGTAATAGTCCTATTTACGGCATATTTACTGCAATATTCAGATTTCTTAAACCTCTTTTCACTTTTCTTAAATAAGACTCGAAAGGTTGGAAAAAAACTTTTAACTTTTGAACCAAGGACCCCAGGGATCTGAAACATGTCTATAGATGTCTTCCTCATATATAGAAACCTAAAATTTGATAATTTCACACATTTCCTTAAAGTACTTCAGAAGTTTCACAAACTTTGTCAACTCACACCAAAAAATGCATTTGATATGAAAACATACGGCTCACAATAAGAATGGTTTGCGATGTGTTTCCACAAATTTCAAAAAAGTAGATTCCCCACAATGACAAATTGGGCTATGTCGTAAAACAGGTTAAAGGCATGCTCTTTCATGTATGGATAAATGGTGTTGTCAAAACAAATATTTTATGCCTTTTTTTCCTTAACTGGTACTTACTTTCCAGACACAGGCTAAGATGGAAGTTAGTTCAGCCTCTACCTGCCCAGAGCTAGCTGTAGTCTCTCTCTCTCTCTCTCAGCAACATAAGACGGAGCTGCTCATGGATATTTCCAGTCAATGTACCTGGATAATGGCTGACAGAGTCTGGTGTTTAAGTAAATGAAACATGTGAAGGAAACTTTGGCTCCATAAAGTAACTTTATTTAATAACTTTCTTCTCTACAATCCCTTTAAAATAAACAAAACAATAAAATGGAACACAGCTGATGCCACATGGAAACAGCGACTAGAAACAGAAGCATCAATTATGGCAGGCAGCAGTGAGCGTTGATTCAGCTCCGACGTGGCCAACAGTTGCGCTGCTGTGTACATAAGCCACTATAGAGCATAAAAGGGAACTGCCCCAAGGACATATATACCACAATAATAAAATACACATGTCGTAAATAAAATTGACAAATTACACTTTAAAAGCTTGAGTTGCATATCAGTAAATGCATAAATGGTAACTTTAATCAAAAGTTATTAATTCAGCCGTTTGCTGAGGGCTTCCTGGTGCATTTCCTTGAGGGGGTTGGCCATTTACTGGAGGAGGCCCTTGCTGCATCTGAGGTCCTTGAGGGGCCCCCTGTGGAGGTCCTGGCTGCATCTGAGGTCCTTGTGGAGGCCCTTGCTGCATTTGAGGTCCTTGAGGAGGTCCTTGCTGCATTTGAGGTCCTTGAGGCCCCTGCTGTATCTGAGGTCCTTGTGGAGGTCCCTGCTGCATTTGAGGTCCTGGTTGCATTTGAGGTCCTGGTTGCATTTGAGGTCCTTGTGGTATCTGAGGGCCCTGAAGTCCTGGTTGCATCTGTGGGCCTTGTGGCAACCCTTGTGGAGGTGCAGCAGGCACTTGCTGAGGAGGGCCCTGTGGAGGTCCTCCCATAGGAATTGGTGGCCCCTGACCCTGCATCACAGGCATTGGACCCATAGACATAGGACCATGTGGCATGCTGTGCATTACTCCTGGTGGTGGCATCTGAGGCATAGGACCTCTAGGAACTGGACCTTGGGCTGGAAGACCTACAAGTAATTCTTCAAGTTAGACACTGTCTCTAAAACTGATATAACATACTGTGCTCAACTGCATAATTGTCACACTTTTTATGAGGGTTGTTCGTAAAATAAGGTTCCCAAAGTCTAGCAGTCGCAAGGAACACTGTTGTGTGAAATCCGGCAATACTGACGTGTAGCTTGGTTCTTTCTCTTAGCCTGCGAGCTGTCTGCCATAATCAGTCTTGGCTCAGCAGCCGTTAGAAATGGAGCTTCCACTCACTTCTCCTGCCAGGTGCAAACTATGCTCTGTGATTTGTTTTTTTGTGTGCAAAAAGCACTGTGCTGGTGGACATTCATTCCCAACCGTGTAAAGTGTGCAGAGAACAGTGTATAAGTGTACAACATGTACACATATGGTGCAGAGAATTCAAAGACGGATGTACAGACATCCATGAAGACGAGCAATCTGGACGACCATTGATTTCAGATGACACTATTGTGAAAGTAATGGTGTCAAAAAGGTTAAATTGGTTTCTACAGTCACAAAATTTAATTTCCCCATGTCAAGCTGGATTCAGAGAGTTCCACTCTACAAATGAACAAGTCTTACTTCTCAGTCATCAAAGAAATCAAAGACTCCTTCAATAGAAAAGAAGATAATTTATCAGTTTTTATTGATTTCCAAAGTGCATATGATTCTATATGCAGAACAAAACTACTAAAGAAAGTAAAAAAATAGGGATAAAAGGTCCAATGTTTTCATGGCTATGGCATTTCCTAACTCAACGCTTTATTGCAACCAGATATGGAAGAAATATATCTAAATATAAACAAGTACACCGCAGCTTACCACAAGGCGCAGTGCTCAGCACTACACTTTTTAATATATTTATTAATGATCTACCACAACAAATACAAGAATCAAGTGTGAAGTGTGCACTATTTGCTGATGACTTGGTAATGTGGACTTCAAAACCAAAAAGCAAAAGTACAGAACTAGAAAGAACCATGCAACAATCCTTAACCAACTTACAGAGGTGGACCAAAGAAAATTTAATGACTGTTAATACAACAAAATCAAACTACCAAATCTTTTCACTAAGAAAAAAACCACTAAAAATAAAACTAAATTTTGAGGGTCAACAATTACCAGAAACAAAGGAAGCAAAGTATTTAGGAGTTACATTTGATACTAAACTTACATGGACCAAACAAATAGAAAATGTAATACAAAGAGCAGAGAGGCGCCTTTCACTGTTAAAACGTCTAACAGGAATGAAGTGGGGATGTTCCAGAGCAACTCTTAACACAACATACAATGTATATATAAAGCCACTATTTACTTACTGCAGTGAAGTTCTTGTAACAGCAAATACAAAAAAGATTCAAATCTTTCAAAACCAAAGTCTGAGATTAATTACAGGTGCTATCAAAACCACACCAATAGCAGCTATGGAAATACTAACCAACCAATACCCCATTGAATATGAAATAGAAAAAGCGGCTCTTATTCAACACGAAAAGTTGATCAGATTCCCATTCAATACATGGCACAAGAGAAATTTTACACATACACTAAAGACTCAGGAGAGCTTTCTTTCCAAAATTCAAGACATCAAGAGGAATGTATACCTTCCTAATTCAAAGGAAAACTTCATATCTAAAGTCAATCGTACACAAACATTAGACATCACATATTATTTACACCTGACAGAAGAAGTTAAGAAAAGTGATACTCCAATTAGTGTTCTAAAATTATTGGCATTAGAGACAATCCATACTAGATTTCCAGAACATGAGTGGCTCCATATTTATACTGATGGATCATTGATATCAAACCGAGATGGAGCAGGTGCTGGAGTCACATGTCACCTCTTTTCCTATTACAAATCTTTAAGTTATGGAACTACAAACTTTGACAGAGAAATTGAAGCAATTCGAATGGCCCTACAAAATCTCTTGTATAGAATTTCACATTTTCAGCAAGCAGTTATTCTCTCAGATTCCAGGGCAGCAATTATAGCAATTACTTCCAAGTTGTCACCAAAAAACCAAACAATTATAGAACGTTGGAAAATCCTTACCCATCTAACAGCACTTCAAAAACACCTAGTCTTCCAATGGATACCGGCTCACTGTGGACTGAGTGGTAATGAGAAAGCTGATTTTCTTGCAAAAAAGGGTACCAGCAGTGTACAGAAATCTATAATTAATCTACCATTTTATGCAGCTAAAAGATAAATCAACTCTGAATTCAAAAACATTATTGCAAAATATTACTATGAAAAATCAAAGAATAAAAGATAGGAACCACCAAACATTCAAACAGTAATTCCTGAGTATCCTTGAAAAACAGCAGTTGCAACCTTCAGGTTGATTACAGGACATGATTGTCTGGCAAAACATTTAAACAGAATTGGTATATATTCTTCACCACTCTGTTCTCTATGTGATCTGCAAGAGGAGATGGACCAAGACCACCTTCAAATATGCCCGGCCACTTCTAGTGCCCCATCCATCAGTGAGAGCAAGAGGATTAATGACTTCATTGTAAGAAATCCAGCATTAGCTAACAACAACTGTTGTGAAAGTGGAAGAAGCAATGCTCAAAGATCGAAGGGACAGAAAGGGGTTGTTGTTGTTGTGTGAATTTCTGCGTACCGGCACAACAATCAATGCAGATCACTACCATGAGATGTTGAAGAACCCCTCTGCCGCGTAATCCAAAACAAGATGAGAGGCGTGCTTATGAAGGGAATGCATTTCCATTGCACAACGCTCGTCCGCACATTGCCCACATGACAACCAATCTCATCAACAAATTTGGATTGGATAATGTCACACACTCTCTCTACAGCTCCCTCACCTGACTTGAAGAAACACCTGCATGGGACGCATTTCAGAACTGGAGAACAGCTGAAAGAAACTGTTTTAAACTATCTTCGCCGCACGGCGGAAAAGTACTACTACAATGCAGGCATACAAAAGTAGGTGCACCATATGCAAAATTGCATTGATCAGAATGGCAATTAGGTCGAAAAATAGGAAAAAGTCTAAGCTTTCCAAAACTGTATCATTTAACGTCAATAAATATGCTTTTCACTGTGAAAAAGAAAATTGGGAACCTTATTTTACGGCCACAGTTGTACTCTTTCTTCATAAAGCAAAAATATATATATATGTGTGATCATTATGTGAATAAAGACTGGTCATTTTAACTGCTATTTACTAGTGTAGTGTATGGTAACGGGAGTAAGAGCAAGTCTAAGTATATGGGTGCATTGCGCTGTTTGCTTGGCGAGGGGAAGGAGTGAGTGATGCTGTAATGCCAACACCTACTCCAGTAAATAAAAATCTCATGTGTTGCACTCACATGACTTTCTCTACTCTTGTACTAACCATTCTTACAAACTCTTATTCCTATATGAGAGGTAGAACTGGAACTTAAAAATTCAATGCCACAACTGGGATTTGAACCACAGACCTTCTGATTACCGGGCGGCTGCTCTAACCACTGAGCTATTGTGACAAACTGCCAGAATGGCATTAAATTCTCAAACCAGTTCGTATTTCTCCTGGTAAACCACAAAGGCAGTCTCACATCAGAGACAAATTACCCCAATGGTGACTTACTATTGTAAGTACTTTATATCCCAGGATTAAATAACCTTCAGATGGTAATTATTATTTATTTATGCCAACAAACTTACTGTTGGTGTTTTTAAACACACAAGCCATGTGTGGGCAAAGTTTGAGAGGTAGAACTGGAACTTAAAAATTCAATGCCACAACTGGGATTTGAACCACAGACCTTCCGCTTACCGGGCAGCTGCTCTAATCACTGAGCTATTGTGACAAACTGCCAGAATGGCATCAAATTCTCAAACCAGTTCGTTCGTACACAATTTATGTCCAAATAAATTTTCTTATAGGTTGAACCATTTCAGAGATATTCCTTGTTATGTGTCTGAGTTTCGGAATACTTATAACTTTCATGAAATGGAACATCGTTCATTTTTTTGGTATGTTAAGTGTGCAAAGAGAATGGAATCTCAAAGTTTTAAAAGATTTGACTATTGCACAAAGCCTACTGTATTGTAACATTCCCCTTGTACCTACAAGGAAATAAGCAATACGGTAATTATGTACAAATGTTTATCTCAACTAACATGAAGATATAGGAATAAGAGTTTGTAAGAATGGTTAGTACAAGAGTAGAGAAAGTCATGTGAGTGTAACACGTCAGATATCTGTATTAACATGAAGAAGATACAGGAATAAGAGTTTGTAAGAATGGTTAGTACAAGAGTAGAGAAAGTCATGTGAGTGTAACACGTCAGATATCTGTATTAACATGAAGAAGATATAGGAATAAGAGTTTGTAAGAATGGTTAGTACAAGAGTAGAGAAAGTCATGTGAGTGTAACACGTCAGATATCTGTATTAACATGAAGATATAGGAATAAGAGCTTGTAAGAATTGTTAGTACAAGAGTAGAGAAAGTCATGTGAGTGTAACACATCCGATATCTGTATTAACATGAAGAAGATATAGGAATAAGAGCTTGTAAGAATGGTTAGTACAAGAGTAGAGAAAGTCATGTGAGTGTAACACATCCGATATCTGTATTAACATGAAGAAGATATAGAATAAGAGTTTGCAAGAATGGTTAGTACAAGAGTAGAGAAAGTCATGTAAGTGTAACACATCAGATATCTGTATTAACATGAAGAAGATATAGGAATAAGAGTTTGTAAGAATGGTTAGTACAAGAGTAGAGAAAGTCATGTGAGTGTAACACGTCAGATATCTGTATTAACATGAAGAAGATACAGGAATAAGAGTTTGTAAGAATGGTTAGTACAAGAGTAGAGAAAGTCATGTGAGTGCAACACGTCAGATATCTGTATTAACATGAAGAAGATATAGGAATAAGAGTTTGTAAGAATGGTTAGTACAAGAGTAGAGAAAGTCATGTGAGTGTAACACGTCAGATATCTGTATTAACATGAAGATATAGGAATAAGAGTTTGTAAGAATGGTTAGTACAAGAGTAGAGAAAGTCATGTGAGTGTAACACATCCGATATCTGTATTAACATGAAGAAGATATAGGAATAAGAGCTTGTAAGAATGGTTAGTACAAGAGTAGAGAAAGTCATGTGAGTGTAACACGTCAGATATCTGTATTAACATGAAGATATAGGAATAAGAGCTTGTAAGAATGGTTAGTACAAGAGTAGAGAAAGTCATGTGAGTGTAACACATCCGATATCTGTATTAACATGAAGAAGATATAGGAATAAGAGCTTGTAAGAATGGTTAGTACAAGAGTAGAGAAAGTCATGTGAGTGTAACACATCCGATATCTGTATTAACATGAAGAAGATATAGGAATAAGAGTTTGCAAGAATGGTTAGTACAAGAGTAGAGAAAGTCATGTAAGTGTAACACATCAGATATCTGTATTAACATGAAGAAGATATAGGAATAAGAGTTTGTAAGAATGGTTAGTACAAGAGTAGAGAAAGTCATGTAAGTGTAACACATCAGATATCTGTATTAACATGAAGATATAGGAATAAGAGTTTGTAAGAATGGTTAGTACAAGAGTAGAGAAAGTCATGTGAGTGTAACACGTCAGATATCTGTATTAACATGAAGAAGATATAGGAATAAGAGTTTGTAAGAATGGTTAGTACAAGAGCAGAGAAAGTCATGTGAGTGTAACACGTCAGATATCTGTATTAACACGAAGAAGATATAGGAATAAGAGTTTGCAAGAATGGTTAGTACAAGAGCAGAGAAAGTCATGTAAGTGTAACACATCAGATATCTGTATTAACATGAAGAAGATATAGGAATAAGAGTTTGCAAGAATGGTTAGTACAAGAGTAGAGAAAGTCATGTGAGTGTAACACGTCAGATATCTGTATTAACACGAAGAAGATATAGGAATAAGAGTTTGTAAGAATGGTTAGTACAAGAGTAGAGAAAGTCATGTGAGTGCAACACATCAGATTTTTTTGGATTCAGGGGGCCTCGAAACATGTATTTCCGGTGAAATCTCGACATAGAATTTTTGGATGGAATACAATAGAGCAATTCCGCATGTGACTGACATTTACATTACATTTTCTTCTTAAAATGTCTGTCTAAAGGTCAACATAGGTGTAAAAATGTTATTTTAATGACATACGATGACAGAGAATACACTGGCGGTTGCGATAGGAAATATAAAAACCTTAAAAAAGTGAAACAATTATTTAATAATGAGTGCTAAACTTTCCGTGACTGACATTTTTGTCAACTGGAGTTCCAACTTCAAACGTTTGTCCTCCATTTCTCTGAAAGTTTTCTAATTTGATTTGTTCTGAAAAATCACTTGAGAGAGGATCTTATAAGCTTTCAAATGACCTGAAAAAAGGTTTGGTATGTTATTCTCATTTGGAGATATTTATTTGAAAGGTCAGAGTGACGGACATTTGCAAAAATTGTAATACCTTTGAGAGGTAGAACTGGAATTTAAAAATTTAATGCCACAACTGGGATTTGAACCACAGTTCTGCCTCTCAAACTTTGCCCACACACGGCTTGTGTGTTTAAAAACACCAACAGTAAGTTTGTTGGCATAAATAAATAATAATTCTAATACCTTGTCTTTGTTTTACATGGTATAACATATGGTAAATCATAGTGATACGTATTATACGTTACATACATGGAATACACACAGGTGTGTAATTGTATTTATCGTTTTGTCAATAATCATATCTTTTGGAGAAGCATTAACGTCATGCAACATAAACAGAATAAACAGATGTTGACAGCTCTCATTTCTTATCATAGTTATGTTATTGCAAGTATAAAAAGCTGACTCAAAATCATAACAAAGACGACACACGAGAGCACAGAGCACATACCTGTATCACATGAATGGACTCCTTATAGTGCAGGAACGCTAAATGCAGTAGTCTCGTAGTACACGCGCCTATCACTACACTGTTTTTATTTCCAAAAGTTGTGCATCATTCTGACACTTTCTGCACATGAAAGAAAAGCATATGCCACAACATTTAAACCAAATACTTTCACATAATGAACCCGCTGAGTGGACGGCATAGGTGAAATACATTCAAATCTTTTGTCGAGAAATTCTTTTCCTTCTTCAATTTCAGGCACAGAAACCTCAAGAGCACATATTTTGGTTTTCTTTCTAACAGTATTGACAAATTCTTCAGCACTCTGAATCCTGCTTCCTGCTTTTGCAACTGTCCATACCATCCTCTTCACTTGTCCTCCAATTGCATCTACTGCCCCCTTTCCGTGACAGGATTCAAAGAAGTGCCATTCAATTTGGATTCCAAATACTTCGGAAAGATATGTCTCATGACTCAATGTGTATTTCTGCTTAAAATGACTAGCAGCTCCATCAGAAAACACTTTCACAAGGTCAAGATTTGGAACAATATCCAACATTTCTGAAGATATATTCTTTAAGCAAATATCAACTGCATATTTGTCATGCGATACATAATCAGAAACCAAAGCAAAAGATTGTTTCTGAATTTCACCAATGCCTTAAGACCTATACCAGGCAACAGTAGTAAACATTGAGACCTGTGTATTGTTCCAGTGGGCAGCTCCTTGCATGTGTAGTTCTCAGAGAAGTCGATCTGTATCACAGCTTCACCAATTGCAACATTTTCCTGAGCCTTCTTAAAGGCCTCGGATTGCCGTCTTTTTACATTAACGTGATTTAGGAAATGTGGCAGGCAATTGGTCAGTTCTTCAATGCAATCTTTTACAGACCCATTTTTAACTTCTATTTCCATTCTTCCATTACATGAATTCCACAATTTCCATTCGCATGGAGAATTAGCGAGTTCATCTGAAATGTCTGCTTCACTCAATCCCAGGCAGTTGGAGCATCCTCTCTGCACACATTCACTCGATTTCTGATCACAAACCACTTGTGCTATAAACTTATGAAATTCTGAGAGGTAGAACTGGAACTTAAAAATTCAATGCCACAACTGGGATTTGAACCACAGACCTTCCGCTTACCGGGAATTTTTAAGTTCCAGTTCTACCTCTCAAACTTTGCCCACATACGGCTTGTGTGTTTAAAAACACCAACAGTAAGTTTGTTGGCATAAATAAATAATAATTATGAAATTCTGTCTCAGTGAGTACATGATTTTTACACAATGCTTTGAGAAGAAACTTCGCATTTTCATGTACAATGTGAGACAGAATATTAGAAGACCCCAAAAGAAAATCGTTCATGTAAATGTTTGTTAAAAGTGTAATTCGTTTTTTGGGGTTGGTATGAGATAATTAAATGACGAAAACATGTTGATAAGGTTCATTGTTACGAACAACTAAGTTTGCACAAAGACGTCATAAATCTTTCCATATTTGATTTTAATATATGTGTATAAATATTAGAATTGTTTGTGTTCCATAATAAAAGTAGGAGACGATGATTGGGATTGCTTCCCTAACGAGAAAGAACTATTTGATGAATAGCGCGGATGAATATGAAAAAGGCGGTGTGTCGTGTCAAAACGACGCCAAAAAACAGTTCACTAGCGTGTGTATCTCCGAGGTGGATGGACGTATTTTTATGTGTATGCGTCATGAAATAGTAAAAGTGAATATACTAAGTGTTTAGAGACCTTTAATTAAATTTTGGCGATGCTAGGGAAGTTGATCCGCTAAAATAAGACTTTCTACTGTGATATGATTTAAAAATTGTGAACAAGAAGGTGCAAATAAAATGTTTGACTAAAGTTAAACCCGAATGTATGTTCATTCCATCCGTTACCAAGCCCTGAGATCAAAAAGATCTCATTAGCTAAAAGACACAGCGTCGATAATAATAGCAAAAACGGCACCAAAAAAATGTGCACACATTATGTGGGTTCTGAATTTGAAGACGCAAGTGAGCAGGGCGTAATTCAGCGAATTTTGTCAACCCCATGGACATTTCTTTTCGGTCTTGTAGAAAGAGTGCATGTGCTTCTTTTAATGATACCACTAGATCCCTAATGTGAACTTCTTTTAACTATGTTAAGTAGATGTACCGGGTTTGTGGGCCGTGGTCGAGTTGGATTACCTTCCTCCGACGTTTTGCTGGAAACTGCGTCCAGCATCTTCAGGGTCAACCTCTGTTATTAGCGGCTGTACATAAATTAAAGTTCACTACAAACTTTCATATTCATCTTTGTTTGTTATTAATGTCCATGGTAACAAATTTTCACGATCGCTCGTTCTCATGAATACCAACATGAGATTATCGATCTCAAAATGCCGGCAAATGGGACGTCTCTGATCATGGTATAAAGGAGAAAGCTTTCCGTGTTTCGGGTTTTCTTCTCCCTCTTATCAGAGCCGGGAGCCAAGTTTTGCTTATCTGCTGTCTCTCTTCTTTTCGATTGTAGGAGTTTTTATGCATAAAAATCTCTGTCGCTTCCCGAGTCAAGCGAGCCTGGTAGTGGCTTGTCCTTGAGAGTACCTCCGTGTCTTTGTAATTCACGTCGTGGCCGAACAATAGAGAGTGTTCTGCCACCGCTGACTTGTCCGTCTGCCCCAACCGGCTATGTCTTTCATGTTCTTTTAGTCGAGTGCTGATACTCCGCATGGTGGTGCCTATATATACTTGTCCACAGCTACATGGTATTTTGTAAACACCGGCTGTGCAGTGTGGATGTCTTTTATCCTTAACGGAGTTAAATAAATCTTTGACTTTCTTTGTTGGCCTATAAATAGTCCTAAAGTTGTACTGTTGCAGCAGTCTTCCTATTCGGTCTGTTACCTTATGGATGTATGGTAAATAGATGGTACTCAGGGTTTGCTTCCTCCTGTCTTTTTGGACTGACGGGTACCTCGGATGGAGAGCTCTTGTAATTTCCTTGTGTGTATAACCGTTGCTGATGAGGGCCTTGTTAAGATGTCGGATTTCTTTATTCAGCTTTTGTGGCTCAAGGACAAGCCACTACCAGGCTCGCTTGACTCGGGAAGCGATAGAGATTTTTATGCATAAAAACTCCTACAATCGAAAAGAAGAGAGCAGATAAGCAAAACTTGGCTCCCGGCTCTAATAAGAGGGAGAAGAAAACCCGAAACATGGAAAGCTTTCTCCTTTATACCATGATCAGAGACGTCCCATTTGCCGGCATTTTGAGATCGATAATCTCATGTTGGTATTCATGAGAACGAGGGATCGTGAAAATTTGTTACCATGGACATTAATAACAAACAAAGACGAATATGAAAGTTTGTAGTGAACTTTAATTTATATGCAGCCGCTAATAACAGAGGTTGACCCTGAAGATGCTGGACGCAGTTTCCAGCGAAACGTCGGAGGAAGGTAATCCAACTCGACCACGGCCCACAAACCCGGAAAATCTACTTAACATAGTTGATAATGCCGGCCGTGAAAGCCTCAGCACTTATATGAACTTCTTTTGTTTCTCCTTGAATACGGATTTCAATAAAATCATCTCTTCCAGGGGCTGGCTTGGTAAGATATTGAATCATCCTGATAGAACTTGATGATCACACTTTTAAGTTCCTCTGATAGTTGTTTTCCTGATACCGGGACAGAGCAACATGTAATCCCTCTTCAACTGCTAACTTACGAATCATTTCTTTTCTTTTGCGTGGAGATTATGGCAATGCTTCCTCAACACGTTTTCTGCACTTTCGAAAATGCTGTCTGCTTTTGATGAAGTATCCTTATCAATCCCTTCTTGGTCTCTTATCTTCTGTCTTGCCCGCTGTGCTTGCTTATATCTCCTATATTCAGCTTTGAGATGTTCTCTTCCTTGTTTTGTTTGTTTCAGTATTGCTCTTCCTTTTCTCATAGTCACTTTCATTTTTTCCTTCCATTGTGCATAACTGCCTTGCACCTTCAGACGTTGTTTGTATTCACGTTGTCTTTGGGCTGGTGTTTTAGCCAGAGTGAGTCAGAAACGGACTGATACGTCTATCCTGACTGAAGTCTCACAAGTAACTGCACGCGTACGAAACCACAGGGCGCCCGCACTAACTGTCCGTTAGTCACGTGTTTTGTGGGAAAACAAATGACTATAGAGGAAAACTTTCTGCTACCTTTCTGTTTGTTATACTGTAATGACGCAGAATCAAAAAGGATATTTTTTTCAGTCTATTACTTTTCCCTCCAATTTAAACAGAATTGGGATATATTCTTCACCACTCTGTCCTCTATGCGATCTGCAAGAGGAAATGGATCGAGACCACCTTCAAATATGCCTGGCCACTTCTAGTGCCCCATCCATCAGTGAAAAATATTGGAAAGCAAGAGGATTAATGACTTCACTGTCAGAAATCCAGCATTAGCTAACAACTTTTCCCTCCAGAAAACTTTATCCTTATATACTGTGACTAACTGGCACTGACACACAGTAATAATTAAACAAGCATTTTTATAAATGTCAAAAATTATTAGCCATATACACGTTTCAAAGACGAAGAGTCATTGTGTGATGTACAGAAAAAAAAATTAAAACAGTTGTACACAGCTCCTGAAGTAAGGATATGAAAATTACCGTTATTCACACTTATTTTTAGTGTTTTGGAAATATATGGGTAAGAAGTGAAATTTGAACCTACATTCACGTTAAAAACATTCATTTTTCACTTCATAAGATACTTTGGAGTATCTAGCATCATCTTTCCTCAGTAAAAAAAAGTGAAACATTACAAATTTTAACACTCGGTATGACATATTCGCGGAATTGCTCAATACCAGTAGATAAAGTAAAAAGGAAAGAGAAGAGAAATGTGAGTTAACAGACCTGGCATGGGGTGGTACATTGGTGGATAATCTCTGAATGATGCTGGACCAGCAGATGGTGGACCTGAGAACTGACTTCCATGTACTGGTGATGCATCCGTGTTAGCCGAAGGAGGCCCATAACCTGTAACATACACTCATGTCGTACAGTAATGGACAATATCCATGGTTCAAATGCTGGCTTGTCCTTCCTACATGTGCAAAAGTTTGTTTTAAGGGGACAAGGTAGTGATTCGTACACTATTTCAGTATTTCAAAACATAACTTTAGTTGAGGAATTCTAAGCTCCTGCAGCTCAGAAAAAATTTAATTTGGGATGAATATTTAGTGATTCATTGTGATTACATTGATATAGAGAACATCAAAACAATTATTTAAAATGGGCATGTAATAAGGCAAAAACTGATAACATGTTTAAGAGGTAGAACCGGAACTTAAAAATTCAATGCCACAACTGGGATTTGAACCACAGACCTTCCGCTTGCCGGGCGGACGCTCTACCACTGAGCTATTGTGACAAACTGCCAGAATGGCATTAAATTCTCAAGCCAGTTCGTATTTTTCCTGGTAAACCACAAAGGCAGTCTCACATCAGAGACAATTACCCCAATGGTGACTTACCATTGCAAGTACTTTATATCCCAGGATTAAATAACCTTCACATGGTAATTATTATTTATTTATGCCAACAAACTTACTGTTGGTGTTTTTAAACACACAAGCCGTGTGTGGGCAAAGTTTAAGAGGTAGAACCGGAACTTAAAAATTCAATGCCACAACTGGGATTTGAACCACAGACCTTCCGCTTGCCGGGCGGACGCTCTACCACTGAGCTATTGTGACAAACTGCCAGAATGGCATTAAATTCTCAAGCCAGTTCGTATTTTTCCTGGTAAACCACAAAGGCAGTCTCACATCAGAGACAATTACCCCAATGGTGACTTACCATTGCAAGTACTTTATATCCCAGGATTAAATAACCTTCACATGGTAATTATTATTTATTTATGCCAACAAACTTACTGTTGGTGTTTTTAAACACACAAGCCGTGTGTGGGCAAAGTTTAAGAGGTAGAACCGGAACTTAAAAATTCAATGCCACAACTGGGATTTGAACCACAGACCTTCCGCTTGCCGGGCGGACGCTCTACCACTGAGCTATTGTGACAAACTGCCAGAATGGCATTAAATTCTCAAGCCCACACACGGCTTGTGTGTTTAAAAACACCAACAGTAAGTTTGTTGGCATAAATAAATAATAATTACCATGTGAAGGTTATTTAATCCTGGGATATAAAGTACTTGCAATGGTAAGTCACCATTGGGGTAATTGTCTCTGATGTGAGACTGCCTTTGTGGTTTACCAGGAAAAATACGAACTGGCTTGAGAATTTAATGCCATTCTGGCAGTTTGTCACAATAGCTCAGTGGTAGAGCGTCCGCCCGGCAAGCGGAAGGTCTGTGGTTCAAATCCCAGTTGTGGCATTGAATTTTTAAGTTCCGGTTCTACCTCTTAAACTTTGCCCACACACGGCTTGTGTGTTTAAAAACACCAACAGTAAGTTTGTTGGCATAAATAAATAATAATTACCATGTGAAGGTTATTTAATCCTGGGATATAAAGTACTTGCAATGGTAAGTCACCATTGGGGTAATTGTCTCTGATGTGAGACTGCCTTTGTGGTTTACCAGGAAAAATACGAACTGGCTTGAGAATTTAATGCCATTCTGGCAGTTTGTCACAATAGCTCAGTGGTAGAGCGTCCGCCCGGCAAGCGGAAGGTCTGTGGTTCAAATCCCAGTTGTGGCATTGAATTTTTAAGTTCCGGTTCTACCTCTTAAACTTTGCCCACACACGGCTTGTGTGTTTAAAAACACCAACAGTAAGTTTGTTGGCATAAATAAATAATAATTACCATGTGAAGGTTATTTAATCCTGGGATATAAAGTACTTACAATAGTAAGTCACCATTGGGGTAATTTGTCTCTGATGTGAGACTGCCTTTGTGGTTTACCAGGAAAAATACGAACTGGCTTGAGAATTTAATGCCATTCTGGCAGTTTGTCACAATAGCTCAGTGGTAGAGCGTCCGCCCGGCAAGCGGAAGGTCTGTGGTTCAAATCCCAGTTGTGGCATTGAATTTTTAAGTTCCGGTTCTACCTCTTAAACTTTGCCCACACACGGCTTGTGTGTTTAAAAACACCAACAGTAAGTTTGTTGGCATAAATAAATAATAATTACCATGTGAAGGTTATTTAATCCTGGGATATAAAGTACTTGCAATGGTAAGTCACCATTGGGGTAATTGTCTCTGATGTGAGACTGCCTTTGTGGTTTACCAGGAAAAATACGAACTGGCTTGAGAATTTAATGCCATTCTGGCAGTTTGTCACAATAGCTCAGTGGTAGAGCGTCCGCCCGGCAAGCGGAAGGTCTGTGGTTCAAATCCCAGTTGTGGCATTGAATTTTTAAGTTCCGGTTCTACCTCTTAAACTTTGCCCACACACGGCTTGTGTGTTTAAAAACACCAACAGTAAGTTTGTTGGCATAAATAAATAATAATTACCATGTGAAGGTTATTTAATCCTGGGATATAAAGTACTTGCAATGGTAAGTCACCATTGGGGTAATTGTCTCTGATGTGAGACTGCCTTTGTGGTTTACCAGGAAAAATACGAACTGGCTTGAGAATTTAATGCCATTCTGGCAGTTTGTCACAATAGCTCAGTGGTAGAGCGTCCGCCCGGCAAGCGGAAGGTCTGTGGTTCAAATCCCAGTTGTGGCATTGAATTTTTAAGTTCCGGTTCTACCTCTTAAACTTTGCCCACACACGGCTTGTGTGTTTAAAAACACCAACAGTAAGTTTGTTGGCATAAATAAATAATGATAACATGTTCTTGAAAAAAATATAATATATATAGTACTAACGGTACAAATTCCTTCTACAACATACAAGCATATGTGTTGAAACTTTTGTAGTGCACTAGGCAATGTGTATTTATAACTGTTAACCTAAATTTACTTAAATATCTCTGGCTATATTCAAAAGAAAAAATATTTAACTTTTGAAGAAAAAAAAAAAGTACATTTTTTTTGCACAAATATTTTTTTTTAAATTTTCTGTTTTGGATTTTTCCAATAACAATGGGTTACCTTTGTAGAGTACATGCTTCTGGAACTACTGTAAAATTTTCATTCAAATAGGTTCAGTGGTTTTTAAAAAACATGTACCTGAGTTTACAGAAAACTACATTTAAAGGAAAGTGTGTCATCTCTGAAGTCCTCTTTACCCAGCATGGCCCAGAGTGCCGTCACATTTTGATGGGGTAATTTAAAGCTTTAAATGTGCCGGTACCCTTACAATATAATATATATCATTTTGAAGAGGAAGGTTTCTACTTTTTTTAAAGATGAAAAACAAAAAATTGACTTTTTGAGCCCAAATCACTACCCTGTCCCCTTAATACTCACAAATTCTAATAAATGAACATTGTAAGCCCCTTTTTAAAATATCACAAATAAGGAAAAAAACACTAAAAATAAAACTAAATTTTGAAGGTCAACAATTATCAGAGACAAAGGAAGCAAAGTATTTGGGAGTTGATACCAAACTTACATGGACCAAATAGAAAATAGATAATGTAATACAAAGAGCAGAGAGGCGCCTTTCACCGTTAAAACGTCTAACAGGAATGAAGTGGGGATGTTCCAGAGCAACTCTTAACACAACATACAATGTATATGCAGCAAAGTTCTTGTAACAGCAAATACAAAAAAAGTTCAAATCTTTCAAAACCACACCAATACCACCTACTATGGAAATACTAACCAACCAATACTCCACTGAATATATAAAATAGAAAAAGTGGCTCTTATTCAACACAAAAAGTTGATCAGACTCCCATTCAATACATGGAACAAGAGAAATTTTACACATACTCTAAAGACTCAGGAGAACTTTCTTTCCAAAAGTCAAGACATCAAGAAGAATGTATACCTTCCTAATTCAAAGGAAAACTTCATGTCTAAAGTCAATCCGACACAAACATTAGACATCACATATTATTTACACCTGACAGATGAAGTTAAGAAAAGTGATACTCCAAATAGTGTTCTAAAATTATTGGCATTAGAGACAATCCATACTAGATTTCCAGAACACGAATGGCTCCATATTTATACTGATGGATCATTGATATCAAACCGAGATGGAGCAGGGGCTGGAGTTACGTGTCACCTCTTTTCCTGTTACAAATCTTTAAGTTATGGAACTACAAACTTTGATGGAGAAATTGAAGCAATTCGAATGGCCCTACAAAATCTTTTGTACAGAATTTCACATTTTCAGCAAGCAGTTATTCTCTCAGATTCCAGGGCAGCAATTATAGCAATTACTTCCAAGTTGTCAGCAAAAAACCAAACAATTATAGAATTATTTATTTATGCCAACAAACTTACTGTTGGTGTTTTTAAACACACAAACTGTGTGTGGGCAATGATTGAGAGGTAGAACTGGAACTCAAAAATTCCACCCCTGCTGTGGCATTGAATTTTTAAGATCCAGTTCTACCTTTCAAATTATAGAATGTTGGAAAATCCTTACCCATCTAGCAGCACTTCAAAAGCTCCTAGTCTTCCAATGGATACCAGATCACTGTGGACTGAATGGTAATGAGAAAGCTGATTTTCTTGCAAAAAAGGGTACCGGCAATGTACAGAAATCCATAGTTAATGTACCATTTTATGCAGCTAAAAGATTAGTCAACTTTGAGTTCAAGAAAATTATTGCAAAATACGAGTTACTATGAAAAATCAAAGAATAAAAGATGGAAACTATCAAACATTCAAACAGTAATTCCTGAGTATCCTCGAAAAACAGCAGTTGCAACCTTCAGGTTAATTACAGGACATGATTGTCTGGCAAAACATTTAAACAAAATTGGTATATATTCTTCACCACTCTGTCCTCTATGTGATCTGCAAGAGGAAATGGACCAAGACCACCTTCAAATATGCCTGGCCACTTCTAGCAATCTTCCCATCCATCAGTCAAAAATATTAGAGAGCAAGAGGATTAATGACTTCATTGTCAGAAATCCAGCATTAGCTAACAACAACAACTATTTGTCTTTCAGGTTACCCCACAAGTAAAAATCACACACTGTTATTCAGGGGAGTGAAAGGGCCATATACCAGCACTAATTACTCTATCTTCAAACACTTCCCTCATTTTATTCATGGTCTGTACTTGCAGTAGAAGAATCTTGTTGAAACTACCCATATGATTTCTCTTCTTCTGTCAGTTCATGAAAAAAATGGGGTCAAAATTGTCATTTCGCTGCCTCTCTTTATTTACAGTCTGGTCATAAAATATTGGACCAATTATTCGTCGTGCTAACAGCACGCAAAACTCCAACTTTCTGATCATAATTAGGGATTTCTTAAACACGATGTGGATTTTGAAACGCTCAATACCGACTATTATGAGTGTTCACATGACCATTTAGATGAAACCAAGCCTCATCTGAAAAGAACAGAAGCTGTTAATCGATTATACCATCATTCACGACATTGCCAGCATTTTCTATAAGGTACGATTTTTATACATCTTTTGCGTGCGGCTTGTTAGTAGCGGCAAACCTGGCCGCGGCACCTTCAAACTTGCACAGGCAAAAGGCCGTGCAGCGGTGAAGAACCTGTAGTTAAACAACTTGAAACAAAAAGTTTAAACATTATTTAGTACAGTTTCACGGGTGATCAGCCTTGTGAGCTTTCGGCCATTGTAAACTCCATGGCCTTCGTCAGAATGAAAAAGACCGTTAGCTTTCCGCTCCCCATATATATATATATATATATACAATGTTAGGTGGGAGGGGGTTGCGTTGCCCTGGCCAATGAGCGGGTGACAATTTGTGATTGGGGTTTTTTTTTTTTTTAATTTTTTTTACCGTGGAGGGGAAAAACCCGTTACAAGCGGAGGCCGACATACTGAGGAGTGTTTTCTTGAGGGTCAGTACTTGGTCCAGAAAACACTGTGGCCGGTGACAAACATAGCCCGAAACAGCACGCCCAATCACAAATCACCCGCTCATTGGCCAGGGCAATGCAACCCCCTCCCACCTAACATTGTATATATATGGGGAGTGGAAAGCTAACGGTCATTTTCATTCTGACGAAGGCCATGAAGTTTACAATGACTGACAGCTCAATGTTTTTAAACCTCACACGGCTGATCACCCGTGAAACTGTAATAAATAACGTGCGCCGTGAAAGCTTTAAATCTTACAGTTTAAACATTATTATTTATTTATGCCAACAAAGTTACTGTTGGTGTTTTTAAACACACAAGCCGTGTATGGGCAATGTTTGAGAGGTAGAACTGGAAGTTAAAAATTCAATGCCACAGCTGGGATTTGAACCACAGCCCCTCCGCTTACCAGGTGGGTGTTCTAACCATTAAGCTACTGTGACAACCTGCCACAATGGCATTGAATTCTCCTGGTATACCAAAAAGGCAGTCTCTCTTCAAAGACATTGAATTTTTAAGTTACAGTTCTACCGTTTAAACATTAGTTAAACGAAAAATTAGTGACACAAATATTTCATGTAAATCAAATTAGATTAAGCATGCGCTTATGAAGAACGAAAGAAAAAAGAGCATAAAAAATATAGGGCTATGAGCATTTGAACCTGCACTATTAACCTCTTCAGCGATGGCCATTTAAACATCCGCGAGCCGAGAACTGCTAGCATTTAAATTGTTAAATGCGCTTCGTATATACACAGCTGTATTTTGTGTAAATATTAAGTTATTTTAATGAAACAAAAACGGGTATAAAACTCGTTATTTGCAGTATAAATGTACATCATCAGCAAAGTTGAGTTGTATTTACAAAACGTTGAAATGGCACAATTTTGTTTCACTGTGGTAAAAAGTCAACTTTGCTCTGTCGAATGCATCTAATATTAGTTCTCAGAAAGATACAGTAAAGGAACACCCATTGTATGTGTGGCTAATGCATCAGCATACTGTGAAATAAATCGCTACTGCATGCGTGGCCTCTTGAGTCATCAGAATAGATCAACATTACAACTTTTGCTTACGCGAGTTTCGTAACTGAGTAGAGTCCATGTCTTTCTTTGTTGAAATACATACGTATTCTTTCCTGCTTGTAGCTGAAGGGAGAAGTGGTATAAAAAGGTGTTTTTGCACCAACTGGATATAACCATATACAATTGTTTGGGGATTTGGACAGCTCTCTAAACCCACACAGGACAATGACCGACCTTGACTGCCGACTATAAATAGATCACAGCCTAATTGAACAATACCACGTTGGGGGTTGAAAATCCAAAACCCCAGCACCCCTCAGACTTCAAGGAAAATATTATCCTAAAAGGATACCACCAACAGCAAAGAAGTCCCGCCCATTTCGAAAGTGTTTCGTGTGCCGCAAGAAGGGAATTCGCGAATGTGGAGATGTACGTACCCTTGTGTGTTTATCCATGTTTTGAGGTAAATCACTGTAGAACGAACATATTAAGGTAAGCCAATAAAGTATATAGACCTTACTAAAATGTTTCATAAAGGGAAAATTATAATAAGTTGAGTTGGATAAGGGATAAATAAGGGTTAAATGCTTAAACGCACAGGACGCCCATATCGCTCATCCGCCATTTTAACTTGACGTGATTTCACGTCGATATCCCTCAAGAGGTTAATACATGTGTGCCTTTGCGTCTGGGCACCATAACCATTGCACTAAATAGAGATATGCTACGAAATTCGTCCGCTTGCTTCCTCATCATACGTTATAGCTGCAGTGGTCATGATCAGTGGCGTGCATACCCTCAAACAATTTTAAGGCACAGTTCTGTAATTTGTATCCTAGAACATAGGTTTCCTGTCACAAATTGATTGCCTATGAGCCATCTATCACCAGTATAAATTGTGTAGTGTTATTAATTTACACCCTGTATATACATAACTGTGGGAGAAATTGTATGTTGAAATGCATTGGAGAAAAAGGTTAATGCCAATAGTGAATATGCCTGGCTGTTTAGAAATAACACATGTAAATACTGTATATGCAATGTAATTATCAAAACTGGATTTCTTAATCCATATCCCGAACCTATTGCGAGTTGAAAGGAAATATGTTTGAGGTCAATCATGACCATATGATCAACGCATCACAATCGAATCGTGGTTTGATTGTGTTTGTTTGAATTTAGTACTTGTAAAATGCTCTTTCATCGTGACATACATACCAGGTATATAACTAGGCGGGGGCTGCATGGTGTATGACCCCATGAGATATTGCTGCTTCTGTTGTTCCTGTCTCATCTGCATCTCTCGCTCTTGTTCCTGAATACGCTGCAGCGCCAACTGTCGCTGGTACTGCACAAACATATATACAACTTGTCATAGAAATCAAGTGTTTAAAATAGTCAAACATGTTATTAAAACACTTGCTCACATTAGGGATGTTACTAAATTAAAATAGCACATATAGTGCAAATTCACATATCAACTAAAGGTTTTCAATAAATTCAACATTTATATAACATAAATCTCACTCCTCAAAACAAACATATTGTATGAAACTTGCTTAACTACCCTTGAAAAATATCTGTCCAAATAATAAATATGCCAAGAGGAACTTAAGAGTGAACAAACATCTTACAAATATAAAATACAAACAGATAGATAAATGAGTTATAGATGACCACTGTTGGTCATACAAGCATCTTATTAGCTAAAAATTAAGATTTTAAAACTGGCAAAAATTCATTGGGAATTAACAGAATATTTACATCATTAAGAATATGAACTCTCAGCGTGGGGAAGTGGCAACCCCATTGCTCAGTGGGAAACCACTGCAAACAGCCTCCCGAGTATTGGTGGGGAAAACTAAAACCTTTCAGGTTGGGAGAAATTGACCAGTCCCTACCTGAAGAACCCAGGATCTACCTGAGTACATACCCTGGGGATAAAACAGGGACCTTAAGTGTTGGACTAATTCCTAACCCTAAGAAAAGTTGGTATCAAAAGGAAAATGTGAGTATCGGAAAGGATGGATCTGAGGTCAACTCCTGATGTCATGATAGAAGTAGAACAGGGAACTTGAACAAGAAAGAGAAAAAGAAAGAAACATACAAAGAAACAAAGAAAGCAAGCAAAGAAATAAAATATCAATTGAGTAATGGAATATCAGAAAGAGACAAGCAACAGTTGAGGGCACAAGGCAGTTCCCTGATGTTGGCCAATTAACTGAGGTAGTTCTGCGGCATGTGGAATACAACTAACTGAGGTAGTTCTGGGGAATGTGGAATGTGAACTAACTGAGGTAGTTCTGGGGAATGTGGAATGTGAACTGAGGTAGTTCTGGGGAATGTGGAATGTGAACTGAGGTAGTTCTGGGGAACGTGGAATGTGAACTAACTGAGATAGTTCTGGGGAACGTGGAATGTGAACTGAGGTAGTTCTGGGGAATGTGGAATGTGAACTAACTGAGATAGTTCTGGGGAATGTGGAATGTGAACTAACTGAGGTAGTTCTGGGGAATGTGGAATGTGAACTAACTGAGGTAGTTCTGGGGAATGTGGAATGTGAACTGAGGTAGTTCTGGGGAATGTGGAATGTGAACTGAGGTAGTTCTGGGGAATGTGGAATGTGAACTAACTGAGGTAGTTCTGGGGAATGTGGAATGTGAACTAACTGAGGTAGTTCTGGGGAATGTGGAATGTGAACTAACTGAGGTAGTTCTGGGGAATGTGGAATGTGAACTGAGATAGTTCTGGGGAATGTGGAATGTGAACTGAGGTAGTTCTGGGGAATGTGGAATGTGAACTAACTGAGGTAGTTCTGGGGAATGTGGAATGTGAACTAACTGAGATAGTTCTGGGGAATGTGGAATGTGAACTGAGGTAGTTCTGGGGAATGTGGAATGTGAACTGAGGTAGTTCTGGGGAATTGTGGAATGTGAACTAACTGAGGTAGTTCTGGGGAATGTGGAATGTGAACTAACTGAGGTAGTTCTGGGGAATGTGGAATGTGAACTGAGGTAGTTCTGGGGAATGTGGAATGTGAACTAACTGAGATAGTTCTGGGGAACGTGGAATGTGAACTGAGGTAGTTCTGGGGAATGTGGAATGTGAACTAACTGAGATAGTTCTGGGGAATGTGGAATGTGAACTAACTGAGGTAGTTCTGGGGAATGTGGAATGTGAACTAACTGAGGTAGTTCTGGGGAATGTGGAATGTGAACTGAGGTAGTTCTGGGGAACGTGGAATGTGAACTGAGGTAGTTCTGGGGAATGTGGAATGTGAACTAACTGAGGTAGTTCTGGGGAATGTGGAATGTGAACTAACTGAGGTAGTTCTGGGGAATGTGGAATGTGAACTGAGGTAGTTCTGGGGAACGTGGAATGTGAACTGAGGTAGTTCTGGGGAACGTGGAATGTGAACTGAGGTAGTTCTGGGGAATGTGGAATGTGAACTAACTGAGGTAGTTCTGGGGAATGTGGAATGTGAACTAACTGAGGTAGTTCTGGGGAATGTGGAATGTGAACTGAGGTAGTTCTGGGGAACGTGGAATGTGAACTAACTGAGGTAGTTCTGGGGAATGTGGAATGTGAACTGAGGTAGTTCTGGGGAACGTGGAATGTGAACTGAGGTAGTTCTGGGGAACGTGGAATGTGAACTGAGGTAGTTCTGGGGAATGTGGAATGTGAACTGAGGTAGTTCTGGGGAATGTGGAATGTGAACTAACTGAGGTAGTTCTGGGGAATGTGGAATGTGAACTAACTGAGGTAGTTCTGGGGAATGTGGAATGTGAACTGAGGTAGTTCTGGGGAACGTGGAATGTGAACTGAGGTAGTTCTGGGGAATGTGGAATGTGAACTGAGGTAGTTCTGGGGAATGTGGAATGTGAACTGAGGTAGTTCTGGGGAACGTGGAATGTGAACTGAGGTAGTTCTGGGGAACGTGGAATGTGAACTGAGGTAGTTCTGGGGAATGTGGAATGTGAACTAACTGAGGTAGTTCTGGGGAATGTGGAATGTGAACTAACTGAGGTAGTTCTGGGGAATGTGGAATGTGAACTGAGGTAGTTCTGGGGAACGTGGAATGTGAACTGAGGTAGTTCTGGGGAATGTGGAATGTGAACTAACTGAGATAGTTCTGGGGAATGTGGAATGTGAACTAACTGAGGTAGTTCTGGGGAATGTGGAATGTGAACTAACTGAGGTAGTTCTGGGGAATGTGGAATGTGAACTGAGGTAGTTCTGGGGAACGTGGAATGTGAACTGAGGTAGTTCTGGGGAATGTGGAATGTGAACTAACTGAGGTAGTTCTGGGGAATGTGGAATGTGAACTAACTGAGGTAGTTCTGGGGAATGTGGAATGTGAACTGAGGTAGTTCTGGGGAACGTGGAATGTGAACTAACTGAGGTAGTTCTGGGGAATGTGGAATGTGAACTGAGGTAGTTCTGGGGAACGTGGAATGTGAACTGAGGTAGTTCTGGGGAACGTGGAATGTGAACTGAGGTAGTTCTGGGGAATGTGGAATGTGAACTAACTGAGGTAGTTCTGGGGAATGTGGAATGTGAACTGAGGTAGTTCTGGGGAATGTGGAATGTGAACTGAGGTAGTTCTGGGGAACGTGGAATGTGAACTAACTGAGGTAGTTCTGGGGAATGTGGAATGTGAACTGAGGTAGTTCTGGGGAACGTGGAATGTGAACTGAGGTAGTTCTGGGGAACGTGGAATGTGAACTGAGGTAGTTCTGGGGAATGTGGAATGTGAACTAACTGAGGTAGTTCTGGGGAATGTGGAATGTGAACTAACTGAGGTAGTTCTGGGGAATGTGGAATGTGAACTGAGGTAGTTCTGGGGAACGTGGAATGTGAACTGAGGTAGTTCTGGGGAATGTGGAATGTGAACTAACTGAGATAGTTCTGGGGAATGTGGAATGTGAACTAACTGAGGTAGTTCTGGGGAATGTGGAATGTGAACTAACTGAGGTAGTTCTGGGGAATGTGGAATGTGAACTGAGGTAGTTCTGGGGAACGTGGAATGTGAACTGAGGTAGTTCTGGGGAATGTGGAATGTGAACTGAGATAGTTCTGGGGAATGTGGAATGTAAACTAACTGAGGTAGTTCTGGGGAATGTGGAATGTGAACTGAGGTAGACCACTTGAAGACCTGTGAAGCATTAAGATCAGAAGAAACTACAGTTCAAAAGTATTGGAAAGCACGAATGCTAATGGCTTCATTGCCAGATGCAAGGCACTAGAAAACAACAACTAACTGAGGTAGATAAGGAAAAATTGAAGTTATTAACAGTGAAGCAACAAGATTCTAAAGTAAGAACAAATTAGAAACTAAAAACTTCACTTATCTTAGTATGATTTGCTGACCCTGGGTTTCAAGCTGTGTCCAGCTCATTCTCAAAGCCATATAAACGAACTCGTTGCCAAGCTACAATCTTTTATTTTTTCTGAAAAACAATTACTCTTATTCAATTTTTATTTACCAATCTCTGAAAACAAAAATTTATAAATACAATCTATAGATGGTAATTCGAAGTTCATGACAAGGTTCCTGTTTTTTAAAATAAAAGTTTTTTCCCCAAACCATTAAATCTATAGGATTACTTAATTGTTTTAATAATTTAACTTCTGGATTAATTACATGATTAAATGACCAAAAATGATCTGCCACAGCTGATTTATCAGTTTGTTTATATTTAATATTTCTAAAATGTTCTTTTATTCTGGTTTCTAGATGACGTTTAGTTTTACCAATATAAACTTTATCACAATCTAAACAGCTAAATTGATAAATGCCAGATTTTTTATAATTTGGTATTTTATCTTTTTTTGAAAAATTAAGTAAATTTTGTATATTAAATTTATTTTGAGGGACCAAATTTATTCCATATTCTTTAAAAATCCTTGTAAATTTTTTATCAGCCCATGGATGGTAAGTAAACTTTTTAAAAATACAATTATCTTTTATTTTTTTAAGGGTTGAAACTTCTTTGACAGCTTTTTGATACTTAAATTCCTCTATCTTTTTATGTATAAAATCTGCATCAAAACCATTAATTACTACAGTGTTAATAATGTCTTTATATTCTATGTCAAATTCATCTTTATCAAGGGGTATATTTATTAACCTACAAATTAAACTATTAAAAACAGCAAATTTATGTGCAAAAGGATTAAAACTTTTATATTTTATGTAATTATCAGTGTGAGTATATTTTCTGTAAATACCAAATTTCAATTTATTGTTATGTCTTTTAATTTTTAAGTCCAGAAATGAAAGGAATCTATTATTCACAGTTTCCAAAGTGAATTGTATAGCTTTATCTTGTAAATTTAAAAGTTTTAAAGCATCATGATGAATTTTTATTTTAAAAAACAGGAACCGTGTCATGAACTTCGAATTACCATCTATAGATTGTATTTATAAATTTTTGTTTTCAGAGATTGGTAAATAAAAATTGAATAAGAGTAATTGTTTTTCAGGAAAAATAAAAGATTGTAGCTTGGCAACGAGTTTGTTTATATGGCTTTCAGAATGAGCTGGACACAGCTTAAAACCCAGGGTCAGCAAATCATACTAAGATAAGTGAAGTTCTTAGTTTCTAATTTGTTCTTACTTTAGTAACTGAGGTAGTTCTGGGGAACGTGGAAATCCAAGTGGTTGCTATCTAATGTTTAGCAGTTGGCACTCTCCTGCACACCAGCATTTTGATGGAATGGTGACTATGTTGACTAAAGGCTCAGCACTGGGGTATGTTTTTTAAATGCTGACATGTATTTTGTTGTAATCATGAAAAACTTAAAGCTGTTAATAGTGAAGCAGTACACTTCTAATAAACAAGATTTGCACTGATGTTGCACTAGATTTAATGTCAAATTACGTGGTCTGCATTGGAATTCAAGAATCTTCATCAGACATTAAGAGAAGCATATAGTCTGAGATTTGTTAAAAACTTTACAACTTTGTTCTAATCTAGTTTAATTTTTTTTGTGACTTCAATGTTCCAATTTAGTTTACTTTTGATGCTACTTTAGTAAGGTGAACTACATCACTTCACTGCTCAACTTTGAAGCCGATTCCTGAATAAGCCCTCTAAAACATCTATAAGGCAATGTAACAGAGGCAACAAGGGATCGTGGTTCAGTTGTTCCCATAGATACAAAATAACAACAAATATGTTTCTGAGACGAAGGTTTGGAATCTTGAATTTGTGAACAAAGAGGACTAGATAGCGCTTTAAATACGCAAGTACTTGACAATTAGTTCCTCTATACCTACATGCCCTGAAATACAACAAATACAAATAAGGACCTAAGGTAGCTAGCCGAGCCAGCTTGACAAGTCAAACGGTACTCTATCGGGAACCACTGCCCTGCCAAACGTCCATACTTGACAAGTACCACAAGTGCTAGGGATATGCAGTCTGAACCCCCTAATACTACTACCACATCTTATATCTGTAAGTTTGGGCTATAGTCACACTTGCCTTTACAACTGCCATGGGAACTGTTCTCAGTGTTCTTGGTAAAACATCAACCAACCAACATTTATTCACAAATGGAAACATCAACATGATTCACCAAATATGCAGGGAACTGACACCTGGTGGTAAAATTTGGTATAATTGACAAGCATATCAGACCACTATGGTCATTAAAGTCAGTATTGAATTGTGTGGTAAGACATGCAATAGTCACTAGTCATCTCGTTATAAGTGGAGTTCATCTTGTCAAGACATTTCTGGAATCACACGTAAAGCAGAGTCTGCAGTTCAAATCCCAGCTGTGACATTGAATTTTTCAGTTCCAATTCTACCTCTCAAGCATTGCCCACACATGGCTTGTATGTTTAAAAACACCAGCAGTAAGTTTGTTGGTATAAATAAATAATAATTAGCATCTAAAGGTTATTTAATCCCAGGACATAAGTCACCCTTGGAGTACTTGTGGTCATACTGGCAAGTTGTTAGAGAAGAGGGTTTATTACCTGCAGATACTCCTGTTTCTTCTTGCGCATGATCTCCAACTTGTGGGCCATCTGCATCTGCCTAATACGCTCAGCCTCCTCAGCCTGTCTCCTCAGTTTCTCACGATGCTCCTCACGTAGAGCGTCCAGTGCTGCCCTTGCATCCTTCACCTGGGCCAACTTGTCCTGCAGTCCTTCATAGTAAACTGTAACAACACACTACCATCTTAACACTGCTAATTTTAATACTTTTATAAACTAACTAACTGTACCCTGCTGCTGCATGCTTCGCTGTGGCACATTATGGTTGCATGAATGAGAAATGAGGAACAAAGCATACGTTTCAAAAAAGTTTGATTTTGCAATACTTGTGGGTATACAATATTTTTTGTTTTTCCATTGTTTGCATAGACATAAAGGCTATCTGGTTTGCCGACAAGGGAACACACAACATACAATTGTGCAATCCGCACCTTAATCTAAACCACACAATTCTAAAGATTGACCTTGGGTGAATATTACAAATAGAAGCACTATTAACACTGAAGTATTCTTCATGTCTGAGGTTATTTTGAGTCACTGTTTTACACTCACCTTCACTTAAATTGTTTTAAAAACAGGAAACGTTTTCAAGACTGTTAGGTCCCATCATCAACCGTTGGGTGTCTGACACTATCTGCTTGTTCCCCCTCTCTGCTACTATCGTCCTGCTGCCATCTGGTGTTAGGGGTACAGAGCTTTAACACTTCATTTAAAGCTGGAATTTCAAAGTTAATCACTTTATTCTTGTTTTTATTTAAATTTTTTCCCAAATGTGCAGTTCTATTGGTGAATTTAGAGATTTTAACAATTTTATTTTGAAGCCAATGTTGTGGTTTTCATTCCAAAAGTGGTGTGCCAGAGTAGACTTTTCCGTTTGTTTTAATTTTATGTTGCTCTCATGTTCCTCTAGTCAGATATTTTGTGTTTCCTATACAGCCTTTTTCACAACTATTGCAGTTGCTTTGGTATATTCCAGATTTTAGATTGTAAGGGATGGTATTGTTAAATGGCTTGTTCAGCAGCTTTTTTAAGGTGAGAAGGTACTGCCTATCTCTGCAATGCTATTTCTATCATTTTTGGGTGCACATTACTAAGAAGTATTATTGATATGTACATGAAAATTTTCAGGAATGTTCTTAGAACCTTTATCTTGAATAATACCTATTATTTGAGAATTTTGAACTGACAATTTTTTATAATTTTTTAGTTTGTTTAAAAACAATTATACTTTCAAAAAACTAACAAAAACACACTTTTATAACAAACCGAACTAAAAAGTAGAAAATAATTTTTAAGTATGAAGAATTTGTTCTATAAAGTCAAGTAGACCATTATATTTCAAACTTTTGTAATAAGTTTTTATTTTAAACTAATTTATATTAACAAAATACATTTTATTGTAAAAAAGCATGGGGTGCTTTTTAGATATTTTTAGGTTATCTTTACTTTTATAAATAGCTACCAATGAACTATTTCTAACATTTGATGTCAGACACCCCATGCTTTTCTACAATAAAATGTATTATTATGTTAACATAAATTAGTTTTTATTTTAACTTTATTACAAAATTTTGAAATATAATGATCTACTTGACTTTATAGCACAAATTCTTCATACTTAATAATAATTACCATCTGAAGGTTATTTAATCCTGGGATATAAAGTACTTACAATAGTAAGTCACCATTGGGGTAATTTGTCTCTGATGTGAGACTGCCTTTGTGGTTTACCAGGAGAAATACGAACTGATTTGAGAATTTAATGCCATTCTGGCAGTTTGTCACAATAGCTCAGTGGTAGAGCAGCTGCCCGGTAAGCGGAAGGTCTGTGGTTCAAATCCCAGTTGTGGCATTGAATTTTTAAGTTCCAGTTGTACCTCTCAAATATTTTCTACTTTTTAGTTTGGTTTGTTACAAAAGCGTGCGTTTGTTAGTTTTTTAAAACTATAATTTATTTTTAACTTTTTAGTCTCAAATTTTTCAAATCAATCTTTTTTCAAAACTTTTTATTTGAAATCTTTTTAAAATTTTGAGTTCGAAAAAATTTTCAAATGGAACAGTATTAGATTGCAATTACTGCTTTAACTACAGTATCAACTGTTGTGGACTTCCTGACCCTGGGTAAACTTTGATCTGCAATCCTTTCCCTGAAATCTTGTGTCACTCTCAGGTCCTCTCTCCGAGCATCACCGTCTTTCAATATTTTCAAGGGATTTAATTCCTTTGTCTAGCTTAGTCTGTGTCGATTACTAAACTACCAGCTGTTGTGAGTGTCTTGGCCCTGTATGAACTCCGGTCCACGATATATCCCCCAGGTCTCGTGTTCCTTTCGGATCCTCTCTCTGGACATCTACATCATTCAATATATAAATATCTACTTATTTAATTAAAGCAATTTTCAGGATGCATGTAGACACGTTCCCTAGCGACGTCTAAGATGTCATAACTATACCATTTTCTATAAATTTAGCTTAGTCATTCTTTATTCTCACAATCCTGATCAGGATATTGGGACAAAGTCATGATATTGTATTCTAATTGGTCCTTAACAAGTGTGCAAATTTTCAAGTCAGACAACTCTAAGTAGGTGAAAATTACGTTATATTGTTAAATTTAGCCAAGTCACTTTTTCCTGATGATCATGGACAGGTTATTAGGACAGAGTCATGATATTGTTACATTGTCATCGGTGCTTGGCATGTTTGCAAATTTTCAAGTCAATCAGATATCTCAAGTTGGCGAAAATTACGTTACATTGTTAAATTTAGCCAAGTCAATTTTTAATCCTGACAGTGCTTGTCAGGAGATTAGGACAAAGTTGTGATATTATTGTATTGTCATCGGTCCTTGATATGTGTGCAAGTTTTCAAGTCAATCAAACGTCTCAAGCTAGTGAAAATTACGTTACATTGATAAATTTAGCTAAGTTCGTTTTTATCTTGATGATCCTGGTCAGGATCTTAGGGACAAAGTTATGATATTACTATACTGTCATTGGTGCTTGACATGTGTGCAAAATTTCAACTCAATCAGATGACTAAGTGGGTGAAAATTACGTCGAAAGATTTTGTTATATACATACAAGTGAAGCTAATATAAAGCGTGTAAACAAGCCTGAAATTTCAGATAATTTTATTTTTTTTATAAGTATTATGAATCACAGAGAGAAATCCCTTTCTTCACCGCCACCGCCATCATCATCACCTTCTTCGTCATCATCTTCTTTGTCATCATCTTCTTCGTCATCATCTTCTTCATCATCATCTTCTTCGTCATCGTCACCTTCACCATCACCTTATTTTTATTATAATTATTATTATAATTATTATAATTATGATGATTATTATTAATTATTATAATTATTATAATTATTATAATTATTATTATTATTATTATTATTATTATTATTATTATTATTATTATTATAATTATAATTCTTCTTCTTCTTCTTCTTCTTCTTCTTCTTCTTCTTCTTCTTCTTATTATTATTATTATTATTATTATTATTATTATTATTATTATTATTATTATTATTATTATTATTATTATTATTATTATTATAAGTCTGCTTAATAGATACAAAAAATTTCACATGCTTTGGTTGAATAGTCTTTTGAAAAAGTGCACCCGAAACTGAAAGAATGTTGTTAGCAAATGCTGGATTTCTGACAATGAAGTCATTAATCCTCTTGCTCTCCAATATTTTTCACTGATGGATGGGACACTAGAAGTGGCCTGGCATATTTGAAGGTGGTCTCGATCCATTTCCTCTTGCAGATCACATAGAGGACAGAGTGGTGAAGAATATATCCCAATTCTGTTTAAATGTTTTGCCAGACAATCATGTCCTGTAATCAACCTGAAGGTTGCAACTGCTGTTTTTCGAGGATACTCAGGAATTACTGTTTGAATGTTTGGTAGTTCCCATCTTTTGTTCTTTGATTTTTCATAGTAATATTTTGCAATAATTTTTTTGAATTCAGAGTTGACTAATCTTTTAGCTGCATAAAATGGTAGATTAACTATAGATTTCTGTACACTGCTGGTACCCTTTTTTGCAAGTGTACCTAAAAAATGTAAAACTGAGAAAAACAGCTTTAAAGTTTATATTTTGATTACTCATTTCTCACATGAGTCAGAACATTCCTGCTGCATAGTCTTGATCCTGTGTAACCAGCATCATTGGAGTTACAGTGGTACCAACAGGAAGCTTCAAACATCCTTTGCAAAACAGGGCTTTGTTCAATATTGCACAAGTATTATCAATTTTCTGTAAGTTTACGAAAAGGGGTGTGGCAACAACTTAACACCCTCTAATATAATAAGCAAATTAGGGATAAAATATTGGTCCAATGAATTTTTTAACTATATACTTGTAATCTAGAAAGATGAAATTATAATAAACTGCAAAAATAGAAAAAACTGAATTTTGACCCCCAAGTTACATACCTTCTCACAAAGGTATTTGTTTTATGGTGCCAGTTTTATGTTTAGCTGTTTGAAGATTCTTTCAAATTTCCTGAAGGCCCAGGGATGATAGGTGAATTTTCTAAATTTCCAGTTGTTATTTGTGAGTGGCGTTAAGATAGTGGTTTGCAAAATTATCTTGAGCTTATCTGCATTTTTTGACATGTTCCTAATGGTGGCTGGGTTGAATCCATTTAGTACTGCTGTTTCTTGTACCTATATGTATTATGTTGCTCTTTCAGAAATTTCTCTTTACTTAAAGGGACATTATATAATTGGGGGGGTGAGTGAGTGATTAGGGTTTAAGGGCCTGTCGACAGCTAGGTCATTAGAGCCCCTTATATAATCGGTGAATTAAGCTTCTAAATACTGCTAGTTGGTGTGAAACTGGGTTGCAACTATTTTTACTTTCTCTACTGGTTAAGTAGGGGAAGTATTGTATTCCACCCAAAAATTCAATGTCGAGATTTCACCGGAAATATATGTTTTGAGACCCCCTGAATCCAAAAAAAAAGCATTTTTTGAAAAAGGTCTGTGTGTGTGTGTCTGTGGACAACATAACTCAAAAACGAAAAGTCGGTTAAAAACCAAAGTTGGTATTTAAGTTTAATTTCTTTCGAGGATGCCACACGAAGGTTTTGAAGAAAATAGCCCCATCCTAAACTACCCTTTACATGGAAAATTTTGATTTTCTTGACAATGGCTAACGATTTTGACTAAAATGTCAAATGTTTGAGATATTTTTATCACAAATGAAATGTATATCTTTAATTTTCTGGCTGCAGCCCCAGTAGTATTTACTCCGGATGACTTTTGCATAACTGGTAAACCGTTAGAGATAGACCAAATCTTACTATACAAAAAATGTATATCTTGCTAAAATACACAATTTATGTCTAAATAAATTTTCTTGTAGGGTGAACCATTTCGGAGATATTCCTTGTTATGTGTGTGAGTTTAAGAATACTTAGAACTTTCGTGAAATGGAACACTGTTGTTCATTTTTTTATATGTTAAGTGTGCAATGATAACAGAATCTCAAAGCTTTAAAACATTTGACTATAGCACAAAGCCTACTGTATTGTAACTTCCCCTTGTACCTATAAGGAAATAAGCAGTAAGATAATTTGTAGAAATGTTTATCTTAACACTAAGAAGATATAGTAATAAGAGTTTGTAAGAATGGTTAGTACAAGAGTAGAGAAAGTCATGTGAGTGCAACACATCACATTTTTCTTTATGTAATTCTCCACATGTGCGGGCTTTCTATATATTCCAAATTTTGGATATTGTTTAGTTTAGGTGACACTAGCACTTGGTCAGAATTTCGGCTAAGTCCAACTCGGCAGTGTGTACGAATGGTCACGAAAGTTGCCGAAGTTGCTGTGTTAATTCAGCGCTGCCAACAGCACAATTTCCCCAGGAGTTTGTTGCCAATAGTAAGTTTGAATGTTTTAGCGGGACCCGGCAGTACGCTGGTGACCTTCTTAGAAGCAAGTTGTGAGAGTGCAATGGATCGCTTCATTAGCATAGTAGATGTAGTGCCTCTGTGCTATAATGAGGAGGAATGCATGCAATTTCTTTACGACGAGGGCCTGCTGAGAACTCGAATGCTATGCAGGGAATGTGATGCCGTGCTACACCCCGTGAGGAGGATATTATAATATAATATATATTATATATAAATAATATACATAATATGAATGTAATAATAATAAATAATAATATAATAAAATAATAATATAAAATAAAAAATAAAATAAATAAATAAAAAAAGAACGAGCCAGCATTTCGTAACAAGGCAATAACGATAATGTACACAATAATTTCCACAACGATAGTATGGAGTCGCACTAGCGATATATCTGTGTGAGCAAAATAATGTACACAATATTTGGCCGGCAAGTGCGAAGTCACCTATTCAGCAAAATAATGTACACGGTGTAGCGCTAGCGGTACGTCTATGGCGGCAACAATGCGAGTGCATTTGTGTTTAATGTGTTGGCAACGAAAATTAGTGTAGTGTAAAAAGCAATGTTGGCAGATGTGAAAATCGTCTGCTAGTGACAGCTAGCTCATGCAGTGAAACCTAGTGGCGATTCTGAAACTACTGTCGGCGTGTGCGTAGTAAGTAACTTTGGACTTAGAATCTGGCCGGCAAGTGGCAAGTAACCTAATCTAAACTTGAGCCCAAATTTTATACCATCTATATCTCTAGTGATTTTGAGGTCCAGGAAAGATAATGTGTTGTTGTCTTTAACCATATAATACCTCAACTACTTATTTTTTTTTTTTTTATTTGTTGTTGTTAGCGAATGCTGGATTTCTGACAATGAAGTCATTAATCCTCTTGCTCTCCATATCACCACAAATGGGACAATAATTTTGTGGAATACCCTTCCTTAAACCGTTTAACCGCCATACTGCTGCTCTCCTCCATGCAATACCTTCTCTCTCCTCTTTATTTGTCACGTCTATGTACCTTTCCCTCCCCCAATCTTCCTTAATTGGTATGTAGTAAACTAAAGATCTCTTCTCAGCTATTTCACTAAATATCTTTTGCACTTCTATGTCTTCGAATCTTTTCCTTGCAGATTTCCAAAAATTTCTGGCATTACTTTCTCTTTTTCTCCACATTTACCCTAACCCACTGCTCTCCTAGTTATTTCTAAGACACTCTACCCATCACTTATTTTTTAAACTTTTCTCTTGATATATTAAACATTGTTTTAACAAGTTTCTTTCTTCCAGATTCAATATTCTATACCAAAATTTCAATGCAATTGTGATTTTGAAGATTTTTACCATTAAGACAGTTACTTTAATTATTAATCTCATTCAACCAGCATTATTATATGGACCAGAATGTATGTATTTTATGCACGTATGCAAGGCATTTTATGTAACCTGATATATCCAACAACATGTATATGTTCTAAAAGAATGAATAACCTTTCCTTTACTTGCCACTCTGCCCATCTCTACCTGCCTAACCGTTGCATTTGGTAACCCAAGCATTTCTCTACAGCATATCCTATGCACTTCATCTATAACTTCCCATACTTCTATCCCATATAGCACCTTTGCCTCTACCACCATACTATAAACTTTTTCTAACCGTTTGATATTCATATCTGGTACATTGTACTTGCAACTTCTGATGACTGATAAGATTCCTTTTCCTTTTGCCAAAGCAAATTTCTTTTGTTTTTCCCAACTCCCACTGCTATCCATGTTTACTCCTAAATAAATACAATCTCTAACCACCCTATACTCTTTTTTGTTTTCATTTAACCATCTTTCATATTTACTCACTTTCCCTTCTTTTTTGAACACTAAAATGTGTGTCTTATCCTGGTTTACGTTTAAGTTCCATTCTTTACAGTAATTATATATTGCTTCCAAGGCTTGTTTTAACCCTTTGTGGTCGTATGTCGATATATGATCGACACGACAGTAATGCCTGTACGGTCGTATGTCGACATATAATCGACAGCAAAGCGCTTCATGTTTTCTCGTCTTAGTTGCAAGAAGTAACGCCTCTGGCAGCATGTTATAGACATCACAGTGTTCGTGGGAGCTTTACCTAGCCTATACTGCCATCTGTAAGGAAATTATTTTAACTATTTCAACATACAGAGAAAATGTTTCTGTCTGGGTTGCACAGTATTTTGCAATGGCTTCGAGCGGTATAAACAAGGTTCTTCTGGGATTAAGAAACAAAAGTTTGATGTGCTGTGCGATGAACATGTGGAAGAATTAAGGTTAATGATTCAATCTGAGCTGGATGCAGTGAGTGATAATGATGTGGACAATGAATTTGAAGAGGAGAAAGATGTGGAGCTATCCGGCGCTGAGGAGTCCGTAAGTGAGAGTGAAAGCGACGCAAGTGCTGCGAATGTTGCATGTGCCGATACATGGAAATTGATACACAAAACTGACCAGAAACATAAAGAATATACCTTTTCCAAGAATGTATGTCCAAAACTGAATCTTGCCTTTGATGCTGAGTAATTGAATACTTTAGTTTATTTTTTTCTGATGAGCTAATATCTCAAATTGCTAAGGAAACAAATAGATACGCGAGAGAAAAAATTGCTGCGATACAATTGTCCCCACACTTTACTTGGAAAACTTGGGCTGATGTGTCTGTAGTAGAAACGAAAGGGTTTTTGGGGATAATAAACTCGTACATTTTGTACAAGGTTCAAAATTCCCAAGCAAGCACCCATCCCTTGTCACATGTAAAATACAGAAGGTCACTTGTCGAAGAGTCTGGTAAAAGACATAAGCAACCCAAGGCCAAGGTCACACTCCGGTACGGCTGAGAGAGAGGAAAGGCTAAACAATACACCACATTTTATATACCATTTTGAGGGAAAAAACACAAAGACTGTATTGTCTGCAGCAATTGAAAACTCAAGGGAGCGAGAAAAGAAACGTATTTCTACTGAACACGGGTGCAAATAAACCGGCCATGTGTATTGGCGAATGTTTCGAGCGCTATCACTCGCTTGTCAATTATAAAAAGTAATTGTTTTGTAATAATGAGAAGTGTGTGACATGTATATGTGGGCATAGTGTTCGTGTATCTGTTTGCATTTTACATAAATTACTATTTATGGCCGAACGCTTTTTCATTGCTATGTGCTTTTTATGACATGGATACTTTATTTCGGCCTAAAATATTTAAAAACTTAAAATGATTAAAAAATCCCCATATTAGTGGACAGTGTAAGCAGCACAAACTGTTCCAGTGCATCAACAATTCTCCGTTTAGCTCACCTACGTTTGATTATCATCTACAGTGTAGGTAAGTACAGTAACATAGGCCACTTTTGCATGAAGTTTTGCTCCCATTTGCGTAGCTCTAGCAGCAAATTTAAAGCTCCGTCCTGGCTACGGAAATTTCTTCCAAGGACTTCGTTCGCAAAGGTTTAATCCATTCACCGTTATTGCATCTACAATTAGGTCATCTGCAAAAAGTAGTCCTGGGATTGGTGAATTAATTACTGGCATAAAATGGTTACATCTCCCAATTTCCCTTAATACATCATCCATATATATATTAAATAGCACCAGACTTAACTTACACCCTTTTTGTTGTTTGATTCCTCTTGTTACAACCCTTTCCTCCACTCTTATACAAAATGTATTCTTCTTATACAATGCTCTAATGGTATCCACCATTTGTTTACTCAACAAGTGGAAATCAATCCTATCAAACACTTTCTCGAGATCCACAAAAGCCATATATAACTTTCCTCTCTTATCCTTCAAGTATTTGTCTACCAATGTTTTTATAATAAATGAATTATCAACTGTTCTTCTCCCTCTTCTAAAACCCATCTGCAATTCTGAAAGAATATTGTATTCTTCAACCCATGCTTGTACCCTACTTGCCATGATACCTGTGAAGATTTTTCCCACATTTGATAACAATGGAATACCTCTGTAGTTCTTTGGTTTGTCCACACTACTCTTGCCTTTATAAATTCAATGAATAATTGCTTTTCTCCATAATTCTGGTATGTATCCCTTCACTTTAATTGTGTTAAATAAGTCTCCAAGAACCTTAAGTCTATTTATTTCATTACACCATTCCTTAAGGAACTCTGTTGGGATATCATCGATTCCAGTTGCTTTATTCCTCTTCATTAATCTAACCTGGTGTAAAATTTCTTCAGTTCTTATTTCATCATCCAGCATATCTATGTAATTATTATCTATTTCCAAAATTCCTTTCTGTTTATTTGTCTTATTCCCCCCATAGAAATCTCTAAAATATTCCATCCACTCTCTTGGTTGTATACTGGGTTTTGTTAGAAATTTACTATACATTAATTTTACTGCCTTCCATACCTCATTTACATTATTATTAAGATGCTTATCAAATTAATTTCATGTTTTTTCCTCAAATTTATTTTCTTTTGTTCTAGCATAGAATTATATAAGTTTCTGCCTTGCATGTACTCTTCCTTTAATTCTAGATATCCTAACTTCCTCCACTTTATGAGCAACTGTTATTTAACTTGTCTTCTAGCTGCTCTACATTCTTCATCTCCCTTAATTAGCCTCCCATTTCATTTTCATTCCCTCCCCTGCTCTTACCATAAGGCTATTTAAAATATCCATGGCATTTTCAATTCCTTGCTCTTTTGTCATAACACATTCCACACTGACATATATGGCCATACCTAGAATTTATTATCTGTCTAAATTCCTTGCAATACTCTTCCTTCTACTTATGTCTATTGTATTTTTCAACATAACCCCTTCCCTCACTTGGATTATAATCCAATTGCTCTGTATTTATTCTTAGATCTACTATCAATGGAAAATGACCACTACTAGAACTTAAATTTAATACCTTACAATTACTTAAAAGGTATCCCTTATTGATTGGCCACAATGCATTGTCAATTACACTTTGCCCATTATTACTTACAAATGTGAATCCCCCCCCAACATCTTCACCATATTTTCCATTTAAAATATCAAAAGTATTCAATTCACAAAACTCTATAAATTTCTCAAACCCTTTGTCAGCTGTCTTATCTTTACTGTTTCTAATCTTTTCAGGTTTCTCCCATGTATCATTTGTTGCCCAATTATTTTCTCCCATTACATTTTCTTCTATCCTAATATTAAAATCCCCCATTAATATAACCTCAATATTAACATATTTCTCCTTTAAACTTCCAATATCTGCCTCAAGATGTTTAAGGAGGTCTGAATTATGGAAATGCAAGGAAGGAGGGCGATTGTATACTATTCCTATACATATCGCATTTTCGTCTATTTATTTATCCTGTAAGATAACCCATAATATTTCTTTCCATCTTGTCCACGTTTCTTTAACTGCCTTACTTAGCGTCTTCCTTACAAAAAAACCTATACCTCCAGATACTCTACCTTTTCTTGCTACCATATCTCAACATATATCTCAACTAACATGAAGATACAAGAATAATAGTTTGTCATGTGATTTGTATAATTTGTTCCATGTGCCTTGGCAACAGTGTGACTAAGCTAACAACTTGCTAATGATTGTGGTAGTGTCTCTTACCACGACTGTCGTCCTGCTGCTGGATGTGCTTCAGAAGACGAGAGTGCATGGCTGTGATGTTCATGAACAGAGTCTGCACAGAACTGTCATTGGCAATACTGCGACCACGACTCGAGTTGGACTTCATGCGGTTCACAAATATCTCCACCTGAGTCTTCAGTGTGGCCACAAACTCCTCCATCTGTGTGTCTGTCTCGCCGTTCTCATGTCGGTGATGATGATGATGCTGTTGCTGCTGCTGCTGCTGTTGCTCACAATGGAAAACAAACTAACAATATCTGCACAAATTTCACCCTGGTCTGACAATCAATATGTCAATATAGAAAAAAAAGCTTTCTCTACTAGATACTTAAGTGTTGTGATGCTGGCCCACTACAGAGGCGAAGGGGGCCAGGTTGCCTCGCATGCCTATTGAGTGTATGTGACAAGTAACAATGGGCGGCAGAAACAAAAGGAACTGAGAACGTTTGCTAAGTCATGTGGTGTAGTGTTGGTCAGTGTGTCGGCATGCGCAACTGTCGTCCCGGAAGATACATCGGTCATTGCGAGTGATTATAATGCCATAGTTAGGTATATGAGAGACAGCAAAAGTGAAGAAAGACTCTCAAAGGACAGAGCAAGGTTATAAGAAGAATAGTTGTGAGTTATGATAGATAGCAGGAAAGACTGTGGGCTGAGTTAACTATGAGAACAAAACTGTGTATTTGTAATACAATTTTAGAGGATAATGAAGTCAAAGAAAAGTAAGTAGACTTGGACTTTGTTATTTTGTTACAGTATTGTATTCCACTCAAAAATTTGATACGAAGGTTTCACTGGAGACTGCTTCCATTAACAGTGAAGCAATACAATTCTAAAGGTTTTAACAAATCTTAGAGACTATAAGCTTCACTTAATATAGCTTCTTTTCTGAACTTCATTTTATGTTTCTTGCTAAAATTTTGATATTCAAATAATTTGGGTTCCAAATTGACCCAAATTAGGTTACCTAAAATTGTGTTCATTTCAAATGTAATTGGTATAACTAATTCAATACTATTTAACCTTTTGAAGTGCAAATTTCTTTCCACTTCAATTACTTTTCTCTCTGCTACTTTTTGGTGAGGACTGCTATTGTGAAATTTAACAGTTTTTGTGAAAAATATATGCACTATTTTCCGTTTTAAGCAAATACTCAAAAATCAAATGTATGCAGGAGTATGTCTCTTTTTATCTTGTATAATTTAATTTTCTGCTTAGCTCCATTAAAATTTCTATTAAATGAATAGTTATGTTTTAAATTATTCATGAGAACATAAAATTGCTTAGTTATAAGATGACAAAAGTGACTATAAGTGAAAGTTACAGTCTCTTGGATTTGTTAAAAGCTTTAGAACAAAAGACAAATTTAGGAAATAGTTTGTATGTGCATCTGTGTGCAAAAATGAAAGTCAGTTAAATACCAAACTCTCTGTTTATGGCAAGCATCTTCCAAGGATTTGATACTTAAATAAAATGTTCAAGAAATTTTCCCCCCAAACTATTCTTTATGTGGAAAATACTTTGAAAATTTTTATTTTCTCAAAACTGTCTAATGATTTTGTTATTAAAATACCATATATTTATAAGTTTTAATGATAAATGAAATGCATATGTTGAATTTTCTGTGAATATTCTCTGAAGTTCTCTTTATTATGAATAATTTTTGTGTAACTGATAAACTGTTCATCAATTTGCTAAAGAGAACAGGGTGGGCAGATTAATCACTAGGGCTAGGAAGTTCATGCATTTGCATGTTTTTTCATATGAGTTAAAAATATATGCTTTTAAATTATGTGCACAAATTATGGCATTTTCAGTTATTTGGACATGCTTTTATGGTGCATATAACTGCATATTTTCTTGATTTTGATAAATGCATAATATTTCAATATTATAGCCCCTATATTGCATATTTTAATGATTTTTGTGGGTTTTTTTTATTATTTTTTTTTCCATCTGGATAATATTTTTCATATTGGTAGTATTGCACATGATGATGCAACTCGCAAAGATTTCAATATTATAGCCCCTATATTGCATATTTTAATGACTTTTATGTTGTTTTTTTTTTCATATTTTTTCCATCTGTGTATTTTTCTTATTGGTAGTATTGCACATGATGATACAACTCGCAAGGTGGCGAGAGCTAATGCTGAGTCATGTTGTCATGCAGTGAATCCCGTTTCCATCCTTTCATTATATGTATGTGCGTAGAGGATAATCAGTGCGTTATCTGAGAGATTTATATTAACAAAATAAAGTTGTTAGCTAATGCTGGATTTCTGACAATGAAGTCATAAATAAAGTGCAGGTCAACGTTTTGAGCAGCACAATTATAGCTACGCTTGCCTGCCCACCAGTAGTTGTGTCGTGGTCTTCAAATGTAACTGTTGTGAACTGGTTCCCACCAAATTAAATTAGGTGAATAAAATGTTAAAAAGTTCTTTAAATGTTGAAAATAAAACCAACTTCAAGTGCTAGATTACTATACAGTGTAACGGGATCGTGACTTGGATGCGCCGTTTGTAGCGGTTTCTGGACGTTGGGTGCCGGATTTAGGTAGGCATGAGAGGATGTTTCTCGGGCGCGAGGTTAGATGACAACACAACACAGGCTTTTACTAAGTTTATTCTTCAACACTTCATTTGCCTCGAATTTCCGACCTGAGCAAGTTTCTGGTGCTTCTCTCTTAGATTGCTAACTGCTTTACGTTCACTAATCACCGTTGCACTTCACACCTCGACGTTTCTTTTTGGCGCGAGAGCTATACTCATTTAGCGATACCAGGTTTACACTTCTAGTCACATCGCCACCCAGACTCAAACTGTCAGACCGTTACACTTTCCACCTCGACGTTCCTTTTTGGCGCGAAGCTATACTTATTTAGCGCTACGAGGTTTACACTCCTGGGCACATCGCCATCCAGACCCAACTGTCAGACCGTTGCACTTTGCACCTCGATTTCCCATACTGTCCATTCGATACATTATTTAACTGTTTAATGAACTCTAATGTGACTAATTAAGGACATAGATTTGATTTCTTTAGTTCTAGAGGCCTTTAGAAACTTGTTCAGGTCAACCTACTTTCAAAAGGCAATTTCTTTGCACAATACCAAGTTATACTTATATCTAAAATCTTATATTTATGTACATTCTTAATCTAAAATTACAAATATATACGTAGAAGTTCCCGTCTCAAATGCGCCGGATTTTGTAACAAGAAAAACAGGAAAATCTTTGAGAGATTTCTCCTTTTTTTTTGGTTACCAAATTCTATTTTCCTCCGAAGTCCTGACTTCAGCTTAACCTACACATGAAAATGTCCACTTCCTCGTAGTATACCTTTGCTTTCAATTATCTACCTGTCTTGGACTTTCACCTTCTTCCTTTACAATATCACACATATAGGTCACTGACACAGGTTCTCCTTGTCTACCTGGCCCATGTAAACACAAGGGTTCAATGTCTTCCAGGGTCCCTTAGTTCATAACCAGAGTTTCACATAATGACATTGTGTACTTCTACTCTACTCACATTTACAAGCTACTAATTTTACATTTTCTTTTTTTTTTTTTTTTTTTTTTTTTTTTTAAATTCTTAAACCAGTGTTTCATATAATGACATTCTGCACTGCTAATCTAATCACACTTACGAGCTACTAATTGTACACTTATTTCTACCTAATTTTCACCTATATCCTTCCAAGTTTACCATTGTTCCTTCATCTGTCTTTTTAAACTTATTTACCGCTTCGCGCGTATTTTAACCATCATTTTCATTTCAATTGTTGCTTGTTAGTGTTTCCCGCATCTTCGGTCTCCCTTTGATAAGTAATTAGATCAAATTTACAATTACTGTATGATACAGTTTACACTTTTAATATCATTTATGTAATTTCTGTCATAGCCGTAATCAATCTGTGATTTCCTTCCATTTTTCATTTAATAAGTACTACAACGAGTTATAACGTTCCAGCAATTAGGACTCTAATCCGGTTTTAGCATTTTTCTACCTTTCTCGCCTTGTGCATGGCTTTGCATTGGTCTACTTTTGTTTTTATTTAGTTATTTATTTTCACGGTCAACTTTATCATTTTTATCTCAACATACTTTTCGGCAGCTTCTACTTCAATTGTTCTTTTATAAGTTCGCGCATCTCAAAATACTTTTCGGCAGCTTCTACTTCAATTATTCTTTCATAAGTTCGCGCATCTCAGTTCACTTTTCGGCAGCATCTACATAAATTATTCTTTCATAAGTTCGCGCATCTCAGTTTACTTTTCGCCGCTTCTACATCAATTGTTCTTTTATATGTTCGCGCCCACTCTGTTAATGAATTGGATCTCCACTATTCTATCGGTTCGAATCCCCTTTTGTTTCATCTATTCCACGGTCAACTTTATTTATTCATTTTTTTTTCTCAGTCTCTTTTCACGCCGGGTACTTAAGTCAATTTTTTTTTTTTCAAGCTATTTAGTAAAGTAGGTAAATAAATCTTTCCTTGTTACTCTCTACTGTTTTCAATCCCGTAACTCGGTTCATTGGCCGTAAATACAGCTGGTTCGGTCGTCTGTCGTCCCTTTTCGCCTTGGTGTGGTCACAATGAGGACCGTGGCTATCCGCCTGCCCCTTATCTATTGTAAAGATCTTTACTACGCGTTTCACAAATGACTGTTGGTTTCGTGTATCAATATGGATTTCCCCTTTCGTTTTCTTTCTGATCTTATGATTCCTTTTGCCTTTTTCGTCTTTCTTTTTCACTCGTTCCGCGGCCAATTTCCTAAGCATTAATTTTATCTTACTTTGTGTAGTCGCATCCCAGTACATATTGATAAACATTTGCTTGGAATGCTCGTAAAAGCAATTTTCTCCCAAAACAAGCTTTAACCACGTCAGAGATCTATTTTTCAGAGCCTTACGCACAACAAACATTTTGAGCTGTTCCGGTATATCCTTTATCTCGAAATAGCGGTCTAAGTCGATAAGGAATTGCTTAGGATTTATGTCCTCAGACTCTTCAAAAATGGGAACAGACACTTCATTCAGTAATTGGCCATATTGACTAAGACTATTTCCTGTATTAGACGGGTTCACGTGGAAGGAGCTAGGTGTCACATTTTCTATAGCTACAGCCTCATGCTGTGCGCTATTTACAATTGAGTTATTTCCATTACTGTCAACTGCGTTTGTCGCATTACCCTTATTAATACTTCTTAATTGTATCTCTATTCTCTCTACAGATCCCTGGATTTCCACTATTCTACTCTCGTTCTTTTTTGAACGGTTATCTACCTCTAGATGAGCTAATAGCTGTCTCTCCGTGTTTTCCTGAAGTTTATTAATTTCTTGTCCCTCAGCTTCTAATTCAGCGTGCACTACCTGCAAAGTTTCATTTACCTCCCCATGCACTGCGTTCTTAATAGCTGTTAGCTCATCCGTCAGCATTTTCCTAGTTTCTACATTTTTTCTTTCACACATCTCTTTCATACGTTCTAAATTTTCGTCTACGTTAATTCTAAAGGAATTTAACCCTTCCTGGATTTCGGAAATGCTCCCCTGCTGTGTATTTAATTGCTCCCTCATTCTCTCCTCAAATTCCTGGTGCTTTTGATCTAAATGTTCTTTGAGCTTTGATTCTTGGGTCCTAAATCCTTCGTCTAAGAGTTCTTTAACTTGACCACCCATATTCTCTAATCTACTACTCATTTCGTTTAGTTCTTTACCCTGACCACTAATTTTACTTTCCAATTTCTCACCCATTTCGTTAACCTGACCACCCATATTCTCTATTCTACTACTCATTTCGTTTAGTTCCTTACCCTGACCACTAATTTTACTTTCCAATTTCTCACCCATATTCTCTATTCTAGTACTCATTTCGTTTATTTTTTTCAAGAGTATCTTAAAGCAATCTCCCGAAGTATTCCCTACTGCATCGCTGCTCTCAGCACTGTTTTCTTTACTCTGTTCTAACGACTCCATTTTGGTATTTCTACTTAGCTTTCCGCTACGAAGGAGCATCTATGTAAAATTACCTTATTCTAATCTTCCCCATTCAATCATACAGTATATAATGTCCTCTCATTCTTCCACACATTTGTTTCCATGCATCTACTATTTTAACTGTGATATATATTGTCTTTACCTAGGATTGTTTTGTTTAACTCTAACCTTTCGGTGACTTGCGTTGCTGGGTTGATGTGGTCGTCCTCTGATGTTGATTGTCTCGCTTGTTGAAAACAGCACCTCGTGCGCCTTTCCTCCGAGGTCTTGAGGCTGTTTCCTGTCGCTCGTGATGTTACTTGGTCGTCGGCTCCTTTTCGCGTCCACGGCTTCTACTGCTGTCCCTGGGTTGAAGTTCACCTTCTTCCTACGCGTCGATTTATTCTCGCCGAGTTAACTGCTTACATCGGTGATCCTCTGGTTGTCATTCTTTGTCGAGCCACCGCGTTGGGACGCCATTTGTAACGGGATCGTGACTTGGATGCGCCGTTTGTAGCGGTTTCTGGACGTTGGATGCCGGATTTAGGTAGGCATGAGAGGATGTTTCTCGGGCGCGAGGTTAGATGACAACACAACACAGGCTTTTACTAAGTTTATTCTTCAACACTTCATTTGCCTCGAATTTCCGACCTGAGCAAGTTTCTGGTGCTTCTCTCTTAGATTGCTAACTGCTTTACGTTCACTAATCACCGTTGCACTTCACACCTCGACGTTTCTTTTTGGCGCGAGAGCTATACTCATTTAGCGATACCAGGTTTACACTTCTAGTCACATCGCCACCCAGACTCAAACTGTCAGACCGTTACACTTTCCACCTCGACGTTCCTTTTTGGCGCGAAGCTATACTTATTTAGCGCTACGAGGTTTACACTCCTGGGCACATCGCCATCCAGACCCAACTGTCAGACCGTTGCACTTTGCACCTCGATTTCCCATACTGTCCATTCGATACATTATTTAACTGTTTAATGAACTCTAATGTGACTAATTAAGGACATAGATTTGATTTCTTTAGTTCTAGAGGCCTTTAGAAACTTGTTCAGGTCAACCTACTTTCAAAAGGCAATTTCTTTGCACAATACCAAGTTATACTTATATCTAAAATCTTATATTTATGTACATTCTTAATCTAAAATTACAAATATATACGTAGAAGTTCCCGTCTCAACAGAAAGAGTTTTCGGGTGATTTAATATCTACAGATAACAGGGTACTGTTTTGTGGAGCATGTGAGAAAAATGTAGTGAGTGAGAAAAGAGTTCAAATAGTTCAGCACATAAACACAGCAAAACATAAGGAGAATTTAATCAGAAAACTCGCAAACAAAGAAACTGTTCAAAAACAGCTAGTAGAAATAGGGTTACTGAATTTTCCTGACTTGTGCCAAGCATTTTTAGCTGCTGATATTCGCTTGTTCAAAATTAATAATCCAACATTTAAAACCTTTCTTGCCAAGTACACTCGATAACATGTGCCTGAAGAAAGTACACTGCGTAAGACTTATGTAGGACATCGTTACAATAACATATTGTCAAATATACAAAATGAATTAGCGGATCAGTTTGTGTGGTTGTCTGTTGATGAAACCCCTGATTCTGAGCGCTGTTCTATTGCTAATATAATCGTGGGTGCTTTAAATAATGAACAAAAGACTACACCTTATCTTGTTAATGTGTGCTAATTGTCGGCCACTGACAATATAACTGTGACCCAGTTTGTGATGGACTCTTTGAAATTACTATGGCCATGTGGAATCAAATATGACCAGTTACTTTTATTTGTTACTGATGCAGGTCCTTATATGGTAAAATCAGGACAAACTCTGAAAGGTTCTTTTCCTAACTTAATTCATAAAACTTGTTTGGCGCATGCTCTTCATTGCACTTCTGAGACAATACGTGATTCTTTCCCATTGGTAGATAGATTTGTGCTCAGTACAAAGAGAATTTTTGTTAAATCTCGTAAAAGAGTTAAGTAGTTTACATCAACAGCACCTACATAATATCCCACTTCCTCCTGCACTAGTGTCAACTCGATGGAGAACATGGGTCGATGCAGTTTTATATTATGCTGAGCACATAGAAATAGTCAAAGAGGTTGTTAATTCATTGGACTCAAAAGATGCTTCATCAATAGAAACTCTGTAAAATATTCTATCAGACACTGGGTTAAAAGAGGATCTTAGTTTCACATCTGCCTATTTTTCTTTCTTACCAACAGCCATAACGGCATTGGAAGCTGTAGAATCTCCTTTGCACGAGTCACTTGATGTTTTTGGAAAAACAATATGTGATCTAAGTTTGGTTCCTGGTAGCATAAAACAAAAAGTGAAACAGAAAGTGAATTATGTAACTTCAAAAAATTCTGGTTATAAACAGATGTGCGATATTCAAGACATTCTATCACGCCAAGAGACGTGACTCTCAGGAACACTTCTGCTTCAACCTCTAAGGAATAAGGTAACTTTCTAAAGTAAGAACAAATTAGAAACTAAGAACTTCACTTATCTTATTATTTTGGTGCTGACCCTGGGGTTTCAAGCTATATCCAGCTTGAAACCCCAGGGTCAGCACCAAAATAATAAGATAAGTGAAGTTTTTAGTTTCTAATTTGTTCTTACTTTAGAATCTTGTTGCTTCACTGTTAATAGCTTCAATTTTTCCATAAATAAGGTAACTTTATTTATTATTTATACTAACTCCTCTTGTCTACTGCAAAGGGACATCAATCGCTTTAATTAAATAGTGCATATTCTGCACAATTTGTGCAATGTATCTGATTATGAGTATTAAGGAGTTTATTATTAAATAGTGCATATTTCTTGGCATATTTTCAAGTTTTTAAGAGCATATTGGCATGCATATTTCAGTGTTTTTTAGGGCATGAACTTCCGAGCCCTATTAATCACATTCATGTAATGCACATTCTGGGGCAATTAATATCTTATTCACTAGCAACTCTTTCCCACAACTCACTTAGTAATTTTGGACCACTGTTGTAATGTGTGTTTTGTACAGCCATGGAAAAAATTATTGACCACTGTAACATGCACTTTCAAACATTTTTTCTATGGATGTACAAAAGAAATTGTATGACACACTATATAAATTACTGATGCTCACTTTGTTGTTAACAGTGACGGCACTCATTGGGGCAGAGGGCTGCTGACTGGGGCTGATCACCCTGTCCTTCTCAGGAGCCTCCTCAGTCTGTCGCTGCTCCCAGTAAGATCTATTGAGATATCGTGCTAGTTCAGGGTCCACATCTTCCTCCGTCGCCACACTAGGACTGGAGCCTCTACTCTCCTGCAGACAAACAGTACAACCACAAACTTATATGGGATACAGATATACATCAATTTTACAATAAAATCAGCTCTACTTTTATATGTACAAAACGTTGTTAGAATCGAACACAGTGAAGCAATTGAAAGATGCAGTCAGCTTCAACACTCTCCCTCTGTGTGTGCGCATGTGTGATGGGCTTTTGTAAGAGATGGTTGTTTCTGCATTGATAGGACAAGTTAGCATTAGCGGCAGGAACGAGCGATGAGTACCCTTTTCTTATCTCTGGTGTGCTACAGAAATAAGGCAAATTCAATTCTGAATCTAATGCTTTAATTCAGTCATTATACTTTATACACTTATATGGAAAGTTACAATTGCTGATTTGTAGTGAGATACTTAAACGTTTTTAGCAAGTTCTAGAGATTCTGCTTCGTAAGACTTAGCGAGTTTTCACACCATACACAAACTATCTTCTTTTTCTTGCCTCTTTCAATAGTATTATCTTCAACTTTTTGAAGAATCAGTAAAAGAATTGCTTATTCTCAATGAAACCTTGGTCTGGGAGTATTTAAACACTTAATCATCCTTTTAGTATAGCATGTCTCCATTTGCTGAAGTTGTCAGACCAAGAGAGTATTCAACACTCCTGCATTGCTCGGGTACTGCGTTGTATAATATTGCACTTTGTTGCACTTACTTGTGACATCATTCCGTGTTGTCATATTTTAAGAATTATTACAGTCTTAAACTCACTAAGAAAGCCAGTATAATTTCTCTTAACCTTTTTGACCAAATCAATGTATAACATAACCCTCAATTACATAAACACAATTAAAATATACTGTTTACAACAATTATTATCACTAATTGACAATCTGGTGATAAAAAAGAATGATTCTAGACAAACAGTCAAACATACATTAAACTGAAGTCAAGTTCACATTTAAATTGTTCACTATAGGGGATGTATATGCAAACACTGTCTCATGTGTATGTGCGTCCATGTGTTTGCGTATGGACGTGTGAGTTTCTACGTGTGTGAGTGCACCTGTATGTGAATGTGCAGTGTATGCATGCACGTGTGTGTGTGTATCCGTGTGCATATGTGTGTGGGCGCGTGTCCGTGTGTCCACAGGTGCATGTATGTGATTGTGCACCTGTGTGCAAGCATGTGCACTACCAATTGATTCTGTTAACAGGTTTGTTTTGTTTCCAGTGGTTGGTAATACATACATATAAATATGTTGTTGTTAGCTAATGCTGGATTTCTGACAATGAAGTCATTAATCCTCTTGATCTCCAATATTTTTCACTGATGGATGGGAAGGACACTAGAAGTGGCGGGACATATTTGAAGGTGGTCTCAATCCATATCCTCTTGCAGATCACATAGAGGACAGAATATACATATATGTAAATATTAAGTACTGGAGCATTTGTAGCTATGGTAGCTTGTTATGAACAGTACTGAAGATATGATGGAGTCATAATGAAACATGTCTGCAGCAATTTATTAAAATAAGAGAAGCTTTTAGTCTACAAATAATTATTTTATTTTAGATTTGTGTTGCTTCACTGTTAACAGCTTCAGTTCTTGACCCCTCACAGGCATGTGAGGCAACCTGGTCTGACATGTTGTGTGAAATAGCTTCATTACTGAATGTCACAACATCTAAACAGTTAATGAGAAAATCCCTGTTTCACCATGAGCTCACATTAACTCTCAAGTCACATGGTTGTTAATGGACCTAAATAAGTGCTTGTCTACTTCTAGCAAGTCAAACTTCATTATCCAACTCTCTAAGTGCAACACATCAATCACAAATACAGTAGAATCCCAATAACTCAACATTCTGCATAACTCGACAACTTTTTTATTTTGTTTTATTTATTTTATTGTTAAACCTGATTGTAATAATTTCTATTGTCTACTGTGTGGTCCTAATAGTATAAGTAAATTTTAATTAGTATACGTATACAAGTTACTGCATTCTCCCTCATAGTGAGAAAATGACTGACCACATAATGACCTTTGATATCTAGTAACAACATAAGCAGATCATTGTCACAAAACCAAAAGTTTGCTGTCAGCACAAACTCTTTTTAGGGAGGTTTCAATGTTTATTGCTTTACACAGTAAAATGGTACTTTTTAGATGTGACAAATTGCGCAATGGTTTATGATCAAGTTCACTTTTGTATTTATAAGACCAATAAGGGTGTCAGGTTATCTCTCCAACTTGCATATAGTACATAAACACTGCAGACTGTGTGTGTGCTATCTCGCATTATCAGCAATGTCTTGTTTATTTCAAAGAAGGAAATAGAGACATTATCCCCATAATTGTTACTCGCACACATCCTAGCAAGGATTAATAGTTTCAGACCAATATCTTTGACCAGTGTTATTGCAAAAGTGATGGAAAGAATGGTGGCATCTAGACTTAACTGGTTTCTAGAATATTACAACTTAATTAATAGTTCACAGACCGGCTTCAGACAGAATCATAGTACAAGTGAAAATGTACTCCTACTAAGCCAAGACATCAAGGAAGCTTTCAATAGAAAGGAGGATACCTTGGCAGTATTCATTGATTTTAAATCAGCATATGACTCAGTCTGGAGAAATAAATTAGTTGAGAAGTTGCAATCAATAGGTGTGAAAAGTAACATGCTTAAGTGGATAACTCAGTTTATTTCACAAAGATTTTGTGCCACAAAATATAATACATACATTTCCAAATATAAACAAACACACCGAGGACTTCCACAAGGTGCTGTTCTGAGCACAACACTCTTTAACATATATATAAATGACCTTCCATCAATAATAAAAACTTTAGAAACCAAAATTGCTTTATTTGCTGACGATGTAGTCATTTGGACTTCAGGCTCTTCAAAAAAACCTGAATTAATTAAAGACAGAATAGAAACAGCCCTAAACAAAGTATATGAATGGAGCTCCAAAAACCTCATGACTATCAATGTGGAAAAAACAAATTATGAATTATTTACACTAAAATACAAACCAGTTAATGTTAGCATAAATTATAATGGTAAACCACTCAAAGCAGTTGATGATGCCAAATACTTAGGCATCACTTTCGACAGAAAGCTAAGTTGGAAAAAACATATAACAAACATCTCAGAAAAGGTTGAAAAGAAATTGCAAATCCTGAAAAGGTTAGTTGGTGCTAAATGGGGCTGCTCAAGGAGAGTCCTCAACACAACATACAAAATGTATATTAAACCAAACCTCTTGTACTGTTCTGAAGCTTTAATAACAGCAGCAAATGCTAACATCAATAAACTTGAACAAATACAAAATCAGGCTCTGCGCCTAATCACTGGAGCAGTTAAATCCACACCTATTGATGACATGCTTGCCTTAACACGGACCCCATCAATAACAACAAAAATAGAAGAACAAGCATTGCTCCAACACGAGAAAATGTTACGACTGCCAAACTCTAAATGGACAGAAGAGAACCTCCCCCATTCAATCCTTAAAACTCATAGTACTTTCCTAGAAAAGGTAACACAGATTAAATCCAAATTGAACATTCCTAACACCAGAGAAAATCTACTTATAAGAGAAAATCCATTGGAATTATTGCAACCTACCTTCAATTTGGAATTAATAGAGGAAATAAGTAAATCAGACACACCAAAAGAAATACAAAAACTTCTAGCTCTGGAAACAATCAATACTAGGTATCCCACAGAAGAATGGCTGCACATATATACTGATGGATCCTCGAAGGAAAACCTTACTGGAGCTGGAGTTACATGTTCACATTTTTCCTTTTATCATTCTGTTGGCAGAGACACAACAAATTATGATGGAGAAATAGAGGCTATATACATTGCTCTCCGACAATTATTAAATCTTCCCTTAAATAAATTTAACAAGGCAGTAATTCTTTCAGATTCTAAAGCTGCAATTCAGGGAATATGTTCAAATACTACAAAGAAGTCAAAAAAAATTAGAGAATGCTACAAAATGTTAACACAACTCCAAAAAGTTAATAAGACTGTTCATCTCCAATGGATTCCAGCACACTGTGGAGTCATGGGGAACGAAGCTGCAGACTCACTTGCAAAGAAAGGCACAACAATAAAACAAAAGTCTAAATTCAATTTCTCATATTCCTCAATAAAACGCTTGATCATAAAAAATTTTTCTCATTCATATCTACAAGAAATAGAAACAAATGCCAAAGATAAAAAATGGATTACACTACTTTCCAATCCAGATATAATCCCCCAGAGACCAAGGAAAACAGCTGTTGCAGCCTTCCGACTATTGACAAATCACGACTGCTTGGCAAGTCATCTGTACAGAATAGGTATCTCAGCCTCACCAATATGTGTCCTGTGTAACGATCCAGCAGAAATGAATGAAGACCACTTGAAGACCTGTGAAGCATTAAGATCAGAAGAAACTACAGTTCAAAAGTATTGGAAAGCACGAATGCTAATGGCTTCATTGCCAGATGCAAGGCACTAGAAAACAACAACAACAACATCCTAGCAAGGTCATTTGCCACATGGCACTCTAAACTTTCAGTTACATATTTCTGGTTACAATGCAGCTGCTTACTGTTAAGTGTTGTGTTTGTGCCAGTGAAAATGCCCAACGAGAAGAAAAGATAAGTTAACATGACAATGGAAATTAAACAGACCAGACAAAGGGGAATATATTCCACCATAACACACTTACCACAGCAGAGCTAGTAGTAGGAGGTGGAGAGTACTGTTTCGAGTTCACTGTACCAGATAACAGTGCCGACGTTGTCCGCTTCTTCTGTAACACAAACATACAGTATCACTTGTGAGTGTGTCTAACACCAAGTGTTTAACAATTGCTCTTCTCATTTCTTACAAGAATTAGAAACACACATTCTAAGCTCTAATAATCCCTTTAATATAATCTACCCATATAAAAACTATTAAACTTTTTGTCTACAACACATACGTATGTGCTAGGGGCATAGCAGTACTCAACTAAGGACTGATAAGGCCATACCATAACTGAAGTAGGATCCAAAGAGGTTCAAACTCCCTATTGACATAAATAAAATTTTAACACAATTTTATGTAATCTGTGTCAATAAAACTAATAGGCTAACACATAATTTACTACCAATCAAGAAAGAGACAGACAGGCAGGTGGTGTTGCTGGGGAGTGCACTATATCTTCATGTACTCATTTCTTCAGTTGGAGGGTACGGGTCAAGCAGTGGAACTGAGCAGACGTATAGTGAAGGAAGCTGCCGTGGCCGAGGGGAAAAGGGAGTTAAGCGACATGGCAGCTAAAGGGCAGATAAACAATACAGTTTTAGTAAGAGATAAAGGACTGGCAGAGAGATTTAGATAAGAGTGGATGAAATACGATAGGGGAAACAAAGAAATGGATACGTTAAAACGGGAAATTCCAAACTTAAAAAGAACACTTGAAAGAATGGAAGATAAAAGCAGAAAATACAATGTAGTGATTTCAGGAGTTGAAGAAAAACATGGAGTGGGAGTATATCAGGATTTAGAAGATCTTCTAGTGAACTAATTGGAAATGCATCTGAGAGGCTATGAGATTTGCGACGCATTCAGAATCTGCAAAATACCAGGGAAAAGAAATATTCTTGTGAAGTTTACAAACACAAAAATGACTAAAGAAGAACTAAAACAGGCAACAAAATCGAGAGGATCAACTATTTACATCAACAAGGACTTAATGTATGCACAAACAGCGCAAATGAAGGAGCTAATTAATCGGAGAAGACAAGCAAGAAATGAAGGCAAGAGGGTGCATATTAAAAACTTTGAGCTGTACACAGTTAATCAGGCAACAGAGAGGAAGAACGGACTAGGCAAAGGGTAGAGGCAGGACCAGCAGCCATTGCACCAAGAAAAACAAGGAAACGACCAAACATCAGCAAGAAATATCATAGAACAGACGACTATTCAGCAAATTGCAACACGTGTGGTTTCAGTGACAAGTGCTTCAAAGTCAAGGTCAGGGATGAGCAAGATGCAAGGTGATGAAATGGTAGCACGTGGCACACGAAAGAAACTGGGGAAAGAGCCAAGGTGGGGATGACAGCACTGGGCATTAGAAAGCACAGAGAGGAAGCGATACCAGTGAGGGTGAGGGGGAAAGGGTGAACTAGGCAGGAGAAAAAGAAAGAAAGGGATATTTTGTCGAGAGCAACAAGGTTTGAAAAATGGTTGGACAAACCATAAATGAGGAAGTAGAGGGTTTTTATACACAGTAAAAATGAGGTTACAGTGAAGTACCAAAATGAAAACTAATGAAGTGTACAATGTAAACTGATGAAAAGAAGTACGAGTGAAGCTGATGAGAAAAGTTGAGAAAGAGGGAAAGGAATAACGGTGGGAGATGACAGAAAAACAGAAATAAAAATTTAAGGGCAGGAGCAGGATAAGATTAGTGAAAAGGTAAACATGTGTAATGTGTATTGTGACTTTTGTTGGTTGTGGGTGTGAAGTAAAGAAGACAGATGTAGTCGAGATAAAGAAACACTTTTATTTCCGTAAACAGTAACTTTGTACACTCGTTGCAACAGCAAGAAAGTCTTTACCGATTCACCAACAGCACGGCTCCAAATTCGTAACACAAAGAACTGTCCCTTCTCCGTCGGCACAATGCTTCACATCGTCTCTTCTTTCCGTCGGCACGACTACTCAACGCTTCACATACGTCTATCCTTTCCGTCGGCACGACTACTCAACGCTTCACATACGTCTGTCCTTTCCGTCGGCACGACTACTCAACGCTTCACATACGTCTGACTGTCTCTTCTGTCGCACTTTACCGCTATTTATATCTCCCAGGCACTATTCTGGAAAGTTCAGTTATTGCGGTGAAATACAAAGCAGAGAAGATTCTCGAAGTCTCTATCCTTTTCTCTCTTTCGGCAAGCGCCCCAACAATGTGGTCATTCTCTGTCTCTTTCCTTCGGCTCCTTTGCAGTAGTGCCGACAATAATGCGATGGGTGACACTGCTGTTGTCGGCAATTAGATGCGGCGGGCGCGGTGACAGTATGTAAAAGGCAGTTATATTGAAGGGCTACCCTAATAGCAAAGGCACCAGGGTCCAGCTCAGGGGTAGCCCAAGGTGTATCAGATTTAGTACTCAATAAATATTCACTCATCCATTCACTTCTGAGTTATGGTATCTATCAAGAAAAAACATCTAAAAATATTTAGATTACAAAAAAAGGCGATAAGAATTGCAAAAAGAAGTAGGTACCTGGAAAAAGGCTCTTAAACTCAATAGACTCAAGTCTATACATGTATGAATGTGTTATAAAAACCCAAAAAGAATACAAAAATGAACACAATACTAGAACAAGGAAAAAGACAGAGGCTTCCTAGAAACTTCCTAGAACATATTGAAAGCAATGAAAAGGATCTCATTTGACTTTGCCTTTATTAGAACATGCCTACCTAGTTGTATAGGAGGAAAATTCTAGAATTAAATTCAAACCTTTGAACTTAATTGATTTCAACACCTCCAAGAAAGAAGATAGAAAATTCTAGAATGCTTAAAAAAAAGTTTGTAAATTGAAAAACGCTTTAGAAAATGTTATAATAGGTAGGGCCTTCTATACTACTGGATAGTATTTCTTGTACCAAACTGTTGATTTGTTTGAGAGGTAGAATCAGGACTGAAAAATTCAATGCCATAGCTGGGATTTGAACCATGTATTTTCCACTTCATGTGCAGCTGCTCTAACCACTGAGCTACTGTAACAACTTGCCAGTATCACATTAAATTCTGCAACTGTTTCCTGGTAGACCTCAAGGCAATCTCACATCGGAGATAAGTACCCTAAGGGCGACTTACAATTCGTAAGTACTTTGTATCTTGGATTTAATTAGATAACTTCAGATCATAAGTTTTACTTTATGTCAACCAACTTACTGGTATGGAATTGAATTTTTCAGTTTCGATTCCCCCTGTCAAACATTGTCCATGTTTGTAGCCATAGCAAATGTTGATTTGAGTAGTCGGAAGCTTTCACAATCGCAGTTTGAACTAAGGTTCAAGCTTTCTTCCGGGCTTAACAGCTGTGGTCTGCTGGAGTTTAGAGGTCCAGACGTTTCATCCACACCTGCGGTGGACATCATCAGTGGCGTAGTCTGAGTCTTCAAACCTATCAGACAGATTAGTACCTTCCTTTGGTTGGCCAAAGATCCCAGGGACCCGCTCGCTTCAGCCGGTGTTTACCAGATTCCGTGTTCTTGCGGTGCAGTGTACATAGGTACCAACCAACGCAGCATCAACACCCGACTTACAGAACACAGAAGGTGCTGCCGGCTGGGACATACAGACAAGTCAGCGGTTGCAGAACATGCAATATGGGCCGACGGCAAACACATAATTCACTATAAGGAGACTAGTGTTCTTTCATCTATGCCATACTACCACGTCAGACTACAAGGTGAAGCCACGAAATTTACAAACACCCCAATAATTTTAACAGGAAGGAAGAAACTCTAAAATTGAACAAAACCTGGCATCCAATACTCGAACATAAAAAGCACTAATGCAGAACAAATCACATAAACCAATCAGCAATCAGAACGGCCAGCCCATCTAACACACACCTCCTGCTCAAGGCCAGCTAATTCCCTGTGAGCGGCCCATATGTAACTTGTAGACCACGGCATAACAGCCCGGAAGATACTTCTTTCTACAAGTTAGATGCCGGCCGTGAAAGCCTACGTAGCTTTATGATTCTGTTGTAACTGAACCTTTACCGAGAAGACTCAGACTACGCCACCGATGATGTCCATTGCAGGTGTGGACAAAACGTCTGGACCTCTAAACTCCAGCAGACCATGGCTTTTAAGCCCAGAAGAAATCTCTAGCCTTAATTCTAACTGCGGCCGTGAAAGCTTCCGACTAGTCATAATCACTTCACTGTCAATAGGTATTTAATATTAAAACTCATGTAAGGAGACTGTACACAGGTTGACTGGCAAGCAACAAGCACTGTTTAAACTTGGCTATTAAACTATTCACACACTTGCCTCTTTCTCTTTATGTTCAGCTTCGGACTTGGAGAGTGCCAGAGCCAACTGCAGTTCCTCCTCTTCTCTCAGCTCTTCTTCAGACTTGCGTGGTGGATTCTGAAACTCACAGTAATGTTAATCAATTTCACTTTACATCTCTGTGCTAATAAATAAATGTTGTTTGTTGTATGAGTCGCTCACCTGACTCTGTTGTGCAAGTGAACTTGAGACATACTCTGCAGGCAACTCTGTATCAGTCTTGGTGGACGTGTTTGATGGTGATCTGCAACAATACATCTCAAACTCAGCAACAGAATCCACTCAATATAAATCAAATATTCATTACCCTACTTTCCTTGGTCTAGGGGTAACGTCCAATAGTTCTCTTTATCAGACTTCACATTCTTTTACATGCCGTAACTAAAGCTTCCTTCCAAATGAAGCTATGCCAACAATTTTTATACCCAAAAAGCTACATTGCCTTCCACTGGATTTAACCCATGACCTTGGGAACCACAGACTAGTGTGCTGCCCCTAGGCCATGGAGGACGACAATACAACAATGATTAATACATTTAAATATAACAGAATTCAGAGTAATACATTACAGCAATATCTTGATGAAAATCAAAATAATATGTAATGCCCATCTTTCTGTGGATTTACCTATTAAAGTGTTACAACTCACTTGACTTTCTCTACTTTCTTATATGAACTATTCTTACAAACACTACAGGTAAACATTTGTACTAATTGTTTTATTATACATTCCATTCTAGATATAATGTGAATAGAAATAAGTAAACATTTTGTTTGTTAACACTGTCATTGCCAGGATCATATCACTGAGCAGTAAATCTACAAACCTATACATACTGCCTCACAATATAGGGATAGATCGATCGATCAATCTATGTATGTATCTATCAATTAGCCAAATACATACATCCAAATTCTCATGAGTACTACATAAAACAGAACCAGGACTTACAGCAGCAGGACAGAGTGTCTTCTATCTAACTTTATAATATACTGCCAAAAAAGTATAGAGAGGTTAAAGGCAAAAATAAATTGCTTAACATAGTGAAAAAGCATTCTGTTCAATGTCTCTAGAGCTAAGGGTTATGTACGCATACACACAAATGTCACTCACTGTACATGCTTTTCTAAATGGTTATACATTTCTGGTCCTATGCCCGAATAAAGTATCTTATCTGGGTTGGCGTTGAACCTGTCACCTTGGGATCAGTAGGCCAATAAACTGAGTCATCCACACAGACATTCCAAATTGGAGACTTAAGAGCTGCTCACTAGGTGATGGATTTTTTTTTTTTTTTTTTTTTTTTTATCAAATGAAGGATTTCCTTTTTAATTTAAAAGGTGAGTCAATAACACTAAACAACACTTACGTTTATAATTTTCCGGAACGCGTTTCGGAAGTTAACTTTCCTCCATTATCAACCGCACAATGGCTGGGTTTCCATGGTACGGATGACGATGCTTCTTCTGATGTTTCTTCTGGTAACAGTTCAAGGAACTTGCTGAAAATATCTTTCTGCGGAACGTCAAAATTAAATACTCGGTTTCTATTTTTTAAAATAAAGATTTGTTCCCACGTGGACAGCTCTTGTTTTCCTGTTATGTGTTTGAGGAGTTTCGGTTCTGGCTTTATGTCGTGATTTTTTGTCCAAAAGTGAAAGGCAACTGCTGATTTTTCCAATTGTTTGTTCTTGATGTTCCTAACGTGTTCCTTGGATATAATTTCTAAATTTCTTTTGGTTTTTCCTATGTATTCTTCATTACAATTACTGCATTCAATTTGGTATATGCCGGATTTTTTTGTTAAGTGGAATAGAATCTTTGATGTTTGAAAGCAGCAGGTTTTTTATGGAGTCAAATTGACAGGAGAGGACACTCTTGTCTCCTTTGACGTAAAGTCGCTATTCCCCAGTATACCAATAAAAAAACTCTCACCAGTGATCAAAAATTGGCTCAAATCACTTGGAATGTCATCATCAGAAATTGCAGAATACATAGAACTCACCAAATTATGCACAGAACAAAATTTCTTCCAGTTCCAAACAAAGAATTTCCGTCAAACTTCAGGTTTAGCAATGGGCAACTCTCTCTCACCATTCTTGGCAGATATCTACACGAGTTCATTAGAAATAAGAATCACAAAAGGTTTCCTGTGGATGTTCAAACTCTGGCAGCGATAAGTAGATGACATTTTTGCAATAGTTCCAAAAAGACACATCAGTGATGCATTAAGACTTCTAAACATACAGGACAAAGGCATAAATTTCACAGTGGAAATGGAAAAAGATTACCATTTTTAGATCTAAAAATATTCAAAAACAAGGATAGACTGGACTTTGGTATTCACAGAAAACCAACGCAGACAGACAACTACATAAAAGCTAATAGTTACAATCCAAGTAGCCACAAACAAGCAATCTTCAATAGTTTAACACATAGATTGGTGAACATCCCTCTTCCAGCAGAAGAATATAAAACAGAATATTACAAAATAATTGAAATAGCACAAAAAATGGCTTCCCTAGAGAATTAACAGATAAAAAAGTAAAATTAGCAGAAAAGAAAAGAACTAGTAAAAGAAACTACAACTCTCACAGCAGCAGAAACAAAAATGACATTAAAAAAATTCACATATCATCCATGGGCCTTTGATACATTTAAAAAAGTGTTTAAAGAACACAACATTCAGCTAGCAGCAGTAAACCATTACTCCATAAAAAACCTACTACTTTAAAACATCAAAGATGCTATTCCACCTAACAAAAAATCTGGCATATACCAAATTGAATGCAGTGATTGTAATGAAGAATACATAGGGAAAACCAAAAGAAATTTAGAAATTAGATCCAAGGAACACCTTAGGAACATCAAGAACAAACAATTGGAAAAATCAACAGTTGCCTTTCACTTTTGGACAACAAATCACAACACAAAGCCAGAACTGAAACTCCTCAAACACGTAACTGGAAAGGCGGCGCCGTGGCCGAGCGGTTAGCGCGCTCGCCTACCACCTAGGCGGCCCGGGTTCGATCCCAGGGACCCGCATGTGGTATTCGTGGTGGACGAAGCGGCGTCAGGGCGGGTTTTCTCCGGGTACTCCGGTTTCCCCCGCCATCTCATTCCACCGGTGCTCCATCTTCATGTATCATCAGTGTCACCGCCTGCGGTGCCGTAGTAGTAAAAGCGGGCGTTAAACACTACACAAAAAAAAAAAAAAAAAGTAACTGGAAAACAAGAGCTGTCCACATGGGAACAAATAGAAACCGAGTATTTAATTTCGACATTCCCCAGAAAGATATTTTCAGCAAGTTCCTTGAACTATCACCAGAGGAAACATCAGAAGCATTGCCATCTGCACCATGAAACACCATGGAAACCCAGTTATTGTCTGGTTGATAATGGAGGAAAGTTAACCTCTGAAACGCATTCTGGAAAATTATAAATGTAACTGTTGTTTAGTATTCTTAATTGACTCACCTTTTAGATTAAATTGATTATAACAACACTGTTTTCAAACTTCTAAGAAAGGAAGAAAGACTTCCTATTCGGGAAAAATATAAATCTAGAAAAATTGAAAATAAGAAGCAATATTTAAGAAATTGTTAACTGCACAAAAAATTTACAAATATAACAAATATGTATAGTCTATAAGGTTTACCTGCAAACTGCAGTTTTGGATACAGCGCTAATGTTGTAGGCACCAGTTTCCATTTAACTTGTACCAAGTACGAGCTAAGATAAGTCTCAAATATTGCATATGTTCAACATTTGTATTGCTTCACTGTTAATAGCTTCAGTGTTTTATTGAATCCACAAGATGTACTTGTACTTTTAACAAAATGTATATTTTTATATCGTAATATTTTGAATATCTTTTACAGTTGATCAGTTACTTAAAAGTTATTCATAATAAAGAGAACTTAAGAGAATATTCACAGAAGATTCATTCATTTGTTATGAAAATATTTTATATATATATATATATATATATATATATATATATATATATATATATTGTGTTTTTAACTAAAATTGTTGGCCACTTTTTAGGAAATCAAAAAATTATCCAAATAAAGGGTAAGGTAGTTTGAGCTGGAGAGATTTTGGCACAGAATCTGCCATTATGTCTGGGAGGATTTGAGTATCTCACAAAGCATCAAATCTTGTTATTCCAATGCCTTCTCTGCCCACTTCAATAGTAGGCACTGTTAGATAACTCTCAGCTCAACTTCCATAATCATACTTAACTACAAAACTAGATAAATTGTGGTCCATATTGCATATTTGCCAAAAGGTAGGTTTGTCACAACAGCATAAATGACATGAGTGCATTAATGTTGTTTTAAGATCATGATATTGCCTCTCACTCATTCATTCATTCTTCCTTTTACTTATATGTAAAGGGACAAGTCAATAAGTAACCTATTTACATGACATATAAATCGACAACTGTCACATGCACGTGCACAAAATGGGGAAACTGTCAAATGTGTCAACACAATCAAAAGCAAATTGGTGGCAGATATAAAACTCAGTGCAGAACGTACAACATGGAGGACAATGGGCATAAAGAGTAGCCATCAGGAACGACATATGACGTGCAGGTAGGGGTAGATGGGGAAGTGCTGCATTGTAACTGTGTCCCATCTTCCTCAGCAAGTATTTGTACACATTATACATCGTTCCTCTGGCTTGACTGTGAATAACACAACACTCTTTTGTTTCTGCCATCGTCAAACGAACTTACTACAGCACAGTTGATTGAACTTATTGCTTGGAATTCTTTAATTCCATTGATAAACTCTAGACAAGTACTCACACACACGCTCTGGAACAGACTACACCCGACTGGCTGTGATGTCGTTTGTGATGGCGACAGTAGTATCTGTTGGGAAACTCTTTGGCAACCAATAAAGGACTGGATATTACAGGGAACAATGAGGACTTTGGGCACCTCCATGTTAACCTTGTGCTTTGGCCATGCATCACATTCTAACACCACCACCGCAGATGTTTCACATGTTTTCAGCTCCATTTGGTTTTAATTTGAGTGCCAATGTTGCCAACACCTTGACAGGAATGGGAAGGTGATCTGCGTCTGCGTGTGTCAGTTATAATTCCTAAACATACTTGTGCAATATGCAGTAGGTACATACTTGTTAAGTGTTTCATAGCAAGCTTCACACACTCGCACTTCCTTCTCAATACCAAACTTGGGTATAGTGGACGTCTTGGAGGAGCACTGTCCACAGAACACTTGTCCACATGCTCGGCAATGATGCTGCAACACAACACACAAATACATCTTTCATATGTGACATGGAACTACCAGGTTCATCAATGTGCATGAGAACAGGAAGCTACATTATCAATCAGGTTGATATTGAGTCATTCCACCTCAAATCGCTTTTTTTTTTTGGTGTTTAGGAACAAAATACATTTTGGAACTGGAACATAAATTTAAAGAACAAACAAACTCACAGCTGCACGACCACCCAGATCATATGAACAAAAATTTCTGTAAAGTCATCCTAGAAACTGCAAAAAGACATAATTCCTCGTGGAAGAATAAAAAATTTCAGACCCTTTCGGAACCCCCAGTTAGAAGAACTGAAAAAACAAAGGGAAATAGCTAGAAATACAGCTGAACAAACAAAAAACATATCAGATACACAAATATGGCAAAAGAAATGTGCCTCACTAAAAAAAGAAATTAATACAGCTAAAAACAATCACTTTAATAATTTCTTGGAAAAAATGGCTTATAGGACAGATGGCAACAAAGCCCATAAGTTCATGAAAAATGTCAAGGACAGGAGAGAAAGCAACAGCACACCTATCATACACAACAATAAAATATTAACAAATAATGCAGCCATAGCCGAAACACTCAATAAATATTATGCTAACTCAAATAAAGTAACAAGAAATAAAAAAGAATGTAAACAATTTAAGAAAGATTTGAAACAAGACAGAGAATGCGATCCTAATACTCAATACAATATCTTTTATCAACATTTTAATATACAAGAACTGAACATTGCAATTAATAATCTAAAAAGCAAAAAGTCTCCTGGACCAGATCACATACATCCAGAGCTCATAAAAAACCTTGGAAAAACAACAACTACTAAAACTCTACAATCTATCCTGGAAAATCACTGTACCTGCTGAATGGCGAAAAGCAATAATTGTCCCACTCTTGAGGAAAGATAAAACAGCATCACAAATAAAAAATTATAGACCAATAGCTCTTACTAGCATAATAGCAAAAGTGATGGAAAGAATGGTGTCAAATAGGTTAAATTGGTTCCTAGAATCACAAAATTTAATATCCCCATGTCAAGCTGGATTCAGAGAGTTCCACTCTACAAATGAACAAGTATTACTTCTCAGTTAAGAAATCAAAGACTCCTTCAATAGAAAAGAAGATAATGTATCAGCTTTTATTGATTTCCAAAGTGCATATGATTCTATATGCAGAACAAAACTGCTAAAGAGAGTAAAAAAAAATAGGGATACAAGGTCCAATGTTTTCTTGGTGATGTCATTTCCTAACACAACGCTTTATTGCAACCAGATACGGAAGAAATATATCTAAATACAAACAAGTACACTGCAGCTTACCACAAGGCGCAGTACTCAGCACAACACTTTTTAATATATTTATTAATGATCTGCCACAACAAATACAAGAATCATGTGTGAAGTGTGCACTATTTGCTGATGACTTAGTAATGTGGACTTCAAAACCAAAAAACAAAAGTACAGAACTAGAAAAAACCATGCAACAATCCTTAAACAACCTACAAAAGTGGACCAAAGAAAATTTAATGACTGTTAATACAACAAAATCAAACTACCAAATCTTTTCACTAAGAAAAAACCACTAAAATAAAAACTAAGTTTTGAGGGTCAACAATTACAAGAAACAAAGGAAGCAAAGTATTTAGGAGTTACATTTGATACCAAACTTACATGAACCAAACAAATAGAAAATGTAATACAAAGAGCAGAAAGGCGCCTTTCATTGTTAAAACATCTAACAGGAATGAAGTGGGAATGTTCCAGAGCAACTCTTAACACAACATACAATGTATATGTAAACCCATTATTTACTTACTGCAGCGAAGTTCTTGTAACAGCAAATACAAAAAAAAATTCAAATCTTTCAAAACCAAAGTCTGAGATTAATTACAGGTGCTATCAAAACCACACCAATACCAGCTATAGAAATACTAACCAACCAATACCCCATTGAATATGAAATAGAAAAAGCGGCTCTTATTCAACACAAAAAGTTGATCAGACTCCCATTCAATACATGGCAGAAGAGAAATTTTACACATACACTAAAGACTCAGGAGAGCTTTCTTTCCAAAATTCAAGACATCAAGAAGAATGTATATCTTCCTAATTCAAAGGGAAACTTCATATCTAAAGTCAATCCGACACAAACATTAGACATCACATATTATTTACACCTGACAGAAGAAGTTAAGAAAAGTGATACTCCAACTAGTGTTCTAAAATTATTGGCATTAGAGACAATCCATACTAGATTTCCAGAACACGAATGGCTCCATATTTATATGATGGATCATTGATATCAAACCCAGATGGAGCAGGTGCTGGAGTCACATGTCACCTCTTTTCCTATTACAAATCTTTAAGATATGGAACTATAATATGTCTCAAACTAGTTCCATCCTGTTGTAAACATCTGGGCGGGAAGAGAGACAGAGACAGAGATATTGGGACAGAAAACGGTTAAGCTGTTGATTGGTTTGGCGAAGATAATGGACGTTTTCTTTTATTTGCATACGTACGATAAACCCCTCCTTTAAGTACAGTATTGTACATAAGTAGTTTTCCGATCACTACTCTGTGCGAGCTCATTTAGGACACAGAAAAGTATGCAAATGTTTCGATTCTTACAAACGTAAACAGGCCCACATTTTATCTTTCTGCTTCACACACCACAGAGATGTGTTCTCGGCTCGTGACTTCTGAAGGGAATATATACATAATAGTATACTATATACAGATTAGACAGAAGACAGGTGAAATTATACACACTATTAACGTATTATTTTAAATTAAGCTGCATTTTACTTAACAATTACTAAAGCACACTGCTATTATATAATATTTTTCCATTCCTATACCAGGCAACTCTCTCGCAACGAGGTCTGTATCGAGTTGAATGCTGATTAAGATGTTTTTGTTTATAGTGTGGGGTTGCTTCTGATATTTAACACTGTATTTCCTGTACAACTTGCGAACCTCACAAGGCCAAGGACACTTATGTATATGCAATTTAAAATCAGTAAGCTTTTCATTATGGAGCAGACTGGTGCTTCAGCCGAAATGAAACACAATCGAGGCAAACCTTTAAAGTGGTGAGAGGCGAATGATTGCACATTGTTTCTCATTACTTAAAGAAAGAAACTGGAATCGTCTATAAAAAACATTGGGAAAGAAACTGATGATCTCCTTGGTGTTTCCGCAAGTAGTATATACAGTGTTAGAATGGAACAGCAAGCATCCGGAACTCTTAAGAACACCGGAAAAATCACGTAAATGCAAATAGCGCGTGGAGAAATACGACGATTTTACGAAAAGTGCTATACGCAGTAAAGTTCATGGTTATTTTTTCAGAAATGAACCGCAGACTCTAAACAAAATTTTGCATGTGGTAAATTCTGACACGGACTTGCCGAATTTTTCACGAAGTACTCTCCACCGTTTGCTGATAGATATTGGATTGAAGTTTCAAAAGCGAGGCGGAAATCAGTTATAGTGGACAGAGAGGAAGGAATCCGATTAAAGGTAACTATGTTACTGCATGATTCTATTAATATTCCAACTGATAGATTTAATAAATTAATGTGTAACTCAACTCTATTGTCAAGAAGTTAGCGCTGCTATATACACTGCTAGTGTTGTGCGTGCCTGTACGTCTAACAGTTGGCGAGTTGAGTCAGCTCCGCCTTGTTGTTTACAGCAGGACTGAACTAGGCTGAGACATGGTATACTAACTTTGATGGAGAAATTGAAGCAATTCGAATGGCCCTACAAAATCTTTTGTACAGAATTTCACATTTTCAGCAAGCAGTTATTCTCTCAGATTCCAAGGCAGCAATTATAGCAATTACTTCCAAGTTGTCACCAAAAAACCAAACTATTATAGAATGTTGGAAAATCCTTACCCATCTAACAGCACTTCAAAAACACCTAGTCTTTCAATGGATACCGGCTCACTGTGGACTGAGTGGTAATGAGAAAGCTGATTTTCTTGCAAAGGAGGGTACCAGCGGTGTACAAAGGTCTATAGTTAATTTACCATTTTATGCAGCTAAAAGATTAGTCAACTCTGAATTCAAAAAAATTATTGCAAAATATTACTATGAAAAATCAAAAATAAAAGATGGGAACTACCAAACATTCAAACAGTAATTCCTGAGTATCCTCGAAAATCGACAGTTGCAAACTTCAGATTGATTACAGGACATGATTGTCTGGCAAAACATTTAAACAGAATTGGGATATATTCTTCACCACTCTGTCCTCCATGTGATCTGCAAGAGAAAATGGACCGAGACCACCTTCAAATGAGGCGTTGTGCGCAACAGTGGCCCAACCCACAAAAATTCAGAAACTGAGTTATTAGCACAGACATGTTCCCCATATCAAAATCTAGGAGAGCAGTAGTGGCCTATACCACATTTCTACAACCACCGGCAGATGGCATGAGAAGTGTGTTATTGCATGGAACTGAATCTGGCTTCCTGGATAGAAACAGTGGCCCAACCTTCCTGCATGTATGTAAGTATGTATCACAATGTCGGTGCTATATTGATTAAAATTTCCAAATATCATGACTCTTGTTTAGTTATTAAACTAAATATAAAACTTTCAAATCAACAACAGTAAGTTTGTTGGCATAAATAAATAATAATTACCATGTGAAGGTTATTTAATCCTGGGATATAAAGTACTTACAATAGTAAGTCACCATTGGGGTAATTTGTCTCTGATGTGAGACTGCCTTTGTGGTTTACCAGGAGAAATACAAACTGGTTTGAGAATTTAATGCCATTCTGGCAGTTTGTCACAATAGCTCAGTGGTTAGAGCAGCCCCCCGGTGAGCGGAAGGTCTGTGGTTCAAATCCCAGTTGTGGCATTGAATTTTTAAGTTCCAGTTCTACCTCTCAAACTTTGCCCACACACGGCTTGTGTGTTTAAAAACACCAACAGTAAGTTTGTTGGCATAAGTAAATAATAATTTCAAATCACAGATATTTTTTACACTCCATTATCTCCATTAAGTACATTTAGTTGTTGGGCCACTGTTGCCCTCAACGCTTCAAATATGCCCGGCCACTTCTAGTGCCCCATCCATCAGCGAAAAATATTGGAGAGCAAGAGGATTAATGACTTCATTGTCTGAAATCCAGCATTAGCTAACAACAACATTTGACCCGTGTTTCTTCGTTTTATAAAAAAAAATTTATTTTGGTAGATATTAATTTTTGAAATGTCCCAAAAATCGCGCACTCCTCACTCTTCGATCAATCATACCTCTGATTGTAATCAAGCAAATTACTTGATCTTTGGCTCAAATAAAAGATAAATTACTGTATTTCGTGAGGTATTTATTAGAAAATTTTATTAATTATTATTAATATTATATTTTATACAATTAAATTTTTAAAGTTAGATAATAAAACAAACTCGGCCATTTAAAAATCTGAAAAAAAAATTAACTAAAAATACACTGAAGTTTATTCAATATTCTCAGAAAAAATCAGAATGGAGTCTCTAATAGTTCAGTTGAAATTAACTTACAAATCAGTGCAGCACACTCGTGTGACAGCAGTGACGGCTACAGTAACGTCCCACAATTGGCACCTTCCATTGCGGCAACTGTTCATTGCTTGAGGTTCCATGAACGTTACAACAGCATACTAAAGAGAACACTGCTAGCTGACACTATTGTATATACACTATTAGCATCTTCAGAATGTTTTTAAAATATGCATTTTAAATTAATGTTTACATACAACACAAAACTTTAAATTTCTACTCGTCTACCTCGTTCTTCGAAAGAAAATTGTTTCACTAAAGCTTTAGCTTTTGACAAAGGAATGAAGGAGTGTAATTTTAAAGCATAGCTGGACCCATCGTTCTTGGCCCCTGACCTTGACTGGAACTCCTGTAGGCGAACCCACAGCTTTTGTCTGTTTCATCAGCTCATATTGTATAATTCTGTGAATGAAACCATGCACAACATGGTGAGGGAGGGGGAAGGTAATGATATCTGCATGATCTGAGACAGTCCTTGCTAATTGAAGGTGCTTTTTAGTGCAGAGTGCAGTTGAAGGTATAGATCTTTGCGATAAAGAGTGAATATAGTGGATTTGTGAGACATTGATCATAGCGTAAATCAATTATGCCACCTATATGTTCTAAATTAGGGACCGAATTAGGGAACAAATGTATGGGCGTACATGAAGAAAGAAGCTAAATGCAAAGAACTGCTTACATCAGAACATTTTTTCAAAAAAATTAAAAAAGTTCAAAAGTGCGTATCAGATGTCACAGGAGTATCAGAAAGAAGGTGCATTGTGGAGACATTTTTCTGCATGGACTGTACTGCCTTAGTAAGAAGTTACGTGAGTAGCATATGAAGCTGATACACCAATTTGCATCCTGTCTGCAGTCACCTGGCTCGGTATTTGCTTTCAACCTTTACGTTTGCTTCCTCCATGGTGAATTCAGCTGTACAAATGGATCACTACTTCCTGTCCTCTGTGAGCGTTTGCAGGCCTCCAGAAAAAAAATTCTAGCAAATGCATTTATGCTAGCCCCATAGTTTTTAATGTCTTATTTTATAGATAAAATATCAGGGAATATGTGCACATTTTTTTTAGATTTTTAACACATCGATTGAAACTCTTATTTTTGGTTTTAAAAAATATAGCATCAAAAAACAGTCCAAAATTTGTGTGTAATAATGATTTATCGAAAGTTGGTAAAAGTGTTGTATTTAACCTTTCCAGTGCGCCAAACCCCAACTCTCAACTCTATATGGCCTTAGAGTAACAAGGGATTTTATATTATGGAGCGCGCAGATATTGCTTAATTTCTAATAGCCATAACTAAGCAAATAATTTAAAAATATGGAAATAAAGAAATACAGGTCTCCTTATTTGATGCCTATTATTCATAAAAAAAATTTGAACCTCTTACGAAAAAGTTGTGTTTTATGGGTGTGCGATTTGACGTGGATTGGCCCACTGTGAATTTACAATTAATTTGTTTCTAACTCGCCAGTGATATTTTGTCACTAGAGAGAGCTATAGCACACTGAAAAGTCTAATATACACATGCTGTGCCTGGTAACAAGAACAGGAAAGTTAAAACTTGGCCAAGTCTTGTTTCCCTTCAGTTGGAAACACTCCTATTTGAATAATGTATTTTAACCGTGTTGTGAACCAATATTGAAACAACAGAAGACTACTAGTCCTATTGTTGGCAGCCAATATGTACTTCATTTGTCAACACTGTAGCCAAGTTCTGAAAAGAATTGTCCTACATCTGCACAACATTTGAGTAGTATTGACCAGAATTAGAATGGCTGCAAAACCAAGCACCCACTGACACACAATTATAATGCAGCAGCAAGCACGGAATCCCCTCTGTAAATAGTCTACTCTACTCCAAGACAATGATAAACATATGACTGTAACTGGAGACACAGATATTAACTTGTAGGTATGTAAACTACTGATTACTAATCTTCAGTCTTATAACAGTAGAGACTATCAGACAATCGTAAACATAAGCACCTCCTTCTCAAGCATCCTGCAACTGGTGTTTCTGGTACAGTAAAAAGTGCAAGTTTGTCATGCACACTGACTGCGAGTACAAACCTTGCGCTGCATCATACCAAACTGTACTCTACAGCGATGACAGACATCTCCATCTGCCCACTCTGGTGCTGTGTCTGCAGAGAACATGGCATCACTTTCCTTAAGAGCAGGGAACTTGAGGCCTTCTGTTTTCATAATATTCACCGTGTCCTGTAACACAAACTCTCAAAATTACCTCCTACTCACTATACATATAACATGTACACATTTCCTAATGCAGTAAAAGCTCCTTTATCCGGACTAATTCAGACTAAAGGTAATTTGGATCATCAAAAATTCAGATAATTCAGGTTGTATGCGTTATAAGTAAACTAAATTCTTAAATCCTTAAATAAGCAAACTTGCCATTTATGACAGTAAAAAACAATGTCTTTTAACAAAATTATGTATGGTACATAGTATGTATTGTTTACAATACATTTAGAAGTATAAAATCCTAATCACATATAATCTGATCATTTTTTAACAAAGAATTCATCCACAGTCTTCTGTCTGAACAAAGTATGGTCACACAAACACTTTATCATTAATAGTACAGCAGGAGCGATGGGGCACTGACGCTCCAAGTAGGCCACAGTGTTTACCTGGTGCGCACCAACTCCCAATTCAGGTCTATTAATAGCATCCATTGAAACCATCACTTTCTTTCACTTTGATGTCATTTTACACTTGTACAAGTCAAGGTGCTGGTGAGACATACCGTGTCAGCATCGTGTCGCACAAATTAAATCTTTCTTAAACTCAACAGCTACCATTTACACTATACATTACCATCATTTATTGTACAATTTATGCAGTATCCATACATTGACTCAAACTAAAAAGCGAATATTTGGCATACTTATAATTACGCTCTTGCTATCAGAGTTAAACCTATAATTACATTTTAAAACAAAAAATCTACAAATCTGATCCAGATAATCCGGAGATCTGGATAAATGAGTGTTTACTGTACATACAAGGAGAATAAGAATAGTCAAATGTCTAACAACTGGACAGTATTCTCTTGTTCCATCACATTAACCACACTGCAACAGTACTTCAAACAAATAATAAAACTATGTTAAACTCAAGCTAATAACAAATACCTCAAAAATATTTAATGGTACACAAAGCAAACGTTATTACATATAAACTTTATGTCAAAGAGATCTACATTTTTATACACTAATATTTTGGGTATCTCTTACAGCTTATCAGTTATATAAAAGTTACTCAGAATGAACAGAACCTCAGAGCATATTCACACAAAATTAAAAGTATACATTTCATTAGTTATAAAAATATACTAAATACAGTAGAAGCCCAAAATAGTGCAGGTCTGAAATAGCATGGGTTCAGATTTAACGTGCAGGAAAGTATGTCCCCTGAAAATATATTTTACTTTTTATTTATTTATTTTTTTATTTTTGAAAGCTGAGTTTAATGTTTTGTTCAAAGAACAGTATTGGAACATAGTTTTGGTTAGCTCTAGCATGGACCTTGGCCACAGTGGCCGCTGCATTGCTAACAATTTCCCAAAGTAACGATACACACACACACACACAAGATATTCTGCATATTACTTAAGCACATTCTGTGCATGGAGAAGCAAACTTAATCAAACAGTATTCATCTCCATCTTGCTATGCAGAGAAAAAAATGTGAATTATGGCACCCAACAAAACTTACTGATTTCTTTAAGACAATATAAAATTAGGTTAGTGTAAAATGGGTACAGATCGGTTGGAATACAGCCCTGGCATAACTAGTGTGTAACTGCATGCTCTACCATACAATGTGCTGCACATCTGTGTAGAATCGACGACTTTTGTCACTTCTAAACCCACATTTCCATATAGGTACCGTGCAATTGCTATAATACAGTGTTAAAGTATGTCCCCCAACAGCAGCATTATTTCAGTATTCTATTACATATGGTACTTCAATTAGAATAATTAGTTATTTTTCACATAATTAAAATGTTTGAAAAATGTTCCATGTAAAGCATTGTCTTTGGTGGGGTATTTTCATATCATGTTTGTAACATACTAAACTTAAATAGTAAGTGTGATATTTAACCAGCTTTTTGTTCAGTTACCATGTTGTCTTTCACTCTCTCACAGTTTCACTCTCACCCACTCTCCCTCTATACACCCCTCTCTCCCACCCTCTCCCCCTCCCACTTTCTCTCTTACAGTCACAATCTCCTCTCTCCCTCTCTTTCACAAACATAAGTTCATACACACCAACCTTTTTCTAAAAAAAAAATGTTTTATGGGGACCTAAGACATGCATTTCTGCAGAAATGTCAATATTTAATTTTAGGGTGAAAGGCCACAGTTCCCATGTTTGCTATACATAGTAGAGAAAGCAAACATCAATATAAGGTCTACAAAGAAGTGCTTTGTTCAGCTCCATCAAAAGAGTGCACATAACTGTCATTAACAGACTGCAAATTAAAGGACTAATGCTTCACCTTACAATCTAATCTAAAAACATCTGACGTGTTGCACTCACATGACTTTCTGTACTCTTGTACTAACCATTCTTACAAACTCTTATTCCTATATCTTCTTCATGTTAATACAGATATCTGATGTGTTACACTCACACGACTTTCTCTACTCTTGTACTAACCATTCTTACAAACTCTTATTCTTATTCTTATCTCTTATTCTTATCTTCTTCATGTTAATACAGATATCTGATGTGTTACACTCACATGACTTTCTCTACTCTTGTACTAACCATTCTTACAAACTCTTATTCCTATATCTTCTTCATGTTAATACAGATATCTGACGTGTTACACTCACATGACTTTCTCTACTCTTGTACTAACCATTCTTACAAACTCTTGTTCCTATATCTTGTTCATGTTAATACAGATATCTGACGTGTTACACTCACATGACTTTCTCTACTCTTGTACTAACCATTCTTACAAACTCTTATTCCTATATATATATTTCACAAACAAAAATTGTGACATCTGCCTGACATTGCAGGTGACCATAAAGATCCAGAATACAGAGATATATGACAAAGTCAATTTTAAGAAGAAGAAAAAAAAATGATTAAAATTAATATTCAAAATATCTAAAACATTACACATTGAATACAAGTGATTATTTAAAATATATAAAGAGTCTTTTAGGACATGTAAACATATATTTACAATTTTGGACCATTGCACACCCAGTGCTTTGAGGCAGGTACTTGTGAATTTAAAACATGTTCCGCGGGCACCAAAGAGTAGTCCTTTTACCTCCCATGCATTTTCAGGTACATTATATCTCTCACTAAGGTGAGGAATGCATGGTTGGTAGATGGCTTCCTTTTCCTCGTTCACCTGTGTCGCCTGCTGTAAATGTTGCTCCATTCTTACTGTTGGATCAAGAATGAGACCCTTTCCTGCATCCCTCTTGATGGCTACGATATCTGCTCTTCGATGGCTACCATCCTCAGACAGGCAATGGACCTCTTCATAGACCTCCCAATTGGCTCTACGAAGGGCTGTAGAAATTGATGAACGCACACGGTGGTGACGACTGTTGCGAAGTAATTCTCCCTTTGAGCAATATCCTAGTACATGCCCAAGGGTTTCCACTTCTTTACAATTTGAGTGCCGACATAGTGTTGTTCGCTGATTTCTTCCAGGCACAGATCTTACTGCTGACGTGTTACATGACATTTTGATGGCATTAGTCCATTCAGAACATGACAGGATTTTCTGTTGCTCATTCCACGAATTAGCTCTGGGATTCTCTTTATATGTCTCAATCCCCTTTCCCTTGTGAGGTAGCTGACACCCTGCATCAAACGATTTAAGTTGTAATTTTTTTCGAAGCCATCGTCCTGATTTTGACATGATTTCATCGTTAATGTCAATGTTCAAATTGGAAAGGGCTTCTTTCTTCTCTTTCTGAGTATCTCGACACAAGCGTAGATGATCATCTTGTATCTGTGAAAGCTTCTGAGCTATATTGAAATGTTGTATATAAGCCTCCCAACCAGCTCTAATTAGTCCTATTCCTCGAAGATTACGTGGAGCGTATATCATATCATTGGGGCAATCATGTGGTAGCCCAACTATTTCTTTGATGGATGTTCTTATTAATTTATCAATATCTTCTAAAAAGGAGGATGGAATCTTATTCAGTGGTGCACTTTGAAGGGAATAAACTAATCCAGGCCAAATATATTGATTAATGATATTTAATTTTTGATCTGCTTTGAGCAAGTTGGAATAAGAAAGTGAATTCAAATCTTTTTCCAAACGTTTGATTAATACAGATATCTGATGTGTTACACTCACATGACTTTCTCTACTCTTGTACTAACCATTCTTACAAACTCTTATTCCTATATCTTCTTCATGTTAATACAGATATCTGACGTGTTACACTCACATGACTTTCTCTACTCTTGTACTAACCATTCTTACAAACTCTTATTCCTATATCTTCTTCATGTTAATACAGATATCTGACGTGTTACACTCACATGACTTTCTCTACTCTTGTACTAACCATTCTTACAAACTCTTATTCCTGTATCTTCTTGATGTTAATACAGATATTTGACGTGTTACACTCACATTACTTTCTCTACTCTTGTACTAGCCATTCTTACAAACTCTTATTCCTATATCTTCTTCATGTTAATACAGATATCTGACGTGTTACACTCACATGACTTTCTCTACTCTTGTACTAGCCATTCTTACAAACTCTTATTCCTTTATCTTCTTCGTGTTAAAATAAACATTTGTACAAATTATGTTATTGCTTACTTCCCTGTTGGTGCAAGGAGAATGTTAGAATACAGTAAGCTTTGAGCGATAGTCAAATCTTTTAAAGCTTTGAGATTCCTTTCTCTTTACACACTTAACATGCAAAACAAATGAACAACGAAGTTCCATTTCACAACAGTGAAGTTTTTACGAAACTCACACACATAACAAGGAATATCTCTGAAATGGTTCATCCTACAAGAAAATTTATTTAGACAAATTGTGTATTTTAGCAAGATCTACTCTTTTGTATAGTATGATTTAATCTATCTAACGGTTTACCAATTATGCAAGTCGTCCAGAGTAAAAACGATTACAAGGGCTATAGCCAGAAAGTTCAACATACCATTTCATTTGTCATTTTAATCAAAATTGTTAGAGCCATTTTCAAAAAAATAAAAATTTTCGAAAAAGTTTCCATGTAAAGGGTAGTTTAGAGGGTGGGACTATTTTCTACAAAGTCTTCGTGTTGCATCCTTGAAAGAGATTAAACTTAAATACCAACTTTGGTTTTTAATTGACTTTTTGTTTTTGAGTTATGCTGTCCACAGACCGACAGACAACACACAGTCCTTTTTCTAAAAATGCTTTTTTTGGATTCAGGGGGTCTCAAAACATATATTTCTGGTTAAATCTCAACATCCAATTTTTGGGTGAAATACAATACTTCCTGTACTTACCAGCAGAGAAAGGAAAAAGGTTGACCTAGTTAATCAGGTTGTATGAGCCTAACATACAATTAGGAAGTGGTCACCAAATATACCTACGACTGATGTGCTCCTACAGTTTGAAGACATTGACTTACAAATTATCTGTAACTCTTTCTTGTTCTACACAACTGATAAATTACATAAGTCAACACTAAAATGATTAGCAGTCTTATTTACTAATATTATAATAATGTGCTTACATTATTTGTCAAATATCCTTAAATTATATATTCTTGTTTAACCTTTCTTATGTATACATATAAGGAGGCACTCTGTGACAATTGCAAAACAACTACTGCAGTGCTGTGACACACTTACACAAGAAGACCTACAACAGCAAGCCACACAACTGTCACACACACACACACACACACACACACACAAAGAGGAGAGACACTTCCTTATGTCAAACTACTAAACAACTTTCAACACATTATAGTCTATCCCCCATCTAGCTTCTTCAGAAATAGTTGCAAAATAGTTTCTTCATTCAGTTTCATTATCCTTTTTTATTTCTTAATGTCTACATTAATAATGATCATAATAATCATAATAATGATCATGATAAGAAGAATAAAAATAATAATAATAATAATAATAATAATAATAATAATAATAATAATAATAATAATAATAATAATAATAATAATAATAATAATAATAATAATAATAATAATAATAATAATAATAATAATAATAATAATAATAATAATAATAATAATAATAATAATAACCCCTTATGTAGGACTTACAAGTCAGTGTCTAGAGTCAGACGTCTGTCAGGGAACACAGAAACCTATGTAGCAGACAGAGTGAACACCAGCAAGTATGAGAGTGAGGAAGTGATTACCCTCCCCTTTGTAGGACTTACAAGTCAGTGTCTAGAGTCAGACGTCAGTCAGGGAACACAGGAACCTATGTAGCAGATAGAGTGAACACCTGCAAGTATGAGAGTGAGGAAGTGATTACCCTCCCCTTATGTAGGACTTACAAGTCAGTGTCTAGAGTCAGACGTCAGTCAGGGAACACAGGAACCTATGTAGCAGACAGAGTGAACACCTGCAAGTATGAGAGTGAGGAAGATTTTGAAGATACGTGGATGACATTTTCGCTATAATCCCCCAGAAACAAAAAGACGACTGTCTAAAATTACTGAATCTACAAGACAGCCATATAAAATTTACAATTGAAATAGAAGACAACAACACATTACCTTTCCTGGACCTCAAAATTACTAGAAATATAGATAGTATAAAATTTGAGATACATAGAAAGCCCACACATGTAGACAATTACATCATCAAGAAAAACAATTGCAACCCAATTTCACACCAACTGGCAGCATTTCGAAGCTTGATACATCGTTTATATAATGTCCTGTTAAGTAAAGAGGAATTTCGGAAAGAACAACAACACATAGAAGAAATTGCAATATTAAATGGATTCAACCCAGCCACCGTTAGGAACATGTCAAAATATGCAGAAGAGCTCAAGATAATTTCACAAACCACTACATTAACACCACTCACAAACAACTGGAAATTTAGGAAATTCACGTACCATCCCTGGGCCTTCAGAAAATTTGTAAAAATCTTCAAGAAACTAAACATAAAACTAGCACCGCAAAGCCAATACAGTTTAAAAAACCTGCTTAATAAGCCACTAAACAATACCATCCCATACAATAAAAAATCGGGGATTTACCAGATCAACTGTAATAGTTGTGACAAAAGCCACATAGGGAAAACAAAGAAACATTTGGATATAAGACTTAAGGAACACCAAAGAAACATAAAATTAAAACAAATTGAAAAGTCTGCTGTGGCACATCATTTTTGGACTGAAAACCACAACATCGGCCTTAATATAAAACTGTTAAAATCTATTAATTCACCAATAGAACTGAATATTTGGGAAAAAATATACATCATCAAAAACAGTAATAAAGTTATTAATTTCGAAATACCAGCATTGAATGAAGTGTTAAAGCTCTGCAACCCTAACACCAGATGGCAGCAGAATAGAGACAACAGAGAAAAGGAACAAGAGGATAACGTCAGTCACCCAACGGCTGATGATAGGATCAAATGGTCCTGAAAACGTTTCCGCTTTAAAACCGCTTTAAAAAAGCAGTTTAGGAGTGAAGGTGAGTGTAAATAAGTGACTCAAAATAACCTCAAACATGAAGAATACTTCACTGTCAATAGTGCTTCTATTTTTAATATTCAAATCTCTTCATTTTTTTGCACTGTGTAAGGTAGCTTGTGCAAACACATCAGTGCTAAAGGTGTTGCTGAAGTATTTTGTGACAAAAGAGGCTTCTCATCAGATGCGCAATCTTAGCCGGAAAGCACTCAGATTCAATATAACCTCTTTGTCAGACAAAGATTCTATAATGAACATACTAGAAATAGAACACTTTCCAGGATAAAACTTTAATTCTATACAAATCTTAACCAACAATAATGCATACATCAACAATTTTTATTTGCTTATATCTGGGGATGTCATAATATGAAAAGATTAAGAGGAAACCATACAATGAAAGAAATAATTTGTTCAAAAGTATTGGAAAGCACGAATGCTAATGGCTTCATTGCCAGATGCAAGGCACTAGAAAACAACAACAACAACGATGAAAACAATTAGGGCAGTCATTCTTTGACTGTTTAGAGGTTCGAGATTTGACCTATAGTGATACTCGATTGAATAGCATTGTACATTGGTCTTGCAACTCATTTCAGAGGCAAATGAACACTTTAGTGCTAATGAAATCTGTAAGTTCATTTGTGCAACCCAGCATTAGAGTAACAAAACTTAACAATTGAATAGAATTCCAACTCACACAGAAGCCCAATCCACAGCAGGTCTCTCTCTCTGGATCCTAATGGTTAATGTCCATCAAGGAAAGTACAGTACAGCATCTTGTATATCTTCATCTAAATATCTTATACAGTACAACTCTAATAATTCAAATGTTGTTGTTGTTGTTTTCTAGTGCCTTGCATCTGGCAATGAAGCCATTAGCATTCGTGCTTTCCAATACTTTTGAACTGTAGTTTCTTCTGATCTTAATGCTTCACAGGTCTTCAAGTGTTCTTCATTCATTTCTGCTGGATCGTTACACAGGACACATATCGGTGAGGCTGAGATACCTATTCTGTAGAGATGACTTGCCAAGCAGTCATGATTTGTCAATAGTCGGAAGGCTGCAACAGCTGTTTTCCTTGGTCTCTGGGGGATTATATCTGGATTGGAAAGTAGTGTAATCCATTTTTTATCTTTGGCATTTGTTTCTATTTCTTGTAGGTATGAATGACAAAAATTTTTAATGATCAAGCGTTTTATTGAGGAATATGAGAAATTGAATTTAGACTTTTGTGTTATTGTTGTAGCTTTCTTTGCAAGTGAGTCTGCAGCTTCGTTCCCCATGACTCCACAGTGTGCTGGAATCCATTGGAGATGAACAGTCTTATTAACTTTTTGGAGTTGTGTTAACATTTTGTAGCATTCTCTAATTTTTGTTGACTTCTTTGTAGTATTTGAACATATTCCCTGAATTGCAGCTTTAGAATCCGAAAGAATTACTGCCTTGTTAAATTTATTTAAGGGAAGATTTAATAATTGTCGGAGAGCAATGTATATAGCCTCTATTTCTCCATCATAATTTGTTGTGTCTCTGCCAACAGAATGATAAAAGGAAAAATGTGAACATGTAACTCCAGCTCCAGTAAGGTTTTCCTTCGAGGATCCATCAGTATATATGTGCAGCCATTCTTCTGTGGGATATCTAGTATTGATTGTTTCCAGAGCTAGAAGTTTCTGTATTTCTTTTGGTGTGTCTGATTTACTTATTTCCTCTATTAATTCCAAATTGAAGGTAGGTTGCAATAATTCCAATGGATTTTCTCTAATAAGTAGATTTTCTCTGGTGTTAGGAATGTTCAATTTGGATTTAATCTGTGTTACCTTTTCTAGGAAACTACTATGAGTTTTAAGGATTGAAGGGGGGAGGTTCTCTTCTGTCCATTTAGAGTTTGGCAGTCGTAACATTTTCTCGTGTTGGAGCAATGCTTGTTCTTCTATTTTTGTTGTTATAATTCAAATGTTTATGATTTAAAATTATTGTGAATTCAAAGATTTTTCTTGATCCCTTGAATTTTGCATTATAGCAATGAAAAAAACATGTAAATCAAATTTCATTTCTTTTAAGTTGAATTTTTTGTTTAAAAATGTAGTTGAAAATTAACCTAAATGCAAAAATGTAATATGATAACTTGGTCCATGAGGTTATTGCTCCGAGGTTGTTTGTCTTGCCAGAATGCAGTTTAGGGGCTGGAATACCTTTGCTAGCTGCTGGCCTTGAACTTCTATACCTGCTCCCACATCCCCTTGTTTAAAATATGTGTATCTTAGTTGTTGTTTAAGCTTTCTACTATTCAGTGTTGATGTGGCTTTTGTATTTCTTGGTGATAAGCGGTGAGTAATGGGTACTCTTCTTTTTATCTCGGGTCATAGTTACGGAATAAAGTAGACTCTTAACTCCAGTTGTAAATTTGTGATTATAAAATATTACAATTCCTAGGTCGTTATATTGTTAGAGCGACCAAATCACAGCGGTATAACTGTTTCATCTAAAATGGAGGAAATGCCATTTACATATGTGCTGGCCTATCACAGCACAACAGCGTCCCTCAGAGGCACATGAGGGGAAGGTCCTCCCGGCTAGGTCCGATGGACCCGTTGACCAATGATAGGTGTGGTCCCCCTTGCAAAATGGGGGTTTAAGTCGGGTGATGTAACTGCCACATTGTAAAACTGGTGCCCATTAAGAAAACAGTTACATGAAAGCCACACACATGAGTATGAGTCCTAAAGATAAATATTCCGGAGTTAAAACTGTCCCCCAATCGGATCTCCGGGTGGGGACATCTTTAGGCAAATTTCATCACATTTTAGTACAACTCCAAAAAGTTAATAAGACTGTTCATCTCCAATGGATTCCAGCACATTGTGGAGTCATGGGGAATGAAGCTGCAGACTCACTTGCAAAGAAAGGCACAACAATAAAACAAAAGTCTAAATTCAATTTCTCATATTCCTCAATAAAACACTTGATCATTAAAAAATTTTCTCATTAATACCTACAAGAAATAGAAACAAATGCCAAAGATAAAAAACGGGTTACACTACTTTCCAACCCAGATATAATCCCCCAGAGGCCAAGGAAAACAGCGGTTGCAGCCTTCCGACTACTGACAAATCACGACTGCTTAGCAAGTCATCTCTACAGAATAGGTATCTCAGCTTCACCAATATGTGTCCTGTGTAACGATCCAGCAGAAATGAACGAAGACCACTTGAAGACCTGTGAAGCATTAAGATCAGAAGAAACTACAGTTCAAAAGTATTGGAAAGCACGAATGCTAATGGCTTCATTGCCAGATGCAAGGCACTAGAAAACAACAACAACATATTGTTAGAGCACTTTCCTAAATACTTTGGGCTGTTTGACAAATCGATATTATGTAATTTACAATTTTTCAGACTATTGCCAAAAAATGGCCTCTATCCTGCATGAACATGTCAATCCAAGAGTGTGAGACAGAATATTAGAAGACCCCAAAAGAAAATCGTTCATGTGAATGTTTGTTAAAAGTGTAATTCGTCTTTTGATGTTGGTATGAGATAATTAAATGACGAAAACATGTTGATAAGGTTCATTGTTACGAACAACTAAGTTTGCACAAAGACGTCATAAATCTTTCCATATTTGATTTTAATATATATGTATAAAGATTAGAAGTGTATGTGTTCCATAATAAAAGTAGGGGAGGATGATTAGAGATTGCTTCCCTAACGAGAAAGAACTATTTGATGGACACATGCGCGGATGAATATGAAAAAGGCGGTGTCGCGTCAAACGACGCCAAAACACTGTTCACTCGCGTGTGTATCTCCGAGCTGAAAAGACATTTTTATGTAGTGTGAACATGGAACTTTCACCAAACTTTCATCAAGCATAAGTTCCACTAAGTGAAAAAGTGGAAAGGTTTTTAAGCATTTGGAATGGTGCTGATAGGAATTACTTAATGTAATGTATCGATGAAGTGTTAATAAAATATTACATTGTAGTGAAGAATTATTGTGTGATATTCCATTCCATCCGTTACCACGACCTAGATAGAAAACGAGTCTCATAGCACATTCCATTCCGTAAACATAATTGCAAAAACAGCACCAAGTGTTTGGAAAATTATCTTATATGTTAGCATGACAATATTGCTCGGCAATTGTCTCCCTTATCATTACCTTATGGTGTCATGATGACGTCATACGTAGAGTATAATACCTGATTTTATTATTTCGGATATACCAGGAAAATAATATTAATTTACATTTTAAAACTATTGACATCATATGACACAAAATAATAATTAATTATACACTAAAAGCTGACTAAATCGGACCTCCTATATGTCGGAAACCTGAACCACTAGAAAATAAATCTTGGAATAGAGCTATTTCCTATGTTAAATAACACTAACTGGAAAACTGCCTAACACAGACACAGAATAGCTTTTCCAGAACTATTTGCATAAATAACCTAAGGCAGATTTTCATTACGCTTAATACATAGTTATGGGCTTCGATAACGAACTTGCCACGACTGAACATGTTAAAAGTGCAGGAGATATTGCTGCAGCTGTGAAATCATGGAAGGAATGGACGACGATGACAAAGGCAACGAAAGGGAGCCAAAAATACACACTTTTAGAGAAGCATTATCTGCTGTGAGTGACCTTGAGGAATGTTTCAGTACTCCTGCAGCTGATGCAGGATGCAAAGGAGATCATAGTGTTCTCTTGTGAAGAAGCCAGGACAGTGCAACTTGAAGGATATGTGGGGGAAAAGAAACTAATGGAGAAACTGCAATTATACTATACTAAAAAAGAGAACACCACATTGACAAAATCAAGCTGATGGCTTGGTTGCAATATTTCTTGGAATATGTAACTGTTTCAGTGTGCTGCAAATCAAGTCATTATGTCTTAGTAAACCACATGTTCAGTATAAGACTAACTTTTGCAGAAAAAGTTGCTGTCATTTGAGAAGTTAAAAGGGTTTGAAGAAAACATGTGAAATCGTGAAAGAATAGGGATGCCACTGAACACTTTGTCAACTTACTTGAGGAATAAGGATTGCCTCGAGTGTAAATGGAAATAGTCAAACAGAAGAATGAGACAACCACAAAATCCTCATGTCTATGAGTGTGTCTTTATTAGGAATGCATATATTGTATCTGTATTGCTTAACAGTCAATTTTATGTGTAACTTTTGTAATTTAATTTTTTTCTTGTCCCTTCAGCTTCAAATTATCTAAGTTCTGCACATGGCATTTTAATCAGTTGTCTTTTTGAGAATATAAAGGTAACTAAAATATTCTATATAAATGATAGTTTGACTTGGGAGAATTTTCTTGAATTCTTAGAAGATTCTGAACTTAAGCATGTTTAACGGTTATTTTTGTATGCCAACCAACTTAAACACACAAGGCACGTGTGGGCTTGTGTGTTAAACACCAGCAGTAAGTTGGCTATTTAAACTGAAATGTAAGTCGCCCTTGGGGTTTTATCTCTGATGTGAGATTCCCTTTGTGATCTCCCAGGGAAATATGAATCAGTTGGGGAATTTAATGTTATTCTGGCAAGTTGCCATGATAGCTCAGTGGTTAGAGCAGTCATGTAGATCCATGGTTGATGGTTGAAGTCCTGGCTGTGGCATTCACTTTATTAGTCATGGATCTACCTCTCACACATGTTTAATATTTATTCAACATTTGGTTTGGTGTTGCACAGCTTTCATTGCCAACCTTCCAGGGTTGGGAGTACGTAGAACACACTCACCTGCACAGCCCTATACTTGGGAATGTTGCGGAAGGCATAAGCCCACGCCTGAATCAGCTCTAGCACCTTGTTCTTCACGTTCTCATGTGACGTGGACCTCACTAGATCACGCATCTGTTCCATATACTGCTTTGTGGCAATCTCATCATGTATCAGGTTACCACAGTTCTTCACACACGACTCCAGCACCTGCAAAACATACACTACATACTAACATTTCAGTGAAAACATGTTTTCAAGTCCTCTGAATAAAAAACTATTTTAGCAAAAGCGCATGTGTGTAAGAGAGAGAGGGAACAGTAGCACTAAAAAACAAGTCATTTCAATACTAAACTTGATTCTAAAGTAAGAACAAATTAGAAACTAAAAACTTCACTTATCTTAGTAATGTTGCACGTTCTTTTTGCAACATTACTAAGATAGTGAAGTTTTTAGTTTCTAATTTGTTCTTACTTTAGAATCTTGTTGCTTCACTGTTAATATCTTCAATTGTCCTTATTTAACTAAACTTCATATTTAGTTTCAGCATCTTTCAACAGCATAGTATAGCATGTCTGCCTCACATTCAACAGGTTGCCATTTCCAATCTCAGTTAAGGTAAGTTATCTGGATAAGACTTTTTTCCAAGGTTTTGTCTTATCCTCAAAAGAAGAATGTCGAGTAACTTTACGCTCTATGAACCTCAGTATCATATCACTAATTTCGTTCATGCATCCTCTGATATTGCATTATGTTGGAGAACATTAATATCAAAAAAGAAATAAAGATTTTCAAGAAAATCTCCCATCCCTGAATACTCCTTACATGCAGCATTTTTAGAAAAATTTGATCTTATCAAAAATTCCCAACTACTGTGGCAGGTTTTAAATGAAGGTTGCTGTAGCGATGAATCTTATCTTCACAGCGTTCATGATAAATAAGGGCAATAATTATTATATTTCCAATAAATATTCAATTTTTTGCCAGTTCAACCTTATTGTGATTAACTTGTACGAATATAAGAAATTATTTTCACTCTTTTGCAAACATCAATGCTATTAGATTCCGAAACTATTCTACTCAAGACCTTCATGGTTTTTGTATAAGTTAAATTCACAATTATTTCATAAATACAAGGGTCGTTCTGAAACTAATGCCTCCTATTTTTTTGTGTTGACTTCGGATGTCCAAGCCAGATGTCATTAGTGTAGTGATAATGCTTGAACCTTCCTCTTTCATTTGCAGGTGGTTCCGTTGTTCTGTGGTAGTTGGTGCCAACAGGGGAGTCTGATATACATGTGCGTATAAAACAGAGATGGGATTCAATTTCTCACTGCAGAAGAAATTGCACCAATTGAAATCCATTGACACTTTTAAAAGGTGTATGGAGACGAAACAATAGACATGAGCACTCTGAGGCGATAGGTACAGCATTTTAGAGGTGGTGAAAAGGGTGTGCATGACAAGCCACGACCTGGCCAACCCTGCACAGCTGTCGCCCCTCACAATGAAGAGTATCTTGGTCAAATCATCTGTGTTGATCGGCGGATAACAACTAAAGAATTGTGTGCAAATCTGAATGTCGGCTGTAATGCCTTGGAAACAATGTTGGAACATCTTGGTTATTGCAAAGTCTGTGCAAGATGGGTCCCTCGGTGGCTTACAGAAGAACAAAAAAATCATCAAATGAAAATTTGTGAGGACCTTCTGGACCAATATGAAGCTGAAGATAATTTTCTGAATAACATCGTCACTGGAGATGAGCCGTGGTGTCACCGCTATGAGCCAGAATCCAGCCAGCTTGTGGTTCTTTGGGATGTCCTGGAGCCTGGAGCAACTGTCAACTCAGCATGCTACAAGACAACACTGACTAAGCTGAAAGCCCGAATTTCCAGGGTAAGGCCAGAGAAGAACAACTATCACCTGCAACATGATAATGCCAGGCTCCACACCACGCAACTGATAGCAAAGTTTGGCTCAACTGTCTTACCACAACCACCATACAGTCCACAATTAGCACCTTCAGACTTCCATCTCTTTGGGCCTCTGAAGGATGGACTACGTGGTGAACATTTTCAAAACTTGGATAATGTTGTCAAAGCCGTAAGAAAGTGGTTAGCCTCAGCTAGTTCAGATTTTTACGAGCGTTGCATGCACGCTCTGGTTCATCGTTGGCAAAAGTGCATACCGAATGGTGATGACTATGTGGAAATGTGACAGTCCGTAGCTGAAATATTGCTCTTTTTAACTGTGCTGTTGTGATTTACGTATCTCCTGTAGTTTCCATGAATAAAAATAGGAGGCATTACTTTTGGAATGGCCATCATTTGTTGGAATATTTACAAGATAATTGAGCATGATGAATATGTAGGTGCAATATTCTATTAGACGTCATTCAACAATACAAACCAATGTCAGGCTGTGAGTTTCAATCTTGCTTAGGGTCCTGCCTCGGCAGCGTATCTGCCTCAGGTCCAAGAGGCTGTGACTTTCAATCTTGCTTAGGATCCTGCCTCGGTAGCGTATCTGCCTTACGTCCAAGAAACTGTCAGTTTCAATCTTGCTTAGGGTCCAGCCTTGATAGCGTATCTGCCTCATGTCCAAGAGGCTGTGAGTTTCAATCTTGCTTAGGGTCCTGCCTCGGTAGCGTATCTGCCTCAGGTCCAAGAGGCTGTGAGTTTCAATCTTGCTTAAAGTCCTGCCTCGGTAGCGTATCTGCCTCAGGTCCAAGAGGCTGAGAGTTTCAATCTTGCTTAGGGTCCTGCCTCGGTAGCGTATCTGTCTCAGGTCCAAGAGGCTGTGAGTTTCAATCTTGCTTAGGGTTCTGCCTCGGTAGCGTATCTGCCTCAGGTCCAAGAGGCTGTGAGTTTCAATCTTGCTTAAGGTCCTGCCTCGGTAGCGTATCTGCCTCAGGTCCAAGAGGCTGTGAGTTTCAATCTTGCTTAGGGTCCTGCCTCGGTAGCGTATCTGCCTCACGTCCAAGAGGCTGTGAGTTTCAATCTTGCTTAGGGTCCTGCCTCGGTAGCGTATCTGCCTCAGGTCCAAGAGGCTGTGAGTTTCAATCTTGCTTAGGGTCCTGCCTCAGTAGCGTATCTGTCTCAGGTCCAAGAGGCTGTGAGTTTCAATTTTGCTTAGGATCCTGCCTTGGTAGCGTATCTGCCTCAGGTCCAAGAAACTGTGAGTTTTAATCTTGCTTAGGGTCCTGCCTCGGTAGCGTATCTGCCTCAGGTCCAAGAAACTGTGAGTTTCAATCTTGCTTAGGGTCCTGCCTCAGTAGCGTATCTGCCTCAGGTCCAAGAAACTGTGAGTTTCAATCTTGCTTAGGGTCCTGCCTCAGTAGTGTATCTGCCTCAGGTCCAAGAAACTGTGAATTTCAATCTTGCTTAGGGTCCTGCCTACGCAGCGTATCTGCCTCACATCCAAGAGCCTGTGAGTTTCAATCTTGCTTAGGGTCCTGCCTCGGTAGCGTATCTGCCTCAGGTCCAAGAAACTGTGAGTTTCAATCTTGCTTAGGGTCCTGCCTCAGTAGCGTATCTGCCTCAGGTCCAAGAAACTGTGAGTTTCAATCTTGCTTAGGGTCCTGCCTCAGTAGTGTATCTGCCTCAGGTCCAAGAAACTGTGAGTTTTAATCTTGCTTAGGGTCCTGCCTCGGTAGCGTATCTGCCTCAGGTCCAAGAAACTGTGAGTTTCAATCTTGCTTAGGGTCCTGCCTCGGTAGCGTATCTGCCTCAGGTCCAAGAAACTGTGAGTTTCAATCTTGCTTAGGGTCCTGCCTCAGTAGCGTATCTGCCTCAGGTCCAAGAAACTGTGAGTTTCAATCTTGCTTAGGGTCCTGCCTCAGTAGTGTATCTGCCTCAGGTCCAAGAAACTGTGAGTTTCAATCTTGCTTAGGGTCCTGCCTCAGTAGCGTATCTGCCTCAGGTCCAAGAAACTGTGAGTTTCAATCTTGCTTAGGGTCCTGCCTACGCAGCGTATCTGCCTCAGGTCCAAGAAACTGTGAGTTTTAATCTTGCTTAGGGTCCTGCCTCGGTAGCGTATCTGCCTCACGTCCAAGAGCCTGTGAGTTTCGATCTTGCTTGGGGTGAGCTATCTGGATAAGGTTCTTTGCCAAGATCTACCCTTATCCTGAAATGAATATTGGGTAAATTAAAGCTCTATGGACCTCTGGTTCATTTGAGCATCATTTCATTCATTTGATTCATTCACTGTCCAATATGACACTACGTTAGAGGATGTTAATTAAGAAAAGAAAAAAGCACCCTATTGGGGTAATTGTTTATTTCTCCTAGTTACGAACATAGCAACTGACGCTTATTGGCTAACTGTTGTTATCGATCACAAAGGGCTATGATACACCTTGGGCATATTTCCTTCAATTTGAATAGTTGATATTTACATTATACACATGACATTTACAGATATAATGCGGAAACAACTTGACATATCAAATACTCACGGAGATCCTTTCCTTAATTCATGTTCACATACAATTCCTGTCACACTATTTTAATTAAAATGTCATGTGTGTCATTCCTTGTGAAATTGCACAGTGGAAAATCTTCAAGTTATATTTGATTCAAATTTTGCATTCTTATAGACTCAAGGTAATAAGGTTTCTGCAAATTACTGGAATTTTTTACATTAAGAGTTAACTAATTTAGTTAGTTCTTGTGATGCACAAGTCTATATATAATATATAGCTGATATCGTACTGAATTTAATTGCTTTAACTTTGTGCCATTTTATTTAAGTTTCAAAACTATACCTTTGTGGCATTTAGGAAGGGATAGCAGTTTTCAGATTAGTCCTATGACCAATAGAATGAAGGAAAATAATTTTTAAACTTGCAGTGGGAGGGGTTTTGGACTTACGCGCACTTCTGTTGGACAGACAGCCCTGTACAGTTAGTACCAGTCAATACCCCAAAAGAGGAGGAGGTCATTACAAAATTTAGAGTAAAAATAAAAACAATAACAAATGAAAGTTACATAATCCAGGTACGTGTATAGTATGAGTATATGCAACAATATCTTTATTAATACATACATTTATTGTTTTCTCAACATAGAAGATAAATTATTATTTATTTATGCCAACAAACTTACTGTTGGTGTTTTTAAACACACAAGCCGTGTGTGGGCAAAGTTTGAAGGTTATTTAATCCTGGGACATAAAGTACTTACAATAGTAAGTCACCATTGGGGTAATTTGTCTCTGATGTGAGACTGCCTTTGTGGTTTACCAGAAGAAATACGAACTGGTTTGAGAATTTAATGCCATTCTGGCAGTTTGTCACAATAGCTCAGTGGTTAGAGCAGCCGCCTGGTAAGCGGAAGGTCTGTGGTTCAAATCCCAGTTGTGGCATTGAATTTTTAAGTTCCAGTTCTACCTCTCATAGAAGATAAAATTTACAGAAGTAATAACTGTTTTATTCCCCTACAGAGCCAGATAAAAAAATGTAAAACAAAGGAATTAACAAGAATAGTCCCATGGATACTAGATTGCTATTGCATTTCAGAAGAACATTCTAAATTAAGTTAAAATTTGTACAAAATGCACACTAAAAGTTGCAAAAAAATTGAGATTCCAAGAAAATTGACAGGTTATTGCTACTAATGTATACTGCCGCTCAAATAAGAAAGCCACTTGAAGTACACAAACATTCATAGCAGCTGTAAGCATGTGACTACAGAGAATCCTCTCATTGGATTCTGATTCAAGCTCTCTGAGCAACAAACTAAATACATCCAGTTTTTACTTTCTCTACTGTAAGTAGGGCAAGTATTGTATTCCACCCAAAAATTCAATGTCAAGATTTCACCAGAAATATATGTTTTGAGACACTCTGAATCCAAAAAAAGGGTTTTTAGAAAAAGGTGTGTGTGTCAGTCTGTGGACAGCATAACTCAAAAACGAAAAGTAGGTTAAAAACCGAAGTTAGTATTTAAGTTTGGTGTCTTTCAAGGATACAACCCTAAACTACCTTTTCATGGAAAATTTTTCAAAAATGTTGATTTTCTTGAAAATAGCTCGAACAATTTTGATTAAAATATCATATGTTTGAGATATTTTTATGACAAATGAAATGTATAACTTGAATTTTCTGGCTATAGCCCCTGTAGTTGTATTTACTCTGGACGACTTTTGCATAACTGGTAAACCATTAGAGATAGACCAAATACTACTATACAAAAAATGTAGATCTTGCTAAAATCTTATATATTTAAATGAGCAATTCTTGTATATATATATTTATTCCGTGCAACTTGGAAACGGCTCTAACGATTTTGATCAAATTTCGTATTCAGATAGAGTTTTGCCTTTTAAGTTCATCTATATAGGTGTAATTCCCGAAAAACGCCATTTTACATAAAAAATTACATTTTTTCCCCGCTTCTACAGTGCAATTCTTGTATATATATTCCCCGTATTTCAGAAACGGCTCTAAAGATTTGGTTAAATTTTTGTATACATGCATATTACATTCAGTGTTTTCTCTACTCACTTTTGGGTAACACATTCACATCTCTTTCTCTACTCAGTCTTCTAAAAACAATTTTCCATAAAAAAACATGATTTTGCACCAAAAACATTTTATCCCCACTTTTAAAATAAGTCATACCATGTTCTATATGTTTGAAACAGAAGTGCTATTACATTCACACTGTTTTCTCCTCTCACTTTTAGGTAACACATTCACATCTCTTTCTCTACTCACTCTTCTGTAAAGAATTTTCCATAAAAAGTGTGATTTTGCACAGAAAAACACCTTTATCCCCACTTTTAAAATAAGTCAAACCATGTTCTGTATGTTTGAAACAGAAGTGCTATTACATTCGCAATGTTTTCTCCTCTCACTTTTAGGTAATACATTCACATCTCTGTCTCTACTCACTCTTCTACAAATAAGTCATGCAATTTTCTGTATGTTTGAAATAGAGATGCTGCATATTACATTCACAGTGGTTTTTCTACTTACTTTTAGGTATCACATTTACATCTCATTCTCTACTCACCCTTCTATAAACAATTTTCCATAAAAAACGTGATTTTGCACCAATAAAACACCTTTATCCCCCCTTTTAAAATTAGTCATGCCATGTTCTGTATATTTTAAATAGAAATGCTATTACATTCACACTGTTTTCTCCTTTCACTATTAGGTACCACGTTCACATCTCTTTCTATACTCTTCTATAAAGAAATCATGCAATTTTCTGTATGTTTGACATAGAAATGCTACATATTATATTCATAATGTTTTCTCTACTCGCTCTTAGGTAACACATTCACATCTCTCTCTACTCACTCTTCTACAAATAAGTTATACAATTTCGTGCATTTTTGAAATAGAAATGCTACGTATTACATTCATACTGTTTTCTCTACTTGCTTTTGGGTAACACACTCATAACTGTTTCTCTACTTATTCTTCTAGAAATAAGTCATACAATTTTGTGCATGTTTGATATAGAAATGCTGTATGTGACATTCACAGTGTTTACTCTACTCACTTTTAGGTAACACATTCACATGTCTTTCTCCACTCACTCTTTTACAAACAATTCATATCATCTATACAACTTGAATGTTTGTATATATCTAACTCTTAATCTCGAAAACCGCTTAACCGATCACCGCGAAATTCGGCACGTATATGTATTTTTTTCATTGAGAGTTTTTATGGTAACAATTTTAGTACACAATATATTACTTTCAAATGGTTTTCTACTCGCTTTTCTTTTACGTAGCGCATTCATGTATCCTCTGTTTGCCCTTCAACATACTATTCATATAATATTCTAGGATTGAAATATAAATGCAGTGTATTACATTCACACGATTTCCTCCACTAATTCTTCCTTTACGAGACACAATCAGTCTTCTTTCGCTCTTCACCCTTCAACATATAATTCATACAATTTGCTATATGTTTGAAACAATTACAACATATTACATTCATACTACTTTCTCTACTTACTTTTGTTTTACGTAACAATTCACATGTTATTCCCTATGATTTATCAACTTCATACATACCAAGGCCTATACATATCTTATGTTGAAGAGTGATTAAATTCCAAAACAGGTTGACCGATCGCCATGAAAAGTGACATATCTAATTTTTTTCATGGCGAAGGTTTTTATGCAATCCATTTTACCACGCAATGTATTATGTTCACAAGGTTTTCTCTACTCCCTTTTCTTTTACCTAACATACTACTCCTTCTTCTGCAAACAATCCATACATTTTTCCATACACTTGAAATATAAGTGCAACATATAACATTCACACGGTTTTTCTACTCATTTTTCTTAAGTAAAACACAATCACATTTCTTTCACCACTCCCGCTTCGACGAACAATTACAAACAATTCATACACTTTTCTATATGTTTGAAACATAAATGCGTAGTACATACACATGGCTTTATCAACCAGCTTTTCTTCCTGTAGTATTTGTTATTCTTCAACATTGCTTTTGCTTAGTGTCGCTCCGGTGTTTTAATAAAAAATAAAGAAATAGTTAAAAAAGTAAAGTAATCACAATTGGTGTCCGGAGTGCGACGAAAAGCACGATATGGAACAGTTGATGAAACAAATGTTAGCTAAGATGGACATAATGGGAAATGAAATGAATTCCGGATGCGGCAGAGGAAACAAATATGAAAACCGGATTGGAAAAATGTAAACTACGGAATAGAAAATATGGGAACAAAAATGGAAGGCAAATTGAAAATGTAAACTCCGAAACGGAAAAGATGGAGACGGGAATTTCAATATGAAGACAGGTCTATCGGAGAATACTAACGAGCGGCTGGCCGGGGTTAAGGAAGCCATGGAAGAACTCGATGGAAGTATGAAGGACCTTAGCCAACGTGTTAACGTCCTGGAGTCAATCACAGCAGCAAAGAACTGAACTCCATAATGGAACAAATGCTCGACGAAAACCTCAAACTGGGTGGATATCTATAGGGGAGGCCTGCTTTCAGCAGTACACGTTTTACAGCTGAAATGATGGTGTTTATGTAATATTTTTATGTATTTATATATCTCTTGTATCTCGGACATTACTCTTAACAAGTGCGACAAGTAGTTTTATTTAGTTAACGTTTTGCCTTTCAGGTTTGTCTAAATAAGTATCTTCTCCCACAAAAAATAAGATTTCACAAAAACAGAGGCGAAAATCACCGAGCGATGCTCGGTCGCCCAGGTACTACACAATTTATGTCTCAATACATTTTCTTGTAGGGTGAACCATTTCGGAGATATTCCTTGTTATGTGTGTGAGTTTCGGAAAACTTTAAACTTTTATGAAATGGAACATCGTTATTCATTTTTTTATATGTTAAGTGTGCAAAAAGAACAGAATCTCAAAGCTTTAAAAGATTTGACTATTGCACAAAGCCTACTGTATTCTAACATTCCCCTTGTACCTACAAGGAAATAAGCAATAAGATAATTTGTACAAATGTTTATCTCAACTAACACGAAGAAGATATAGGAATAAGAGTATGCAAGAATGGTTAGTACAAGAGTAGAGAAAGTCATGTGAGTGAAACACATCAGATTTGTTACATTAGCAATAACTTGTTTAGGCTATATTTAATACAGAAATGAGTGTACGAGTAAATAGTACCAGGAGTGATACAGCTATTAATGCTCATATTTCAGAAAGTGTTTTACCATTAGTAATTGAAACCCTCATTAAATTTATTAGAGAATTCACTGATAAGCAGTAGAAACAACAGGCTATATGGTAGGAAATAGCTAAAACGTGAACTGTAAATTATAACATTGCAGCAATTGGCTCTACTTCAAGGTTGGAGTGGGTAGCAGACAGACTTGGAGAAGTCTAGTATATTTTCAAGTAATAAATTCAGTTTCCACCAAAATCAACTTAATTGTAAGAAAAAAATCATATGATAAATTACTCACTCTTTACAAATATTATTGCAACAAATTTCCAAAGCTATTTGGTTTAATATTGTTATATCTCTCTTTCTTTTATGATTATTTTGTCTGACAAACACAAAATGGTGTCTCTCAATTTTTATGCTTTCTCACTAAATAATAGACAGCTCTATAGATATAATCATGTGTTGTAAATTCTCTTCTTCTTTCTCTATCCCTTATGCTTTTAGACGTTGGGTTTCTTCAGCCAGTAAATTCTCCTGCAGAATATTTATTGGTATCTTTGCAACATGAGTTTTGAACGAAACATTGCGGTTAACAAAGCAATGTGGTGGAAATAAATATTTAACACCCAAACAAATCCCAGTTGAAGACATCACCAACATAAAAGCAGTCACACAGAAAATTCCATCAAATGGAGCAGAAGAAGTTTGACGAGAGGCTTCCCACATTCTGTGCAAGGCACCTGCACCAAAAAGCAACATCTCACCTGAAGCGATATTTTCTACATGAGCCCTCTGAAGTATCTGAATGTTAAGTTATAGAGGCAGCAGAAAAAAGCCCCCTTAAAGTTATAAATTGTTATTACAGTCAGCAATAATGCATGTGTTCAATTGTCTTCTTCTACAAAAGCCTGGACTGGCGTCGCGTGGGACACGCGAAGTCCGGGTATAAAATTACAATTTAGTGGCATATAGCATTATATTACACAAATATTATTGTGTAAAAGTGAGTAGAAAGGGACATATAATTTGTTACGCGGGTCATGAATGAAAGAGGATAGAGAATCTACAAAGGTACGTGGTCCGTGATTGCAACGTGTGAACCCCGTAACGCATGATATAAAAGACACCAATCCATTGCATTGAATAGTATGATATCTTTGAGTGAGAATGAAATAATAAATCAGTTTTACAAAGTGAATCTGAACTTTGATTATTCTTGCTGGATGTTAACCCGTACTACGCCCTGGATGCAAGTACTAGTGAAAAAGAGTCATTCACGCTCGCTGCTGTGCTAGCCCGGCAAAGGAAAATCGTCACGCCCCACACCAAATAGCAGATGGTCCCCCCAGATCCTGGTGAGCGATCACCGTTACACACCACAAGAAATAAAGGCCATCAGAGAACTCAATAAGGATGAAAAGATTATTGTTCTACCAACAAACAAAGGATGTGACAGAATATAAAGACAAGATCTCCAAGCTGCAGTCCTCTGAAACCTTCAGAAGGCACGTTTTCTAGACAAACCAAGAGCAACATAAAATCTTCATCTCTACTAGACATTGTGAAGAGGAAGACCTGTACAACCAAAGCTTTACCACCAAGATTGTACGGGCTCCCAAAAATTCATAAGGAAAATGTACCACTATGCCCCATAGTGAGCAGCATAGGTTCGTCTACCTACAATATTGCCAAACATCTCTCCAATTTATTACAACCATATATCAGCACCACTAACTCACACATCAAAACCTCTGCCCACTTCATAGAAAAATTCAAAGACATTCGACTGAAAGCTGAGAACAGCTTGATGAGCTTTGATGTTGTCTCCTTGTTTACCAAAGTACCGATTGCAGAAGCTTTAAGTCACATCGAAGATCTATTTCCCAAGAACATCACAGAACTTTCCTGCCATTGCCTTGCAACCAGTTACTTCCAATGGGACAACACTTTATATGAACAGATCAAAGGTGTTGCTGTGAGCAGTCCTTTGAGCCCAGTAATCGCCAACCTTTTTTATGGAAAAGTTTGAGCAATCAGCACTCGCCAAGGCACCTCTTAAAGCCAAGACTTGGTTGTGCTATATCAATGATACTTCTGTAGTATGGAATCATGGGAAAGACGCCTTGGATCAGTTTCAGACACATCTAAACAACCTAAATGACAACAACGAATTGATCATGGAGAAAGAGAATAACAATACTCTGGCCTTCTTAGACATGAAAGTCATGAGAACAGCGGGCCTTGGCCTGGGATGCAGTATTTACGGAAACCTACACATACAGATCGATATTTACATAAAACTTCAAACCATTACCCTGGGCAGAAACAAGGAATAATAAAAACACTCACAGAATGAGCATCCCAACTCTGCAACAAGAATACTTGGAGGAAGAACTCAAGCACCTAAACTCAGCATTCCAGGCCAATGGATACACACAAAAGGAAATGTGATGAACAATTCATCCCAGGCAGCCAACTGAAAGGAAGGATCGTGCCACAGAAGCAACAACCTTTCTCCCCTACATCAAGAACATCTCCAACCGGATAAGCAAGGTTCTCCGCTCACATGGAGTTGACACTGTCTACAGATCGACAAACAAGATGAAAGACCGACTGAGATTGGCCAAGACAAACGCCACCCACACACAACTGCAGGTGTATATAAAGTTCCCTGCAGTTGTGGGAAAGTGTAAATAGGCACTAGCATGCACAGTGTGGCCACCAGGTTAAAAGAGCATGAGTGTGGTGCAGTTTTCATCGAAGGGGTGTTTCAATTTTGAGCGATGAGGCTCTTATTTCTCTCAGGGCGTGGTAACGGATGGAATGAAAAATCACATGATGTTTCTTCACCACAATGTATTATTTTATTAACACTTTTTCTATATTTTACATTAAAATAAATCCTCTTAGCACCATTTTAAATGATTTAAGTCTTTCCACTTTTTCAAAAAGTGGAACAAAAGCTTGATGAAAGTCTAGTAAACGTTCTACAATGTTCACACGTTTCCTCAACACGTCTTTTCACCTTGAATATACACACGCTAGTGGAAGGATTCCGGCGTCATCTCACGTGGCACTACCTTTCTCATATACATCCGCATATGCGTCCATCAAATAGTTCCTTCTTGTTAGGGAAGTGATCCCTAACCATTCTCCCTTCGCTATCAAGACTGAACACATATAATTCTAATATTTATACATATATATTAAAATCAAATAAGGAAATATTTATGACGTCTTTAAACAAACTTAGTTGTTCGTAACAATGAACATTAGTAGCACGTTTTCGTCATTTAAGCATCTCATACGAACATCAAAAAACAAATTACACTCTTAACAAATATTCACATAAACGATTTTCTTTTGGGCTCTTCTAATATTCTGTCTCACATGCCCCTTGTTTTGTTTTTCAAGTTCTCACCTATATTTACAATCTTGAAACACAATACAACATTTCTCCCTATTCCTCTGATACAATCACTTTGTACAATACTTTTTTTTTCTTTACAGTCTTCTTCGCTGTATGTTTTTGTCTTTTGTTTTGGCATGACACAGCATGTCTTTATAACTTTCACATATTCAGTTACTATACAATACATATTCAGTTATTATACAACACATATTCGGTATGAGAGGTAGAACTGGAACTTAAAAATTCAATGCCACAACTGGGATTTGAACCACAGACCTTCCGCTTACCGGGCGGACGCTCTAACCACTGAGCTATTGTGACAAACTGCCAGAATGGCATTAAATTCTCAAACCAGTTCGTATTTCTCCTGGTAAACTTTGCCCACACATGGCTTGTGTGTTTAAAAACACCAATAGTAAGTTTGTTGGCATAAATAAATAATAATTACATATTCAGTTATTATACAACACATATTCAGTTATTTTACATTTGACATTGACACAAATATAATTTAAGTGTATCATGGTTTATTGTGAGGCTTTTGACTTATGTTCCTTGTTATGGGGAGGTTCGAAGCTACAGGGTAACTACACAAGGGCGCAATGTTTCTATCCACACATACTTTATGGAATTGAAATCTGGGGTGCTGCTGCAAAAACGCATATGGACAAGTTGCTTATATATCAAAAGAAATGTATCAGAATCATGTTTAACCTAAAAGTAAGGGAATCATGTAAGGAAACCTTTATCAATAATAAACTGCTTACCATCTACTCTCTCTATGCATTCAGAGCAATAATGTATGTAATAGATAAGTTTAAACCAATCAAAAACAACCAAATTCATGAACACTATACAAGAGGAAACATGGACTATTTTAGGCATAGTGTGAATAAAAGTGTATCTCTAAAAGATGTATATATTTCTGGAATCACACTTTACAACAAACTACCACAAGACATTAAATCCATAGCTGAAGTTTCTAAACAGCAATTTGAAGGGAAGTTGAGGATGTATCTGATTAATAAATGTTTATACGACGAAGGAAATCTGAGAAACCAGTTTGTAAATATGTAATTGTATTTCTGACATGTCCAAAATCATATGTATGATAAACTGGATGAAATAAATACTTATTATTGTTATTATTATTATTGTTATTATTATTATTATTATTATTATTATTATTATTATTATTATTATTATTATTATTATTATTATTATTATTATTATTCTTATTATTCTTCTTATTCTTCTTCTTCTTCTTCTTCTTCTTCTTCTTCTTCTTATTATTATTATTATTATTATTATTATTATTATTATTATTATTATTATTATTATTATTATTGTTATTGTTATTGTTATTCTTATTGTTATTCTTATTCTTATTATTATTATTATTATTATTATTATTATTATTATTATTATTATTATTATTATTATTATTATTATTATTAGGAGAGAAAAACAGGATACAAATTTTGAGCTAATGACTATGATCATATTTATGGCAATATTTTATTCAGTTCTTTGCCTTCTTTGTCTTGTAAGCTTATTATGTATAGGCAAGTCGTTGGGTCTATTCTTAAACTCTGATGTTACTAATAGTACCATTATGTAATTGGGTCCTTAGTCACCATTGTTTAGTTCGACATTTCTTCAAGCTTAGCATTGGCTATATCCATCTTAATTCATGGGCATTGCTTTTCTGATTATGTTTTTTCTTACTTCACTAATTGTCACCTCTTTATCTCTTATCTCTATAAGAGAAAACTTCTATACTTATAATTATTCTGCAATTGTATTATTTTTCTTCTCAATTCACCCTCGACACCTTTGTGTCAAAAATATTTTATCTTTGTCATCACAATTGATTCCTTCTTATTTTTGTCCCTGACATCCTTATGTCAAAAACACATTATTTTCCGTCACTATTCACTTCTTTAATGACAATCAGTGTCCTCATCTGTCTTTGTTGACAATGCTCTTTGTGGTCGATATAGCCAATGACTATGTTGATTTTCTTTTTTGTTGTATTTTCTAATCTGAACATAATCTTCTATAAGTAACAAATTAAAAATTATTATTTTCCATTATCTCTACTATTCCTGCCTTACATGTTTGTTGGCAAAGACTATTTGGTCCTTTCTTTGTATGGTTTTAATTTATTTTTATGGTATCTTCCTACCATTTGACTGATCTCTCAAAATCAAAATTTAAAAGCAAATTAAAAGAACACTTGTTGAGTAAATGTATATACAGCTTAGAAGAGTTGTAAATTATTATGTAAAATGTACTACTTCTATACTTACTATAAAATTGTACTATTTTGTATCTCTTAAGAAATGATGTTAATATTTTGTTTTACACACCCGATATGTCCAATATCATGTACTTGATCTAAGGATGAATAAATTGAATTGAATTGAACCAATTTGCCATTTGTATTCTGTAGCTCATATGTATGGTCACCCAGCTGTTTTGTTATGACCAGTGGTCCAGTGTACAGTAGTTCCATTTTCTCTTTGTGTGGCCATCATGGTGTCGATGTCAATTGTCAGTTGCTTAGGGTTTGTGTTGTTGGTCATCCACTCGGTTGGGACGAATTTAGTTGTTGTAATTTCCCTGAGTGTTGGTGGTGGTTGTTGTTTCTGTATTCTGTGCAACATCGGTCCTATTTGTCACACTTTCATCTACTTCCTGCTGTCTTATGTTGCCAGTGTACCACTGGTTTCTGCCCCTTTGGCGTGAACCCCTGTTGTATGACGGTCTTTGGTTGTTGAAGTATTCCCTACAGAATCGTATGTGATTCACTTGATGGGTACGGTCTCCTGGTCTTCCACGATCATATGTATATGTTCGGTATCTCGATTCACCCCTCGGTATTGTGTCGTGGTACCGCTGTCTTGTTCTCCATCCTCTCGCCATGATTATGTGGTTGTGGGAAATGGTGTGCCTCTCTCCCCTGTCATTGGTGCTCCTAGTATTTCTATCTTCTCCCTCATTCTGGTTGTTCGTAGCTGTGCTCCGGTTTAAGATAGGTGAGTTTGGGTGACCGTTTCTATGTCTATGCTCATTAGGCCGACCATTTTGTGTTTTGGAAGGCTGTCAGTAATTCTATCATGTCTGCAAAATCTACTGGCCTTGCAACAATTAACCCTGTTCTCACTGTGTCTGGGAAATGTCTTGTTATGCTGGTAATTAGTTCTGCTTCCGACAGGTTAGGGTCTAATAGCTTTCCTTTGTTGGCTACTTTCATAAAATAATCAACTAGCGATAACCCTTTGGTTGGATCATATCTACCTGTCGCTAGCTCTACCCTAGTTTGGTTTTGCTTAGCTGGGCCCCAATACCTTGAAGGAATAGATTTCTGAATGAGGTATACGATTCATGACCAGCTAGTGTTAACCTAAGCCATTCTAATGCCTTGTTTTTTAAGCTTTTCTTAACTATCATCATCCTAAGCTCATTTGGTATACTTTTCACTTTAAAATACTCTTCCATCTCTTTAACAAAGAGTTTTGGATCGTCTCCCTTCTCCTCGTCAAATGTAGGTGGTGTAATTTCATGTAATATGCTGTTGGTGTAACATGTGTTATGTGTTGTGTCATTGTTTGGTTGTGAACCTCTTTCTCTGTATGGTGAGTCAACATTTTGTACATTATTCAAATAACTCTCATCTTGTACATTACTTACATCTAAATCATCTTGCCTTTGTAGTGCATTCACAACATCATTTACATTAGCCAAACTTTCTTTTCCTTTTTTCATTTCTTCCCAAATTGATTTTAAATCATTCTTTATTTCTAAATGACTTTGTTTCATATCATTTATAGCATCCTGTTGCGAATGTACTACATCAGTCATAGTCTTAACTTTAGGAATTACAATTTGTTCTACAGTTTCATTAATAATTCCTTTCTTTACTACTTCAATCTCTTTCCTTAATTCCTCAGTTATTTTTGCTTTTATATTTGTAATCTTACAGTCTACACTTGCATTACATTCTGTTATTTCATCTCTACATCTACCAATTTCTTCTTCTAATACAATCTTGTTTTCTCTCATTTCTGATTAAATTTTTCCCATCCTATCTCCTATGATTTCTATCCTAGCTTCTAAGGCTTCCTTTGTCTCATTTAAGTTTTTATGTACTAATTTTAAATTAGTTTCCATTACTTTCATATTTTCTTTACACTCCTGTCTTCCTAATTCTATTTTCTGTTCTAAGTTCTGTCTTCCTAATTCTATTTTCTGCTCTAAGTCCTGTCTTCCTAATTCCATTTTCTGTTCTAAGTCCTTTCTCACTACCTCCATTTTCTGACCTATCTCTTCCTTATTCTGTTCTAGTTTCTGGCCTATACTCTGACCTAAACTTTGTTCTATGTCCTGTCTCACTCCCTCCATTTTCTGACTCAATTCTATGTTATTTTGTTCCATTTTTTGACCTATTATAGTCTTTCAAACATGATCATTAATATCCTTTGGTCTTTTCCTATTGCCACCTGTTCCTCGCTTTCTGGTTCTATCTGATAACTAAGCCTATCTGCCCCTTCCCCTACTCCTGTTACTAGATCTCTCTCTTTTTGCGACATTTTAGTTTCTTTATTCAGTTCACTTTGGCTTAAAAGTCCTACTATTTTGCCACTTCGCAGTAACATAAAAATAAACTGGATGTAAAAATAAAAATTTTTGGTCCTACTTTTTTTTTTTTTTTTTTTCTTGATTTATCTAGTTACGTGCGTCTCCTGGGCAGTTGGCTTCGCTAGACGATCTCTGGTGTCTTCCCGCGTTGATTATCCGTTCATTGGTGTTCTGATGTATTAGATTTCAAACGATGGTCTAATGGTGTCTTCTTTCTTTTTGGCGCGAAGATATGGCATCACTTGGTATTTCGCGTAAGTTCATTTCCTGTTGATTTCCATTCCATCCAAAATTCGTGTTCCACGTTGGGCAAGCCATTTGGTGCAGTTTTCATCGAAGGAGTGTTTCAATTTTGAGCGATGAGGCTCTTATTTCTCTCAGGGCATGGTAACGGATGGAATGAAAAATCACATGATGTTTCTTCACCACAATGTATTATTTTATTAACACTTTTTCTATATTTTACATTAAAATAAATCCTCTTAGCACCGTTTTAAATGATTTAAGTCTTTCCACTTTTTCAAAAAGTGGAACAAAAGCTTGAGATGAAAGTCTGGTAAACGTTCTACAATGTTCACACGTTACCTCAACACGTCTTTTCACCTTGAATATACACACGCTAGTGGAAGGATTCCGGCGTCATCTCACGTGACACTACCATTCTCGTATACATCCGCGTATGCGTCCATAAAATAGTTCCTTCTTGTTAGGGAAGCGATCCCTAACCATTCTCCCTTTGCTATCAAGACTGAACACATATAATTCTAATATTTATAAATATATATTAAAATCAAATATGGAAATATTTATGACGTCTTTAAACAAACTTAGTTGTTCGTAACAATGAACATTAGTAGCACGTTTTCGTCATTTAAGCATCTCATACCAACATCAAAAAACAAATTACACTCTTAACAAATATTCACATAAACGATTTTCTTTTGGGATCTTCTAATATTCTGTCTCAAGTGCCACACCAGATTGGGACAAACGGAAAAATCATCTTGGAGAGCATGCCTTCTTATTCGGCCATGATGTCAACTTTAAAGAAACCCAAGTCCTGTCCTCTGTAGTTAACTACTATGCCCAACTACAAAGGGAGGTCATTGAGACAATTCCAACCGAAAAGAAGAAGTCAGCTCCATGAACACCCGTCTTAGAAACCCTTTCACACAAACACCTGTAATAAAACCTTGCCTATACACGCCCCACCAACCAATGTGAGCCGCCAGCACAACAAACCCCACCCACCCCCACTATATGAGTGCCACACATTCGAGCTCTGACCAACACAGACAACAGATCATCTCACCCTGAAGATACGAAACACCAAATCACTGCCTACAAGACCGGAAGAGATAAACTTGGCTAATAGACCTGTCCTAACCTCAGGCAAAAATCTAAATGAGAGGATTTTCTTAATTTACTGGGAATCATGACAGCCTCCATTTCCTTTTTTCCATGCAATGTCTTTGGTTTAGATGTTGGTGCCTCTTGCATATGAAGAGCACAAAAAGTGAAGTAATTATGGAACGTAAACTTGCAAAAAAGCTTGAAAACCTTCAACACTGCATGAAAAGTAATACTATTAGTCAATCAAATGAGTATCCCCCAATTCATGTACCAGACTCCTAGTAGTAAATGGTACTGGACCCCTAGTAGTTTTGGAATCTGAATACATGGTTTTTAATTTGTCATAACAAAATGTACTTTTGTTTTGAGTCAAAGCGCAGATAGTTCGTTAAAGTATTTAAGACTTAGCAAGATAGAATATTGCCTGTGGTATTCAACTCTGGTCTTCCATATGATAATCATAGCACAGAGCGTTACATCATACAGCAACTGTTTAGTAAACATGGCTACTATTTTGCATCCTATTAGAAGAATATTTTACTGCTAATATTAATAAACATTAGAAATAGACATAAGACAATCTTGTGTAACTCACAGCTGTGATTAATTCCACACTGTCATTGCTGCCTAGTGCCAGTCAATGTGGCTAACCTACCATAAAATAAGTGACCATATTTAAGGTGAAGTTTCACATACACAGGTCTGTGCCCCATTTGACAGCAACTCTTGCACTTGGGCTGGCAATCAACTACACATATGCACTGTGACAGCAAAATCACAGCATTTGTATATATTGCAACATGAGTTTTGAACGAAACATTGCGGTTAACAAAGCAATGTGGTGGAAATAAATATTTCCTTTATTAAGAATGCTGCTAATTGCTAAAATCATATCAGTCTGCTGATGTGCCAGAATTTTGTCCTGGAGTTCTTTCACATGTTAATAAATTTATTGACATGGGCCTGACACTTTTAAGCACACTTTAAAACATCGGACTTCACCAGATTTGAACCCACGACCTTGGGATCGATAGACCAACAGTGCCACCCAGATCAGTAGGTAATGCAGCTATTTTCCTCCCCGCAGAAGCGCTGAAATGTTATCCAAAACAAATTTTAAATGCATTCTAATAACTTTTAGTGATGTTGGGTTTTCCCATGAGATATGGAAGATTGTCACATTTATTTCTCCCCACTGTTTACAGTCAGTTATGTGCATATTTTGCAGTATGATGTACAATTATAATGTACAGTATAATGTACCAAATGTTCAATTTAACTACACACTAGTAATGTTATTGCATTCTTTCATGTAAATGGACAACACTGCTAAAATATCTCTGGAGTTTATTTTGCATCATTTCTACAGTAATAGAGATAGGTGAGTGCTTTTTTCTATAATGTTCTCTGTCCGTTGCATACAATACAAACAGAAACATTATATATTTAATTCTTACCAATAATCCAAACATTGCAATGTGAGGGTTGACATTATACAGCTTCTTCTTGATGGCAGCCAAGGCATATTTTGGTCTGAAACAATGACACAGTTCATCTGAAACTTCCTGTGCAAATTTGCTTATTCACAGAAATAAAAACGAAAGTAATTTAGTACTTACTGCACATCTCCCTGACGAATCAGGTCACATATCTGGAGAATTGCAGGCCAATCTGGCTCCAAACGAAGATTGCTTGTTGCTTTGTCTGCAACAGGAATTGTACGCTAATGCAGTATCCAGTTTTACATTTCTCAACTCCTAACTTTATTACCTACTCTCCAAGTTAGTATCTGGGACACAATTACGGCATACACGATATGCTGGGTTGGAACAAAATTTAGGTTAAGTTAACTTCAATAACCTCAATGTTGTACACCCAATGGAGAATTGATACTCTTAAATACTCCGATTTATGCCACAATCAATAGCAAACACGTTAATTTCAAAGGACCCTGCTAATTTTCCTTTCTCTGAAAAACCCAGGGCGAAGAGCGAATGATACCGTGCCTTGGCTTTTGCAATGACTATTTTACCTGCATGTTAGGTTAGACAGAGGTACAAATGCCGATTTCATGTGAAGATTTATGGCTAAGTTTTATTTTGAGAGTACTAAACCAAGTTTAGTTTCTACCAAATAGATATACTTACATGTAAGTCCGTATTTTATAAGCATTTACTACTGCAGTATGAGATTATATACCTACCTAGCAGTTTGTCAAAGTTGGAAGTTGAACGAAACATTGACATAGTTATTTAACAGTAAATGTAACTTTGCAGAAAAACACTGAAAGCAAAATTTCCTACCAGCTGTGACTATTTATTTATCATTTATTCCACTGAACACCAAACTATTTATTCAACGTCAGTTACTGTCATCACAGAACATCGAAGTGTCATATGATCGTGATTACCACCTCCAGGTTTGGCAACACTCAGACCTCAATGAACTGTCGCCAACTTAACATATTACGCTCATAGTCCTTGGAGTAGTCTGGTTATCTATTGCCAAAAAAAGCTTGTGTTACACTTCATTACTTTCTCTACTTCTGTACTAACCATTCTTACAAACTCCTATTTCTATATCTTCTTCGTGTTAGTTGAAATAAACATTTGTACAAATTGAGGAGCGTTTTTCAAAACTCCATGGATGCAAAATTTTAAATTGAGTTACATACATATATAGTAGGTATCTATCGGCATAGCTTTTACCTTCTGCATCGTTCTGTGAAATTAGATTTTGCAAAATTCGATTCGTGTCCTGTGTAGAAGGTAGGGAATATTAGCAGTTTTTTTAAAACTCGATAGATGCACTTGCTCAGTTAAAGCAAAGGTCGATAGATCCAATTTTATTATCCAGAGTATATTCACCTCAGTTCTATGAAACGCATGTTGGCATTGGCTGCCATCTCACTGTTGCGATTCTTGGAATTCTCAATCATTTCTGCAAGCTTTGTACACTGCTGCATCGTTGCGCTTGGATTTCACATTCATTTCTGCAAGCTTTTTTTCTTTTTTGTTCCATTTATATCTCGTCTTTAACTGCATAGTCATATCGGCGACTTTGCCTATTGGCAATGTTGCTACTCGTTTAACAGTGGGTTTTTCGGTCTTTGGGGTTTTTTTTATACGTTGAATTCACACACACATTCATACTTCCAGACTTAAGTAAGGATGAGGAATACTCTTGGCTGGAGAAAAATTCCTACCCCCCTGCCGGGAATACAACCCGTAACCCCTTGCACAGCAGGCAGGTGCTTCTGCAAGCTTTGTTATACTTACATGCATTTTTATTCTTAGTTGAGACTCTGCACTGTACTATGCACAATGGATAGGAGCTCAGATTTTGAAACTGTACCAGTCGTAGAATGCGCGGAGGTAGGAATTGCAAAAACAAAGAAAGGAAATCAAAATGTAAGTCAAGGAAAGCTCATACTCCAGCAATTATTGTGCACTCCACGAAATCCTAAAAGTAAAGGACATAAGCATTGTGATGCAGCTGATTTGACTTGATATAAGTGGATTTCACCAACATCTTTCCATGCTCAACAAAATAGATCAAGATAAATTCCTTATGGAATATGAGTATTACATCTCCTAATCACAGAGTGGTGAAGAAAGAAGCTGCAAATAGAAAGCAGACTGTTAGCATTAAATACAGTGTGAGAAGTAATGATGGCCGAGTATTGTCAGTATGCGCTGCAAGCTTCCAAGGAATCACAGGGGTGTCAAAAGATAGATTATCTCTCCTGGCTAAAAAATTTCACATATCTGGGAATGCACCAAAGGAAACCAGAGGAGGTGACAGAACAGGAATATTACAGAAGGGCATTACTGCTGCTATAAAGCAAGACATTAAGAAGTACAGATGTAGAGAAACCCACTATGGAAGAGCAAAATCAAGGAGAGGATATTTACCTCCTGAACTTAATATCAGAAAAATGTGGACCAACTTTTGCAACGAAAGAAGATTAAGAAATCTACCAGTCTGCTCATTGTTAAAATATAAAAACATGTTTTACAACTACTTCAATCTTTCATTCCGTACGCCTCACACTCACACATGCTCAACCTGCAAAATGGGACTGATGAAAATTAAGACAGAGGCAGACGTGGAAAAGAGAAACAAACACAGACTGCACAAGCACTAATAAAGGTGAAAGCTTACTTATTCATATTGTTTGAAATTTCTTTATGTATTCAATATGTTTGTTATATAAATAAAACAAAATATATTGTTATTGTGAATGTAGCAGTACTTAGTTTCTAAGTTTATACCTAATAAAATAATCCTTATAAACATAAATATGTTGGTTGTATAGTACATTATGTATTATCAAAGGGTGAAAATTAATAAAAAAAAGCAACAAAAACAATAAATCACATAAATAACAAAACTCCACGTGTTAATTTCTTGCTCATACATAAAAGTTTATCAGCATCTATCGGTTTTCGAAAAAACTCTGCATTTCAAACCCCAAATTTGCACTAATTAAACTATGCTATTTGTTTCATTTCACATTCAATGAGACAGTATCTGGAAGGAGAATTGAATGATTAATATAGTTGCTGTGCTAAGCAATTAGTATTGCCAATAAATAGAAAAAGACGTTTTTCTCAGAAACACATTTTGTGCATCTATCGAGTTTTGAAAAAACGCTCCTCAATTATCTTATTGCTTATTTCCTTGTAGGTGCAAGGGGAATATTAGAATACAGTTGGCTTAGTGTGATAGGCAAATCTTTTAAAGCTATGAGATTCTGTTCCATGGTTCTGTTCTCTTTGCACACTTAACATATAAAAAAATGATCAACGATGTTACATTTCCCGAAAGTTTGAAGTTTTCCGAAACTCACACACATAACAAGGAATATCTCCGAAATGGTTCACCCTACAAGAAAATTTATGCAGACATAAATTGTGTATTTTAGCAAGATCTGCATTTTTTGTATAGTATGATTTGATCTATCTGTAACGGTTTACCAGTTATGCAAAAGTCATCCAGAGTAAATACGACTACAGGGGCCATAGCCAGAAAATTCAAAATATACATTTCATTTGTCATACAAATGTCTTAAACATATGACATTTTAATCAAAATCATTAGAGCCATTTTGAAGAAAATAAAAATTTTCCATGTAAAGTTAGTAGTTTAGGGTGGAGTAATTTTCTTCGAAACCATGTCGCATCTTTAAAAGACATTGGGTGGTATAAATAAAAACTAGCTAGTGCTTGTGAGCTGAAGCTGGTAAGCAAGTTGAGAATCAAGCAAAAGGTAGTGATTTGGTATAAATAAAAACTTCCCCTCTTCCGCCAGCTCTTGCTTCCAACACACAGCTTTAACTCCGTGACCTTCACCAGGCCACGTAAACAAACACACCTTTTTCATGTCTGGAAGGGATTTAAATATTTGCTGCATTTAAATATCCATATACTTATTCATGTTAAACCTGATAGAGATACTGATTTTAAGGAACGAAAATGTAAGTAAAGATTTGGCAAATTAAATAGAAATTAAGATTCGCCTGGCATTCCACTGATAACGTTCATACACTTTCTAAATTCCATAAGTGGTTTTCTTAATTTTATAGTATGTATCAACTGATATATGGAAGTAGATAATTTGTACTCGTGTGTTTGCACCATTATACTGATATCCTTTACATCTATGCATATAAACTATCAATAACCAATACCAAGAGTGAGTCTGTGGGGATTAATTCCAAGATTATATTACTTTATCATAAATTAAAGCTATACCGGATGAAGAAGTTTCATTTCTTGGAAATTTCAATTTAGGGTCGGTTTTATATGAAAGTCTTCAGATATAACACGGTTTTGATTTGCACAATATTCTACTCCATGTATCGCTTTGATTACATTATCGTCGGTAGTGAGAGCAGAACACTATTACCTCATTCACATTATGTTTAGCGTTATTGTACGCAGGCAAGATGACAACACCTTAGGATGTATTCAGATTGTTAGAAGGACCCCTTCGTGTTTCATTTCCCTCTGGAAGCAATTGCTGCCAAAGAAAGTCTACATTTTCTCTTTAAATGTGATTATAATTGTTTATATCTGCATCCAAGTCCTTACATATTGTTTAATTTTTAGTTCCTCAACCATGAAACGTATAGTAGAGGAATTATTGCATTCCGCCCAATAATTTGATATCGAGATTAAAGCAGAAATACACCTTCTGAGCCTTTCTCAGTGGAGAGAGAGAGAGACCTGGGTGTGCGCGCCTGTATGTGTGTAAGTGTGAACATCAAAACCCAAGCAGTCACTTTTAAAAACCAAATTTCGTATTGAAGTTCAGTAACCTCCAAGAGTGCGACTTCGTGGAAACCCTCCATCCAAAACTAACTTTTACATTGATAAATATTCATGATTTTTAATTTTCGCAAAAATGGCCACTGTACTCGTATTGTGATTAAACTGACATGTTAAGATATTTACATGACAACTGAAATGTAGGTATACCTTTAATTTCGGGGAATAGCCTGTGAAGTCCTTTTCATTCTGAATCACATTTGTATAACTGATAAACTGTAGGAGATAGACAAAGTCTTACTACAAAAAAAAAAAAAAAAAATCTATCTAATTAAAGCACACAGTTTACATCAATTTCTTTCTTTTTTTTTTGGGGGGGGGGGGGTGCAGGAATAAATGAAACAGTAATTGGGATTTATCCGAACTTCCAACACATGGTGATTATCCTTTTATAAATTTAAACCCTGACTCCCGCAATTTGATGACCTGCGTCTATTACAAGTGATATACTGAAAGATTACTTTTACTGGTGTTCTGTTGATCTACTCTAGAACTGGGCAATTACAAATTATGGAACATCAAAATAGGCAATTCTAAGATTTTAAAAGAGTTATCTGAATTAAAGCTTTACCTACTTTGTGAAAGAGTTTCATATAAGCTTATTTTATAGATATAATTCAACCTTGATTTGTACGAGCATTATGCTCTTCATACGTGCTGCATGTTTGTATAAGCACGTTCATATATGTTTTGATTCCATTATCAGGTTTCCGGTAATGAAAGTGGATCACTGACATCACTCCCATTCTAACCAGGCTTGATCATAACACCTCAGAAAAATGCCCTTGTACCATCGGAGCTGATATAGCAGCAAATATCTCCAAGAGTAGAGTTTATATTGTACAACACGTATTTCTGTCACCATGGTTGAAGAAAGCAGTGTATTTATGAGGTGCTTTGTTCATTTATTAAAGGAAAATCAAGACATTCTATTAAAAGCATAGTTGTCAGAAAGTAAGCGCAAAAGTTTAGCAGTAGCTACAGTAAAGCAACAATTGGAGGAAGAGTTTAAAACATCCATCAGCGAGATGCAAATAATAAATAAAATAAATAAATAAATTTAAAAAAAAAAAAAAAAAAAAAAGCAACTTAAAAACAAGAATTAAGTCCAAAAGTGATTTGAAACCAATTGGCAATAAGCCAGTTGTTTTAAAACAGTGGGAGCAGAAAATCCTGGCCATGGTACTAACTGAATGAGCAAGCTGAGGTACCTACATAGCTACCTCAGAAAAATCCAGCAAAAGCTCCGTCGGAGCGAGGAAAGCAGGTTTTTATTTATACCATTTCGCGAGCAATAGCTCCGCGGTCAAGGTCTGGAAGCTTTAGCTTGCAAGGAGATGGAGCAGAAGGTTTTTATTTATACGAAACCAACCTCTTGCTCCGAATTAGTGAGAAAAAGCTATTGCTTGCTTTTATTTATACCACCCATTAAACCTAAATATCAATTTTGGTTTTTAACCGACTTTTCATTTTTACTTTCTCTGCTACATAAAGTAGAGGAAGTATTGTATTCTGCCCAAAAATTTGAGATGTTGGTTGCTGATTATTTATTCTTGCAACTGGAGAAATAAACAGATAAGTTAACATTCACATTCAAGAGGTCCTCAAGAGGAATGTGAGGAGGCAGATACACTATGGCCACTAAGGTAGGCTATAACAACTCACGTTCTACTATCTATATTGGGCCAGGGAGACCCTTAGGTTTATTTAATCGTCAGTTTTTGTACAAATGCACCTACACAATCAGTTGACTGACTGGGAGATCTAACATTACACCTTAGTCGACCGTTAGTTGAAGCAGGACCTCAAAACATATTTCCAGAGAAATCTTGACATCTTCAACTAACGGTCGACTAAGGTGTAATGTCAACTGTCAGTCAACTGATTGTGTAGGTGCATTTGTACAAAAACTGACGATTAAATAAACCTAAGGGTCTCCCTGGCCCAATATAGATAGTAGAACGTGAGTTGTTATAGCCTACCTTAGTGGCCATAGTGTATCTGCCTCCTCACATTCAAGAGGTCCTGAATTCAAATCTTGGTTAGGGTGAGTTATTTGGATAAGTTTTTTCCCAAGGTGTTCCTGCAGTTAAAGACGGGATATAAATGGAACAAAAAAGTTTGCAGAAATGAATGTGAAATCCAAGCGCACAACCTGAGTTTGCAGTTATTGCCAACGTGCAGCAGTGTTCAAAGCTTGCAGAAATGATTGAGAATTACAAGAATCGCAACAGCGAGATGGTAGTCAATGCTAACAACATGTGTTTAATAGAATTCAGGTTGGTACAGCCTGGATCATCATAAAATTGCATCTATCGAACTTTGCTTTAACTGAGCAAGTGCATCTGTCGAGTTCTGAAAAAACTGCTAATATTCCCTACCTTCTACACAGGACAAGAATCGAATTTTGCAAAATCTGATTTCACAGAACGATGCAGAAGGTGAAAATTATGCCAATACTATATAAAACTCAATTTCATAAAATTTTGCATCTATTGAGTTTTGAAAAAAAGCTCCTCAATTGTCCCACTCTTGAAGAAAGGTAAAACAGCACCAGAAATAAAAAATTATAGATCAATAGCTCTTATTAGGATAACAACAAAAGTGATGGAAAGAATGGTGTCAAATAGGTTAAATTGATTTCTAGAATCACAAAATTTAATTTCCCCATGTCAAGCCGGATTTAGAGAGCTCCACTCCACAAATGAACAAGTCTTACTTCTCAGTCTAGAAATCAGACTCCTTCAATAGAAAAGAAGATAATGTATCAGTTTTTATTGATTTCCAACGTGTATATGATTCTATATGCAGAACAAAACTACTAAAGAAAGTAAAAAAAATAGGGATACAAGGTCCAATGTTTTCATGGTTATATCATTTCCTAACACAATGCTTTATTGCTACCAGATATGGAAGAAATATATCTAAATATAAACAAGTACACCGTGGCTTACCACAAGGCACAGTGCTAAGCACAACACTTTTTAATATATTTATTAACGATCTGCCACAACAAATACAAGAATCAGGTGTGAAGTGTGCACTATTTGCTGATGACTTAGTAACGTGGACTTCAAAACCAAAAAATAAAAGTACAGAACTAGAAAAAAACCATGCAACAATCCTTAAACAACCTACAAAAGGGGAAAAAAGAAAATTTAATGATTGTTAATACAACAAAGTCAAACTATACTACATCCAGCGTTAGATCCGCACCTTGTATCCCTCCGCGATAACCTGATGTTATCACCTGCGACAAACACAAAAACAAACACCACGTGGACTCATACCTTGTATTTATGTTGCAACAAAATGATATTTACTCAGGAATTTTAGAAATATCGTGTTACATTTAAATAGTCTTTACCAGGGTTATCGTACATTTTGAAAACTCACAGATAATCGCCGATATTTCAGGTACTATATTTTATGGTGTGCTTTGGTTTTGGCGTACTGCGAGTTCGTTGTTGATGGTTTGTGTTTACATCAAGTGTGGATCTAATGGTGGAGCGATTATAGCAAATCTTTTCACTAAGAAAAAAACCACTAAAAATAAAACTAAATTTTGAGGGTCAACAATTACCAGAAACAAAGGAAGCAAAGTATTTAGGAGTTATATTTGATACCAAACTTACATGGACCAAACAAATAGAAAATGTAATACAAAGAGCAGAAAGGCACCTTTAACTATTAAAACGCCTAACAGGAATGAAGTGGGGATGTTCCAGAGCAACTCTTAACACAACATACAATATATATATAAAGCCACTATTTACTTACTGCAGCGAAGTTCTTGTAACAGCAAATACAAAATAAGAATTCAAATCTTTCAAAACCAAAGTCTGAGAGTAATTACAGGTGCTATCAAAACCACACCAATAGCAGCTATGGAAATTCTAACCAACCAATGCCCCATTGAATATGAAATAGAAAAAGCAGCTCTTATTCAACACGAAAAGTTGATCAGACTCCCATTCAATACATGGCACAAGAGAAATTTTACACATACGCTAAAGACTCAGGAGAGCTTTCTTTCCAAAATTCAAGACATCAAGAAGAATGTACACCTTCCTAATTCAAAGGAAAACTTCATATATAAAGGCAACCCGACACAGACATCACATGACATATGAAGTTAAGAGAAGTGATATTCCAACTAGTGTTCTAAAATTACTGGCATTAGAGACAATCCATACTAGATTTCCAGAACACGAATGGCTTCATATTTATACTGATGGATCATTGATATCAAACCGAGATGGAGCAGGGGCTGGAGTCACATGTCACCTCTTTTCCTATTACAAATCTTTAAGTTATGGAACTATGAACTTTGATGGAGAAACTGAAGCAATTCGAATGGCCCTACAAAAACTTTTGTATAGAATTTCACATTTTCATCAAGCAGTTATTCTCTCAGATTCCAGGGCAGCAATTATAGCAATTACTTCCAAGTTGTCACCAAAAAACCAAACAATTATAGAATGTTGGAAAATCCTTACCCATCTAACAGCACTTCAAAAACACCTAGTCTTCCAATGGATACCAGCTTACTGTGGACTGAGTGGTAATGACAAAGCTTATTTTCTTGCAAAAAATCTGATGTGCTGCACTCACATGACTTTCTCTACTCTTGTACTAACCATTCTTACAAACTCTTATTCCTGTATCTTCTTCGTGTTAAGATAAACATTTATACATAATTATCTTACTGCTTATTTCCTTGTAGGTGCAAGGGGAATATTACAATACAGTAGGCTTTGTGTGATAGTAAAATCTTTTAAAGCTTTGAGATTCTGTTCTCTGTTCTACACACTTAATATATAAAAAATGAACGATGTTCCATTTCACGAAAGTTTCAAGTTTTCCAAAACTCACACACATAAGAAGGAATATCTCCAAAATGGTTCACCCTACAAGAAAATTTATTTGGACATAAATTGTATATTTTGACAAGATCTACACTTTTTGCGTAGGAAAAAAAAAAAATTATTGCAAAATATTACTATGAAAAATCAAATAAAAGATGGGAACTACCAAACTTCAAACAGTAATTCCTGAGTATCCTCGAAAAACACCAGTTGCAACCTTCAGGTTGATTACAGGACATGATTGTCTGGCAAAACATTTAAACAGAATTGGGATATATTCTTCACCACTCTGTCCTCTATGTGATCTGCAAGAGGAAATGGACCGAGACCACCTTCAAATATGCCCGTCCACTTCTAGTGCCCCATCCATCAGTGAAAAATATTGGAGAGCAAGAGGATTAATGACTTCATTGTCAGAAATCCAGCATTAGCTAACAACAACATTTTTTGTGTAGTATGATTTGGTCTATCTCTAACGGTTTACCAGTTATGCAAAAGTTGTCCAGAGTAAATACGACTATAGGGGCCATAGCCAGAAAATTCAAGCTATACATTTCATTTCTCATAAAAATATCTCAAACATGTCATTTTAATCAAAATCGTTAGCCATTTTCAAAAAAATCAAAATTTTTGAAAAATTTTCCATGTAAAGGGTAGTTTAGGGTGGGGCTATTTTCTTCAAAATCTTTGTGTCGCATCCTTGAAAGATATTAAACTTAAAGATGAACTTTGGTTTTTAACCTACTTTTCATTTCTGAGTTATGTTGTCCACACACACAGATCTTTTTCTAAAAATGCTTTTTTGTTTTGATTCAGGGAATCTCAAAATATATATTTCTGGTGAAATCTCGAATTTGAATTTTTGGGTGGAATACAATACTTCCCCTACTTACAGTAGAGAAACTAAAAGGGTACCAGCAGTGTTCCGAAATCTATAGTTAATCTACCATTTTATATAACAGCTAAAAGATTAGTCAACTCTGAATTCAAAAACATTATTGCAAAATATTGCTATGAAAAATCAAAAAATAAAAGATGGGAACTACCAAACATTCAAACAGTGATTCCTGAGTATCCTCAGTTGCAACCTTCAGGTTGATTACAGGACATGATTGAGAACAGAATTGGGATATATTCTTCACCTTGTTGGTATAGCCATGTTATTTTATTTTGCTGCAAATAATCTAACTTGTGATGTCACAGGCTTGTCTGTATCTTCATCTCCTGGCAGCAGACAGGAAAGATTCAGGAATAAGGGAATACAAACACTTGCAGCTATCACTTGTTTTATTTGTGGTTACCATTAGAAAGCAGCATGTACAGTTTTCATTGAAATTTACAAACGAGATGCGGTGAGCACACACACACAACCACACGGACTGCTAGCGATCTTCTATTAGGAAAACAACAAGGATAATATCCAAGAAGAGTTTAATATGGAAATAATAATATACATTTAACTTTTCACAGTGTCACATTTGGCAACATACCATACCTTATATATATATTTATATATATTATATATATAAAAAGAACTTACAAATTAAAAAATAAAATAAAAAAATTACAAACAATGATCGTTATAGCAAAATATTTACATCTGTTACAAAACATTCGCTCGTAAACATTCATTCACACACTCACATTTAATTACACATATAATAAAATTAACTGTATGTTAATGTTGTAATAGGAATGTAGAAGGAAGTACTATCAATGATAAAAACAATAAAAGAGAAAAAACATTAAGGGCACATTGTCCATCCATTATTATCACACAAAGTTCAGCGTACTGGCCCAAAACATGCTGCCTGCCTGCCTGCCACCTGGTGTGTGCACTCAGTATTTAAAACAACACTGTACGGTGCCAAACGCCTAGTCCATCAACACACAAATTCACTTTCCCTTCTCTTCTTCCTTTTGCCATTTTATAATCAAGCTCTCTTCAATCCCAACATTTGAGTACTAAAGTATCAACTATTTTAAGAACAGTCTAAGAGGTTTGTAATGCTTTGCCTCACATGATTAAGAAAATAAATGCAATAGTGAGCAAATTTGAGACAATAAAGACTTACCTACGTAATAAATAATACTTTCTACCCAATTGAAGAATATAAAGTAGAAATATAAATAGAAATTTGTATAATATAAAATATCTCTTAGTATTAATGCATTTAAAATGTATACACACAGTTTCTATTCTTTTATGTGACAAAGAAATTTTAATGATCTGTTGATTGTAAAAAGCTTGATCAAAAAATGCATCCACTACCTGAGGAAGAACTCACATTACTTTAGTCAATGTATTGGATAAAAAGACCTTGGTTGAGAACTTGTGTGTTAAAAGCCAACTCAATTTATTTTTATAACATCCTACATAGAGTATTTTGGAAATGGTTCCTTCTTGTGGTAATGTAAATACTCAATGGCATGTGTGGCAGAAGGCCAACTTAACAACCTGTTACAGTGGACAGAATATCCTAATCACATGCATTTGTAAAGGGGTAATAAATACATCAAAACATGTATACTTGAGAATATTACTCTGAACATGGTTTAAATGTACAAACTAGGTACCTACATACGTACACCCTGTTTGTTGTTTTTCCTTCCTCTTGATTGGCTAGGACGTAGTATGTAAGGATACAGTCAGTCTGAGAGACAGGTTTAAACCAAACAATCCTCTCATTGATAGCAATTTATATACATTGCAAATGTATTCTGTAATATATTTGTGTGTTTCTTCCAATATATTAATATGAATAATCATGTAAGATTTAAAGCTTTCACGGCGCACGTTATTTATTACAGCTTCACGGGCGACCAGCCTGAGGTTTGAAAATATTGAGCTTTCGGCCAATTCTGACGAAGGCCATGGAGTTTAGAATGGCCGAAAGCTCAATATTTTCAAACCTCACAAGGCTGATCGCCCGTGAAGCTGTAATAAATGAATAATCATGTTAAATAAGGAACTAGCAGCCAATCAGAGGTGACAATTACACGACCTTACCGGCGATAGATAATGCTATAACTTAAATATACACAACTATCTGTGGCTTTTTAACAAGTACTTATATTTTCATTTAACATAGTTTTAAACTTTACATTAACATGAAATAATAGTAAATACAGTAAAACTAATACAAAACAACACCCAATTTTTAAAGCTTCTGGAACCTGTTTTGGGAAACTTAAGGAGTAAGTGTTGTTTTCTGTTATTAATCCGAGTCAACAGAAATTTTGTTAAATCAGTTATTTAATATTTCTATCTAAAAAGGGCCCAAATTACAATTTTATATCTAATAAGATACTTTATTTTTCAAAATGTAGTATGTATATTAGGAATGCACAACACAGTTCAGAGTAATTTCACATTTAAAACATTAAACGTGGCAGCAACATTACAGCAAAGTTATGTATTACACACCTTACAAATGTTGAAAGCACAGGCAGTTATTATCTCTTTGCTTGTTTACAATTTCTTTACACATTTCTCAACTTCTTCTCAAGTTTTTAATTTTTCTTTTACAGAAAATTGCTTTCTTTTACATTATGCTACTCTTTTGGTTGATGTTTAAACCATACTTTCTCTGAGCACAGCCATCGTGCATGCAAAAACAAGCAGCAGATAAATAAACCACTCTCCGAATCATGAAACACTATTATTGTATTGGTCATTATATTCATTAATGGGAATTTCTTACTTTTGCTTTCATTGTGCTCATGTACATAGAACTGAAATAATTTAACATACACGATTATGCAGATAAACAAAATTCAGCTTTTTTTTTTCTTCACTGAACTGAAATTTTCATTAAAGTGGCATCCATTAAAATAATATCTGACTGTAGCTTAGCACCATGGGCATGTTTCACTATGTTTATAATCCTTGTGTTATTGCAAGTTGAACTTTACAAACCACCTTAAATACTTACACGTGAAATATTATATAATCTACAAATCTTTGTTCTGCAATCAAACAGTAATTTCACACATTTGTAAAGCAAGCTCTTTCTAAACAAAACAAGTATACAACTTTTCAGCATAAAAGAATAAAAACTATAGAAAATGCTGTTTAGTATCAATTCCAGTGATTCAAGTAATGATAAGCCAAGTAGAAGAAGTAAATAATGACTGCACGTCTGTTTCTGATAACAACAAGAGGTTTCAAGTGAAACAATATTTATATTAAAATTTTAAGGTTTCTGTGGCAATGTTAAATAATCATTTGTACTCTACATTTTAAAACTTTGCCATTATATTGTTTATTATATCATTGTTATATTATTATTATTATTATTATTATTATTATTATTATTATTAGTTTTTGAATTGTTAAAATTACTTGTTGCTTTTTCTTTAAATTATTTCTTTTGTATTTGTGTTTCTGTATTGTGGGTCCGTGTGGTCTGGAGGAGGACCGATGAGTTTAATATCTATATCTGCAAGACACTACATCACATTCAGCAAGCAGTGGAACGAGCCCTAACCTCAAAACAACTGTATTGCACCAATAGCAGACATATACATTTGTCCCTAAATGGTGTAAAGTTGAACATAAAGTGAAAAACCTGTCTTTACAATGTATGGCAATATAATACAGTGTGACAGTTTGTAACTGTGTGCTCCCAGTACTTGACAATTAAATAGCTTTACATTATGTTTTCAGGTTAAATAAATACAACATACTTATTGAATGTGCTGGATGTTTTTAGTGTTTTAGTCTTGCGTGGTTGGTGATGCTTTGCATGCGATTTATGAGAGTATCAGAAAGTGTAGTGGATAGGGAAGGCAACATCTAGGAGCTGGCTCTGGGCTTGTAGACCATGGACTAGAGAGACGCTCTTAAAGGCTGTCATCAACATTTAGGATGGTATCAGTACAACTGATACAGGAATGTATGTATGGTAATATAACAAAGAAGGGCACAGTGGACAAACAGGCTTATACTGCACAAGTACGTTTCAGTTTGGACGGTTTAAATCAAAATGTGACTAGTTAACAGTGAAAACTGCAATGTTATAAATAAAATGAGATAAGACTAGAAAGTTACAAGAACCTATACTTGAAAATATAATTGAAGAGTGTAACCCAAAATCCTGCTAAGTGCCATTTTTAAAACAATTGTGTTTTTGCATCAAACCTCATTTATATGTCATTGCCAATGCACCCAAGACATGGCTATGTGTCACAGTTTTTAGTTTAGTTCCTACATTAATCACAAGATGGAAGTTCTGCTGATTATTGCACAACTAGAGGGAAGAATTTCAGGAGGTTTGCATTTTGAAAATAAAGCTAAAATGGGGGAGAAAACAAGAAAGAAAGATTCACAATATAAGTTAGACGTGCAAAAGAAACTGAGAATTAGTGGCAAAGAATACACAATATCTACAAATGTGAAGAAACTGGGAAAAAAAGTCACCAGTTCCACAGGTACAATTCATAACCTAACATCTCAACTTCTTTATTTTTGTTGCATAATATGCCATTCAAATTCATATTGTCAATCAGTTATTATTGTTTGAAGCTTACTTTATACTTATCAGATCTACACAAACCACATTCCTCTCCTCTTATAGGTGGCGTGCACATGTACTTTGTCACCTCAACATAAACAACATTTATAAATGTGATTACTGAGAACAACTACTTGATGGGGTTAAAAGAGCAGCGGGAACACAGTTGATGACAGTCTGTGGAGAAGGAAATAGTATACAGGTATATCGGTAGACCTAGGCAATATCTAGGAGCACTCTTCAAACTCTTGCTACAAGTAAAAAGAATGGAGTAGTATTTGAAGAAAAGAGAGAAAAGTTCACTAAGCAAAACAGCTTACCACTGAGATAGAACTAATTCATGAGATAATTGAACATCTTGAAAATGGTGATAAAGTGGCTGGGTTATTCCTTGATTTATCTAAAGCCTTCGATTCAGTAGATCACTCACTTTTGCTTGCTAAATTAGAAAGCTATGGTATCAGGGGGAAACTGCTCGAAATAATTAGATCATATTTGACAAATTGGAAGCAGTGCACTGAAATAAACTATCAAAATAGAAATAAAGTCGATAAAATTTCATCAGCATATGATATTGTGAAATTAGGAGTACCACAGGGATCTGTGCTAGGCCCATTATTATACTTGGTTTATGTAAATGATCTTCCAGACTCCATTGATTATAAAACGATCACATATGCAGAGGATACTTCTGTATTATTTTGGAATAAATCAGCAAACCAGTTAAAACAAAATCTAACAAATCAAACTTCACTAATACTAAAATATATAAAAGACAATAATTTAAAAGTTAATATAAAAAAGAGTAATTTAATTATTTTTGAATATCGAACAAGTCTAAAATTTAATAATATTGTAATTGATGGTAAAGATATAGAACAGAAAGAATCCATTAATTTTCTGGGTATTGAAGTTGACCAAAATTTAAATTTCCATAAACAGATTGAGAACGTATGCAATAAAATTAGTAGTGGTGTGTATTTGCTAAAAAATTTGTCTAAATATATGAATACAGAGGCACTGAAATTAGTATACTATGCTTTAATACATTCCAGTTATGGAATTGAAATATGGGGTAGTAGTGGATTTGTAAATATGAACAGAATTTTAAAATTACAAAAAATGTGTTTGAGAATAATGTATAAATTAGGAAACAGAACTTCATGTAGACCGACTTTCAGAAAAGAATTAATTTTAACTGTAATCTCATTGTATATATATAAATTAATATGGCTTGTACATAGAACTAAAAATAGTGTAAATAGAAATAGTAATTTCTATGATTACAATACCAGAGAATGTGATAATTTTCATAGATTAAGAACATTAAGAACAAAATCAGCTGAAAAAGATCCATTATGCAAAGGAATTATATTCTATAATAAATTGCCAAATAAGCTTAAAACATTAACTGGCAATGGTTTCAATACAGAACTGAAAAGATACTTAATAGAAATGTGTTTATATAGAATAGATGAATTTTAAAAGCTGTGTAAATTAGATTATGACAATGCTTGAAACATGTATTGTATGTCTATAGGCAAATAAAATTTATTATTAAAAAAACAAAAAAAAAAAAAAAAAAAAAAAAAAGATCATAGAAAACATTAAACAACACATAAATAGCATATCAAGATCAGAGAGACACTACTTGTGTGCTATATCTTAGCCCAGATCTCAACATCAATAGACTTTTCCAAGCTTTCAAATAGACTAATCCTTCAATCAATGTTTCATATAGAGATTATGCCAAAGTTTTTAACAAAAGGTTTCCCCAACTTTCATTCAGACCATTCTGTTCAAACACTTGTTGAATTTGTGATCAACTTCAGTGTGAAGTATAATCTTGTGAAATGGCTTCAGAATCAAGAATGGCAAAAATTCAGCTTGAACAACATCACAAGATGAAGCCGGGTCTTGTTTGTGCACTGCCACATGTTTGTATGTGAATGTACCACAACGAGATAGTCTCCTGTCTCCTTCATTTACTCAACAGTGTTCACAATAAAAATGGGATAATCATCTTCCTTTTTGTGTACCTTGTGTCACTTGGGGTCTTCAACATCACAGAACAAAAGTTGATTCACATTTGCAGATCTCCAAGGTAACAATGACACAGTTGTAGAAGTGACATATACCCACAGAGAAGAGGAAACTTGCAAAAATGTTTGTATTCTAAAACAGGGCGTGAACATTTCTGCAATCACAAGTATAATATTCAATGGAACTGAAGGGCCAAGAGTACTTAACAAAGGAAAAAAAAAAAAAAAAACACGACTTGTTATCAATGATATATTTGGACCTAAAATACAAGCTGTTTCACTTAGGGTGAGTCCCACCATGTGGATTATGTATTTCCCCTGCAAGGCCACAAACTGACTGGAGGGGGGGGGGTTTCACTTAGGGTGAGTCCCACCATGTGGATTATGTATTTCTCCTGCAAGGCCACAAACTGACTGGAGGGGAGTGGGGGGTGGGGGTGTTTCACTTAGGGTGAGTCCTACCATGTGGATTATGTATTTCCCCTGCAAGGCCACAAACTGACTGGAGGGGGGGGGTTTCACTTAGGGTGAGTCCCACCATGTGGATTATGTATTTCTCCTGCAAGGCCACAAACTGACTGGAGGGGAGTGGGGGGTGGGGGTGTTTCACTTAGGGTGTGTCCCACCATGTGGATTATGTATTTCCCCTGCAAGGCCACAAACTGACTGGAGGGGAGTGGGGGGTGGGGGTGTTTCACTTAGGGTGTGTCCCACCATGTGGATTATGTATTTCCCCTGCAAGGCCACAAACTGACTGGAGGGGGTGGGGGTGTTTCACTTAGGGTGAGTCCCACCATATGGATTATGTATTTGCCCTGCAAGGTCACAAACTGACTGGAGGGGGGGGGGGGTGTTTCACTTAGGGTGAGTCCCACCATGTGGATTATGTATTTCCCCTCCAAGGCCACAAACTGACTGGAGGGGGGGGGTGTTTCACTTAGGGTGAGTCCCACCATGTGGATTATGTATTTCCCCTCCAAGGCCAACAACTGACTGGAGGGGGGGGGGGTGTTTCACTTAGGGTGAGTCCCACCATGTGGATTATGTATTTCCCCTGCAAGGCCACAAACTGACTGGAGGGGGGAGGGGTGTGTTTCACTTAGGGTGAGTCCCACCATGTGGAATGGAAGACAAGATGGTGGCGGTAGGAGTTACAACACGATCAGGCAAGCAAATTTCATAAAAAATTTACAGCGAAGAAAGTGAATCTCAAGATATGTCATATGGACATAAAATGACAGGGAAAGAAGTGCAAATGAAGATAACTCCAGGGAAGCGATAAATGTCAAAAACTCTGAGCGGCTAAATGCAAGTGAAACGCAGACAGTATTTTCAACAACGCGGGATGCAGAAACGACTGTGCAAAAAGAAATTAGTAAGTTAAAAGCTGAGAATAAAAATCTAAAAACTGCACTTAAAGAATATGAAAAAGATTCCTTTACCACAGTTATGAAAAAGAAAAGACTGGCAGGAACAAGATGGTAGGCGGTCCACCTAAATCCATCACTGACGTAAACATGTTTGATGCTCTGTGTGAAGATAGTGTAATAAGGGATAACTGTAGAAATGGAAATGTGATGTGTGGTGAACTAAAAGAGAAAGTTCCAGTTTTAGTGATTGGTGATTCTCTATTGAAATTCTCCGGAGGGGGGGGGGGGTGTTTCACTTAGGGTGAGTCCCACCATGTGGATTATGTATTTCCCCTGCAAGGCCACAAACTGACTGGAGGGGGGGGGGGGTTTCACTTAGGGTGAGTCCCACCATGTGGATTATGTATTTCTCCTGCAAGGCCACAAACTGACTGGAGGGGGGGGGGGTTTCACTTAGGGTGAGTCCCACCATGTGGATTATGTATTTCCCCTGCAAGGCCACAAACTGACTGGAGGGGGTGGGGGTGTTTCACTTAGGGTGAGTCCCACCATATGGATTATGTATTTGCCCTGCAAGGTCACAAACTGACTGGAGGGGGGGGGTGTTTCACTTAGGGTGAGTCCCACCATGTGGATTATGTATTTCCCCTCCAAGGCCACAAACTGACTGGAGGGGGGGGGGTGTTTCACTTAGGGTGAGTCCCACCATGTGGATTATGTATTTCCCCTCCAAGGCCACAAACTGACTGGAGGGGGGGGTGTTTCACTTAGGGTGAGTCCCACCATGTGGATTATGTATTTCCCCTCCAAGGCCACAAACTGACTGGAGGGGGGGGGGTGTTTCACTTAGGGTGAGTCCCACCATGTGGATTATGTATTTCCCCTCCAAGGCCACAAACTGACTGGAGGGGGGGGGGGTGTTTCACTTAGGGTGAGTCCCACCATGTGGATTATGTATTTCCCCTCCAAGGCCACAAACTGACTGGAGGGGGGGGTGTGTTTCACTTAGGGTGAGTCCCACCATGTGGATTATGTATTTCCCCTGCAAGGCCACAAACTGACTGGAGGGGGGAGGGGTGTGTTTCACTTAGGGTGAGTCCCACCATGTGGAATGGAAGACAAGATGGTGGCGGTAGGAGTTACAACACGATCAGGCAAGCAAATTTCATAAAAAATTTACAGCGAAGAAAGTGAATCTCAAGATATGTCATATGGACATAAAATGACAGGGAAAGAAGTGCAAATGAAGATAACTCCAGGGAAGCGATAAATGTCAAAAACTCTGAGCGGCTAAATGCAAGTGAAACGCAGACAGTATTTTCAACAACGCGGGATGCAGAAACGACTGTGCAAAAAGAAATTAGTAAGTTAAAAGCTGAGAATAAAAATCTAAAAACTGCACTTAAAGAATATGAAAAAGATTCCTTTACCACAGTTATGAAAAAGAAAAGACTGGCAGGAACAAGATGGTAGGCGGTCCACCTAAATCCATCACTGACGTAAACATGTTTGATGCTCTGTGTGAAGATAGTGTAATAAGGGATAACTGTAGAAATGGAAATGTGATGTGTGGTGAACTAAAAGAGAAAGTTCCAGTTTTAGTGATTGGTGATTCTCTATTGAAATTCTCCGGAGGGGGGGGGGGGGTGATGCAAAGAAAAAGGATACAGAGTGCATTGCTTCCCAGGCATAACGCTAAGTGAATTACAAAACAAAGTGGAAAAAATGAACCTCAATGAAGAACAGCCGAATGTCGTACTTGCACATGCGGGCATGAATAACATTTGAATAGGAGTTGGAGCACAACAAATAACCTCAGAAGCAAGGGACTTGGTGCATGCGATTCCATCACAAACATGTGACACTAAAGTCCTAATCAGTGGCGTTCTGCGTAGATGGGGTGTGACCAATGGAAAAATTAGAAGAATCAACCAAGAACTGGATGAGATGTGCCATGAGGAAAACTGCTTAGTGATGGGCGGGAACTATTGGGTGCACGATAATGACTTTGCCAGAGATGGAACTCACTTAAATCGTAGGGGATCATATAATTTTGGTCAACTCATGAACAATGCAATCTTCTCGGTACTGATGAGAAACTAGTTAACAGAAGGGTGGATGTGACTGATCTAGGTACTGTGGAGGATAAGGGTCAAATAGCTCCCAGTGCAAAATCAAAATCAAATAGCATGCCAAATGAGAGGCAGTAGAAAGATGCAAGATGGTGACTTAGTTCCAACACATTGTGCTGGCCCTGAGCAGACTGTTGTGCAAAGTGATTCACCCACAGCTGGAGGGGAACTAGGAGAAGAAGATAGACAACTTAAACCAGGCTCAAAGGTATGTGGCAGTGGAAGGGAAACGATATCCAATAAATCCTATGTATTGTACCAAAATTTACAGAGTATAACAAATAAAATAACACCATAACACAGACTTGCTGCATGTAGATGTTCTATGCATAACTGAACATTGGTTAAAACCAGAGCAGTTAACAGAAATAAACCTCAAACAGTTCAGGCTAGTAGATTCATACTATAGGAAAACGTACCAGCATGGGGTGTCACGTATATATGTTAGATCAAACATAAAAACTAGAAATACACATCTATTTGAGGACCTAAAGGAGTATAGGAACTTTGAGCTGTCAGTGGTAGAGACAAATGAGCAAAAGCTGATTATTATATGTATCTACAGGGCACCAAATACCAATTTCAACATTTTTTTAACTAAACTGGAAATTGTTCTTTCCCATCTAAGCAGGAGACATAACACTCTTATAGTATGTGGAGACTGGAATATAGACTTTATGGAAGAATACAGTATGGTAAACAAAGTAAAAGATTTGCTATCAGTATATCACTTAATCAACACTGTAAAAGAACTAACAAGAGTAACAAATCATAAAAAGTCACTATTGGATGCAAATGATCATAGAAAAATCTAAACCCCAAAAACAATCGCTTGTGGAGGACATGGCCCTATCTGACCACTATGGTCAAATTACTAGCTGTCGAGGCAACAACTTCCAGACATACTGTGCAAACAGGAACCTATATAAAAAGAATTTTCAATACAGAAAGAACAGAAAGTTTTAAAAACTTAATTAAAGGGGAAACGTGGGAGATGGTCTTTCAAAAAAGTGATACTCATGAAAAGTTCAATACCTTCCTAAATACATTTCAATACTGGTTAAACATCGCATTCCCACTAACACGTATAAAAACAAAAATCTGATGTGTTGCACTCACATGACTTTCTCTACTCTCGTACTAACCATTCTTACAAACTCTTATTCCTATATCTTCTTCGTGTTCGCCCAAATGAACTCGTTATCGACGGGCCGTTAAACCCTACACGTTCACTCACCTTCGTGTTAGTTGAAATAAACATTTGTACAAATTATCTTACTGCTTGTTTCCTTGTAGGTGCAAGGGGAATATTAGAATATACTAGGCTTTGTGCGATAGTCAAATCTTTTAAAGCTTTGAGATTCTGTTCTCTTTGCACATTTAACATATAAAAATGAACTATGTTCCAATTCACGGATGTTTTAAGTTTTCAGAAACTCACACACATAACAAGGAATATCTCTGAAATGGTTCATCCTACAAGAAAATTTATTGAGACATAAATTGTATATTTTAACAAGATCTACATTTTTTGTAGAGTATGATTTGGTCTATCTCTAACAGTTTACCAGTTATGCAAAAGTCGTCCAGAGTAAATACGACTACAGGGGCTATAGCCAGAAAATTCAAGATATACATTTCATTTGTCATGAAAATATCTCAAACATATGTCATTTTAATCAAAATCGTTAGAGCCATTTTCAAGAAAATCAAATTTTTGAAAAATATTCCATGTAAAGGGTAGTTTAGGGTAGGGTTATTTTCTTCAAAATCTTCATGTTGCATCCTTGAACGACATTAAACTTAAATACCTGCTTTGGTTTTTAACCGACTTTTCGTTTTTGAGTTATGTTGTCCACAGACTGACACACACACTGACACACACACACACACCCACTAAAAATGCTTCTTTTGGATTCAGGGGTCCTCAAAACATATATTTCCGGTAAAATATCGACATCGAATTTTTGGGTGGAATACAATACTTCCCCTACCTACCAGTAGAGAAAGTAAAAAGTCAACCTCAACATGGGTGGAATACAAATGGAATAGGCTAAGATTCTTGTGTAGACAACTGAAGCAGACAAATACAACAAATGATTTTAGGAACTATGTAAAGAAATATAAACATATTTATCGGAAAGTAATCTTGGAAGCTAAAAGACAAGAAAATGAAAGAACTGTAGAAAATGCAAAAAACAAAACAAATGCACTGTGGGAGATAATACTGTGAAAGTGGGAAGAGTAGCTCAAATTATTGTGTAACAGAACTAGGTAATTAGGATAGCAAAATCACAAATCTTCAGCACATCCTCTGCAGAGTGCTTCAATACATACTTTGCTGAAATAGCAGACCGACTCATTACCTTAAATCAGTCTAAACATAATTGCAGGCAATCTATTTTCATATGTCCTATTACATAGACTGAGGTACAGAAAGTAGTTCATGAAATGAAAGGTAAACACTTCTTTGGAATAGACCAAATACCAGGCTATGCCATTAAAAAATGTATAGAATAAATATATAAAGGCCCCATTGGTTGATATACAGAGTGGAAGTGAAATGGTCCGCCAGACTTTAACAGCAAATTTCTCATGTTGTGAATAACAAGAAAGTCTAATACCAAAATGTTGAAAAGTTTATAGTTTTCTAGAAAAAAATATTTTTATCAAAAAAATTTATCATCACCTGGCTGAATTATTATTGACTGAAGGTTCTTGATTTATGGCTATATTCATAGAAAATTGAATAAACAACTTTTTCCTTTGGCATGTTTCAATAGAATCAATGGTTTTTGTGTAAATTAAATTTAAAAGAACCCACTATTTGTTGCCGTTTTATTGGAATAAATTGTGGGTTTTTTAAATTTAATTTACACAAAAACCGTTGAATCTATTGAAATATGCCAAAGGAAAAAGTTGTTTATTCAAGTTTCTGTGAATATAGCCATAAATTAAGAGCCTTCAATGAATAATTTTTCAGCCAGGTGATGATAAATTTTTCTGATCAAAATATTTTTTTCTAAAAAACTATAAACTTTTCAACATTTTGGTATTAGACTTTCTTGTTATTCACAACATGAGAAATTTGCTGTTCAAGTCTGGTGGATCATTTCACTTCCACCTGTATATAACTCCTCGCTTGAATCTGGGATTTTGTGTTAGTGCTATTTTACGCCGCAGAGACGAAGATGATCGCTTCATAGATGCTATAAACATGATAGAATGGTTATGCAGTTAACATGACTGTATGCATGTGGATGGAAATGCATGGATTAGAGACTACCACTTGGGTCGTGATGGAGAAGGGGAGGGGGGTGAGTAAATTTGGCAGGTTGTTAGGTAGGATTGTAAGCTATCTCATACACAAAAAAAGAGCTGTGTAGTGAGTGGTGTAGATCATAATGGAGTCTATGGTCATCTGGCAAACATGGAAGGTAAGGCAATCACTACAGAGCCCCAAAAGGCTTATACTCAGCTTGATACCACTAGTAGGAAAAGGGGAGGGGAAGAAAAAAAGCAGACAATAGCATGCAAAACATTTCAGACACGTAGGAAAAATGGTTTAAAAATCTGCCATTTAAATGTTCCAAGCTTAAGTAACAAAGTAACTGAATTAGAGGTACTAATGGCATTGGAGGCAATGAATGTATAGGTACTGTGTCTCACTGAACACTGGCTCAGAAGGCAGAATGTAAATTGTGTAAATATAGCTAAGTTTAAACTATCATCAGCATTTCTTAGGGATAATATATGCATGGAGGATCAGGGATATTTGTTCATGTAGAAATAGAAGCGAAAGATGTGAAAGAATTGCAGTATTTAAGGGTAGAAAAACATTTCGAGCTCTCAGTAAATGAACTAACAAAATCTCAAACAGTAATAGCATGCATATACAGGACATCTGATAGCGACTTTAATACATTCATAAAAAATTAGATGAGCTACTGCAGAATTTAACAAAAAAGTATAAAAATACTGTGGTATGTGGGGATTGGAACATTAACTTATTGCAGCAGAGCCATAAAAGCATGGAAATAGAAAATTTATTCAGGGTTTTTTACATAATTAATACAGTACAGGTTCCCACTAGAATATCAAAATGCTCGGAGTCACTTATTGATGTGTTAGCTACAAATATGAACTATGATCAGCTGGCGCATGCAATGGAAATGGGTATCTCTGATCACAAGGCGCAAATTCTAAAAGTATTAAGTCAGTCATTGAACAAAAGTAGAATAAAAAGCAGTAAAAGGCATTTTAATGAAGAAAATCAAAAGCAATTTAAATATCTATTAAGCAAAGAAAGTTGGCATGTCGTTTACGAAGAAAAGGATGTACATGCAAAATTTGATAAGCTAATAGAAACAGTCCATCACAATTTTAATATAGCATTTCCACTGAAACAGGTTAGTATAAAGAACAAAAACCAAAAAGGGTGGGTGACCAAAGGCATAAAAGTGTCCTCAGAGAGTCAAGTTCCTATTAATGCTGGAAAAAAGGGGAAAGGTGTCAAGGGAAAACTTAAGTTATATAAATAAGTATAAAAAAGTATACAGGAAAGTTCTCAGGGATGCAAAAAAACTGGAAAATGATAAATATGTGCAAAGAGCAACAAACCAAAATAAGGCAATCTGGGAAGTAACAAATAAGGAAACCGGGAAAAGAGATTCGTGCATAAACCAATTTGAATTGATGCATGAAGGTCAGAAAATCAAAGATCCAGTTAAAATAGCTGAATTGTTTAATACATATTCTGTTGAGGGTCCAAATAAACTAGTAAGAGATAAATATGACACAGGGGCTAATAAAACAAGAGAAAACAGTAAGGTTAAGAGATGCATGAATTCAGTATTCATTAAACCTATAAATGAGCAGGAACTGATGACAGCAAAAGGGCTGAAAAGCAAGCTCTCAGCAGCTCTAGATGAGATTCCTGTGTTGCATAGAGGAAATAGCAAAACCATTATTGAATATTTATAACACCTCTTTTGAGTCAGGGGTTTTTCCAGATAAATTAAAAACAGCTAAAGTTAAGCCTATTCATAAAAAGGGGTCCCAAGAAGTGTTACAAAATTACAGACCAATTTCTATGATATCAGCATTCTCCAAGATTTTGGAGAAGCTAATGTTCAATAGAATTAGTAATTGTTTAGAGAAAAATAAAATTCTCACAGATACACATGGTTTTAGGCGAGAAAAATCCACTGAATCTGCACTTTGCTCCCTAGTTGAAAAAATTATTGCTCCTATTGAAAAGAAAGGGAAATCAATAGGTTTGTTCCTTGATCTAATGAAGGCATATGATGTGATGGATCATGATATACTACTGAGAAAGTTAGAGGAGTATGGTATTAGAGGAATAGCCAATGCATGGTTTAAATCTTACCTATCGAATCGATCACAAGTAGTAGAAATTAGCAACCTAAATAAAGAACTTTTCAGTATAGAAAGATGTCAATCTACGCAGAGGGAAGTAGGACAGGGGGTACCATAGGGATCTACACTTTTCTTGCTTTATGTAAATGATCTCCCATTATAAGTCCAGGAGTCTGAAATGGTGTTATTTGCCGATGATACAAACCTGCTGCTAAAAGCAAATAATGACAGAGATCTTCAGGAAAAAGTAAACAGGGATATAAGGAAATTGACATACTGGTTTGAGGTAAATAGACTGCTATTAAACGCACAAAAAACTGTTGCTATATGCTTTCATTCGAGTCATAGAACTGTGGTAAAACCGCAAATAAAACTAGACAATGAAATCATAAAATATGAAGATCAAACTAAATTTCTGGGGATAATTATTACAAAAGATCTTAAATGGGGGACACATAAATATGTTAACCAAGAAACTAAGTGTGGGTACATTGAAAAGGTTAACGAGTGTGCAAGTTCTTAGAAGTGCTTACTTTGCATACATTCATAGTCATGTAAGGTATGGAATAATGTTCTGGGGGGCATCAACAGAATCTGAAAAAGTTTTTCGGTTGCAAAAGCGGGCCATAAGAATAATGACCGGCAAATCAAGTAGATCTCCATGCAGGGAACTGTTCAAAAAGTTAAGGATTATGACTGCAGTAAGTATGTATACATCCATCATATCAGACGAATAAGGCATCAGCTACCAGATAACCAAGAGATTCATTATTGTCAGCGCGCCCGCTGCATCTGATTGCCTGCACTGGGGAGGGGGGACCCAGCCAGTCGCCTACCTGGCCTAACGACCAGCCTTGAGGAGGGAGCAGTGTCGTCCATCGCATTATTGTCGGCACTACCGCAAAGGAGCCGAAGGAAAGAGACAGAGAATGGCCGCATTGTTGGGCGCTTGCCGAAAGAGAGAAAGGGATAGAGACTTCTGGAATTGTCTGCTTTGTATTTGACCGCAATAATAACTGAACTTTCCTGAAGTTTCCAGAACAGTGCCTTGGAGGTATAAATAGCGGTAAAGTGTGAGAAGGGACAGTTCTGGTGTTACGAATTCGGAGCCGTGCTGTTGGTGAATCGGTAAAGACTTTCTTGCTGTTGCAACGAGTGTACAAAGTTACTGTTTACGGAAATAAAAGTGTTTCTTTATCTCGACTACATCTGTCTTCTTTATTTTACACCCACCAAAGTCACATTATCACAGTACAAGACAGAAAGAAAATCTACATGTGCAATATTGCAGAACGAATCTAGCCAAATCATAATGGAATAAAACTGCACAATAGGCTACCACTTAATATAAAAAATATTGAAAATGCAAATCTGTTTAAGAATAAAGTCAAATTGTACCTATTAGAGAATGCATTTTATTCGGTTATGGAATATGTAAATAGATAACTTTGTGAAGTCTGACTAATTAAGGCTGTATGGGTATGTGTGTGTGCGTGTGTGTGTGACCTTTTATCTTATTGTTATATTCCTATTGTAACTTATTGATGACTCCATATCATGTATACATGATCTGAAGGATGAAATAAATGAATATAAATATTGTTACTGCGTTATAATAAAGATAATTCTGTGGCAGAAATTTGGATACTTATTGAAAAAACTTCAATCATCGCCTCCATATAACCATTAACTCACTGAACGCCTGGAAGATAAGAATCTCATCACTACAGCAAGGTCAATCAAACTTCTTTTTACACTAGCCGTGTATAGCACAATCAGCAGAATAATGGTGTAAACAAAAGAAAACCACATCATTTTTCAATGAACAAACTAAAGCTATTAACAGTGAAGTAAATATTCAGACACTAGGCTTCACTGATATTATGCAGTTAAATACACTGTTAAAGGGAAAATAAAATCCTTAGTAGGTTGTAAAAACCCCTTTAGAAACATGGGACATCTTCAACTAACACAAATGAATTAGACATTAACATACCAATACAGATATGTTGTACGTGAACATTATATTATGACAATTTCATAATTTTAGGTCATTCAAATGGAAATTCAATTTTTAGGTTTTTCACATATGTGCTGACTTAAATAAATGTTTGAGCAGATTGTTTACAAACAAGCAGATGGAACAAGCACTTTATTTTCTATGGCCAAATAAGAAACCTTGTTGAAATTCCAAAGGACAACAAATAAACTTCAGGACTATAGTGTCACAGCATTTGAAGGTAAAAGAAACATGTATCAGCCCCTTGTACTTGTGGGGACAACTATGTCACTTTGCCATTCCAACTGTCAGTAGCTATGAAAGCAAATAAACAAGAAACTCAAATAAAAGTTCCATTGTAACGACTGCTATGTAAACATAATGCTACACATATTAGCATCAAATTCAACGAGAAAGCACTCTAGATTAGCTTTTATACAAGAGAAATTTGCAAGTTTGGTTCTGATCTGAGATCAACTGGGAGTTGCAGGTGCACAGAATGGACAAGTGCTTTTCTCCTAAAACAAAATGGCCACAAGCATTGAGAATTCAGTGCAAGTATTGGCATATTTACAATAATCCAAGAACAGAGCCAGAATGGAAATGAGATAACAGTGATGTATATTAGTGACCACATCTACTAGAAAGTGGAAAATTATCTGCACATTTAGATGTTATTTATAACTAACCAATGATATTTCATCTACTTCCAGTTCAATCAATATAACACAGGTTAGCCAAAGACGGTAGAGTACAAATTTTCTAAATACTGTTCTGACTCCTCTAGCTTTAGTGTACATATAAATTGTTTATTGTTAATTTCTACAAGTGAAGCACTAGCCAGGTTTGAGTTGCGTGAATATGAGGGAGTTCGGACACCAGCTTGCGACTACAGACAGCTCTAGTGACTATCATGTAACACATGCCTGTTCCCATGAATCAGTGTTTACATTATAATACATATATTTTAATTTTGTCATCCTTGTTCTGTTCGCTGTTCTTGGTTATTGTGAACTAGCCTCAACGTGATCAAAACTATGTCAATATTTTATTCTTCTACTTTGTTTTATTAAAAACAATGTCACAATTTAACCTTATTTAAAAAATATACCAAAATTCTAATGTATTTATATTACCTATTAGTACAGGTTGTTTTTGCATTTTATTGCATTTCCAAATACACCTTGACTCTTTAACCTGTAAAGAACACACGCTGAACATCTATATACATTCATGAAGAGTAGCATAATGGAAGCAATTTAAAGTGGTCAAGTGTATGTAAACATAATTACAAGAGAATTAAGTTTTAAATTTCATAAGTTATTTGCACAAATCTGTGCACATGCATTTGGATTCTCATTTTAAAATCCTTTTTAAAAGAGTTGTATTTCTTTTAAATTTTATCCAAAATTTGGTATAAAGTAGTCTTAATAACAAATTAAAACCTGTTGCTTTTCCAGCATAAAAGTCATTGTTTTGAGAATATCACGTGCAAGATATTCCTCCAGATGGAGCACTTTGGGCCAATACAAGAGATCCACGGTTCACATCCAGTGCCGTCCGTTCGTCAGTCTGTAAGATATGCCCAGCGTTATCACGAGACTAGATAGCACTACTGGGACTTGACGAAACCAAAGAGTTACAATAGTAAACATGTACACAGACCGAATGAAGCTACAACTACGACACTACTCCTGAGCTTTCGTTAAGCAAGCCAGTAACTATTATGCATGTTATGTTGGCACGCCTGTCTCCCCACAAACTGAGCAATCATGGCACTAGGCTAAACGTCCATTAGCAAGTGTTGAACAGCGTGGACTCAATGTAGGACGTAGGAACGAAGCCTTCCTCCATATCCGTCTGCCTCCTCACTCGAGTCCAGCCGTCACCCTGGTCCAGCTCGATGATGTGTAGCTCCTCCCCGTCGTACATCGGTATTGACCCTTCGCTGGTGGCTAAACACAACAGAAGTAAGTCATTTATTTACCCTAGGTATGTGTTAAATTAGCAGTTCCATTATTGACATATTCTCATCTAAGCACGGCAGCCATATATATCCTTCATTCAATGACAATTAATGTTCACAGGCCTCATGTTACACGCGACAGAGGTCCCCTTTATTCATGTCACAAAAGTCCCAAGAAGGATCTCTGTAAGTCAATGTTTTAGACAGGCCCTCTCTTTGTCACAAAGTCCCAGAGAGGGCCTCTGTCACTTTTTTTTTTTTTTTGTATTAACGTCCTCCAACATTGTGTCATATCCGACAAATGAATGAAATGAAATGGGTGAAATGATGCTCAAATGAGCCTGAGGTCCATGGACCTTTAAGTTACCCAACATTCGTCTTCTCAGGGTAGGGAAAACCTCAGAAAAAAACCTTACTCGGACAACTTACCCCAAGCCAGATTCGAACTCGTGACCTCTTGAACATGAGGCACACACGCTAACCATCATGCTACCGAAGCGGGCAGCCTCTGTCACAATGTCCCAGCACACCCTATGTCACAAAATTCCAGGAACACACTGTCACAAAGTCCCAGGCAGGCCCCATGTTGGTCTAAAAGTCCCAGGCAAGCCCTCTGTTGTTTACAAAGTCCCAGGCAGGCCCTCTGTTGTTTACAAAGTCCCAGGCAGGCCCTCTGTTGATTACAAAGTCCCAGGCAAGCCCTCTGTTGTTTACAAAGTCCCAGGCAAGCCCTCTATTGTTTACAAAGTCCCAGGCAAGCCCTCTGTTGTTTACAAAGTCCCAGGCAAGCCCTCTGTTGTTTACAAAGTCCCAGGCAAGCCCTCTATTGTTTACAAAGTCCCAGGCAAGCCCTCTGTTGTTTACAAAGTCCCAGGCAAGCCCTCTATTGTTTACAAAGTCCCAGGCAAGCCCTCTGTTGTTTACAAAGTCCCAGGCAAGCCCTCTGTTGTTTACAAAGTCCCAGGCAAGCCCTCTGTTGTTTACAAAGTCCCAGGCAAGCCCTCTGTTGTTTACAAAGTCCCAGGCAGGCCCTCTATTGTTTACAAAGTCCCAGGCAGGCCCTCTGTTGTCTACAAAGTCCCAGGCAAGCCCTCTGTTGTTTACAAAGACCCAGGCAAGCCCTCTGTTGTTTACAAAGTCCCAGGCAGGCCCTCTGTTGTCTACAAAGTCCCAGGCAGGCCGTCTGTTATTTACAAAGTCCCAGGCAAGCCCTCTGTTGTTTACAAAGTCCCAGGCAGGCCCTCTGTTGTCTACAAAGTCCCAGGCAAGCCCTCTGTTGTTTACAAAGTCCCAGGCAGGCCCTCTGTTGTCTACAAAGTCCCAGGCAGGCCCTATGTTGTTTACAAAGTCCCAGGCAAGCCGTCTGTTGTTTACAAAGACCCAGGCAAGCCCTCTGTTGTCTACAAAGTCCCAGGCAGGCCCTCTGTTGTCTACAAAGTCCCAGGCAAGCCCTCTGTTGTTTACAAAGACCCAGGCAAGCCCTCTGTTGTTTACAAAGTCCCAGGAAGGCCCTCTGTTGTCTACAAAATCCCAGGTAGGCCCTCTGTTGTTTACAAAGTCCCAGGCAAGCCCTCTGTTGTTTACAAAGTCCCAGGCAGGCTCTCTGTTGTCTACAAAGTCCCAGGCAGGCCGTCTGTTATTTACAAAGTCCCAGGCAAGCCCTCTGTTGTTTACAAAGTCCCAGGCAGGCCCTCTGTTGTCTACAAAGTCCCAGGCAAGCCCTCTGTTGTTTACAAAGACCCAGGAAAGCCCTCTGTTGTTTACAAAGTCCCAGGCAAGCCCTCTGTTGTCTACAAAGTCCCAGGCAGGCCGTCTGTTATTTACAAAGTCCCAGGCAAGCCCTCTGTTGTTTACAAAGTCCCAGGCAGGCCCTCTGTTGTCTACAAAGTCCCAGGCAAGCCCTCTGTTGTTTACAAAGACCCAGGCAAGCCCTCTGTTGTTTACAAAGTCCCAGGCAAGCCCTCTGTTGTCTACAAAGTCCCAGGCAGGCTCTCTGTTGTTTACGAAGTCCCAGGCAAGCCCTCTGTTGTTTACAAAGTCCCAGGCAAGCCCTCTGTTGTCTACAAAGTCCCAGGCAAGCCCTCTGTTGTTTACAAAGTCCCAGGCAGGCCCCGTGTTGGTCACAAAGCCCCAGGCAGGCCCCGTGTTGGTCACAAAGCCCCAGGCAAGCCCGCTGTTGTTTACGAAGTACCAGGCAAGCCATCTGTTGTTTACGAAGTCCCAGGCAATCCCTCTGTTGTTTACGAAGTCCCAGGCAAGCCCTCTGTTGTTTACTAAGTCCCAGGCAAGCCCTCTGTTGTTTAAAAGGTCCCAGGCAAGCCGTCTGTTGTATAAAAGGTCCCAGGCAAGCCCTCTGTTATTTAAGTTCCAGACAGGCCCTCTGTTGGTTACAAAATCTCAGGCATGACCTCTGTTGGTTACAGTCTCAGGCAGGTGCCCCGTTGGTTATAGCCTAGGCATGGCCCTGTTGGTCACAAAGTCCCAGGCAGGGCTGTTGTTGGTCACAAGGTCTCAGGCAGGGCTGTTGTTGGTCACAAAGTCCCAGGCAGGGCTGTTGTTGGTCACAAAGTCCCAGACACGGCTGCTGATGGTCACAAAGTCCCAGGCAGAGCTGTTGATGGTTACAAAGTCTCAGGCAGGGCTGTTGTTGGTCACAAAGTCCCAGGCAGGGCTGCTGATGGTCACAAAGTCCCAGGCAGGGCTGCTGATGGCCACAAAGTCTCAGGCAGGGCTGTTGTTGGTCACAAAGTTTCAGGCAGGGCTGTTGTTGGTCACAAAGTCTCAGGCAGGGCTGTTGTTGGTCACAAAGTCTCAGGCAGGGCTGCTGTTGGTCACAAAGTCTCAGACAGGGCTGCTGTTGGTCACAAAGTCCCAGGTGGACCCTCTGTTGGTCACAGAGTCCCAGGCAGGGCTGTTGTTGGTCGCAGAGTCCCAGGCAGGGCTGTTGTTGGTCACAAAGTCTCAGGCAGGGCTGTTGTTGGTCACAAAGTCTCAGGCAGGGCTGTTGTTGGTCACAAAGTCCCAGGCAGGACTGTTGTTGGTCACAAAGTCTCAGACAGGACTGTTGATGGTCACAAAGTCCCAGGCAGGACTGTTGTTGGTCACAAAGTCTCAGACAGGACTGTTGATGGTCACAAAGTCCCAGGCAGGGCTGTTGTTGGTCACAGTCTTAGGCAGGCTGCTGTTGGTCACAAAGTACCATGCAGGGCTGCTGTTGGTCACAAAGTGTCAGGCAGGGCTGCTGTTGGTCACAGTCTTAGGCAGGCCTTCTGGCAGTCTTTGGGAGACCTTCAGTCAGTGTTAGGAGTTGCTCTGTCACTGTCTTAGGCAGGCCCTCTGGCAGTCTTTGGAAGACCTTCAGTCAGTGTTAGGAGTTGCTCTGTCACTGTCTTAGGCAGGCCCTCTGGCAGTCTTTGGGAGACCTTCAGTCAGTGTTAGGCGGCCCTCTGTCACAGTCTTAGGCAGGTCCTCTGTCAGTCATAGGCAGGCCTTCAGTCAGTCTTAGGCGGCCCTCTGTCACAGTCTTAGGCAGACCCTCTGTCACAGTCTTAGGCAGACCCTCTGTCACAGTCTTAGGCAGACCCTCTGTCACAGTCTTAGGCAGACCCTCTGTCACAGTCTTAGGCAGGCCCTGTCACAGTCTTAGGCAGACCCTCTGTCACAGTCTTAGGCAGGCCCTATCACAGTCTTAGGCAGACCCTCTGTCACAGTCTTAGGCAGGCTCTGACACAGTCTTAGGCAGACCCTCTGTCACAGTCTTAGGCAGGCCCTGTCACAGTCTTAGGCAGACCCTCTGTCACAGTCTTAGGCAGGCCCTGTCACAGTCTTAGGCAGACCCTCTGTCACAGTCTTAGGCAGACCCTCTGACACAGTCTTAGGCAGGCCCTGTCACAGTCTTAGGCAGACCCTCTGTCACAGTCTTAGGCAGGCCCTGTCACAGTCTTAGGCAGACCCTCTGTCACAGTCTTAGGCAGACCCTCTGTCACAGTCTTAGGCAGGCCCTGTCACAGTCTTAGGCAGGCCCTCTGTCACAGTCTTAGGCAGGCCCTCTGTCACAGTCTTAGGCAGGCCCTGTCACAGTCTTAGGCAGGCCCTCTGTCACAGTCTTAGGCAGGCCCTGTCACAGTCTTAGGCAGGCCCTCTGTCACAGTCTTAGGCAGGCTCTGACACAGTCTTAGGCAGACTCTCTGTCACAGTCTTAGGCAGACTCTCTGTCACAGTCTTAGGCAGACTCTCTGTCACAGTCTTAGGCAGGCCCTGTCACAGTCTTAGGCAGACCCTCTGTCACAGTCTTAGGCAGGCCCTGTCACAGTCTTAGGCAGACCCTCTGTCACAGTCTTAGGCAGGCTCTGTCACAGTCTTAGGCAGACCCTCTGACACAGTCTTAGGCAGGCCCTCTGTCACAGTCTTAGGCAGACCCTCTGTCACAGTCTTAGGCAGGCCCTGTCACAGTCTTAGGCAGACCCTCTGTCACAGTCTTAGGCAGGCCCTGTCACAGTCTTAGGCAGACCCTCTGTCACAGTCTTAGGCAGACCCTCTGTCACAGTCTTAGGCAGGCTCTGTCACAGTGTTAGGCAGACCCTCTGACACAGTCTTAGGCAGGCCCTCTGTCACAGTCTTAGGCAGACCCTCTGACACAGTCTTAGGCAGACTCTCTGACACAGTCTTAGGCAGACCCTCTGTCACAGTCTTAGGCAGACCCTCTGTCACAGTCTTAGGCAGACCCTCTGTCACAGTCTTAGGCAGACCCTCTGTCACAGTCTTAGGCAGACCCTCTGTCACAGTCTTAGGCAGACCCTCTGACACAGTCTTAGGCAGACTCTCTGTCACAGTCTTAGGCAGGCTCTGTCATGGTCCCAGGCTGGCCCTCTGGCACAGTCTGTGGCAGGTCCTCTGTCACAGTCTTAGGCAGACCCTCTGTCACAGTCCCAGGCTGGCCCTCTCTCACAGTCTGAGGGAGACTCTCTGTCAGTCTCAGGCAGGGCCTGTCACGTCCCAGGCAGGTCCTCTGTCACAATGTCCCTGGCAGACCCGCTGTTTCAGTCCCAGGCAGGCCCGCTGTTTCAGTCCCAGGCAGGCCCTCTGTTACAGTCCCAGGGAGGCCCTTTGTCAATCTTAGGCTGGCCCTCTATCACAGTCTTAGGCAGGCCCTCTGTCACGATGTGCCAGGCAGGCTCTTTGTCACAATGTTTTAGGCACACGTGTCATAGACAATAAACCCTATTTGTCACATGTTCAAGGCAAAAACCAATAAAAAACTAGTAGACAGTTACAGTATGATAAGAAAGAACTATCATTACATGGTTGGTTTCTCATCAAGTGAAATGAGATACCAGTATTAAGTGGCTTACCTTCAAAAGGATACAGTGCCTTGCAGACTCCTAGCGCAGGCAGAATTTCACCATCACAATAGTCACTGGACTGCTGCTCCTGGTCAGAATCTGGAAGGCTTGTGTGGGACGTTCCCAGGCCGGATTCGGGACTGTTTGACAAGCTACATGTTAATATCTATACATCTTCTCATACTATTGCAATGGTGTCTTAACAGTTCCTACCAGACATTGACATGTTATCAGGAACATACTTGCCAGGTTGCTTATCTACTTCCCTCCCTCACTCACCATTTTCCCTGTATCCACACAGACAAGCAGTTGTAACATACAATTACAATGATTTCAAAGCATGTACGGAGAAATTAATTAAAAATTCTATGTGCTAGAAGTCACATGACATGATGAAGAATAGACATGCAGATAAACTGGTATATCACTGTACTGTATACCATTCAACCCATCATTTTGAGTTTACAATATAATACCATAGAGTTTAATTCTTTACAATATCTGTGGTGAGTATCTTAACACTTTGAATCTGTACATTAAGCCATAAAAATGCCTTCTTTGCCTTGAAGTTGTAGAAAGCTCTCTGTTCCCACAGGTTTTACAGCTAAACCATAAAAGTTGTGTGACAGGATTGCATGTCAAAATGAATTAAGGAAAGGTTTTACATTAGTACTTGATATGTCACACATTATATCTGTAAATCTCATATATGTAATGTAAGTATCAAAGTTATATTTTTCGACTTATGTACAAATTATAGGAAATATGCCCAAGGTCAATCGTAACCCCTTATGATTGACACATCACAATCAATGAGCAGAAGTTGGTAAGTCTGCCAATAGGGACTAATGATATGTGCATTGCGTAAGACGGATGCATATTTGCACTGCTAAATGTGGAGATATCTACAATTCAACAACATTGGACTGTATTGCCAAACATGCATACCATGCAATTATATTGTAAATATCCCACATTATTTACGAGAGAAGTCTGAATTTAACTTATCAAAAACCAAGAAGGTTTTGAATAGAATAGTAAGTGTATTCCATTTAAAATGTTGTCAGCATTGCAGATCTTACCTGCGTTGTCACTTACAAAATCAAACCTATGCACATGTTCCACCAAACAGTCATGTCCAGTGGCTAATCTGAAGTGAGCAACTGCTTCTTTCCTTGGGAAATTTTTATTTTTTATATTATTTCTTTTATGTTAGAATAAGTTTTATTGGAAATTTCCTTTTGAATATTATGTTGGTATTTTTGTCTTATACTAATTTTGACATTTTTACTTTCTCTACTATGTATAGTAAAGTAGAGGAAGTATTGTATTCCACCCGAAATTTCAATGTCGAAATTTCACCAAAAATATATGTTTTGAGGTCCCTGAATCCAAAAAAAAGCATTTTTAGATAAAGATCCGTGCGTGAGTCTGAGTTCTACATGGAAAACGTTTCGAAAATTTTGATTTTCTTTCAAATGGCTAACGATTTTGATTAAAATGCCATATGTTTGAGATATATTTTATGACAAATGAAATGTATATCTTGAATTTTCTGGCGATAGTGCATGCAGTCTTATTTACTCTGGATAACTTTCGCATAACTGGTAAACCGCAAGAGATAGACCAAATCTTAATATGCAAAAATGCAGATCTTGCTAAAACACACAATTTATGTCTAAATAAATTTGTTTGCAGAGTGAACCATTTCGGAGATATTCCTTGTCAATTGTTTAAGTTTTAGAGAACTTATACTTCTGTCGAATGGAACATCGCTATTCATTTTTTTATGTTAACCATGCAAAGAGAACGGAATTTGAAAGCTTTAAAATATTTGACTATCGCTCAAAGCCTACTGTATCCCCATATTCCCATTGCACATGCAAGAAAACACGCAATAAGAGAATTTCTGCAAATGTTTATCTCAACTAACAGGTACAAGATAGAAGAATAAGAGTTTGTAAGAACGGTTAGCACAAGAGTAGAGAAAGATGTGAGTGCAACACTTCAGATTTTTTAGTTTTCCATCTAACTCACAAGACTTTATAGGTTTTGCAAGTCTGCAGTCTCGTTACCAATCGCTCCCATATGTGCTGGTATACACTGTAGTGTTATCTGTTGAAATTTTGTTTGGAGTAATCTATAATATGATTTTTGATCCTTAATATTATAAGATTCACATGGACTGTCATATTGTTCAATTGCTTGAATGGCAGAAACTGAGTCTGTGAGAACTGTTTTATTTTATATCAGTCCTATAGTACAAGGGTGGTCCAGAAAGTAACTGCCATTTGTGCATAGTGCAGGAAGTGGTGGGGGTAGTGCCGTCATCTACATATCAGTGCGTGCAGTCATCAGTGCACTTCTGTCTAAGGGAGAGCATCGTACTGTCGCACGTTTGATAGATATAACCCCAAAACATGAGTGCCACAATAGAAAATCCTGCCAAGTGTGAGGCGCGCAGTGTTTTAAGATTTCTTTTTGCAAAACATCACTCAGCAGCTGAAATTCATCGTGAATTGTGTGCAGTATATGGTCCTAACATTATATGAGTGAAGGTTTTGTCCGTAAATGCATATGATTTTTTAAAAATAGAAGAACAAACATTCATGAAGTAAACAAGTGGTAGATCCACTTTTGTCAATGATGACCTGGTGAACCAAGTGGATGGAAACGTTCGTGAGAACCGTTGGTTCACGATAACGGAACTTTCCGATCATTTTCCCAAAATTTCTCAGTCTTTTGTATGAGATAGTGACCAAACACCTAGCCTATGGCAAGTTTTGTGCTCGTTGGGTACCAAACTGCTGACCGATGAACACAAAGCCAAAAGAATGACTTCTGCCATAGACTTTCTTTCTCGGTATGCCACTGAAGGACAAATATTTTGAACAGAATGTTACTGGGAATGAGACATGGGTGGCCTACGTGAATGTTGACAGTCAATGCAATGGGGACATACCGCTTCTCCAAGCAAGCCAAAGAAAGCCCACCAAACCTTGTCTGCAAGGAAAGCCATGGGATGTCACAGGCATCTTACTCGTTGAATTTATGAAACACAGCACGACTGTCAATTCTGAAGCCTACTGTGACATATTGAAAAGACTAAGAAGGGCAATTCAAAACAAGTGTCCTGGTCTTCTGACATCTACTGTTGTGATTCTACATGATGCTTGCCCGCACACAGCTCAAAGAACAAATGAACTTTTGGCCAGTTTGACCATCCCCCCTACAGCCTGGACTTAGCTCCCAGTGATTTTCATTTGTTCCCATACATGAAACAGTGGCTTGCATCTCAGCGCTTTGCCAATGATGAAGAGCTTCATCACGCCGTGACGGGTTGGCTACGTTCACAGGCGGCAGAGTTTTATGCAGAGGATATTCCAAAGACTGTTAAAAGGTATGACAAGTGATTGAATTTGTTCGGAGAATATGTGAAACAATAGAAAAAATGTAGTTTTCAGATATAATAATAAATTTTTTATATCTCAACTGTTTAATTTTTATTTCCAAATGGAGGTTACTTTCTGGACATTCCTTGTATATCTGTTCATAAGACAGCTGATATGATATAAGAATTATTGCTATCTATTATCCACTTGATTCATGAACACCTTGAAGATAAGATTCATTGCTACAGCAACCATTTCTTAGAAACCACCACAGTTGGCAAGTGTGTAATAGAGTTAATAGTTTCAATATGTGATATTATAATACTGTTGAGTCTTAATCTAAAAGAAAACTTAAACTAAACCAGATACAAATTCAAGAGCGAAAGAAACTTTTGTTGACATTGCCGTGCATGAGACTCACCCATGTGACGGTAATGGTGTTCCTGGTGCCGAGTGTTTGTGGTTTACTGTTGGATTTGATACACTCGAGTCTGACGCTGAGCGACTCAGTGAATCCTCTTCCCCTCCAGAACCTCCGCTGTTCCTGAAACAATTTCTCTATGTCAACTATAAAAACTATTTTAGAGTAAGCAGCTCTCTCTGTGGTTGAGTGTTCAGCTCTCTGGCTTCACAACTCAGAAGTTCCAGGTTTAGTTCCTGGCTGTATGGGGTGCAACTACAAGCATTTTGTATCAAAATAAGTATAAATGCAATTGTAGTTCATTGTAAAACTCAATGGAACATTTGCAAATTTCTGACAAGTTACATTCACATGCTAATGGCTTCATTGCCAGATGCAAGGCACTAGAAAACAACATTCACAGACTTTCTCTGTCACTACTGTTCATTTTCACACATCCTCTACAAACAACTCTTGCAAAAGTTTATTACTTTCTCTATTACGTACAATAGCAGGCTAATTATTGTATATTACACCAAACATTCTTAATTGACACGTCACCACAATTCCATGTTTTGGGAACCCTTGAATCTAAAAACACTTTTAGAAAAAGGAGTGTGGTTGGTGTGTGTGCATGTGTTTGAACAGTGCAATTAAAACACAAAGATTTCATTAAATACCAAAGTTGGTATCTACATTTGACCGCCTCTGTAAGTGCAACGGTAGCACTCCTACCTCTGATGCAGAGGACTTGGTTCGATCCCCAGTACCAGTGTGGGGATTTTTCCCCTGCTGGGAGATCTGGCATCGGATGCATTCAGCCTCGTTAGGTCCCGGAGGGGCTGACTGAGGAACTACTCCAGGTTGCAAAGGCCACATAACCAGCTGGGAGGGCTTGGACCACTTACCACATCCCACCCTCCAGTACTACACCCTACTCATGATATCTGTAGTGGACTAAGGTGAGAAATGCAGCAGCTTCAGTACATAAAGGCTGTTGCTCTAGGAGGGGGGGGGGGGGGCATTCAAGGATGTCACACAAAGATTTTCTAGAAAATCACCTCGTCCCAGACTACTCTTTACTTGGAACATTTTTAGAAAATTTAATTTTCTCAAAAATAGCCCTAATGATTTTAATTAAAATATCATATATTTAAGATATTTTCATGACAAATGTCATGTATATGCTGAATTTTCTGTGAATATTCTCTGAAGTTCTCTTCATTCTCAATGACTTTTGTATAACTGGCAAACTGTAAGAGATACACAAAATATTACTACATAAAACATGTGCTTAGATCTCAAAGATATATCCGCATATCAGGCTGATCAGTCAGATGAAGAATTTAAGGCTGTATAGTTGGCCTGGCTTCTTTGATTCTAGTTTTGGGGTAGATTGACAACTTTATCAAACTTGTAACCACACTGTTCACACTTTAGGGCTGGGGAAGCAAGTAACCCACAACAAATGACACAACAATGTTGTCGCTTTTTGCCATTCCTAGATTAGGCATAATGGTAAAAGTTACCTTTCTCCTTTTCTTTGTAATGCCACAATTACCAACAGCAATAATAATAATAATAATAATAATAATAATAATAATAATAATAATAATAATAATAATAATAATAATAATAATAATAATACTAACAATAGTAACAACAACAACAACAACAACAACAATAATAATAATAATAATAATAATAATAATAATAATAATAATAATAATAATAATAATAATAATAATAATAGTTTATTCACCATTTGGTAATTACAATAATTACAATAGGCTTCGTCCGTAACTTACAACTAATGAAACAAACAGAGATATATATACACTGAAGGGATCGTAATATTTACATATGTTTTACAAGTCATGTTTACTTATATCTAAGTATTCTTGAGTGCTGTAGAAAGGAGTTTTTGCTAGCCATTTATATATTTTTTCCTTAAATCTTTGAATATTTGTACTGCGTGTTTCTAAAGGAAGTGAATTAAATATTTTTATACCATTTAACTTGTAGTACTTTGAGGACTTGTGCAGTCTGAGATGTGGTGTTCCACTCTGTTCCGGTTTCTTGTGTTGTATGTGTGTATTTCACTTCTGGTATTATAATTTTCTTTGACATATACAAGCACATCATATAGGTATAGATTAACAACAGTCAGTATTTCTAGCGTTTTAAAAAGTGGCTTACAGAGATCAGTTTTAATAGCAGCAGCAGCTAGGCTATCTAAATCTCAAAAGTACTTTGCATGCAAGTAATTAATTAGTTCAGCTAGTTCTACACCTCTAGTGTATAAATAAGATTGAAGCTATTATTTATTTATGCCAACAAACTTACTGTTGGTGTTTTTAAACACACAAGCCATGTGTGGGCAAAGTTTGAAAGGTAGAACTGGAACTTAGAAATTCAGTGCCACAACTGGGATTTGAACCACAGACCTTCCGCTTACCGGGCGGCTGCTCTACCACTGAGCTATTGTGACAAACTGCCAGAATGGCATTAAATCCTCAAACCAGAATTGAATTTTAAGTTCCAGTTCTACCTTTCAAAGATTGAAGCTGTTTGACAGCTAAGCCATATTTGTTGACAGTCAGAATCACAACATTCTATGAGGGATTAGAGAGGAAATATCTTTCGTCCGTCTACACATATGGAAGTAAATGTAGGAGGCACTTCCTAATGGAACTTAACAAATAAAGACAAAGTTAATAAACATAAAAATCCTAATGCTTTATCTGGGACAGTGGGGTATAATGGATCAAAAATATAAAACTGAAAGTTAAAAAGTTCAACACATGTTTTTACTTTCTCTACTATGTATAGTAAGTAGAGGAAGTGTTGTATTCCACGTTGAGATTTCACCAAACAATGTTTTGAGGCCCCCTGAATACATAAAAAGAGTACTTTTAGAAAAAGGTGTGTGTGTGTGTGTGCATGCGTGTGTGTGTGCATGTGTGTGTGATGTGCGTGTGCGTGTGCGTGTGCGTGTGTGTGTGTGTGTGTGTGTGTCTGTCAGTCTGTGAATAGCATAACTGAAAAAGGTAAAGTCCGTTAAAACCAAAATTGGTATTTAAGTTTAATGTCTTTCAAGGATGCAACACGAAGATTTTGAAGAAAACTGCTCCACCCTAAATTACCCTTTACATGGAAACTTTTTAGAAAATTTAGATTTTATCAAAAATGGCTAATGATTTTGATTAACATGCCTTATTAAGATATTCTGATAAGAAAAGAAATGTATGAGAGGTAGAACTGGAACTTAAAAATTCAATGCCACAACTGGGATTTGAACCACAGACCTTCCGCTTGCCGGGCGGACGCTCTAACCACTGAGCTATTGTGACAAACTGCCAGAATGGCATTAAATTCTCAAACCAGTTCGTATTTCTCCTGGTAAACCACAAAGGCAGTCTCACATCAGAGACAAATTACCCCAATGGTGACTTACTATTGTAAGTACTTTATATCCCAGGATTAAATAACCTTCACATGGTAATTGTTATTTATTTATGCCAACAAACTTACTGTTGGTGTTTTTAAACACACAAGCCGTGTGTGGGCAAAGTTTGAGAGGTAGAACTGGAACTTAAAAATTCAATGCCACAACTGGGATTCAATCAGTAAGTTTGTTGGCATAAATAAATAATAATTACCATCTGAAGATTATTCAATGCTGGGATATAAAGTACTTACAATAGTAAGTCACCATTGGGGTAATTTGTCTCTGATGTGAGACTGCCTTTGTGGTTTACCAGGATAAATATGAACTGGTTTGAGAATTTAATGCCATTCTGGCAGTTTGTCACAATAGCTCAATGGTTAGAGCAGCCGCCTGGTAAGTGGAAGGTCTGTGGTTCAAATCCCAGTTGTGGCATTGAATTTTTAAGTTCCAGTTCTACCTCTCAAACTTTGGCCACACACGGCTTGTGTGTTTAAAAACACCTACAATAAGTTTGTTGGCATAAATAGATAGAAATGTATATTCAGAATTTTCTGGTTGTAGACCATTAAGTCCTATTCACTCAGAATGACTTTTGTGTAACTGGTAAACCATTAGAGATAGACCAAATCTTACTATACAAAACATGTAAATCTTGCTAAACACACAATGTATGTCCAAATAAATTTGTTTATAGTGTGAACCACTTCAGAGACATTCCTTATTAATTGTGCAAGGTTTGGAAAACAAACTTTCTTCAAATGGAACATAATTACTCATTTTTATATACTAGTCATACAAAGAGAATGGAATTTGAAGCCGCAAATTATTTGACTATCAGTCAAAATCTAGTGTACTCCCATATTCCCCTTGTACCTACAAGGAAATAACCAACAAGATAATTTCTGCAAATGCTTATATCAAGTAACAGAAGATATAGGAAGAAGTGTTTGTAACAATGGTTAGTAAACGAGTACAGAAAGTCATGTGAGCACAACACATTAGATTTTTAACAAAGGTTTCAGCCGTGACAGTTCTCTCATTTAATATTATTTAATTTTGATAATGCTTGTCTAACGACAATGTTTAACCAAGAATAATGAGCAACTTCCAGTATATAAAATTACACATGACTATTATTATTATTATTATTATTATTATTATTATTATTGTTATTGTTGTGCAGTGGATTTCTTACACTTACTTCGTACAGAACAAGGCATTTCACTGTGTCGCGGTTGGGGCTCATTTGCAGTGAAGCGTTCATTTGTTGCGCTGGAAGAAGCGCAAGGTATTTCACGCACTTCTGGATGCAATTCACTTAGATCCACGTGCTCATTTGGTGCAAAAGATGAAACATATTGCCATGGTCTCCATGTGATGTTATGAGGCAGTATTTATCTACACTAAATTTAAAACTTGAATTACTAGAAACTACGCCTTATGCAGAATTCAAACAATCACTTTGAACTAATACAAAGAACAGCAGGTCAAACTCTTGGCAACATGGGAGAACCCTGGGGAGGTTGTAAAACCTTCACATCACGGGCGGAAACAGGGTACTTTGTGAGCAACTGTAAAGCCAACTTTCATGGGAACTATACCAGCATGTTGCCATGTAGCTCGGTAGTTAAGAGCAGTTGCATATAGAGTGGAAGACCCATGCTTATAAAATCTCAAAGACTACCTTTCCAGATCTGGGAAGGTTAAGGAAATGTTACCTGTGATGTCTGTTGAGATGTCCTCCATTCAGATGATGGCCCGGAGCCACTCCCTTGTTGTGATGTCGACTGGGAGCTGACGGAGACACTGATAGCACCTTGTTGTCCATCGCCTCCTCCAGATAGCTCTGATATTTCTGTAACTCCTGTCTCAGTTTATCCAGTTTGTGTCCACTCTCGTTGAGTTGCCCTTCTATTGACATGGGGTCGCCTAGCGCCGGGTTCTGCTCATACACACCCTTCATCTTCATCAGTCCATCCCTAGAAACACAAATATTACTACAGGCACCACACAACCAAAGCAATGTATTAAGGACTTCAACAAAATGTGCCTGTGAGAAAGGACGGGGAGGGCCCAAGTAAACTAACTGCTGTGATGGCATGCTTCATGCTGACAGCATTAATTAGACTCTGCTTCTCATCCTTAAAGAAGAAAAACAAAAATAAACAAACAAAAAAGGACTATAGAATTTTTATATTTTATAGAAAGGTTTAATATTTTTACAATATATAACAACTATAAATCTGTCTTATTATTTAAGGTTAGTATATTATGAAACTAAGAAAAACCTAACATCTTAACATACTTTTGGAACCAATTGGAACTGACATTCCGAAGGGACATAATAATTCCAGAAAATTATATACACTAAGACTATAACATAAAAAAAGAAGCCCAACTATTAAAACAGGTCCACAGGAAGCTGGTTCACTACTGAGCCTCATGCAGTCTCCATAAAATGCACTACATCCACGAGACCAACAGCAACTTCTTGATGATGCCTAAGTGAGGGTTTGTCGTCTCACTCTACCAAGATCTCCGTGTAAATATGCTACAGCAGCCACCGAGGTGTGTATATGCCAAATATAGAAGACACTCAGCACAGAAAGTGAAGGTCTGCACCTTCAATTCCAAGCAGTCAATTTTATGTATCTGATTTATTGAAACCTTGGTCCACTCTTTTAAATACTTGAGACAGAATATTAGAAGACCCCAAAAGAAAATCGTTCATGTAAATGTTTGTTAAAGGTGTAATTCGTTTTTTAATATATGTGTATAAATATTAGAATTGTTTGTGTTCCATAATAAAGATAGGAGACGATAATTGGAATCACTTCCCTAACGAGAAAGAACTATTTGCACGGATGAATACCGCGGATGAATAAAAAAAAAAGGTGGTGTGTCGCGTCAAAAGGACGCCAAGAAACAGTTCAATAGCGTGGGTATCTCTGAGGTAGACGGACCTGTTTTTATGTGTACGCGTCATGAAATGGTATAAGTGAATGTACTAAGTGTTTAGAGACCTTTAATTAAATCTTGGCGATGTTAAGGAAGTTGATCCACTAAAATAAAACTTTCTACTGTGATGTGATTTAAAAATTGTGAACAAGAAAGTGCAAATAAAATGTGTGACTAAAGTTGAACCCAAGTGTATGTTCATTCCATCCGTTACCACGACCTTGTAGATAGAAAAGAGTCTCATAGCACAGCCCATTCCATTAGTAACTCATTAAAAACAGCACCATACTGATAACTTAAGTTTCCCTCATCCAGCAAAGTGTAATTTTGTGAGGAAAAGTAATTTAGAATGGCTAAAATGTTCAGTGCAGTAAACACTGTAAGTTGTGTTGGATAATGTTAATAAGAACCAACATCATCTTTGTGCTTACTGCAATGGAGAACAAAAACCCTTTAAACTGGTTGTGTGGCATTTTGTTCGTCTGCATCCTTGGTGCTTGTTGCTGTTTGACGCTATCACAGAAAGGCATGACTCAAACCATACAACATTTGCCACCATCGTTGTCCATACAAGGAAACTATCCATCACTTGTCGTAGTTCATGTTGAGAAATGCAGGCAATTTCCTGGCAAGGGTGTGTGGGTTTGTCTTACACTTTATGTTTTAAGTTACTCCAGAGATAGAAATTGCAGCGAGCTTAGGTTGGGGTACTGAGGGAGCCATAAATCTCTACTAATAGTTCTGCACTGAAAATACTTGTAATTGTTCTCATCAAAAGATTGGCTGTATAAGCTGTTCCAGAACCTTGCTGAAAAAAGGCAAAAATCACGCTCTGTTACTTCTCTAAAAAAAGAGGCAAAATTGTATGTATTCATGTATGTAAGGCTGCCAACTGTTGATTTAAAAAAAATTGGACTTATAACTCAGAACTTGTTCATGATGTACCCCTTGATGTTGAAAAAATTAGGTATGGTGCGCCATTAGTAGAGATACGATTTCTACCTCTGAGATAAACCCACACACCCTGGAAGAATTAAAACAAAATACCCACCAGGAAATTGACAGCATTTCTCAACGTGAGCTACAGTGAGTGATGGATAGTTTTCTAAGGAGGTGCCAAAAATGTATGCACAACAGTGGCCAGTTTCAGCATCTCCTTACATGAAGTTGGTAATTAAAGCCTCTAAAAGAAGTTTTAAAACTGCTGTATGCTTTCATCTGTGACATTCTATGATAGTGGCAGATGGCAATTAGCACCAAGGATGCAGACAGGCAAAGTAACACACAGTCAATTTGGAGATTTTTGGCTCTCCCACTAGTTAGAATTCGACTATCAACACACAACAAACACTTCAATTCCTGTTGTGCCAGCCATGCACCCAAACAAAAGATTGTCATTTACTGCATGTTGTTTGAATGAATGATTTGTCTTTAACCTCAGGCATGAATGACCTAGTTATCGATGGGACTCACCAACACACTCACTCAACCCCACCACTCATTCACCCTGCCATCTCTCTCATTCTGCCACCACTCATTCACCCTGCTATCTCTCTCTCTCTGCCACCACCTCACCAACACACTCACTCACTCAACCCTACCACTCATTCACCCTGCCATCTCTCTCATTCTGCCACCACTCATTCACCCTGCTATCTCTCTCATTCTGCCACCACTCATTCAACCTGCCATCTCTCTCATTCTGCCACCACTCATTCACCCTGCTATCTCTCTCATTCTGCCACCACTCATTCAACCTGCCATCTCTCTCATTCTGCCACCACTCATTCACCCTGCTATCTCTCTCATTCTGCCACCACTCATTCAACCTGCCATCTCTCTCATTCTGCCACCACTCATTCACCCTGCTATCTCTCTCTCTCTGCCACCACCTCACCAACACACTCACACCTACCACTCCCTCTCTGACATCACCTCACCACCACTCACCCACACACTCAACTCTACCACTCACTCACCCAGCCACTTTCTCTCTCTGCCAATTCACCAACACTCACCTACCCACTCACTGAACCCTACCACTCACCCAGCCACTTTCTCTCTCTGCCAATTCACCAACACTCACCTACCCACTCACTGAACCCTACCACTCACCCAGCCACTTTCTCTCTCTGCCAATTCACCAACACTCACCTACCCACTCACTGAACCCTACCACTCACTCACCCAGCCACTCTCTGACATCACCTCACCAACACTCACCCACACACTCAACTCTACCACTCACTCACCCAACCACTTTCTCTCTCTGCCAATTCACCAACACTCACCTACCCACTCACTGAACCCTACCACTCACCCAGCCACTTTCTCTCTCTGCCAATTCACCAACACTCACCTACCCACTCACTCAACCCTACCACTCACCCAGCCACTTTCTCTCTCTGCCAATTCACCAACACTCACCTACCCACTCACTGAACCCTACCACTCACTCACCCAGCCACTCTCTGACATCACCTCACCAACACTCACCCACACACTCAACTCTACCACTCACTCACCCAACCACTTTCTCTCTCTGCCAATTCACCAACACTCACCTACCCACTCACTGAACGCTACCACTCACTCACCCAGCCACTCTCTGACACCACCTCACCAACACACTCACCCACACACTCAACTCTACCACTCACTCACCCAGCCACTTTCTCTCTCTGCCAATTCACCAACACTCACCTACCCACTCACTGAACCCTACCACTCACTCACCCAGCCACTCTGACATCACCTCACCAACACTCACCCACACACTCAACTCTACCACTCACTCACCCAGCCACTTTCTCTCTCTGCCAATTCACCAACACTCACCTACCCACTCACTGAACCCTACCACTCACCCAGCCACTTTCTCTCTCTGCCAATTCACCAACACTCACCTACCCACTCACTGAACCCTACCACTCACCCAGCCACTTTCTCTCTCTGCCAATTCACCAACACTCACCTACCCACTCACTGAACCCTACCACTCACCCAGCCACTTTCTCTCTCTGCCAATTCACCAACACTCACCTACCCACTCACTGAACCCTACCACTCACTCACCCAGCCACTCTCTGACATCACCTCACCAACACTCACCCACACACTCAACTCTACCACTCACTCACCCAACCACTTTCTCTCTCTGCCAATTCACCAACACTCACCTACCCACTCACTGAACCCTACCACTCACCCAGCCACTTTCTCTCTCTGCCAATTCACCAACACTCACCTACCCACTCACTCAACCCTACCACTCACCCAGCCACTTTCTCTCTCTGCCAATTCACCAACACTCACCTACCCACTCACTCAACCCTACCACTCACCCAGCCACTTTCTCTCTCTGCCAATTCACCAACACTCACCTACCCACTCACTCAACCCTACCACTCACCCAGCCACTTTCTCTCTCTGCCAATTCACCAACACTCACCTACCCACTCACTGAACCCTACCACTCACCCAGCCACTTTCTCTCTCTGCCAATTCACCAACACTCACCTACCCACTCACTGAACCCTACCACTCACCCAGCCACTTTCTCTCTCTGCCAATTCACCAACACTCACCTACCCACACACTCAACTCTACCACTCACTCACCCAGCCACTTTCTCTCTCTGCCAATTCACCAACACTCACCTACCCACTCACTGAACCCTACCACTCACCCAGCCACTTTCTCTCTCTGCCAATTCACCAACACTCACCTACCCACACACTCAACTCTACCACTCACTCACCCAGCCACTTTCTCTCTCTGCCAATTCACCAACACTCACCTACCCACTCACTGAACCCTACCACTCACCCAGCCACTTTCTCTCTCTGCCAATTCACCAACACTCACCTACCCACTCACTCAACTCTACCACTCACTCACCCAGCCACTTTCTCTCTCTGCCAATTCACCAACACTCACCTACCCACTCACTGAACCCTACCACTCACCCAGCCACTTTCTCTCTCTGCCAATTCACCAACACTCACCTACCCACTCACTGAACCCTACCACTCACCCAGCCACTTTTTCTCTATGTCAATTCACCAACACTCACCTACCCACTCACTGAACCCTACCACTCACTCAGCCACTTTCTCTCTCTGCCAATTCACCAACACTCACCTACCCACTCACTGAACCCTACCACTCACCCAGCCACTTTCTCTCTCTGCCAATTCACCAACACTCACCTACCCACTCACTCAACCCTACCACTCACCCAACCACTTTCTCTCTCTCTGCCAATTCACCAACACTCACCTACCCACTCACTCAACCCTACCACTCACCCAGCCACTTTCTCTCTCTGCCAATTCACCAACACTCACCTACCCACTCACTGAACCCTACCACTCACCCAGCCACTTTCTCTCTCTGCCAATTCACCAACACTCACCTACCCACACACTCAACTCTATCACTCACTCACCCAGCCACTTTCTCTCTCTGCCAATTCACCAACACTCACCTACCCACTCACTCAACCCTACCACTCACCCAGCCACTTTCTCTCTCTGCCAATTCACCAACACTCACCTACCCACTCACTCAACCCTACCACTCACCCAGCCACTTTCTCTCTCTGCCAATTCACCAACACTCACCTACCCACTCACTGAACCCTACCACTCACCCAGCCACTTTCTCTCTCTGCCAATTCACCAACACTCACCTACCCACACACTCAACTCTACCACTCACTCACCCAGCCACTTTCTCTCTCTGCCAATTCACCAACACTCACCTACCCACTCACTGAACCCTACCACTCACCCAGCCACTTTCTCTCTCTGCCAATTCACCAACACTCACTTACCCACTCACTGAACCCTACCACTCACTCACCCAGCCACTCTCTGACATCACCTCACCAACACTCACCCACACACTCAACTCTACCACTCACTCACCCAACCACTTTCTCTCTCTGCCAATTCACCAACACTCACCTACCCACTCACTGAACCCTACCACTCACCCAGCCACTTTCTCTCTCTGCCAATTCACCAACACTCACCTACCCACTCACTGAATCCTACCACTCACCCAGCCACTTTCTCTCTCTGCCAATTCACCAACACTCACCTACCCACTCACTCAACCCTACCACTCATTCACCCAGCCACTTTCTCTCTCTGCCAATTCACCAACACTCACCTACCCACTCACTGAACCCTACCACTCATTCACCCAGCCACTTTCTCTCTCTGCCAATTCACCAACACTCACCTACCCACTCACTCAACCCTACCACTCACCCAGTCACTTTCTCTCTCTGCCAATTCACCAACACTCACCTACCCACTCACTCAACCACTCACTCACCCAGCCACTTTCTCTCCCTGCCAATTCACCAACACTCACCTACCCACTCACTCAACCCTACCACTCATTCACCCAGCCACTTTCTCTCTCTGCCAATTCACCAACACTCACCTACCGACTCACTCAACCCTACCACTCACCCAGCCACTTTCTCTCTCTGCCAATTCACCAACACTCACCTACCCACTCACTCAACCCTACCACTCATTCACCCAGTCACTTTCTCTCTGACACCACCTCACCAACACACTCACACCTACCACTACCTCTCTGACACCACCTCACCACCACTCACCCACCCACTCAACTCTACCACTCACTCACCCAGCCACTCTCTGACACCACCTCACCAACACACTCACCCACCGACTCACTCAGCCACTCACCAACCATTTCATTCACTCTCACCCTGCCATTCACCCACTGCTTCCCATCCACTCACTCACTGCCTTCCATCCACTCACACAGCCACTCACGCACCACCTCAGGCACTCACTGCCTCCCATCCACTCACTCAGCCACTCACCCAACCACTCAATCACTCTCTGCCTTCCCTACACTCACTCAGCCACTCAATCACTTACTGCCCTCCATACACTCACTCAGTCACTCACCCAACCACTCAATCACTCTCTGCCTTACATACACTCACTCAGTCACTCACCCAACCACTCAATCACTCTCTGCCTTCCATACACTCACTCAGCCACTCAATCACTTACTGCCTTCCATACACTCACTCAGCCACTCACCCAACCACTCAATCACTCTGCCTTCCATACACTCACTCAGCCACTCAATCACTTACTGCCTTCCATACACTCACTCAGCCACTCACCCAACCACTCAATCACTCTCTGCCTTCCATACACTCACTCAGTCACTCACCCAACCACTCAATCACTCTCTGCCTTCCATACACTCACTCAGCCACTCAATCACTTACTGCCTTCCATACACTCACTCAGCCACTCAATCACTCTCTACCTTCCATACACTCACTCAGCCACTCAATCACTTACTACCTTCCATACACTCACTCAGTCACTCACCCAACCACTCAATCACTCTCTGCCTCTGCCTTCCATACACTCACTCAGCCACTCAATCACTCTCTGCCTTCCGTACACTCACTCAGTCACTCACCCAACCACTCAATCACTCTCTGCCTTTCATACACTCACTCAGCCACTCAATCACTTACTACTTTCCATACACTCACTCAGCCACTCACCCAACCACTCAATCACTCTCTGCCTTTCATACACTCACTCAGCCACTCAATCACTCTCTGCCTTCCATACACTCACTCAGTCACTCACCCAACCACTCAATCACTCTCTGCCTTCCATACACTCACTCAGTCACTCACCCAACCACTCAATCACTCTCTGCCTTCCATACACTCACTCAGTCACACTCTCTGCCAACTCATCAACACACTCACCCAACCACTCACTCACTGCCTTTCATCTGCTCACTCAGCCACTTACTCACCACCTCAGTTACCCAGTGCCTCCCATCCACTCAACCACTCACTCACCACTTCAGTCACCCACTGCCTCCCATTCATTCAGTCACTTAACCACTCATTCACTTGCTACCTCCCTATACTCACCCAACCACTCATTCATTCACTGCCTCCCATCCACTCACTCACCCTTGCCATTCACTCACTGCCTCCCATCCACTCAGCCACTCCCACCTCATTCACTCACTCATGGGCAGTAGTGCACATTATTAGCAGATCCTTCTGGAACAAATCGACCGGAAAAAGAAGAATAAAGTATATCTGCTGTTCATCAAAAGTGTCACCGATCGCATTCAGTAAGTTCTCAAAAAACACGATATCCAGGCCATCTACAAACCCACACAGCAAATACAGAACATGCTACGTTCAACAAAAGATACAAAAGATCCACTCTCGTCTGCAGGTGTTTACCGAATTCCCTGCTCATGTGGCTCTGTGTATATAGGGACCACTCAACGTACAGTAAACACACGCATTAAGAACACATTATACAGTATTCAGACACAGTGGTCCTATCTTCCACAGTACATTATTACATCCGTTTAAGTCGAGAAGCTATAGAGATCCACAAACATAACAACTTCAATAGAAAGGAAGAAACCAAATGCCTAAATAAAGCCTGGCATCCAGCATTACAAAAAGCACGCAGGAAACCTGACCGTCAACAAATCCAGGACCATATGCCGCCAACAGCCTCAACATCAAGCATAGACTATAGAAGCAGCAACCCAGCCGCCGCAGCAGCCATACCAATAATCCAAGACTGGGGCAACCAGGAACTAGCTCCGCCCACCCGCGCCAAATGTATAAAGCCTGTGAAGCCAAAAGGCTCCGATGACATGCCCAACTTAATAAGAACGGACAAATACATCTACGCAGATGATACTGCCCTAGTAACACAGTCCACCCAACCACGCATTATCCATCAACGGCTCCAAAATGCCTTAAATACGCTTGAGCCCTGGTTCTCCAAATGGAGAATAAAAGTAAATGCTCGAAAAACTCAAGCAATAATTTTCACCAAAAGAATCCTACATAGGAAGGATCAGCGTGTCCTCCAGCTGCTAATGTACCAAGGCGAAGGTATTGACTGGAAGGACCAAGTGACCTACTTAGGTCTAGTTATGGACCAAGGCCTCACTTGGAGCAAGCACATCTCCAACATCAGAGCCAAGGCAAACGTTCAGCTAAATAGACTATACCCAATAATCAACATAAATAGCCAACTCAAAATAAACATGGGTCTTACTCTATACAAAACACTCCTAAGACCAATAATAACGTACGCAGCCCCGGTATGGGAATATGCTGCCAAAACACACGTAAACAAATTACAAATGCTCCAAAACAGAATTATAAGAATAATAGCAAAACAACCGCCGGTAGCACCGGCCTATCTCTTACACAAAGAGTTAAAACTGCACACCATTGAAGAATTTATAAAAAGCTTAAGCTTTAACGTATACAAGCGTAAAGACAAAAACGGCAATGACCTAATCCAGCGATTGGGCAACTACAAAACATTGCATAATAAACACAAAAGACTGCTGTCGTTATTCGACAGAACCTTCAGCCTGGGGGATCCCAAAATCGACATTCAAGAACATCTCAATGCACTAATAAGACTTTCATAGAAGCAACATTATTACCCATGACTTGAGGCACAACTTGACATTGGCAGTCCAGCAGTCCTTGCACCTAGTCAAGGCGGCCCAAGGGGGACACAACCCCCCAATAATATTGACACTAGCTAAGAACTTCTGGACATGATTTACAAAATAAATTAGCATAAATATAAGCCCAAACAGTTTGTGTAAAACTTAAGCACTAAAATAATAAGACGCAGCTATAGCGCAGACAATACTAAAAACTCAAGTAGGAATACAATTGACTGACGCAACTATTTGCGACACTAATCACTAAACTATTTCTATATATTCTATATATTCTATATATACTAGTGTTCATTGACTGATGCATACACATGCGCCCATTAATACAATTCAATAAGACGCCCTCCCCTATTGGAGGTCAGATTAAAAACAAAGAATACTGCTAAGTTTAAGTCTTTCAAAATGAATTCTATGTCCTCATGTTTCAGGATGTAACACACCGTGACGGCGTTTCCATCCGGAAACGAACCTTAATCCTTAACTAATCCCACACCATGACTTCGCCATGGCGTAGACAGGGCCTCGGTCATGTTTACGTCCGGCCACCCAATTTCACCTGGCGACGGCCACACGGCCAGCCAACACATGTTCTCCTTTGAATCCGCAGGTTCGATTCGCGGTACTGCCGGATATCCTTCCTCGAATTATCTCCGGTGGAGGTTTTTTAGTGTGTAGTACCTTCGGGTGAAGCTCACAGTCCCCACTGTGCCTCCCAGTACAGTGGAACTCCATAAATGGATTTCTCCTCCACTCAAAAAAAAAAAAAAGGCTCCGTGTCCAGGGTTCGTTCGATTCGCAGCGAGGACTCCAAGCTGTGAACATCTACGGAGGAGAACTTCGAGACTTCGCAGCAAAGAAGCTGCCACCGCTGGATTAATCGGTTGTGGTAGCAATACCAAAACCGGCAGCTCGGGCATTGTCGCGGTTTTACCGAAGACCCTGCTAAAGCTCTGCTTGGCATTTTACAGCTTGGATGAGTAGAAGGATACGGCCAAAGCAAGCAATCATAAGATTCGCTTAAGCGCCTTTCGGGGTCTGGCCCTCTATCTTTCGTGCTTCTTAGCGCTCACTATCTGTACTTTCTTTACTCTTCTCTTTTCCTCTTTCTCTATGTAGGTTTAAGACCCCCGTAGGTTCTTAACCCCCTTTTTTGACTCTTTGCTTTTAACTTCTTTTTCTAAACACACACATACACACACACACGCACGCGCACACACACACTACCATGGCTAAGAGCGGCAAGACTGCGCTAACTGCCAAATCTTCACCCACCAAAACCAAAACGAGGAGCAAAAACCTTACTAAATCCAACACCCCGTCTCCTTCTCGTCCTAAAACACCCCCGCCTTCTAAACCTGACACCTCTTCTCCGTCAAGCGCTCAACCTGTCGTCACACCCTTGATACCCCCCCTCCTTGCACTGCCTCGATACCTACTCCTACCTGGCCCTCTTCGCCTAAACCATGCTCCTCACATACACAGCCACAAACATTAACACTACACCCGACAGCCAGGATAAAAGAACTGACTTAGCGCCAATTTATGTCAGCAAAAGCCAGGCCGCGACACTAAGACAACTAACACATGACATTGACAAGAGTTGCACCTTTAAATACAACTACACTGTCAACACAGCGCGAAACTCCGGAGATTTTGTTTTTAAAATGTTCTCACTAGGTGACTACCAGACTTTGGAAAAACACCTGAAAAGCACCAGCGTACAGCATTACCTAATCCCCCACCCTGAGGAAAGGACTGCCCGCTTTGTAATTAAAGGCCTGTACGCTGAATACTCCGGAGAGGAAGTTAAAGAAGACTTGGCACTCTGCGGGTTTCAGGCCATTAGACCCATACAGATGAGAAGGCGCACTAGGGATAGGTCCCCCCTGCCAATGTTCCTAATCGAACTGCAGGATACTGAAGAAAACAGAAAAATTCTAGATTTGAAATACCTGGCACACTTCAGAATTCATGTAGAGGTCTATAGGACTGCCACAACCCCAAAGCACTGCTCACGCTGCCAACAATTCTGGCATGTGAAGAAAGACTGCAGGTCCCCTACTCCCATATGCGCCAAATGCACAGGACATCACTACTCCGGAACATGCACGGTTCCTCCTAGGGAACGCAAATGCATTTTATGTGGCGCTGAGTGCCATGGTGCAACCTGGTGCGGTTGCACCAAATACTACGCAGCGTCTTCTAAACTGGTGAACACAAATAACACCCGTGCGCAGCCCGTTAGGTCCCATAGACAGAGAACACAGTTTTTATATTCTCAGGCTGCTGCACAAAATACTAATACGGAATGGTTCATTAGAAATCCAAAAGGTCGGTCGCGACCGGCACCCTTAGAAGAACCATCCGTGATAGAGCAGCCCCGGATCAACTCCGAGGCTAGCCCTACCAGAAGCGAGCAACCCCCACAAATCACACAAGGCCCCCCCCCCACTAAGACAGGCCCCATCCAGGCAGTTGCGCCTTCCGCAACTGCAAAGTCGCTCCAGCCCCTCCCCCGCAGAAGGCGGGACCCTTCCACAGCGCTCTGCTCACTAGTGAAGTCACTAGGCATGTAGACTCACGAAGTGCCGCTTCACCAGGTGGAAGAACAACTATCAGAAATATGTGGCATGCTCTCACAACCCGGGAACAACATTATACAGACTGCATTCTTCATCACACAACTCACTGACAACATTCGCCAATATGGATATAGGTAAATCAGACACCTGGAATTGTAATGGCATTCGTAAAAGATCAAAAGAACTAGCAGACTTTTTACAAACACATTCAATACAGATTGCATTATTAAACGAAACACATTTAAACCTAAATCACCATTTTTCCGTTCCCGAATTTCAAATTTATAGAAATGACCGCGACCGCAGAGGAGGCGGAACAGCAATAGTTATTCAAAACAATATCAATCATTATAGAATTAATTCTCCAACCTTAACTCGCGCCGAAAGCACGGCTATTAAACTTAATATCCACAACATGGATATAGTTATAGCCTCAGTTTGTAATCCCCGGGGGACATAGATATAGACGACATCAGTAAAATTTAATAGGACCCAGAGTTTTTGCTGTGGGAGATTATAACTACAAACATCATCTATGGAATTGCATAAATCCCAATCCACAAGGGACTAAATTACTTAATTACATTAACAGCACAAACTTCCTAATTTCAGGCCCGGATGAACCAACATTCATTCCTCATTTGCCGAACAATACGCCTGACATCCTAGATATCGCTCTTTTAAATAATATTCCTCATGACACGGACTTCAGAGTCCTACAGGAGCTGACATCAGATCATTTGCCTGTTTTAATAACAATTAATGCTCCTATCGCATTTAAACCAGCTACTCTAACTTTTAACTATAACCAAGTAGACTGGGTAGAATTTAAAGACACAGTAGACCACTATCTGCCTGATATGCAAATAAACTCAGCAGCAGAGCAAGATGCGGCAATTAATAAACTTGAAACCGCAATAAAAATAGCCACCACTGCCTGCGTGCCCCTAAGGCGGCAGCAGACTATTGCTAGATTTCCTCATGACATAAAAGTCCTACAACAAGCACAAAACAAAGCCAGACGCAAATGGCAAAGAACTAGAAACGTCCTACATCGAATCGAATATTTCAAGGCGCGAGACCTAACTAATGAACGCGCGCGAACATATATCCAAAATGAATGGAATAATACGTTAGAAAATCTAAATCCCCAACAAATTTCAACATGGTGAATAGCCAAATGCCTTACGCGAACACGAACGAACGAACATTCCTTCACTTCAATTCAACAGCACTATAGCTGAAACTCCTCATGCCAAGGTCGAAGCATTCGCGGACACATTAGAAAATGTATTCTCTCCCAACCCAGTAATCTGGCAAGACAACTTTACACTAGAGGTCGAAAATGAAGTAGAAAACATAGGCCAAACACCAACACATAACAAAATGCGAAGGACTAATCCAGGCGAAATCAGCTGGATTATCAGACATCTGCCCACTAGAAAAGCGCCAGGGCCAGACAAAATTCCAAATATAGTATTAAAAGATCTCCCACAAACAGCTCTCATGCTCTTAGCAGATATTTACAACTTTACACTAGAAAATGGCCGATTTCCCCCAAGTTGGAAGGAAGCCAAAATAATCCTATTTCCCACAGCAAATAAAAACCTAGCACTACCAATCAATTACAGGCCAATTAGCCTACTAAACACACTTAGCAAAGTGCTAGAAAAAGTAATCTTAAAAAGAATCAACAAACACATTCACAAGCACAACATACTGATCCCCGAACAGTTCGAGTTCAGAGCACAACACTCCACTACACTGTAACTTCTTCGAATGACCGAGCAGATAACCAATGGTTTTAACACAAATAGGTCAACAGGCGCCCTATATTTGGATATTGAACGCGCCTTCGATAAAGTATGGCATGCAGGCCTAATCAAAAAGCTCAGATCTTACGCCTTCCCCGATTCTGCTTTAGCCCTAATTAGGGATTACCTCAGTGATCGAAGCTTTCGCACCACTGTGGTAAATGCAGTCTCGGGCGCAAAGCAAATTAAAGCTGGTGTCCCCCCAAGGGAGTTTGTTGGGGCCGACATTATTTAATTTATACATAAATGACATGCCTGAACTATTAAGAACAAACAAATTCATATACGCGGACGATACCGAGATAGTCACACAGTCTACTCAACAGCGAATTATTTATCAACGACTGCAAAATGCACTAAACACGCTTGGTTCTCCAAATGGAGAATCAAAGTAAATGCAAGAAAAACTCAAGCAATAATATTCACAAAAAGACTAACGCACAGACATAACAGGCGTGCCCTTCACCCGTTAACTTACCAAGGCGAAGGAATCGATTGGAAAGACCAAGTAACTTATCTAGGTCTAGTAATGGACCAAGGCCTCACCTGGAATAAGCATATCTCCAAAATCAGGGCCAAGGCCATTGGTCAGTTAAATAAGCTCTACCCAATCTTTAACAAAAACAGCCAACTGAAGGCAAACATGGGTCTTACCTTATATAAGACACTCCTAAGACCTATTCTCACATACGCAGCCCCGGTATGGGGATATGCTGCGAAAACACTTACATAAACTACAGACACTACAAAATAGAATAATAAGAATAATAGCAAAACAACCGCCGGTAGCTCCGGCCTATCTCTTACATAAAGAGCTAAAACTACATTCAATCGAAGAATTCATTAAACGCCTGAACTTCAACATGTATAAACGGAAAGACCAAAACAAAAATGCCCTAATACAACAACTGGGAACATACGACACAGAACTAAGCAAACATAAAAGACCGCTGTCATTATTTGACAGGGCCTTAGGCCTGGGGAGCCAGAAGTAGACATTCAAGAATACCTCAACACTCTTGTAACACTTCCATAGAATATTACCTATAACCATATGGCACAACACAACTGGCAGTTTGCAAAGTCCTTGCTCTAGCCAAGGCGGCCCAGGCGGTTTACCCTCGTACTTATAAGACATTGGCCCACGAATAAAGGACATGATTTTGGAAACAAAATAAAATAAAACTAAATTTTAAAATCACTAATACCTAAATATTAAGCAAACAAACGCAGCTCATAGCGCAGACAAGCTAGCCAAACCAACAATTAGACATATCAACTGACCAAACGCATAAATTTGCGAAGAAAAATACATATAATTAAACCTAACTGTAAGAATATCTCTGACTAACGCATCCAATTGCGCACATGTTACTATTGAATAAGACGCCACCTCCCCTTTGGAGGGGGGGAGGGGGGGGGAAGAAGCTAAGAGCTAAATACTTTATACACATTACCACTTCTTACTACTTGACATCTCCTCTCTCGCAAGAGTACACAACTATTGGGCTAAGACAGCGTTTCCGGGCGGAAACGACACTACTCCTACCAAACCCACACCATGAATTCGCCAGGGCGTGATCAGGGCCTTGGGCATGTTTACGTCCTACCTCCAACTCTCACCCCGGTTAGGCCACACGGCCAACCTACACAATTTCTCCATGACTCCGCAGCTGCTTTTAGCGGCACTGCCGGTCTTCCTCCCCAAATTCTCTCCGGTGGAGGCTTTTTAGTGGGTAGTACCCTCGGGTGAAGCCTACAGTCCCCACTGTGCCTCCCAGCACAGTGGAACTCCATAAATGGATTTTTCCTCCACTCGAAGAAAAAAAAAAAAAAGGCTCCGTGTCAGTCATCACCGAGACTAAGAGAGTGTTAAGGCATCGCCACTGAGGATGTTCGACGCAGCTTCGGACAAAACGTCTGGAAGGAGTTTCCTGACTAGACGACAGCCCACAAGCCCGGATAATCAGTTTCTATATTATATATTCTAGGCCTGCCGTTAGCATCATCTAATGGGGTAGCACAAGTAGAGTTGGGAACACATTCACCTATTATCGGTGCCAAACAAGAAAGTTATTGACAGTTGGCAGTGAAAGAGGGGCGACGTTGCCGCTTATCGCACCTGGTGAACAGCGTGTTAGCATTATGTGTATAAGACGGTTGGATTGCGTTTGGAATGTACAGCATGTATAATTTATATTCGTATTCGAAAACAATAGTAAAATAGTTCATCTACATGCAAAGGATGGAATATGGAAGTATTATATCACTTTAAGGATTAATGTTAACAAAAGAAACATACCTGTGGAATATTGTAATGAGAAATGCCGCTTATATCCGAATCCCTTGCTTGAATCACCCGCAGAAATGACAAACTATTCTATCCTTGCTTCTAAGTCTCCATTTTCCTATGTTGCAGTTAATACACCCTTTGTATCCGTAACCACTTGTTCACAGTTTTCAGCTTTTTATTGATGTAGCTTTATTAAAGACGATGCAGTGAAATGTTTGTTTCGCACAATGTAACCCTTTACTTTGGCCCAAATTAATTAAATCGGAGTACACTAGGAAAGTGTAATTGGGATATGTACCTTACCAAGCACAATTTCATTCGCTTCCGAGTACGTAAAGTTTTTCGTTTGGCTACCTGCCTTTGTCAATATTTTTGGACATAATTATTTACTAAAAGAGTGAGACAGTTGTAAATGCTCACAACATACGCAAATAAACACATAAATACAAGGCAAATAACCACAATAAATAGAATGAATCAAACGAACTTGTTAGCACACACGCAATCTCTGATACAACATTGCAAGCTGGAGCTGGAGGGAGACATTGTGTATATTGCAGGGAAAACAAGATAAGACGCACGGTTTATGTTACTGCTAGTTCGCAGGTCAGGCACATGTTAATGTGTTAAATATCGACAACACCGGTTTAGTTTTAGCGTTGCTATGGAAATATCTTTGCCCTAATTGGTTGCTCTTTTCGTTGCCATGATCGCCAGGATGCATCCATCCCCTCCTGTTCATTAAGACCCTTCCACCACGAGGGTAGCAACAGTCTATTCCCTTCTTATTTGGTGCCGAGTATAGAGTTGAAATTCTCTCAAGGGTAATGAACTATTTATATAGAGTTGCTAATTTGGATTTGGAGGAAAGCAATATTATTAAGGAATGTTTTGTTATGCAAATGAGAAGGGTCTTGGACACAAAAAGTAAGGCAATTGGCGGAACAGATGGGTATGGGACATGTTCGGAGGATTGGGGAATATTGTTATAGGGGCTTTTGGAAAGAAGTACAATCAAGAGTAGAAGATATTGATAGTGCAAGGGAGAAAAGCTCTTTGAGGACATATAGGGAAGTAAAAAACACTGGGGGAGGGAAAAGTACATAGATGTGTGTAATAAGCTAGGGTGAGGACAGGAGTTAGAAATTTGAAAGGTATTAGACATGATAAGGATAAAGGCAAATGCCCAATGTGTGGAGATGATACAGACTGGCAAGGTATACTGTATTGCAAAGAAACAAAAGTATGAAGAGAACAAATTTGGGGAAAAAAGTGGAACAGTTTTAGAGAGGGGGATAGGTGTTACTAATCAAGAAGATGTCTGTAAAAGAAGAAAATAATGTAAGAAGAATAGGTGATTATTTGGAGAAATGGTTAAAAATGAAGCAACAATTAAGGTTGGAGAAACTGGAACAAGGGGCATGTGGCAAGCAGGTAGGAAGGATGCAATGCTAATGTATGTTACTGACCGTGCTGCAGTCTCCTGTTGAATCTTGGCAAGGATATCTTCTACTTTCATCTGTAACTTCTTCTTCCTCTGGTTTGGAGGCAGGTCACTGTAGTCATCCTTGTTTTCCCCGTATGAAGACAAGTTGTTCTGCAGCAGCACACACACAACAACATTCAATAACCCTTGTATTCACAACAACGTCCACATAAAACCACACTAAGCAGTGATACCACAACAAGTACAACTCAAAGCCAGGCAGTGTTGTGTCATTTCTTCTAACCATTATCACTTACAAATTTCACATTTAAATATTATTGTACAAGTGGAAAACCTCAATTAAAAGTTTTCCCTTAAGCGCAACTATCAAGCAAAATAGTTTTCCACACACAAGATTATAGAGACTGTTCAAGATGGCAAACTCAGGTTGTTGTGAACTACCATTTTACATACACAGTAATAAAACACTTACAAATGATTACATTTCAAACACATACAAAATTATGGACACATCGAATATATTAACTTTCTTCCTACTGTTACCATATTTATCCACAAGTTTGTTCATTGGATTAAATTCTTTTACTATAAGTTTAAGGTTTTGTGTTACTGAAATAAAGCAGTTTAGTGCTTTCAAAACTTAATGATTTATTAAGCTAAATTTGTACAGTGTAACTCATAAACATGACTTGACAATTTATTATCATAATGGAATCTAAACACCCGAGAAGCAAAGTGATTCTTGATTTTGAACTATGCACCCCTTCAAAGTCAGCTATACTACACTACATTCTTGTTCAGTGACAAGACAGGTAACACATTTCCCACCAAAAGCTCTCTTTCTAGTCACTAATCATTTTACGAGATAGGACAGAGTAACGTTCCTCATTGCTTCACGTCACAAAGGCAGAGATCTAGAGCAATGTGACTCTACTTCCTATCTGTAACATTGCTCATTGCTTCATGTGACAAAGGCTATCATCTAGAGCAATGGGACTCTACTTCCTATCTGTAACATTGCTCATTGCTTCATGTGACAAAGGCTATCATCTAGAGCAATGTGACTCTACTTCCTATCTGTAACATTGCTCATTGCTTCATGTGACAAAGGCTATCATCTAGAGCAATGTGACTCTACTTCCTATCTGTAACATTGCTCATTGCTTCATGTGACAAAGGCTATCATCTAGAGCAATGTGACTCTACTTCCTATCTGTCACATTGCTCATTGCTTCATGTGACAAAGGCTATCATCTAGAGCAATGGGGCTCTACTTCCTATCTGTAACATTGCTCATTGCTTCATGTGACAAAGGCTATCATTTAGAGCAATGGGGCTCTACTTCCTATCTGTAACATTGCTCATTGCTTCATGTGACAAAGGCTATCATCTAGAGCAATGTGACTCTACTTCCTATCTGTAACATTGCTCATTGCTTCATGTGACATAGGCTATCATCTAGAGCAATGTGACTCTACTTCCTATCTGTAACATTGCTCATTGCTTCATGTGACAAAGGCTATCATCTAGAGCAATGTGACTCTACTTCCTATCTGTAACATTGCTCATTGCTTCATGTGACAAAGGCTATCATCTAGAGCAATGTGACTCTACTTCCTATCTGTAACGTTCCTCATTGCTTCACGTCACAAAGGCAGAGATCTAGAGCAATGGGGCTCTACTTCCTATCTATCACATTGCTCATTGCTTCATGTGACAAAGGCTATCATCTAGAGCAATGTGACTCTACTTCCTATCTGTAACATTGCTCATTGCTTCATGTGACAAAGGCTATCATCTAGAGCAATGTGACTCTACTTCCTATCTGTAACATTGCTCATTGCTTCATGTGACAAAGGCTATCATCTAGAGCAATGTGACTCTACTTCCTATCTGTAACATTGCTCATTGCTTCATGTGACAAAGGGTATCATCTAGAGTAATGTGGCTCTACTTCCTATCTGTAACATTGCTCATTGCTTCATGTGACAAAGGCTATCATCTAGAGCAATGTGACTCTACTTCCTATCTGTAACATTGCTCATTGCTTCATGTGACAAAGGCTATCATCTAGAGCAATGTGACTCTACTTCCTATCTGTCACATTGCTCATTGCTTCATGTGACAAAGGCTATCATCTAGAGCAATGTGACTCTACTTCCTATCTGTAACATTGCTCACTGCTTCACGTCACAAAGGCAGAGATCTAGAGCAATGGGGCTCTACTTCCTATCTGTCACATTGCTCATTGCTTCATGTGACAAAGGCTATCATCTAGAGCAATGTGACTCTACTTCCTATCTGTAACATTGCTCATTGCTTCACGTCACAAAGGCAGAGATCTAGAGCAATGGGGCTCTACTTCCTATCTATCACATTGCTCATTGCTTCATGTGACAAAGGCTATCATCTAGAGCAATGTGACTCTACTTCCTATCTGTAACATTGCTCATTGCTTCATGTGACATAGGCTATCATCTAGAGCAATGTGACTCTACTTCCTATCTGTAACATTGCTCATTGCTTCATGTGACAAAGGCTATCATCTAGAGCAATGTGACTCTACTTCCTATCTGTAACATTGCTCATTGCTTCATGTGACAAAGGCAGAGATCTAGAGCAATGGGACTCTACTTCCTATCTGTAACATTGCTCATTGCTTCATGTGACAAAGGCTATCATCTAGAGCAATGTGACTCTACTTCCTATCTGTAACATTGCTCATTGCTTCATGTGACATAGGCTATCATTTAGAGCAATGGGACTCTACTTCCTATCTGTAACATTGCTCATTGCTTCATGTGACAAAGGCTATCATCTAGAGCAATGTGACTCTACTTCCTATCTGTAACATTGCTCATTGCTTCATGTGACAAAGGCTATCATCTAGAGCAATGTGACTCTACTTCCTATCTGTAACATTGCTCATTGCTTCATGTGACAAAGGCTATCATCTAGAGCAATGTGACTCTACTTCCTATCTGTAACATTGCTCATTGCTTCATGTGACAAAGGCTATCATCTAGAGCAATGGGGCTCTACTTCCTATCTGTAACATTGCTCATTGCTTCATGTGACATAGGCTATCATCTAGAGCAATGTGACTCTACTTCCTATCTGTAACATTGCTCATTGCTTCATGTGACAAAGGCTATCATCTAGAGCAATGTGACTCTACTTCCTATCTGTAACATTGCTCATTGCTTCATGTGACAAAGGCAGAGATCTAGAGCAATGGGGCTCTACTTCCTATCTATCACATTGCTCATTGCTTCATGTGACAAAGGCTATCATCTAGAGCAATGTGACTCTACTTCCTATCTGTAACATTGCTCATTGCTTCATGTGACAAAGGCTATCATCTAGAGCAATGTGACACTACTTCCTATCTGTAACATTGCTCATTGCTTCATGTGACAAAGGCTATCATCTAGAGCAATGTGACTCTACTTCCTATCTGTAACATTGCTCATTGCTTCATGTGACAAAGGCTATCATCTAGAGCAATGTGACTCTACTTCCTATCTGTAACATTGCTCATTGCTTCATGTGACAAAGGCTATCATCTAGAGCAATGGGGCTCTACTTCCTATCTGTAACATTGCTCATTGCTTCATGTGACATAGGCTATCATCTAGAGCAATGTGACTCTACTTCCTATCTGTAACATTGCTCATTGCTTCATGTGACAAAGGCTATCATCTAGAGCAATGTGACTCTACTTCCTATCTGTAACATTGCTCATTGCTTCATGTGACAAAGGCTATCATCTAGAGCAATGTGACTCTACTTCCTATCTGTAACATTGCTCATTGCTTCATGTGACAAAGGCTATCATCTAGAGCAATGTGACTCTACTTCCTATCTGTCACATTGCTCATTGCTTCATGTGACAAAGGCTATCATCTAGAGCAATGTGACTCTACTTCCTATCTGTCACATTGCTCATTGCTTCATGTGACAAAGGCTATCATCTAGAGCAATGTGACTCTACTTCCTATCTGTAACATTGCTCATTGCTTCATGTGACAAAGGCTATCATCTAGAGCAATGTGACTCTACTTCCTATCTGTAACATTGCTCATTGCTTCATGTGACAAAGGCAGAGATCTAGAGCAATGGGACTCTACTTCCTATCTGTAACATTACTCATTGCTTTATGTGACAAAGGCTATCATCTAGAGCAATGGGACTCTACTTCCTATCTGTAACATTGCTCATTGCTTCATGTGACAAAGGCAGAGATCTAGAGCAATGGGACTCTACTTCCTATCTGTAACATTGTTCATTGCTTCATGTGACAAAGGCTATCATCTAGAGCAATGTGACTCTACTTCCTATCTGTAACATTGCTCATTGCTTCATGTGACAAAGGCTATCATCTAGAGTAATGGGGCTCTACTTCCTATCTGTAACATTGCTCATTGCTTCATGTGACAAAGGCAGAGATCTAGAGCAATGTGACACTACTTCCTATCTGTAACATTGCTCATTGCTTCATGTGACAAAGGCTATCATCTAGAGTAATGGGGCTCTACTTCCTATCTGTAACATTGCTCATTGCTTCAAGTGACAAAGGCAGAGATCTAGAGCAATGGGACTCTACTTCCTATCTGTAACATTGCTCACTGCTTCATGTGACAAAGGCAGAGATCTAGAGCAATGGGACTCTACTTCCTATCTGTAACATTGCTCATTGCTTCATGTGACAAAGGCTATCATCTAGAGCAATGGGGCTCTACTTCCTATCTGTAACATTGCTCATTGCTTCATGTGACAAAGGCTATCATCTAGAGCAATGGGACTCTACTTCCTATCTGTAACATTGCTCATTGCTTCATGTGACAAAGGCTATCATCTAGAGTAATGTGGCTCTACTTCCTATCTGTAACATTGCTCATTGCTTCATGTGACAAAGGCTATCATCTAGAGTAATGTGACTCTACTTCCTATCTGTAACATTGCTCATTGCTTCATGTGACATAGGCTATCATCTAGAGCAATGTGACTCTACTTCCTATCTGTAACATTGCTCATTGCTTCATGTGACAAAGGCTATCATCTAGAGTAATGTGACTCTACTTCCTATCTGTAACATTGCTCACTGCTTCATGTGACAAAGGCAGAGATCTAGGGCAATGGGACTCTACTTCCTATCTGTAACATTGCTCATTGCTTCATGTGACAAAGGCAGAGATCTAGAGTAATGTGGCTCTACTTCCTATCTGTAACATTGCTCATTGCTTCATGTGACAAAGGCTATCATCTAGATCAATGGGACTCTACTTCCTATCTGTAACATTGCTCATTGCTTCATGTGACAAAGGCAGAGATCTAGAGCAATGGGACTCTACTTCCTATCTGTAACATTGCTCATTGCTTCATGTGACAAAGGCTATCATCTAGAGCAATGGGGCTCTACTTCCTATCTGTAACATTGCTCATTGCTTCATGTGACAAAGGCAGAGATCTAGAGCAATGGGACTCTACTTCCTATCTGTAACATTGCTCATTGCTTCATGTGACAAAGGCTATCATCTAGAGCAATGGGGCTCTACTTCCTATCTGTAACATTGCTCATTGCTTCATGTGACAAAGGCAGAGATCTAGAGCAATGTGACTCTACTTCCTATCTGTAACATTGCTCATTGCTTCATGTGACAAAGGCTATCATCTAGAGTAATGGGGCTCTACTTCCTATCTGTAACATTGCTCATTGCTTCATGTGACAAAGGCAGAGATCTAGAGCAATGGGACTCTACTTCCTATCTGTAACATTGCTCATTGCTTCATGTGACAAAGGCTATCATCTAGAGCAATGGGGCTCTACTTCCTATCTGTAACATTGCTCATTGCTTCATGTGACAAAGGCTATCATCTAGAGCAATGGGACTCTACTTCCTATCTGTAACATTGCTCATTGCTTCATGTGACAAAGGCTATCATCTAGAGTAATGTGGCTCTACTTCCTATCTGTAACATTGCTCATTGCTTCATGTGACAAAGGCTATCATCTAGAGTAATGTGACTCTACTTCCTATCTGTAACATTGCTCATTGCTTCATGTGACATAGGCTATCATCTAGAGCAATGTGACTCTACTTCCTATCTGTAACATTGCTCATTGCTTCATGTGACAAAGGCAGAGATCTAGAGCAATGGACTCTACTTCCTATCTGTAACATTGCTCATTGCTTCATGTGACAAAGGCTATCATCTAGAGCAATGGGACTCTACTTCCTATCTGTAACATTGCTCATTGCTTCATGTGACAAAGGCTATCATCTAGAGCAATAGGACTCTACTTCCTATCTGTAACATTGCTCATTGCTTCATGTGACAAAGGCAGAGATCTAGAGCAATGGGACTCTACTTCCTATCTGTAACATTGCTCATTGCTTCATGTGACAAAGGCTATCATCTAGAGCAATGGGACTCTACTTCCTATCTGTAACATTGCTCATTGCTTCATGTGACAAAGGCAGAGATCTAGAGCAATGGGACTCTACTTTCTATCTGTAACATTGCTCATTGCTTCATGTGACAAAGGCAGAGATCTAGAGCAATGGGACTCTACTTCCTATCTGTAACATTGCTCATTGCTTCATGTGACAAAGGCAGAGATCTAGAGCAATGTGACTCTACTTCCTATCTGTAACATTGCACATTGCTTCATGTGACAAAGGCTATCATCTAGAGCAATGTGACTCTACTTCCTATCTGTAACATTGCTCATTGCTTCATGTGACAAAGGCTATCATCTAGAGTAATGTGGCTCTACTTCCTATCTGTAACATTGCTCATTGCTTCATGTGACAAAGGCAGAGATCTTGAGCAATGGAGCTCTACTTCCCATCTGTAACATTGCTCATTGCTTCATGTGACAAAGGCAGAGATCTAGAGCAATGTGACTCTACTTCCTATCTGTAACATTGCTCATTGCTTCATGTGACAAAGGCAGAGATCTAGAGCAATGGGACTCTACTTCCTATCTGTAACATTGCTCATTGCTTCATGTGACAAAGGCTATCATCTAGAGTAATGTGGCTCTACTTCCTATCTGTAACATTGCTCATTGCTTCATGTGACAAAGGCAGAGATCTAGAGCAATGTGACTCTACTTCCTATCTGTAACATTGCTCATTGCTTCATGTGACAAAGGCAGAGATCTAGAGCAATGTGGCTCTACTTCCTATCTGTAACATTGCTCATTGCTTCATGTGACAAAGGCTATCATCTAGAGTAATGTGGCTCTACTTCCTATCTGTAACATTGCTCATTGCTTCATGTGACAAAGGCAGAGATCTAGAGCAATGTGACTCTACTTCCTATCTGTAACATTGCACATTGCTTCATGTGTCAAAGGCTATCATCTAGAGCAATGTGACTCTACTTCCTATCTGTAACATTGCTCATTGCTTCATGTGACAAAGGCTATCATCTAGAGTAATGTGGCTCTACTTCCTATCTGTAACATTGCTCATTGCTTCATGTGACAAAGGCTATCATCTAGAGTAATGTGACTCTACTTCCTATCTGTAACATTGCTCATTGCTTCATGTGACAAAGGGTATCATCTAGAGTAATGTGGCTCTACTTCCTATCTGTAACATTGCTCATTGCTTCATGTGACAAAGGCAGAGATCTAGAGCAATGGGACTCTACTTCCTATCTGTAACATTGCTCATTGCTTCATGTGACAAAGGCAGAGATCTAGAGCAATGTGACTCTACTTCCTATCTGTAACATTGCTCATTGCTTCATGTGACAAAGGCTATCATCTAGAGCAATGTGACTCTACTTCCTATCTGTAACATTGCTCATTGCTTCATGTGACAAAGGCAGAGATCTAGAGCAATGGGGCTCTACTTCCTATCTGTAACATTGCTCATTGCTTCATGTGACAAAGGCAGAGATCTAGAGCAATGTGACTCTACTTCCTATCTGTAACATTGCACATTGCTTCATGTGTCAAAGGCTATCATCTAGAGCAATGTGACTCTACTTCCTATCTGTAACATTGCTCACTACTTCATGTGACAAAGGCTATCATCTAGAGCAATCTGACTCTACTTCCTATCTGTAACATTGCTCATTGCTTCATGTGACAAAGGCTATCATCTAGAGCAATTGGACTCTACGTCCTATCTGTAACATTGCTCATTGCTTCATGTGACAAAGGCTATCATCTAGAGTAATGTGGCTCTACTTCCTATCTGTAACATTGCTCACTGCTTCATGTGACAAAGGCTATCATCTAGAGCAATGGGACTCTACTTCCTATCTGTAACATTGCTCATTGCTTCATGTGACAAAGGCTATCATCTAGAGCAATGGGGCTCTACTTCCTATCTGTAACATTGCTCATTGCTTCATGTGACAAAGGCTATCATCTAGAGCAATGGGGCTCTACTTCCTATCTGTAACATTGCTCATTGCTTCATGTGACAAAGGCTATCATCTAGAGCAATGGGGCTCTACTTCCAATCTGTAACTAGTACAAAAACTATTCTATTCCACCCAAAAATTTAAGAGAAAGAAAAAGGACAGAGGGAGAGGGTGTGTGCGTGTGTGTATGTGTGTGTGTGTGTGTGTGTGTGTGTGTGTTTACGCGCGTGCGGGTATACCCGTAATCTTTAAAGGCAAAAGGTATAGCACGGAGGGGTACACCTCGCTCCCGTTGACCTGAACAGGTGTATTGTGGCTACCACCCCCAGGAGGCAGGGATGAATGAGGGAACCGAAGGGGTGCTGTCATACTGCAGCTAGACAGGTGCACTAGGTACACGTGTAAGTCCCTAACCAGTGCTGAAATTTCTTCATGTCGGCGCTAGGGCCCGCCAAGCAGCCAGCATCACACCGCGAGTCCGGGCAGTATATCATGTAGCACCCGCCCCCCTCGACGGAGGACAACGGCCACCAGACACCATCCAGCACCCCGAACAGCAGTTACGATGTGCAATCGTCCACGCTATCTACCCGACACTGTCCACACTACACGCGTGCAACTGCACCACCTAAAGATGATAAGGAAATGGAATGAAAGGAAAATGATGGGAAGGAGACTGCGGTATGAAATAATGCACCCCAGCATTCGCCTAAGTGACATGGGGAAATCACGGAAAAATCCATATCAGTGTGTGGGGCCACGGGAATCGAACCCTCGACCTCCTGAATGCGGGCCACCGACGTTCACCTTAGCCATCCAATTCGGTTGTAATCATTAACACAACTTCCAAGGAATGGAGACTTTTCAAAAAATACCCCAGCCCAAATGATTATGTGCCATTCATATAGATTTTCTTCAAAATCGCTCTAATGATTCTAATTAACTTAACATATGTTTCAGATAATTTCATAACAGATGATAAGTGTATGTTGAATTTTCAATGAATAGTCTTTTGAAGTTCTCTTCATTCTTAATGAGTTTTGTGTAACTGATAAACTGTAATAGACACAAAATACAAAATATCACTACATAAAATATGTAGATGTGAAAGCACAAATTTGTCAATGTTTTTGTTTTGTGAAGTTAACCATTTTTGGAATATTCCTTGTTAGTGTTTTGCATTTTGAAAGACTTAGTTTCCCCAAATAGGAGGTGTATTTGGTTTCTGTTGTCTTTGTTTTTTAATTTCATTTTTATATTGGTTTTGTGAAGACAACATAACAATGTTTTGAATGTAATATTCTAAACTCCTCTCTTTTTTGAGGGTGTATCCTGGTATACTTTTACTTCAAACAATTTAAGCATTCCTACTTGGGATACAAAAAAAGAAATGTCCGTCTTGATAACACACATAATTAGACATGATTTCTTTAAAAGAAAATATACAAATACATAGAGAAAAAATTGAAAGGTCATTTGTAAAAAATGGACAACACTCACATTCCATTACAATCTTACAAATATAAACCTTGTAATCACAGAATAGGAAGAGCAGTAAAAAGATGGGAAGCAGTAAGAGGCCAGAACAGGAGGTTTCGCCTAAGCCATGACGAGACTTTCATAAAAATTCCACGTTTAAAATCTCCATTAGACTGTTCAGAGCTCGATATTTTATATATACTCTTTCAACCCCTATGGTACTTGGTGCTCCATTCTATATGTCAAATACGGCTTAATCTTGCTCATAACCCTCTTTAACAGGCTTAATGTTGTTTTACATAAATCTGCAACATGGAACCACAAGCTTTAGTTCCCATCTGAAGGGAGCCATGCTGAGGATTCTTATGCCTGAAAAATTCCATTGCAATCTGATGGTATTGAATCCGTCCTTGGGAACCAGAGACTAGCATTTTGGCCCTACATCATGGAGGACATCTATCACAGTGTACTGGGTGTTCTGGGAACCAGAGACTAGCATGTTGGCCCTACATCATGGAGGACATCTATCACAGTGTACTGGGTGTTCTGGGAACCAGAGACTAGCATGTTGGTGCTACACCATGGAGGACATCTATCACAGTGTACTGAGTGTTCTGGGAACCAGAGACTAGCATGTTGGCCCTACACCATGGAGGACATCTATCACAGTGTACTGAGTGTTCTGGGAACCAGAGACTAGCATGTTGGCCCTACATCATGGAGGACATCTATCACAGTGTACTGGGTGTTCTGGGAACCAGAGACTAGCATGTTGGCCCTACATCATGGAGGACATCTATCACAGTGTACTGGGTGTTCTGGGAACCAGAGACTAGCATGTTGGTGCTACACCATGGAGGACATCTATCACAGTGTACTGGGTGTTCCGGAACCAGAGACTAGCATGTAGGTCCTACATCATGGAGGACATCTATCACAGTGTACTGGGTGTTCTGGGAACCAGAGACTAGCATGTTGATCCTACACCATGGAGGACATCACAGTGTACTGGGTGTTCTGGGAACCAGAGACTAGCATGTTGGCCCTACATCATGGAGGACATCTATCACAGTGTACTGGGTGTTCTGGGAACCAGAGACTAGCATGTTGGCCCTACACCATGGAGGACATCTATCACAGTGTACTGGGTGTTCTGGGAACCAGAGACTAGCATGTTGGCCCTACACCATGGAGGACATCTATCACAGTGTACTGGGTGTTCTGGGAACCAGATACTAGCATGTTGGCCCTACACCATGGAGGACATCTATCACTGTGTACTGGGTGTTCTGGGAACCAGAGACTAGCATGTTGATCCTACATCATGGAGGACATCTATCACAGTGTACTGGGTGTTCTGGGAACCAGAGACTAGCATGTTGGCCATACACCATGGAGGACATCTATCACAGTGTACTGGGTGTTCTGGGAACCAGAGACTAGCATGTTGATCCTACATCATGGAGGACATCTATCACAGTGTACTGGGTGTTCTGGGAACCAGAGACTAGCATGTTGGCCCTACACCATGGAGGACATCTATCACAGTGTACTGGGTGTTCTGGGAACCAGAGACTAGCATGTTGATCCTACATCATGGAGGACATCTATCACAGTGTACTGGGTGTTCTGGGAACCAGAGACTAGCATGTTGGCCCTACACCATGGAGGACATCTATCACAGTGTACTGGGTGTTCTGGGAACCAGAGACTAGCATGTTGATCCTACACCATGGAGGACATCTATCACAGTGTACTGGGTGTTCTGGGAACCAGAGACTAGCATGTAGGTCCTACATCATGGAGGACATCTATCGCAGTGCACTGGGTGTTCTGGGAACCAGAGACTAGCATGTTGGCCCTACACCATGGAGGACATCTATCACAGTGTACTGGGTGTTCTGGGAACCAGAGACTAGCATGTAGGTCCTACATCATGGAGGACATCTATCGCAGTGCACTGGGTGTTCTGGGAACCAGAGACTAGCATGTTGGCCCTACACCATGGAGGACATCTATCACAGTGTACTGGGTGTTCTGGGAACCAGAGACTAGCATGTTGGCCCTACACCATGGAGGACATCTATCACAGTGTACTGGGTGTTCTGGGAACCAGAGACTAGCATGTTGGCCCTACACCATGGAGGACATCTATCACAGTGTACTGGGTGTTCTGGGAACCAGAGACTAGCATGTTGATCCTACACCATGGAGGACATCTATCGCAGTGTACTGGGTGTTCTGGGAACCAGAGACTAGCATGTTGGCCCTACACCATGGAGGACATCTATCACAGTGTACTGGGTGTTCTGGGAACCAGAGACTACCATGTTGATCCTACACCATGGAGGACATCTATCACAGTGTACTGGGTGTTCTGGGAACCAGAGACTAGCATGTTGGCCCTACACCATGGAGGACATCTATCACAGTGTACTGGGTGTTCTGGGAACCAGAGACTAGCATGTTGATCCTACACCATGGAGGACATCTATCACAGTGTACTGGGTGTTCTGGGAACCAGAGACTACCATGTTGGCCCTACACCATGGAGGACATCTATCACAGTGTACTGGGTGTTCTGGGAACCAGAGACTAGCATGTTGGCCCTACACCATGGAGGACATCTATCACAGTGCACTGGGTGTTCTGGGAACCAGAGACTAGCATGTTGGCCCTACACCATGGAGGACATCTATCACAGTGTACTGGGTGTTCTGGGAACCAGAGACTAGCATGTTGGCCCTACACCATGGAGGACATCTATCACAGTGTACTGGGTGTTCTGGGAACCGGAGACTAGCATGTTGGTGCTACACCATGGAGGACATCTATCACAGTGTACTGGGTGTTCTGGAACCAGAGACTAGCATGTTGGTGCTACACCATGGAGGACATCTATCGCAGTGTACTGGGTGTTCTGGGAACCAGAGACTAGCATGTTGGCCCTACACCATGGAGGACATCTATCACAGTGTACTGGGTGTTCTGGGAACCAGAGACTACCATGTTGGTGCTACACCATGGAGGACATCTATCACAGTGTACTGGGTGTTCTGGAACCAGAGACTAGCATGTTGATCCTACACCATGGAGGACATCTATCACAGTGTACTGGGTGTTCTGGGAACCAGAGACTAGCATGTTGGTGCTACACTATGGAGGACATCTATCACAGTGTACTGGGTGTTCTGGGAACCAGAGACTAGCATGTTGGCCATACACCATGGAGGACATCTATCACAGTGTACTGGGTGTTCTGGGAACCAGTGACTAGCATGTTGATCCTACACCATGGAGGACATCTATCACAGTGTACTGGGTGTTCTGGGAACCAGAGACTAGCATGTTGGTGCTACACCATGGAGGACATCTATCACAGTGTACTGGGTGTTCTGGGAACCAGAGACTAGCATGTTGGCCGTACACCATGGAGGACATCTATCACAGTGTACTGGGTGTTCTGGGAACCAGAGACTAGCATGTTGGTGCTACACCATGGAGGACATCTATCACAGTGTACTGGGTGTTCTGGGAACCAGAGACTAGCATGTTGGCCCTACACCATGGAGGACATCTATCACAGTGTACTGGGTGTTCTGGGAACCAGAGACTAGCATGTTGGTGCTACACCATGGAGGACATCTATCACAGTGTACTGGGTGTTCTGGAACCAGAGACTAGCATGTTGGCCATACACCATGGAGGACATCTATCACAGTGTACTGGGTGTTCTGGGAACCAGTGACTAGCATGTTGATCCTACACCATGGAGGACATCTATCACAGTGTACTGGGTGTTCTGGGAACCAGAGACTAGCATGTTGGTGCTACACCATGGAGGACATCTATCACAGTGTACTGGGTGTTCTGGGAACCAGAGACTAGCATGTTGGCCGTACACCATGGAGGACATCTATCACAGTGTACTGGGTGTTCTGGGAACCAGAGACTAGCATGTTGGTGCTACACCATGGAGGACATCTATCACAGTGTACTGGGTGTTCTGGGAACCAGAGACTAGCATGTTGGCCCTACACCATGGAGGAGATCTATCACAGTGCACTGGGTGTTCTGGAACCAGAGACTAGCATGTTGGCCATACACCATGGAGGACATCTATCACTGTGTACTGGGTGTTCTGGGAACCAGAGACTAGCATGTTGGCCGTACACCATGGAGGACATCTATCACAGTGTACTGGGTGTTCTGGGAACCAGAGACTAGCATGTTGGCCGTACACCATGGAGGACATCTATCACAGTGTACTGGGTGTTCTGGGAACCAGAGACTAGCATGTTGGCCGTACACCATGGAGGACATCTATCACAGTGTACTGGGTGTTCTGGGAACCAGAGACTAGCATGTTGGCCGTACACCATGGAGGACATCTATCACAGTGTACTGGGTGTTCTGGGAACCAGAGACTAGCATGTAGGTCCTACATCATGGAGGACATCTATCACAGTGTACTGGGTGTTCTGGGAACCAGAGACTAGCATGTTGGCCCTACACCATGGAGGACATCTATCACAGTGTACTGGGTGTTCTGGGAACCAGAGACTAGCATGTTGATCCTACACCATGGAGGACATCTATCGCAGTGTACTGGGTGTTCTGGGAACCAGAGACTAGCATGTTGGCCCTACACCATGGAGGACATCTATCACAGTGTACTGGGTGTTCTGGGAACCAGAGACTACCATGTTGATCCTACACCATGGAGGACATCTATCACAGTGTACTGGGTGTTCTGGGAACCAGAGACTAGCATGTTGGCCCTACACCATGGAGGACATCTATCACAGTGTACTGGGTGTTCTGGGAACCAGAGACTAGCATGTTGATCCTACACCATGGAGGACATCTATCACAGTGTACTGGGTGTTCTGGGAACCAGAGACTACCATGTTGGCCCTACACCATGGAGGACATCTATCACAGTGTACTGGGTGTTCTGGGAACCAGAGACTAGCATGTTGGCCCTACACCATGGAGGACATCTATCACAGTGCACTGGGTGTTCTGGGAACCAGAGACTAGCATGTTGGCCCTACACCATGGAGGACATCTATCACAGTGTACTGGGTGTTCTGGGAACCAGAGACTAGCATGTTGGCCCTACACCATGGAGGACATCTATCACAGTGTACTGGGTGTTCTGGGAACCGGAGACTAGCATGTTGGTGCTACACCATGGAGGACATCTATCACAGTGTACTGGGTGTTCTGGAACCAGAGACTAGCATGTTGGTGCTACACCATGGAGGACATCTATCGCAGTGTACTGGGTGTTCTGGGAACCAGAGACTAGCATGTTGGCCCTACACCATGGAGGACATCTATCACAGTGTACTGGGTGTTCTGGGAACCAGAGACTACCATGTTGGTGCTACACCATGGAGGACATCTATCACAGTGTACTGGGTGTTCTGGAACCAGAGACTAGCATGTTGATCCTACACCATGGAGGACATCTATCACAGTGTACTGGGTGTTCTGGGAACCAGAGACTAGCATGTTGGTGCTACACCATGGAGGACATCTATCACAGTGTACTGGGTGTTCTGGGAACCAGAGACTAGCATGTTGGCCATACACCATGGAGGACATCTATCACAGTGTACTGGGTGTTCTGGGAACCAGTGACTAGCATGTTGATCCTACACCATGGAGGACATCTATCACAGTGTACTGGGTGTTCTGGGAACCAGAGACTAGCATGTTGGTGCTACACCATGGAGGACATCTATCACAGTGTACTGGGTGTTCTGGGAACCAGAGACTAGCATGTTGGCCGTACACCATGGAGGACATCTATCACAGTGTACTGGGTGTTCTGGGAACCAGAGACTAGCATGTTGGTGCTACACCATGGAGGACATCTATCACAGTGTACTGGGTGTTCTGGGAACCAGAGACTAGCATGTTGGCCCTACACCATGGAGGACATCTATCACAGTGTACTGGGTGTTCTGGGAACCAGAGACTAGCATGTTGGTGCTACACCATGGAGGACATCTATCACAGTGTACTGGGTGTTCTGGAACCAGAGACTAGCATGTTGGCCATACACCATGGAGGACATCTATCACAGTGTACTGGGTGTTCTGGGAACCAGTGACTAGCATGTTGATCCTACACCATGGAGGACATCTATCACAGTGTACTGGGTGTTCTGGGAACCAGAGACTAGCATGTTGGTGCTACACCATGGAGGACATCTATCACAGTGTACTGGGTGTTCTGGGAACCAGAGACTAGCATGTTGGCCGTACACCATGGAGGACATCTATCACAGTGTACTGGGTGTTCTGGGAACCAGAGACTAGCATGTTGGTGCTACACCATGGAGGACATCTATCACAGTGTACTGGGTGTTCTGGGAACCAGAGACTAGCATGTTGGCCCTACACCATGGAGGAGATCTATCACAGTGCACTGGGTGTTCTGGAACCAGAGACTAGCATGTTGGCCATACACCATGGAGGACATCTATCACTGTGTACTGGGTGTTCTGGGAACCAGAGACTAGCATGTTGGCCGTACACCATGGAGGACATCTATCACAGTGTACTGGGTGTTCTGGGAACCAGAGACTAGCATGTTGGCCGTACACCATGGAGGACATCTATCACAGTGTACTGGGTGTTCTGGGAACCAGAGACTAGCATGTTGGCCGTACACCATGGAGGACATCTATCACAGTGTACTGGGTGTTCTGGGAACCAGAGACTAGCATGTTGGCCGTACACCATGGAGGACATCTATCACAGTGTACTGGGTGTTCTGGGAACCAGAGACTAGCATGTAGGTCCTACATCATGGAGGACATCTATCACAGTGTACTGGGTGTTCTGGGAACCAGAGACTAGCATGTTGGCCCTACACCATGGAGGACATCTATCACAGTGCACTGGGTGTTCTGGGAACCAGAGACTAGCATGTTGGCCCTACACCATGGAGGACATCTATCACAGTGTACTGGGTGTTCTGGGAACCAGAGACTAGCATGTAGGTCCTACATCATGGAGGACATCTATCACAGTGTACTGGGTGTTCTGGGAACCAGAGACTAGCATGTTGGCCCTACACCATGGAGGACATCTATCACAGTGCACTGGGTGTTCTGGGAACCAGAGACTAGCATGTTGGCCCTACACCATGGAGGACATCTATCACAGTGTACTGGGTGTTCTGGGAACCAGAGACTAGCATGTTGGCCGTACACCATGGAGGACATCTATCACAGTGTACTGGGTGTTCTGGGAACCAGAGACTAGCATGTTGGCCCTACACCATGGAGGACATCTATCACAGTGTACTGGGTGTTCTGGGAACCAGAGACTAGCATGTTGGCCATACACCATGGAGGACATCTATCACAGTGTACTGGGTGTTCTGGGAACCAGAGACTAGCATGTTGGCCGTACACCATGGAGGACATCTATCACAGTGTACTGGGTGTTCTGGGAACCAGAGACTAGCATGTTGGCCGTACACCATGGAGGACATCTATCACAGTGTACTGGGTGTTCTGGGAACCAGAGACTAGCATGTTGGCCGTACACCATGGAGGACATCTATCACAGTGTACTGGGTGTTCTGGGAACCAGAGACTAGCATGTTGGTGCTACACCATGGAGGACATCCATCACAGTGTACTGGGTGTTCTGGGAACCAGAGACTAGCATGTTGGCCGTACACCATGGAGGACATCTATCACAGTGTACTGGGTGTTCTGGGAACCAGAGACTAGCATGTTGGTGCTACACCATGGAGGACATCTATCACAGTGTACTGGGTGTTCTGGGAACCAGAGACTAGCATGTTGGCCCTACACCATGGAGGACATCTATCACAGTGTACTGGGTGTTCTGGGAACCAGAGACTAGCATGTTGGCCGTACACCATGGAGGACATCTATCACAGTGTACTGGGTGTTCTGGGAACCAGAGACTAGCATGTTGGTGCTACACCATGGAGGACATCTATCACAGTGTACTGGGTGTTCTGGGAACCAGAGACTAGCATGTTGGCCCTACACCATGGAGGACATCTATCACAGTGTACTGGGTGTTCTGGGAACCAGAGACTAGCATGTTGATCCTACACCATGGAGGACATCTATCACAGTGTACTGGGTGTTCTGGGAACCAGAGACTAGCATGTTGGCCCTACACCATGGAGGACATCTATCACAGTGTACTGGGTGTTCTGGGAACCAGAGACTAGCATGTTGGCCCTACACCATGGAGGACATCTATCACAGTGTACTGGGTGTTCTGGGAACCAGAGACTAGCATGTTGGCCCTACATCATGGAGGACATCTATCACAGTGTACTGGGTGTTCTGGGAACCAGAGACTAGCATGTTGGCCCTACACCATGGAGGACATCTATCACAGTGTACTGGGTGTTCTGGGAACCAGAGACTAGCATGTTGGTGCTACACCATGGAGGACATCTATCACAGTGTACTGGGTGTTCTGGGAACCAGAGACTAGCATGTTGGCCCTACACCATGGAGGACATCTATCACAGTGTACTGGGTGTTCTGGGAACCAGAGACTAGCATGTTGGTGCTACACCATGGAGGACATCTATCACAGTGTACTGGGTGTTCTGGGAACCAGAGACTAGCATGTTGGCCCTACACCATGGAGGACATCTATCACTGTGTGCTGGGTGTTCTAGCACTAGAAGATAATCTGTTTAGGAATAGCAAGTGAGTACAATTTTAGTTCTGCTGGAGAGAGGGCAGAGAAGATAAGTAGATGAAAATAAAAGCAAAATCACATCCTGCAGTAAGCCTGGTGTTGTTTCTCAGATATTAGCAAGGAAAATTGTCCTGTTTTATATTACATAACTTCCTTTACAAATTATTCTTATGAAAGGTTATTCTTTCTATATACTTTATTTTAAAACAGAATAATCTTCACAGAGGCAGCTCCACTATGCATTTTATTACAGACACAAAGGAAATAGGTATATTCAAATGTTTAACAACTGAACACTATATACTGGCCTTAAAATTACATACTCTTTCCATGAAGAAGAAGCGAATATCAACAGAATTTTAAAACAAATACTGAACAATTCAAACCACTGTTAACAGATCTCAGAAATGACTCATACTTGGGGGGGGGGGGGGAACCTGTTTGAAGTTAATTGTATATTTTAAAGAAGTGTACATTTTGGGTAGTGTGTTATTATCTATCATGTAATGTTAAACAGTTATCCAAGATTATACAAACTTCCTTCAGAATGAAGAACAATTCAGATTCTTCTCAGGAAGTTCAACACATACATTTTATTTTCATGTAGATATTGTGGCATTGATATGCCAAGCTTGCATGTGGAAGGCATCCCACAAATTTGATGCTCTTTGAATGATGTCACATTGCCAAGGAGGCAGATTTAACTTTCCAGAGTTTGTAGTGCTATGGTGAAAGTCTATGTAGCAAAAGGAGTTAACAAATGTATTACCGACTATTCCACTCATATGTGACTTGTTTGAAATCAACTAATAATATGCTAACCGTTTAAAATTCCAACCAATGACAGCCTTCACTTGCAAAAAAATTATCACATTTCATTATCACCTCCTGTGCTTTCCTTATGCTATGATCGAGTTAGGTATTCTAGCCTCACTGTCCTACAAATGTGCAACAGAACCAATATTCAAATGTCAAATATGGCTGATTCTCGCTTTGGTACTGAAATAGATGAAACAATTCGAAGATGGAACATCAGAACACTGAATACAACAAGAAATATGTTTGGAGCCTGTTTCACAAATATTGTATTGAATAAAATTATAAATTACTAGCAGATATTCTAACTTATGACATTGCCAACATCAATATGATCTTGTATGCTGTGATATATGTATACCTGCTTCATGTTTCTTTTAACAGGTTAGTAATTGCAATACAGCATTTAAATAACATTTCATAGGTTGTATCATCCTTTAATTTGTGAAATGGGCTTAATAAATGCAACTCGTGGTAGTCAAAATTCCTGTGTCACCTCTGGAAAGGATAAAATTAAAAACTAGATAACAGACATGAAGGTAAGGCAATTGGTGAAGATCGACAGGTAACTGATCAGCATGAATGAAGCTGCGGAAGACATCTGGGAACTTAGCGCCCTGGAAGATAGTGTCGATGGCAACTCCATGCAACTGAATGCCAGGGTGAAACAAATAATCGGCTAAAATTTGAAGGTCGAGACAACAGATCACGACACATCTGTGTGCATCATGCCTGTCAGATAAGTTGGCACATCAACCTTTGAAGTCTTTCACCACCATCACCAACCACAACTGATGGTCCACAGAAGAAGCCGTGAAGCTGATAGCCAGCCTCCAGTGATGGGCGGCAGAGGTACTGATCATGATTCTGGCATCTGCAGCTTCCTGAAACATCTGGGACGCTCTTGAAAACCTATTCGGAAACCAGTGTCTAGCTGCAGTCCATCCCAGCTCAAGTCAAGGCTGCTACAACAACCAAGGCAGATACTGCAGGAGTTTGCCCTGCATAATGAAGAAGTAGTGAGCCTCCTGGCTGGATAAGTTACCTACCCAAACGATGGGGTGTGCGACGCAAAGATACATCAGTGCCTAATGCTCAGCAAATCAAACCATCCATGATATGTTGACGACCGTGCAAACCACCACACTGTCGATGCAGGTGGTCAAGGTAACAACTGTCCTCGTGTGGAAGATCTGAAGTATTCGTTTGTATAGGACAGGGGAACAGCCCCAAGACATTGACGATCTCCCAAAGGTGTGTATTGGGAGGGACCATTCACACCTGGCCGACAAACTAATGGAAGAGGGGTACATTGGAGCTGTCATTGCCAGATCCTCGAGTGATGTGCATTTTGTGCAGCATTATGGACATCATCATCATGGCTGGATGGCATGCACGAGGCGGTACCAGATACACACGGGTGTAGCCATGATCATAGTGTGACAACTTGTTGGAGGGCCTGCCATCAAGAAAACCAAATCAGCCCTACAAGAGTGCTGGCATTGGGCGACACCTTGCCTGTGAAGGAGGTCTTGCAGGAGTTAACCTTGGGGCAGAGTGTTACAAGTCTGTGGGTGAACTTCATGAGGATGGCTGAGGTAGTCCTTGGTTTGCTTGCTCTTAGGAGTCACGAGGTGATGATTGGCTTCGGCAGGGGGGTTTTGCAAGTTGGACGGCAAAAGGCAAAGCTCTGAAGACCCTGGGAATATGTTGGGGTCCAGAGAGTAACCCTGGAGGAGATTACATTTTATGGTAGAGTTAATGTAGCAAAAGGAGTTTAATAAGAGTACTAGTGATAATTTGTATTGAGTGAGGCCATAACTGAATGCAAAATATAGGAAATGAAGTAGATTAAAAACCAAAGAGTGAAATTTGTACAATATCTTAAGTATTTTATTTTAATCAAAACTAGCGTTCAAGCTATAGAAAATACAAAAATATGTTCCATGTAGAGGATGCCCATGGCAAGATGGTGACAACTTTCAAAAGGAAACTGGTGTCCAACGAACCAGGTCTGCAAGAGAAAGAGAAAAATGGAAAGATATATCACCAGACTAGGCTAAAAAGAGTATTCAGATTAGAAGGAGTTGTTTTGTAAGTTAAAAGCGAATGAAGTGTACAAGACTATAACAAAGTGCAAAAGTTAATATTGACACAAGTGAATAGTTATGGATAAAATAACATAGACCGTCACCAAAGACAAACATTATAAAATAAAGAACAGACATTAATGTAATTGTAGTTGTATAGAAGCAAGCTCACAAGGATTAGCTCACCCTATTGGCAGGTTGGAGGCCCTTGCCCTTCAAACGGAAACTATGGGCTGCCTTTATCTTTATCCTTAAAGGATGGTCTTAAGTAGGGCTTTGTGTCACATCTTTGGAACATTGCAGAACTTCAGTATTTATTGCACTCTGGTTTTGAGTTATGCTCCTCTGTCGCATACGCACATGGACCATTCTCCATTTTTGGAACTGAGGGAGCTCAAAATATGTATTTGCAGTGAAATTGGTATGAAAGCTTTGGGAGGAATACAACATTTCCTCTAGTGCACCTGCACAAGATGTAACACTTAACTGTGGTATGAGAATTACAATCTCTGAGGGCAACTGAAAAACAAGTATCTTGTCAACTGGTCAGGACCATGCACACAGCAGGGACACAGGATTTCACTAATCAATGGAACATTACAGTCTCTTGTCAACTGGTCAGGATCATGCACACAGCAGGAACACAGGATTTCACTAATCAATGGAACATTACAGTCTCTTGTCAACTGGTCAGGATCATGTACACAGCAGGAACACAGGATTTCACTAATCAATGGAACATTACAGTCTCTTGTCAACTGGTCAACATCATGTACACAGCAGGGACACAGGATTTCACTAATCAATGGAACATTACAGTCTCTTGTCAACTGGTCAGGATCATGCACACAGCAGGAACACAGGATTTCACTAATCAATGGAACATTACAGTCTCTTGTCAACTGGTCAGGATAATGCACACAGCAGGAACACAGGATTTCACTAATCAATGGAACATTACAGTCTCTTGTCAACTGGTCAGGACCATGTACACAGCAGGAACACAGGATTTCACTAATCAATGTAACATTACACTCTCTTGTCAACTGGTCAGGATAATGCACACAGCAGGAACACAGGATTTCACTAATCAATGTAACATTACACTCTCTTGTCAACTGGTCAGGATAATGCACACAGCAGGAACACAGGATTTCACTAATCAATGGAACATTACAGTCTCTTGTCAACTGGTCAGGACCATGTACACAGCAGGAACACAGGATTTCACTAATCAATGGAACATTACAGTCTCTTGTCAACTGGTCAGGACCATGTACACAGCAGGAACACAGGATTTCACTAATCAATGGAACATTACAGTCTCTTGTCAACTGGTCAGGACCATGTACACAGCAGGAACACAGGATTTCACTAATCAATGTAACATTACACTCTCTTGTCAACTGGTCAGGATAATGCACACAGCAGGAACACAGGATTTCACTAATCAATGGAACATTACAGTCTCTTGTCAACTGGTCAGGATAATGCACACAGCAGGAACACAGGATTTCACTAATCAATGGAACATTACAGTCTCTTGTCAACTGGTCAACATCATGTACACAGCAGGGACACAGGATTTCACTAATCAATGGAACATTACAGTCTCTTGTCAACTGGTCAGGATAATGCACACAGCAGGAACACAGGATTTCACTAATCAATGGAACATTACAGTCTCTTGTCAACTGGTCAACACCATGCACACAGCAGGAACACAGGATTTCACTAATCAATGGAACATTACAGTCTCTTGTCAACTGGTCAACACCATGTACACAGCAGGGACACAGGATTTCACTAATCAATGGAACATTACAGTCTCTTGTCAACTGGTCAACACCATGCACACAGCAGAGACACAGGATTTCACTAATCAATGTAACATTACACTCTCTTGTCAACTGGTCAACACCATGCACACAGCAGGGACACAGGATTTCACTAATCAATGGAACATTACAGTCTCTTGTCAACTGGTCAACACCATGTACACAGCAGGGACACAGGATTTCACTAATCAATGGAACATTACAGTCTCTTGTCAACTGGTCAGGATCATGCACACAGCAGGGACACAGGATTTCACTAATCAATGGAACATTACAGTCTCTTGTCAACTGGTCAACACCATGTACACAGCAGGGACACAGGATTTCACTAATCAATGGAACATTACAGTCTCTTGTCAACTGGTCAGGATCATGTACACAGCAGGGACACAAGATTTCACTAATCAATGGAACATTACAGTCTCTTGTCAACTGGTCAACACCATGCACACAGCAGGAACACAGGATTTCACTAATCAATGGAACATTACAGTCTCTTGTCAACTGGTCAACATCATGTACACAGCAGGGACACAGGATTTCACTAATCAATGGAACATTACAGTCTCTTGTCAACTGGTCAGGATCATGTACACAGCAGGGACACAGGATTTCACTAATCAATGGAACATTACAGTCTCTTGTCAACTGGTCAACACCATGCACACAGCAGGGACACAGGATTTCACTAATCAATGGAACATTACAGTCTCTTGTCAACTGGTCAACACCATGCACACAGCAGGAACACAGGATTTCACTAATCAATGGAACATTACTGTCTCTTGTCAACTGGTCAGGATCATGTACACAGCAGGAACACAGGATTTCACTAATCAATGGAACATTACTGTCTCTTGTCAACTGGTCAGGATCATGTACACAGCAGGGACACAGGATTTCACTAATCAATGGAACATTACTGTCTCTTGTCAACTGGTCAACACCATGTACACAGCAGGAACACAGGATTTCACTAATCAATGGAACATTACAGTCTCTTGTCAACTGGTCAACACCATGCACACAGCAGGAACACAGGATTTCACTAATCAATGGAACATTACTGTCTCTTGTCAACTGGTCAACATCATGCACACAGCAGGAACACAGGATTTCACTAATCAATGGAACATTACAGTCTCTTGTCACCTGGTCAACATCATGTACACAGCAGGGACACAGGATTTCACTAATCAATGGAACATTACTGTCTCTTGTCAACTGGTCAACACCATGCACACAGCAGGGACACAGGATTTCACTAATCAATGGAACATTACTGTCTCTTGTCAACTGGTCAACACCATGTACACAGCAGGAACACAGGATTTCACTAATCAATGGAACATTACAGTCTCTTGTCACCTGGTCAACATCATGTACACAGCAGGGACACAGGATTTCACTAATCAATGGAACATTACTGTCTCTTGTCAACTGGTCAACACCATGTACACAGCAGGAACACAGGATTTCACTAATCAATGGAACATTACAGTCTCTTGTCAACTGGTCAACACCATGCACACAGCAGGAACACAGGATTTCACTAATCAATGGAACATTACAGTCTCTTGTCAACTGGTCAGGATCATGTACACAGCAGGGACACAGGATTTCACTAATCAATGGAACATTACAGTATCTTGTCAACTGGTCAGGATCATGTACACAGCAGGAACACAGGATTTCACTAATCAATGGAACATTACAGTCTCTTGTCAACTGGTCAGGATCATGCACACAGCAGGGACACAGGATTTCACTAATCAATGGAACATTACAGTCTCTTGTCAACTGGTCAACATCATGCACACAGCAGGAACACAGGATTTCACTAATCAATGGAACATTACAGTCTCTTGTCAACTGGTCAGGATCATGTACACAGCAGGGACACAGGATTTCACTAATCAATGGAACATTACAGTCTCTTGTCACCTGGTCAACACCATGTACACAGCAGGGACACAGGATTTCACTAATCAATGGAACATTACAGTATCTTGTCAACTGGTCAGGATCATGTACACAGCAGGGACACAGGATTTCACTAATCAATGGAACATTACAGTCTCTTGTCAACTGGTCAGGATCATGCACACAGCAGGGACACAGGATTTCACTAATCAATGGAACATTACAGTCTCTTGTCAACTGGTCAACATCATGCACACAGCAGGAACACAGGATTTCACTAATCAATGGAACATTACAGTCTCTTGTCAACTGGTCAGGATCATGTACACAGCAGGGACACAGGATTTCACTAATCAATGGAACATTACAGTCTCTTGTCACCTGGTCAACACCATGCACACAGCAGGAACACAGGATTTCACTAATCAATGGAACATTACAGTCTCTTGTCAACTGGTCAACACCATGCACACAGCAGGGACACAGGATTTCACTAATCAATGGAACATTACAGTCTCTTGTCAACTGGTCAACACCATGTACACAGCAGGAACACAGGATTTCACTAATCAATGTAACATTACAGTCTCTTGTCAACTGGTCAACACCATGTACACAGCAGGAACACAGGATTTCACTAATCAATGTAACATTACAGACTCTTGTCAACTGGTCAACATCATGCACACAGCAGAGACACAGGATTTCACTAATCAATGTAACATTACAGTCTCTTGTCAACTGGTCAACACCATGTACACAGCAGGGACACAGGATTTCACTAATCAATGGAACATTACAGTCTCTTGTCAACTGGTCAACATCATGTACACAGCAGGGACACAGGATTTCACTAATCAATGGAACATTACAGTCTCTTGCCAACTGGTCAACACCATGTACAGAGCAGGAACACAGGATTTCACTAATCAATGGAACATTACAGTCTCTTGTCAACTGGTCAGGATCATGTACACAGCAGGAACACAGGATTTCACTAATCAATGGAACATTACAGTCTCTTGTCAACTGGTCAGGACCATGCACACAGCAGGGACACAGGATTTCACTAATCAATGTAACATTACAGTCTCTTGTCAACTGGTCAGGATCATGTACACAGCAGGAACACAGGATTTCACTAATCAATGGAACATTACAGTCTCTTGTCAACTGGTCAACATCATGCACACAGCAGGAACACAGGATTTCACTAATCAATGGAACATTACAGTCTCTTGTCAACTGGTCAGGACCATGCACACAGCAGGGACACAGGATTTCACTAATCAATGTAACATTACAGTCTCTTGTCAACTGGTCAGCATCATGTACACAGCAGGAACACAGGATTTCACTAATCAATGGAACATTACAGTCTCTTGTCAACTGGTCAGAATCATGTACACAGCAGGGACACAGGATTTCACTAATCAATGGAACATTACAGACTCTTGTCAACTGGTCAGGATCATGTACACAGCAGGGACACAGGATTTCACTAATCAATGTAACATTACAGTCTCTTGTCAACTGGTCAGGACCATGCACACAGCAGGGACACAGGATTTCACTAATCAATGGAACATTACAGTCTCTTGTCAACTGGTCAACATCATGCACACAGCAGGAACACAGGATTTCACTAATCAATGGAACATTACAGTCTCTTGTCAACTGGTCAACATCATGCACACAGCAGGAACACAGGATTTCACTAATCAATAGAACATTACAGTCCCTTGTCAACTGGTCAGGACCATGCACACACCAGGGACACAGGATTTCACTAATCAATGGAACATTACAGTCTCTTGTCAACTGGTCAGGACCATGCACACAGCAGGAACACAGGATTTCACTAATCAATGGAACATTACAGTCTCTTGTCAACTGGTCAACACCATGCACACAGCAGGAACACAGGATTTCACTAATCAATGGAACATTACAGTCTCTTGTCAACTGGTCAGGACCATGCACACAGCAGGGACACAGGATTTCACTAATCAATGTAACATTACAGTCTCTTGTCAACTGGTCAGGATCATGTACACAGCAGGAACACAGGATTTCACTAATCAATGGAACATTACAGTCTCTTGTCAACTGGTCAGAATCATGTACACAGCAGGGACACAGGATTTCACTAATCAATGGAACATTACAGACTCTTGTCAACTGGTCAGGATCATGTACACAGCAGGGACACAGGATTTCACTAATCAATGGAACATTACAGTCTCTTGTCAACTGGTCAACACCATGTACACAGCAGAGACACAGGATTTCACTAATCAATGGAACATTACAGTCTCTTGTCAACTGGTCAACACCATGCACACAGCAGGAACACAGGATTTCACTAATCAATGTAACATTACAGTCTCTTGTCAACTGGTCAACATCATGCACACAGCAGGGACACAGGATTTCACTAATCAATGGAACATTACAGTCTCTTGTCAACTGGTCAACACCATGCACACAGCAGGGACACAGGATTTCACTAATCAATGGAACATTACAGTCTCTTGTCAACTGGTCAACACCATGCACACAGCAGGAACACAGGATTTCACTAATCAATGGAACATTACAGTCTCTTGTCAACTGGTCAACATCATGTACACAGCAGGAACACAGGATTTCACTAATCAATGGAACATTACAGTCTCTTGTCAACTGGTCAACACCATGTACAGAGCAGGAACACAGGATTTCACTAATCAATGGAACATTACAGTCTCTTGTCAACTGGTCAACATCATGTACACAGCAGGAACACAGGATTTCACTAATCAATGGAACATTACAGTCTCTTGTCAACTGGTCAACATCATGTACACAGCAGGAACACAGGATTTCACTAATCAATGTAACATTACAGTCTCTTGTCAACTGGTCAACACCATGCACACAGCAGGAACACAGGATTTCACTAATCAATGTAACATTACAGTCTCTTGTCAACTGGTCAACATCATGTACACAGCAGGAACACAGGATTTCACTAATCAATGGAACATTACAGTCTCTTGTCAACTGGTCAACATCATGTACACAGCAGGAACACAGGATTTCACTAATCAATGGAACATTACTGTCTCTTGTCAACTGGTCAACATCATGTACACAGCAGGAACACAGGATTTCACTAATCAATGGAACATTACTGTCTCTTGTCAACTGGTCAACATCATGTACACAGCAGGGACACAGGATTTCACTAATCAATGGAACATTACAGTCTCTTGTCAACTGGTCAACACCATGCACACAGCAGGGACACAGTATTTCACTAATCAATGGAACATTACAGTCTCTTGTCAACTGGTCAACATCATGTACACAGCAGGGACACAGGATTTCACTAATCAATGGAACATTACTGTCTCTTGTCAACTGGTCAACATCATGTACACAGCAGGGACACAGGATTTCACTAATCAATGGAACATTACAGTCTCTTGTCAACTGGTCAACATCATGTACACAGCAGGAACACAGGATTTCACTAATCAATGGAACATTACAGTCTCTTGTCAACTGGTCAACATCATGTACACAGGATTTCACTAATCAATGGAACATTACAGTCTCTTGTCAACTGGTCAACACCATGCATACAGCAGGGACACAGGATTTCACTAATCAATGGAACATTACAGTCTCTTGTCAACTGGTCAACATCATGTACACAGCAGGGACACAGGATTTCACTAATCAATGGAACATTACTGTCTCTTGTCAACTGGTCAACATCATGTACACAGCAGGGACACAGGATTTCACTAATCAATGGAACATTACAGTCTCTTGTCAACTGGTCAACATCATGTACACAGCAGGAACACAGGATTTCACTAATCAATGGAACATTACAGTCTCTTGTCAACTGGTCAACACCATGTACACAGCAGGAACACAGGATTTCACTAATCAATGGAACATTACAGTCTCTTGTCAACTGGTCAGGATCATGTACACAGCAGGGACACAGGATTTCACTAATCAATGGAACATTACAGTCTCTTGTCAACTGGTCAGGATCATGTACACAGCAGAGACACAGGATTTCACTAATCAATGGAACATTACAGTCTCTTGTCAACTGGTCAGGATCATGTACACAGCAGGGACACAGGATTTCACTAATCAATGGAACATTACAGTCTCTTATCAACTGGTCAGGATCATGCACACAGCAGGAACACAGGATTTCACTAATCAATGGAACATTACACTCTCTTGTCAACTGGTCAACATCATGTACACAGCAGGAACACAGGATTTCACTAATCAATGGAACATTACAGTCTCTTGTCAACTGGTCAGGATCATGTACACAGCAGGAACACAGGATTTCACTAATCAATGGAACATTACAGTCTCTTGTCAACTGGTCAACACCATGCACACAGCAGGAACACAGGATTTCACTAATCAATGGAACATTAAAGTCTCTTGTCAACTGGTCAGGATCATGTACACAGCAGGGACACAGGATTTCACTAATCAATGGAACATTACAGTCTCTTGTCAACTGGTCAGGATCATGTACACAGCAGGAACACAGGATTTCACTAATCAATGGAACATTACAGTCTCTTGTCAACTGGTCAGGATCATGTACACAGCAGGGACACAGGATTTCACTAATCAATGGAACATTACAGTCTCTTGTCAACTGGTCAGGATCATGTACACAGCAGGAACACAGGATTTCACTAATCAATGGAACATTACAGTCTCTTGTCAACTGGTCAGGATCATGTACACAGCAGGGACACAGGATTTCACTAATCAATGGAACATTACAGTCTCTTGTCAACTGGTCAGGATCATGTACACAGCAGGAACACAGGATTTCACTAATCAATGGAACATTACACTCTCTTGTCAACTGGTCAACATCATGTACACAGCAGGAACACAGGATTTCACTAATCAATGGAACATTACAGTCTCTTGTCAACTGGTCAGGATCATGCACACAGCAGGAACACAGGATTTCACTAATCAATGGAACATTACAGTCTCTTGTCAACTGGTCAACATCATGTACACAGCAGGAACACAGGATTTCACTAATCAATGGAACATTACAGTCTCTTGTCAACTGGTCAGGATCATGTACACAGCAGGGACACAGGATTTCACTAATCAATGGAACATTACAGTCTCTTGTCAACTGGTCAACACCATGCACACAGCAGGGACACAGGATTTCACTAATCAATGGAACATTACAGTCTCTTGTCAACTGGTCAACACCATGCACACAGCAGGAACACAGGATTTCACTAATCAATGGAACATTACTGTCTCTTGTCAACTGGTCAGGATCATGTACACAGCAGGAACACAGGATTTCACTAATCAATGGAACATTACTGTCTCTTGTCAACTGGTCAGGATCATGTACACAGCAGGGACACAGGATTTCACTAATCAATGGAACATTACAGTCTCTTGTCAACTGGTCAGGACCATGTACACACAGGGACACAGGATTTCACTAATCAATGTAACATTACAGTCTCTTGTCAACTGGTCAACACCATGCACACAGCAGGGACACAGGATTTCACTAATCAATGGAACATTACTGTCTCTTGTCAACTGGTCAGGATCATGTACACAGCAGGAACACAGGATTTCACTAATCAATGGAACATTACAGTCTCTTGTCAACTGGTCAACACCATGTACACAGCAGGGACACAGGATTTCACTAATCAATGGAACATTACAGTCTCTTGTCAACTGGTCAACATCATGTACACAGCAGGGACACAGGATTTCACTAATCAATGGAACATTACAGTCTCTTGTCAACTGGTCAACATCATGTACACAGCAGGGACACAGGATTTCACTAATCAATGGAACATTACAGTCTCTTGTCAACTGGTCAACATCATGTACACAGCAGGGACACAGGATTTCACTAATCAATGGAACATTACAGTCTCTTGTCAACTGGTCAACACCATGTACACAGCAGGGACACAGGATTTCACTAATCAATGGAACATTACAGTCTCTTGTCAACTGGTCAGGATCATGCACACAGCAGGGACACAGGATTTCACTAATCAATGGAACATTACAGTCTCTTGTCAACTGGTCAACACCATGCACACAGCAGGGACACAGGATTTCACTAATCAATGGAACATTACTGTCTCTTGTCAACTGGTCAGGATCATGTACACAGCAGGAACACAGGATTTCACTAATCAATGGAACATTACTGTCTCTTGTCAACTGGTCAACATCATGTACACAGCAGGGACACATGATTTCACTAATCAATGGAACATTACTGTCTCTTGTCAACTGGTCAACACCATGCACACAGCAGGAACACAGGATTTCACTAATCAATGGAACATTACAGTCTCTTGTCAACTGGTCAACACCATGCACACAGCAGGGACACAGGATTTCACTAATCAATGGAACATTACTGTCTCTTGTCAACTGGTCAACACCATGTGCACAGCAGGGACACAGGATTTCACTAATCAATGGAACATTACTGTCTCTTGTCAACTGGTCAACACCATGTACACAGCAGGGACACAGGATTTCACTAATCAATGGAACATTACAGTCTCTTGTCAACTGGTCAACACCATGTACACAGCAGGGACACAGGATTTCACTAATCAATGGAACATTACAGTCTCTTGTCAACTGGTCAACACCATGTACACAGCAGGAACACAGGATTTCACTAATCAATGGAACATTACTGTCTCTTGTCAACTGGTCAGGATCATGTACACAGCAGGGACACAAGATTTCACTAATCAATGGAACATTACTGTCTCTTGTCAACTGGTCAACACCATGCACACAGCAGGGACACAGGATTTCACTAATCAATGGAACATTACAGTCTCTTGTCAACTGGTCAACATCATGTACACAGCAGGAACACAGGATTTCACTAATCAATGGAACATTACAGTCTCTTGTCAACTGGTCAACATCATGTACACAGCAGGGACACAGGATTTCACTAATCAATGGAACATTACAGTCTCTTGTCAACTGGTCAGGATAATGCACACAGCAGGGACACAGGATTTCACTAATCAATGGAACATTACAGTCTCTTGTCAACTGGTCAGGATCATGTACACAGCAGGGACACAGGATTTCACTAATCAATGGAACATTACTGTCTCTTGTCAACTGGTCAGGATCATGTACACAGCAGGGACACAGGATTTCACTAATCAATGGAACATTACTGTCTCTTGTCAACTGGTCAACACCATGCACACAGCAGGGACACAGGATTTCACTAATCAATGGAACATTACAGTCTCTTGTCAACTGGTCAACATCATGTACACAGCAGGAACACAGGATTTCACTAATCAATGGAACATTACAGTCTCTTGTCAACTGGTCAACATCATGTACACAGCAGGGACACAGGATTTCACTAATCAATGGAACATTACAGTCTCTTGTCAACTGGTCAGGATAATGCACACAGCAGGGACACAGGATTTCACTAATCAATGGAACATTACAGTCTCTTGTCAACTGGTCAGGATCATGTACACAGCAGGGACACAGGATTTCACTAATCAATGGAACATTACAGTCTCTTGTCAACTGGTCAGGATCATGTACACAGCAGGAACACAGGATTTCACTAATCAATGGAACATTACAGTCTCTTGTCAACTGGTCAACACCATGCACACAGCAGAGACACAGGATTTCACTAATCAATGGAACATTAGTCTCTTGTCAACTGGTCAACACCATCCACACAGCAGGGACACAGGATTTCACTAATCAATGGAACATTACTGTCTCTTGTCAACTGGTCAACACCATGCACACAGCAGGGACACAGGATTTCACTAATCAATGGAACATTACAGTCTCTTGTCAACTGGTCAACATCATGCACACAGCAGGGACACAGGATTTCACTAATCAATGGAACATTACAGTCTCTTGTCAACTGGTCAGGATCATGTACACAGCAGGAACACAGGATTTCACTAATCAATGGAACATTACAGTCTCTTGTCAACTGGTCAGGATCATGTACACAGCAGGAACACAGGATTTCACTAATCAATGCAACATTACTGTCTCTTGTCAACTGGTCAACATCATGCACACAGCAGGAACACAGGATTTCACTAATCAATGGAACATTACAGTCTCTTGTCAACTGGTCAACATCATGCACACAGCAGGAACACAGGATTTCACTAATCAATGGAACATTACAGTCTCTTGTCAACTGGTCAGGATCATGTACACAGCAGGAACACAGGATTTCACTAATCAATGGAACATTACAGTCTCTTGTCAACTGGTCAGGATCATGCACACAGCAGGAACACAGGATTTCACTAATCAATGGAACATTACAGTCTCTTGTCAACTGGTCAGGATCATGTACACAGCAGGAACACAGGATTTCACTAATCAATGGAACATTACAGTCTCTTGTCAACTGGTCAACACCATGCACACAGCAGGGACACAGGATTTCACTAATCAATGGAACATTACAGTCTCTTGTCAACTGGTCAGGATCATGTACACAGCAGGAACACAGGATTTCACTAATCAATGCAACATTACTGTCTCTTGTCAACTGGTCAACACCATGCACACAGCAGGGACACAGGATTTCACTAATCAATGGAACATTACTGTCTCTTGTCAACTGGTCAACACCATGCACACAGCAGGGACACAGGATTTCACTAATCAATGCAACATTACTGTCTCTTGTCAACTGGTCAACACCATGCACACAGCAGGGACACAGGATTTCACTAATCAATGGAACATTACAGTCTCTTGTCAACTGGTCAGGATCATGTACACAGCAGGAACACAGGATTTCACTAATCAATGCAACATTACAGTCTCTTGTCAACTGGTCAACACCATGCACACAGCAGGGACACAGGATTTCACTAATCAATGGAACATTACAGTCTCTTGTCAACTGGTCAACACCATGCACACAGCAGGGACACAGGATTTCACTAATCAATGGAACATTACTGTCTCTTGTCAACTGGTCAGGATCATGTACACAGCAGGAACACAGGATTTCACTAATCAATGGAACATTACTGTCTCTTGTCAACTGGTCAACACCATACACACAGCAGGGACACAGGATTTCACTAATCAATGGAACATTACAGTCTCTTGTCAACTGGTCAACACCATGCACACAGCAGGGACACAGGATTTCACTAATCAATGGAACATTACTGTCTCTTGTCAACTGGTCAACACCATTGAGACAGAATATTGATTAATAGAAAATTGTTCATGTAAATATTTTTATAAGAGTGTGTAGATTTCTAATTCTTTTAATTTGGGTGTATCAGGGACTTATTTCTTTTGATAATACTCAAAATAGACAATGTCTTCTCAATTGTTTGAGTTCGACCAATGAGAACTGTTGCGCGGATGAATACACAAGAATGGCGGTGTTGCGTCATAGGACGCTCAGAAACTACTTTCATTAGCGTCGGTGAATTCAAAGTGTAAGGACGTATAATTGTTGATGGCGTGTGAATATGTGAATTACACCAAAACTTTTAAACAACATGGACGCTATCCAATTTTAAGAGTTGTTAACTAATTGCTTTGTGAAAAGAAGTGTAGATGAGCGAATAAATGTGTTTCTAATAAAAGTACGTTGGTTTATGCATTCCATTCTACGACCACATCCCCTGCAAAGAAGAGTGGCGTCTGCTCTAACAAACTTTCCACCTTTTAGCAAAAACAGTGCTCCATTTGCTGCTATATTCACGCTATATGTGTTAACCATCTCATATAATAAAACCCCGCCACAAATGGCTTGCCCAACGTGGAGCGCGAATTTGGAGTGGAATGCAAAGTTGAGGGTGCGAAGTGCTAACAACAAAAGGACGCTATCTCATCGTGCAGGAGAAAGACGCCATTAGACCATCGTCTGATATCAACAAAACATCGATACACGGAGAATCAACGTGGGAAAAACACCGGAGATCATCTAGCGAAGCCAACTACCCAGGAGACGTAAATAACCGGACGAAGAACCAGCAGAAAAAAAAGTAGGATCCAAAATTTTTATCTTTATTTTCTTTCCATTTTCCATGTTATTGAGAAACAGCAAAGTGACGGGACTTTTAACCAAAAGTGAATTAGACAAAGGAATTAAAATGTCGCGAAAAGTGATAGAAACAGGAGTGGGGGAAGGGGCAGATAGGCCTAGTTATCAGGAAGGATCAGAAGGTGAGGAACAGGCGGAAATAAGCAAAGACCAAAGGTTAATGATGATGATGTTTGAAAGACTGGAACAAAGTTTAAGTCAGAGTATAGGTCAGAAAATAGAGGGAGTGAGAGAGGACTTGGAAAATAATAAAAAAGAATTAGGTCAGAAACTGGAACAGAATAAGGAAGAGATAGGTCAGAAAATGAAACAAAATAACATAGAATTGAAACAGGATATAGAACAAAGTTTAGGTCAGAAAATGGAGGAAGTGAGAAAAGACTTAGAACAGAAAATGGAATTAGGTAGACAGAACTTAGAACAGCAAATGGAATTAGATAGACAGAACCTAGAACAGAAAATAGAATTAGGAAGACAGGAGTGTAAAGAAAATATGAAAGTAATGGAAACTAATTTAAAATTAGTTCACAAAAACTTAAATGAAACAAAGGAAGCCTTAGAAGCTAGGATAGAAATGGTAGGAGATAGGATGGGAAAGATAGAATCAGAGATGAAAGAGAATAAAATAGTGTTGGAAGAAGAAATTGCTAGATGTAGGGATGAAATAACAGAATGTAATACAAGTATAGACTGTAAGATAACAAATGTAAAAGAAGAAATAACTGAGGAATTAAGGAAAGAGATTGTGGTAGTAAAGAAAGACATTATTAATGAAACTGTAGAACAAATTGTAATTCCTAAAATTAAGACAATGAATGATGTGATGCTTTCACAACAGGATGCTATAAATGATATGAAACAAAGCCACTTAGAAATAAAGAATGATTTAAAATCAATTTGTGAAGAAATGAAAAAAGGGAAAGAAAATTTGGCTAATGTAAATGATGTTGTGAAGGCATTACAAAGACAAGATGATTTAGATGTAAGTAATGTACAAGATGAGAGTTATTTGAGTAATGTACAAAATGTTGACTCACCATACAGAGAAAGAGGTTCACAACCAAACAATGACACAACACATAACACATGTTACACCAACAGCATATTACATGAAATCACACCACCTACATTTGACGAGGAGAAGGGAGACGATCCAAAACTCTTTGTTAAAGAGATGGAAGAATACTTTAAAGTGAAAAGGATACCAAACGAGCTTAGGATGATGATAGTTAAGAAAAGCTTAAAAAACAAGGCATTAGAATGGCTCAGGTTAACACTAGCTGGTCATGAGTCTTATAGCTCATTCAGAAATTTATTCCTATCAAGGTATTGGGGCCCAGCTAAACAAAACCAAACTAGGGTAGAGCTAGCGACAGGTAGATACGATCCAGCCAAAGGGTTGTCATTAGTCGACTATTTTATGAAAGTAGCCAACAAAGGAAAGCTATTAGACCCCAACTTGTCGGAGGCAGAACTAATTGCCAGTATAACAAGACATTTCCCAGACACAGTGAGAACAGGATTAATTGTTGCGAGGCCAGTAGATTTTGCAGATATGATAGAACTGCTGACAGCCTTCGAAACACAAAATGGTCGGCCTAATGAGCATAGACATAGGAACGGTCACCCAAACTCACCCATCCTAAACCGGAACACAGCTACGAACAACCAGAGCGAAGGAGAACATACAAATACCAGGAGTACCCATGAAAGGGGGAGAGGGGCACACCATTTCCCACAACCACATAATCATGGCGAGAGGATGGAGAACACAAGACAGCGGTACCACGACACAATACCGAGGGATGAATCAAGACATCAAACATATACATATGATCGTGGAAGACCAGGAGACCATACCCATCAAGCAAATCACATGCGATTCAGTAGGGAACACTTGAACAACCACAGACCGTCATACGACAGAGGTTCACGCCAAAGGGGCAGAGACCAATGGTACACTAACAACACAAGACAGCAGGAAGTAGAAGAAGATGTGCCAAATAGGGCAGATACTACACAGAATACAGAAACGACAACCACCACCAACACTCAGGGAAATTACAACAACTAAGTTCGTCCCAACTGGCTGGATGACAAACAACATAATCTCAGTAACTTGCAATTGACATCGACACCATGATGGCTACACGAAGAGAGAGATGGAACCACTGGTCATAACAAAACAGCTGGGTGACCACACGTATGAGCTACAGAATACAAATGGCAAGTTGGTAGGAAGATACCATAAAAATAAATTGAAGCCATACAAAGAAAGAACCAAATAGCCTTTGTCAACAAATGTGTAAGGCAGGAGTAGCAGAGATGAAAGAAGATAACAATTTTTGATGGGTTACTTATAGGAAATTACGTTCAGAATAGGATTACAACAGGGAAGAAAATCAACATAGTCATTGGCTATATCGACCACAAAGAGCATTGTCAACAAAGACAGATGAGAACACTGATTGTCATTAAATAAATGAATCATAGCGACGGAAGATAATATGTTTTTGACATAAGGATGTCAGGGACAAAAATAAAAATGAATTAATTATGATGAAAAAGATATAATATTTCGACACAAAGATGTCGAGGGTAAATGGAGAAGAAAAATAATACAATTACAGAATAATTGTAAGTATAGAAGTTTTCTCTTATAAAAATAAGAGACAAAGAAATGACAATTAGTGAAGTGAGGAAAACCATAATCAGAAAAACAATGCCCATGAATTGAGATGAATATAGCCAATGCCTAACTCGAAGAAATGTTGAACCAAAACAACGATGAATAATAACCCAATTAAGAAAATTAGTATCATGTGTAACATCAGAGTTTAAGAACCGACTCAATAACCTGCCTATACATGAGCTTATAAGACGAAGAAGGCAAAGAACTGAATAAAATATTGCCATAAATAAGATCATAATCATTAGCTCAAAATTTGTATCCTGTTTTTCTCTCCTCATAGCAAAGAATACAAGTCAAAAACCACATGAAACACTTAAATTATATTTGTGTCAATGTCAAATGTACAATAACTGAGTATGTGTTGTATAAGAACTGAATATATGTTGTACAATAACTGAATATGTATTGTATGATAACTGGATATATTGTGTAATAACTGAATATGTTGAGTAATAATCAAATGTGTTGTACAATAACTGAATATGTATTGTATAATGACAGAAGGTGTGTTGTATAATAACAACATATATGGTATGATAGCAGGATATATTGTACAATGACTGAATATGCATTGCATAATAATTAGACATATTGTGTAATAACTAAATGTGTTGTACAATAACTGGATATGTATTGTATAATAACCGAATACATTGTGTAGTAACCGAATATGTGAAACTTATAAAGACATGTTGTATTATGTCAAAACAAAGGACAAAGACAAACAGTAAAGAAGACTGTAAAGAAAAAAAAATATATTGTACAAAGTGATTGAATCATAGAAGTAGGGAGAAGTATTGTATTGTGTTTCAAGATTGTAAATAAGGTGACAATTTGAAAAACAAAACAAGGGGCATATGAGACAGAATATTGATTAATAGAAAATTGTTCATGTAAATATTTTTATAAGAGTGTGTAGATTTCTAATTCTTTTAATTTGGGTGTATCAGGGACTTATTTCTTTTGATAATACTCAAAATAGACAATGTCTTCTCAATTGTTTGAGTTCGACCAATGAGAACTGTTGCGCGGATGAATACACAAGAATGGCGGTGTTGCGTCATAGGACGCTCAGAAACTACTTTCATTAGCGTCGGTGAATTCAAAGTGTAAGGACGTATAATTGTTGATGGCGTGTGAATATGTGAATTACACCAAAACTTTTAAACAACATGGACGCTATCCAATTTTAAGAGTTGTTAACTAATTGCTTTGTGAAAAGAAGTGTAGATGAGCGAATAAATGTGTTTCTAATAAAAGTACGTTGGTTTATGCATTCCATTCTACGACCACATCCCCTGCAAAGAAGAGTGGCGTCTGCTCTAACAAACTTTCCACCTTTTAGCAAAAACAGTGCTCCATTTGCTGCTATATTCACGCTATATGTGTTAACCATCTCATATAATAAAACCCCGCCACACCATGCACACAGCAGAGACACAGGATTTCACTAATCAATGGAACATTACTGTCTCTTGTCAACTGGTCAACACCATGCACACAGCAGGGACACAGGATTTCACTAATCAATGGAACATTACAGTCTCTTGTCAACTGGTCAACATCATGTACACAGCAGGGACACAGGATTTCACTAATCAATGGAACATTACAGTCTCTTGTCAACTGGTCAGGATAATGCACACAGCAGGAACACAGGATTTCACTAATCAATGGAACATTACAGTCTCTTGTCAACTGGTCAACACCATGCACGCAGCAGGGACACAGGATTTCACTAATCAATGGAACATTACAGTCTCTTGTCAACTGGTCAGGATAATGCACACAGCAGGAACACAGGATTTCACTAATCAATGGAACATTACAGTCTCTTGTCAACTGGTCAACACCATGCACGCAGCAGGGACACAGGATTTCACTAATCAATGGAACATTACAGTCTCTTGTCAACTGGTCAGGATAATGCACACAGCAGGAACACAGGATTTCACTAATCAATGGAACATTACAGTCTCTTGTCAACTGGTCAGGATCATGTACACAGCAGGGACACAGGATTTCACTAATCAATGGAACATTACAGTCTCTTGTCAACTGGTCAGGATCATGCACACAGCAGGAACACAGGATTTCACTAATCAATGGAACATTACAGTCTCTTGTCAACTGGTCAGGATCATGCACACAACAGGGACACAGGATTTCACTAATCAATGGAACATTACAGTCCCTTGTGAACTGGTCAACATCATGTACACAGCAGGAACACAGGATTTCACTAATCAATGGAACATTACAGTCTCTTGTCAACTGGTCAACACCATGCACGCAGCAGGGACACAGGATTTCACTAATCAATGGAACATTACAGTCTCTTCTCAACTGGTCAACACCATGCACACGGCAGAGACACAGGATTTCACTAATCAATGGAACATTACTGTCTCTTGTCAACTGGTCAACACCATGCACACAGCAGGAACACAGGATTTCACTAATCAATGGAACATTACAGTCTCTTGTCAACTGGTCAACACCATGCACACAGCAGAGACACAGGATTTCACTAATCAATGGAACATTACTGTCTCTTGTCAACTGGTCAACACCATGCACACAGCAGGGACACAGGATTTCACTAATCAATGGAACATTACAGTCCCTTGTGAACTGGTCAACATCATGTACACAGCAGGAACACAGGATTTCACTAATCAATGGAACATTACAGTCCCTTGTGAACTGGTCAACATCATGTACACAGCAGGGACACAGGATTTCACTAATCAATGGAACATTACAGTCTCTTGTCAACTGGTCAACACCATGCACGCAGCAGGGACACAGGATTTCACTAATCAATGGAACATTACAGTCTCTTGTCAACTGGTCAACACCATGCACACGGCAGAGACACAGGATTTCACTAATCAATGGAACATTACTGTCTCTTGTCAACTGGTCAACACCATGCACACAGCAGGAACACAGGATTTCACTAATCAATGGAACATTACAGTCTCTTGTCAACTGGTCAACACCATGCACACAGCAGAGACACAGGATTTCACTAATCAATGGAACATTACTGTCTCTTGTCAACTGGTCAACACCATGCACACAGCAGGGACACAGGATTTCACTAATCAATGCAACATTACTGTCTCTTGCCAACTGGTCAACACCATGCACACAGCAGGAACACAGGATTTCACTAATCAATGGAACATTACTGTCTCTTTTCAACTTGTCAGGATCATGTACACAGCAGGGACACAGGATTTCACTAATCAATGGAACATTACAGTCTCTTGTCAACTGGTCAGGACCATGCACACAGCAGAGACACAGGATTTCACTAATCAATGGAACATTACAGTATCTTGTCAACTGGTCAGGACCATGCACACAGCAGGGACACAGGATTTCACTAATCAATGGAACATTACAGTCTCTTGTCAACTGGTCAGGATCATGTACACAGCAGGGACACAGGATTTCACTAATCAATGGAACATTACTGTCTCTTGTCAACTGGTCAACACCATGCACACAGCAGGAACACAGGATTTCACTAATCAATGGAACATTACAGTCTCTTGTCAACTGGTCAACACCATGCACACAGCAGGGACACAGGATTTCACTAATCAATGGAACATTACAGTCTCTTGTCAACTGGTCAGGATCATGTACACAGCAGGGACACAGGATTTCACTAATCAATGGAACATTACTGTCTCTTGTCAACTGGTCAACACCATGCACACAGCAGGGACACAGGATTTCACTAATCAATGTAACATTACAGTCTCTTGTCAACTGGTCAACACCATGCACACAGCAGGGACACAGGATTTCACTAATCAATGGAACATTACAGTCTCTTGTCAACTGGTCAACACCATGCACACAGCAGGGACACAGGATTTCACTAATCAATGGAACATTACAGTCTCTTGTCAACTGGTCAACATCATGTACACAGCAGGGACACAGGATTTCACTAATCAATGGAACATTACAGTCTCTTGTCAACTGGTCAACACCATGTACACAGCAGGGACACAGGATTTCACTAATCAATGGAACATTACAGTCTCTTGTCAACTGGTCAACACCATGCACACAGCAGGAACACAGGATTTCACTAATCAATGGAACATTACAGTCTCTTGTCAACTGGTCAACACCATGCACACAGCAGGGACACAGGATTTCACTAATCAATGGAACATTACAGTCTCTTGTCAACTGGTCAACATCATGTACACAGCAGGGACACAGGATTTCACTAATCAATGGAACATTACAGTCTCTTGTCAACTGGTCAACACCATGTACACAGCAGGGACACAGGATTTCACTAATCAATGGAACATTACAGTCTCTTGTCAACTGGTCAGGATCATGTACACAGCAGGGACACAGGATTTCACTAATCAATGGAACATTACTGTCTCTTGTCAACTGGTCAACATCATGTACACAGCAGGAACACAGGATTTCACTAATCAATGGAACATTACTGTCTCTTGTCAACTGGTCAACACCATGCACACAGCAGGAACACAGGATTTCACTAATCAATGTAACATTACTGTCTCTTGTCAACTGGTCAACATCATGTACACAGCAGGGACACAGGATTTCACTAATCAATGGAACATTACTGTCTCTTGTCAACTGGTCAACACCATGCACACAGCAGGAACACAGGATTTCACTAATCAATGGAACATTACAGTCTCTTGTCAACTGGTCAACACCATGTACACAGCAGGAACACAGGATTTCACTAATCAATGGAACATTACAGTCTCTTGTCAACTGGTCAGGATCATGCACACAGCAGGAACACAGGATTTCACTAATCAATGGAACATTACAGTCTCTTGTCAACTGGTCAGGATCATGCACACAGCAGGGACACAGGATTTCACTAATCAATGGAACATTACAGTCCCTTGTGAACTGGTCAACATCATGCACGCAGCAGGGACACAGGATTTCACTAATCAATGGAACATTACAGTCCCTTGTCAACTGGTCAACACCATGCACACAGCAGGGACACAGGATTTCACTAATCAATGGAACATTACTGTCCCTTGTCAACTGGTCAGGATCATGCACACAGCAGGGACACAGGATTTCACTAATCAATGGAACATTACACTCTCTTGTCAACTGGTCAACACCATGTACACAGCAGGGACACAGGATTTCACTAATCAATGTAACATTACTGTCTCTTGTCAACTGGTCAACATCATGTACACATCAGGGACACAGGATTTCACTAATCAATGGAACATTACTGTCTCTTGTCAACTGGTCAACACCATGCACACAGCAGGAACACAGGATTTCACTAATCAATGGAACATTACAGTCTCTTGTCAACTGGTCAACACCATGTACACAGCAGGAACACAGGATTTCACTAATCAATGGAACATTACAGTCTCTTGTCAACTGGTCAGGATCATGCACACAGCAGGAACACAGGATTTCACTAATCAATGGAACATTACAGTCTCTTGTCAACTGGTCAGGATCATGCATACAGCAGGGACACAGGATTTCACTAATCAATGGAACATTACAGTCCCTTGTGAACTGGTCAACATCATGCACGCAGCAGGGACACAGGATTTCACTAATCAATGGAACATTACAGTCCCTTGTCAACTGGTCAACACCATGCACACAGCAGGGACACAGGATTTCACTAATCAATGGAACATTACTGTCCCTTGTCAACTGGTCAGGATCATGCACACAGCAGGGACACAGGATTTCACTAATCAATGGAACATTACACTCTCTTGTCAACTGGTCAACACCATGTACACAGCAGGGACACAGGATTTCACTAATCAATGGAACATTACAGTCTCTTGTCAACTGGTCAGGACCACACATGCACATTTCCTGAAACATGTCCAAATTTTCACAAGTGGGCTATAGAGTAAACAAAACTGACCTTTATTTAATGATTGGGATTCCTTATCTGGCACACTCTCCGTACACAGCAGATCTCATTCCATCTTAACATGAAGAGCAAGTCAACAACTGTGGGCAGCTGGCCATGATTGGGTGCATAGTACCCCGAAAAAGGTTCTGTGATGCCATAATGAACTTGCTAGGAAGGTGGCAGCAGTGTATTGGGAGATCCCATGTACAGTGAATCATTTTTCCAAAAGCTACACTATTTACATTTTCAAATAATCATATATCAATGTTAAAACCTGATTTTCACCAACTCTGTCCAACTTGTACATGTGTTCAATTTTCTTCAAGCAATTCACTGAAATCCTATTTTAAGTGTCAAATAACACTGTTGCAACATCAATACAAGAATATCTGTTGTTAATTTAACATAATTACTTCAAACATGAATTTGATGTACAGCTGAGTCACAATAACACAACATAAGTTTCAGATATGATTCTGAGTAGGTATATCTACACAGACAGTATTTGGTGCCTCATTACCGCGCTCCAAGTATACTTGCCAACTTCTTCCAATTGAAACTTCTAACTTTGCCTCATCCAGTAAAGCTTCATTATTTTATAATGACATGAAATTTAGAATGTGTAAAATGTTCAGAGCAGTAAATGTACAAAATAAACCTGCTTGTTCCTCGTACCACAATAAACAGCAACAACACTACCTCTGACGTTAAATATATTTCTTGCCCATATTTTAAACTTCATGACATGAACTATAAAAACAAACAGTTGAAAAAAAAATGGAATCATATCTCACGGCCAAATAAAACTAAACAATTTTTGTGAGAAAATTGACTTAATATATTCACCTTGCCCACTTCTGTATGTTTGCAGTGCTGCAAATTTTGTTACAGCCAGTGAAGGGGGATCTTTTTCTTTTTTTGGTAGTGTTTAATGCCAGCTTTTACAACATATGGCACCACATGGAATGAAAATGGAGAAACCCACCCTTGTGCCACCTTGTCCACATGCAATTGCCTGGGATAGAACCCAGGCCACTTTGGTGAAAGGTGAATGGTCTAAGCGGAATCATGATTGTAACGAATGCTACGCACACAAGCATGCACGTACACGCACGCACGCACACACACACAAACCCTGGTCTAACCGCAGTGTACCCCATATAGGCCGTAATTTTACATTTCAATTGAATTTTGAGTGTAATATCTGGTGAAACACTGTAACACTTTAAATCTCCAAAAAGCTCTAAAAATGCCTCCCTTGCTGTAAAGCTGTCAAAGGATAACCGATCCCATACACTTTGCAAATATGACATTAAACTTTTTTAGAAAATCAAATAAGGAATGGTTTGAAAAATTTAAATGAATTTTTTTGTTTTTCAAAATATTCAAGTTTACCATCAATACATTTTGCATTTAATGAAACCAGTCCGTAAGCAATGATGTCACTCTTCCTGAGATGCTTCAGTAACAATGCTTCATCTCATGACAACCAGTCCTTAAGCAATGATGTCACTCTTCCTGAGATGCTTCAGTAACAATGCTTCATCTCATGACAACCAGTCCTTAAGCAATGATGCTACTCTTCCTGAGATGCTTCAGGAACAATGCTTCATCTCATGACAACCAGTCCTTAAGCAATGATGTCACTCTTCCTGAGATGCTTCAGTAACAATGCTTCATCTCATGACAACCAGTCCTTAAGCAATGATGCTACTCTTCCTGAGATGCTTCAGTAACAATGCTTCATCTCATGACAACCAGTCCTTAAGCAATGATGTCACTCTTCCTGAGATGCTTCAGTAACAATGCTTCATCTCATGACAACCAGTCCTTAAGCAATGATGTCACTCTTCCTGAGATACTTCAGTAACAATGCTTCATCTCATGACAACCAGTCCTTAAGCAATGATGTCACTCTTCCTGAGATACTTCAGTAACAATGCTTCATCTCATGACAACCAGTCCTTAAGAAATGATGCTACTCTTCCTGAGATACTTCAGTAACAATGCTTCATCTCATGACAACCAGTCCTTAAGCAATGATGTCACTCTTCCTGAGATGCTTCAGTAACAATGCTTCATCTCATGACAACCAGTCCTTAAGCAATGATGTCACTCTTCCTGAGATGCTTCAGTAACAATGCTTCATCTCATGACAACCAGTCCTTAAGCAATGATGTCACTCTTCCTGAGATACTTCAGTAACAATGCTTCATCTCATGACATTCAGTCCTTAAGCAATGATGCTACTCTTCCTGAGATGCTTCATCTCATGACAACCAGTCCTTAAGCAATGATGCTACTCTTCCTGAGATACTTCAGTAACAATGCTTCATCTCATGACAACCAGTCCTTAAGCAATGATGCTACTCTTCCTGAGATGCTTCATCTCATGACAACCAGTCCTTAAGCAATGATGTCACTCTTCCTGAGATACTTCAGTAACAATGCTTCATCTCATGACAACCAGTCCTTAAGCAATGATGTCACTCTTCCTGAGATGCTTCAGTAACAATGCTTCATCTCATGACAACCAGTCCTTAAGCAATGATGCTACTCTTCCTGAGATGCTTCAGTAACAATGCTTCATCTCATGACAACCAGTCCTTAAGCAATGATGTCACTCTTCCTGAGATGCTTCAGTAACAATGCTTCATCTCATGACAACCAGTCCTTAAGCAATGATGTCACTCTTCCTGAGATGCTTCAGTAACAATGCTTCATCTCATGACAACCAGTCCTTAAGCAATGATGTCACTCTTCCTGAGATGCTTCAGGAACAATGCTTCATCTCATGACAACCAGTCCTTAAGCAATGATGTCACTCTTCCTGAGATGCTTCAGTAACAATGCTTCATCTCATGACAACCAGTCCTTAAGCAATGATGTCACTCTTCCTGAGATGCTTCAGTAACAATGCTTCATCTCATGACAACCAGTCCTTAAGCAATGATGTCACTCTTCCTGAGATGCTTCAGGAACAATGCTTCATCTCATGACAACCAGTCCTTAAGCAATGATGTCACTCTTCCTGAGATGCTTCAGTAACAATGCTTCATCTCATGACAACCAGTCCTTAAGCAATGATGCTACTCTTCCTGAGATGCTTCAGTAACAATGCTTCATCTCATGACAACCAGTCCTTAAGCAATGATGTCACTCTTCCTGAGATGCTTCAGTAACAATGCTTCATCTCATGACAACCAGTCCTTAAGCAATGATGTCACTCTTCCTGAGATGCTTCAGGAACAATGCTTCATCTCATGACAACCAGTCCTTAAGCAATGATGTCACTCTTCCTGAGATACTTCAGTAACAATGCTTCATCTCATGACAACCAGTCCTTAAGCAATGATGTCACTCTTCCTGAGATGCTTCAGTAACAATGCTTCATCTCATGACAACCAGTCCTTAAGCAATGATGTCACTCTTCCTGAGATACTTCAGTAACAATGCTTCATCTCATGACAACCAGTCCTTAAGCAATGATGTCACTCTTCCTGAGATGCTTCAGGAACAATGCTTCATCTCATGACAACCAGTCCTTAAGCAATGATGTCACTCTTCCTGAGATGCTTCAGTAACAATGCTTCATCTCATGACAACCAGTCCTTAAGCAATGATGCTACTCTTCCGGAGATGCTTCAGTAACAATGCTTCATCTCATGACAACCAGTCCTTAAGCAATGATGTCACTCTTCCTGAGATGCTTCAGGAACAATGCTTCATCTCATGACAACCAGTCCTTAAGCAATGATGTCACTCTTCCTGAGATGCTTCAGTAACAATGCTTCATCTCATGACAACCAGTCCTTAAGAAATGATGCTACTCTTCCTGAGATACTTCAGTAACAATGCTTCATCTCATGACAACCAGTCCTTAAGCAATGATGTCACTCTTCCTGAGATGCTTCAGGAACAATGCTTCATCTCATGACAACCAGTCCTTAAGCAATGATGTCACTCTTCCTGAGATGCTTCAGTAACAATGCTTCATCTCATGACAACCAGTCCTTAAGCAATGATGCTACTCTTCCGGAGATGCTTCAGTAACAATGCTTCATCTCAAGACAACCAGTCCTTAAGCAATGATGCTACTCTTCCTGAGATGCTTCAGTAACAATGCTTCATCTCAAGACAACCAGTCCTTAAGCAATGATGTCACTCTTCCTGAGATGCTTCAGGAACAATGCTTCATCTCATGACAACCAGTCCTTAAGCAATGATGCTACTCTTCCTGAGATGCTTCAGTAACAATGCTTCATCTCATGACAACCAGTCCTTAAGAAATGATGCTACTCTTCCTGAGATGCTTCAGTAACAATGCTTCATCTCATGACAACCAGTCCTTAAGCAATGATGCTACTCTTCCTGAGATGCTTCAGTAACAATGCTTCATCTCATGACAACCAGTCCTTAAGAAATGATGCTACTCTTCCTGAGATGCTTCAGTAACAATGCTTCATCTCATGACAACCAGTCCTTAAGAAATGATGCTACTCTTCCTGAGATGCTTCAGTAACAATGCTTCATCTCATGACAACCAGTCCTTAAGCAATGATGCTACTCTTCCTGAGATGCTTCATCTCATGACAACCAGTCCTTAAGCAATGATGCTACTCTTCCTGAGATGCTTCATCTCATGACAACCAGTCCTTAAGCAATGATGCTACTCTTCCTGAGATGCTTCAGTAACAATGCTTCATCTCATGACAACCAGTCCTTAAGAAATGATGCTACTCTTCCTGAGATGCTTCATCTCATGACAACCAGTCCTTAAGCAATGATGCTACTCTTCCTGAGATACTTCAGTAACAATGCTTCATCTCATGACAACCAGTCCTTAAGAAATGATGCTACTCTTCCTGAGATGCTTCAGTAACAATGCTTCATCTCATGACAACCAGTCCTTAAGAAATGATGCTACTCTTCCTGAGATGCTTCAGTAACAATGCTTCATCTCATGACAACCAGTCCTTAAGCAATGATGCTACTCTTCCTGAGATACTTCAGTAACAATGCTTCATCTCATGACAACCAGTCCTTAAGAAATGATGCTACTCTTCCTGAGATGCTTCAGTAACAATGCTTCATCTCATGACAACCAGTCCTTAAGCAATGATGCTACTCTTCCTGAGATGCTTCAGTAACAATGCTTCATCTCATGACAACCAGTCCTTAAGAAATGATGCTACTCTTCCTGAGATGCTTCATCTCATGACAACCAGTCCTTAAGCAATGATGCTACTCTTCCTGAGATACTTCAGTAACAATGCTTCATCTCATGACAACCAGTCCTTAAGAAATGATGCTACTCTTCCTGAGATGCTTCAGTAACAATGCTTCATCTCATGACAACCAGTCCTTAAGAAATGATGCTACTCTTCCTGAGATGCTTCAGTAACAATGCTTCATCTCATGACAACCAGTCCTTAAGCAATGATGCTACTCTTCCTGAGATACTTCAGTAACAATGCTTCATCTCATGACAACCAGTCCTTAAGAAATGATGCTACTCTTCCTGAGATGCTTCAGTAACAATGCTTCATCTCATGACAACCAGTCCTTAAGCAATGATGTCACTCATCCTGAGATGCTTCAGTAACAATGCTTCATCTCATGACAACCAGTCCTTAAGCAATGATGTCACTCATCCTGAGATGCTTCATCTCATTACAACCAGTCCTTAAGCAATGATGTCACTCTTCCTGAGATGCTTCAGGAACAATGCTTCATCTCATGACAACCAGTCCTTAAGCAATGATGTCACTCTTCCTGAGATACTTCAGTAACAATGCTTCATCTCATGACAACCAGTCCTTAAGCAATGATGTCACTCTTCCTGAGATACTTCAGTAACAATGCTTCATCTCATGACAACCAGTCCTTAAGCAATGATGTCACTCTTCCTGAGATGCTTCAGGAACAATGCTTCATCTCATTACAACCAGTCCTTAAGCAATGATGTCACTCTTCCTGAGATGCTTCATCTCATGACAACCAGTCCTTAAGCAATGATGTCACTCTTCCTGAGATGCTTCATCTCATGACAACCAGTCCTTAAGCAATGATGTCACTCTTCCTGAGATGCTTCATCTCATGACAACCAGTCCTTAAGCAATGATGTCACTCTTCCTGAGATGCTTCAGGAACAATGCTTCATCTCATGACAACCAGTCCTTAAGCAATGATGTCACTCTTCCTGAGATGCTTCAGGAACAATGCTTCATCTCATGACAACCAGTCCTTAAGAAATGATGCTACTCTTCCTGAGATGCTTCAGTAACAATGCTTCATCTCATGACAACCAGTCCTTAAGAAATGATGCTACTCTTCCTGAGATGCTTCAGTAACAATGCTTCATCTCATGACAACCAGTCCTTAAACAATGATGTCACTCTTCCTGAGATGCTTCAGGAACAATGCTTCATCTCATGACAACCAGTCCTTAAGCAATGATGTCACTCTTCCTGAGATGCTTCAGGAACAATGCTTCATCTCATTACAACCAGTCCTTAAGAAATGATGCTACTCTTCCTGAGATGCTTCAGTAACAATGCTTCATCTCATGACAACCAGTCCTTAAGCAATGATGTCACTCTTCCTGAGATACTTCAGTAACAATGCTTCATCTCATGACAACCAGTCCTTAAGCAATGATGTCACTCTTCCTGAGATGCTTCAGGAACAATGCTTCATCTCATGACAACCAGTCCTTAAGCAATGATGTCACTCTTCCTGAGATACTTCAGTAACAATGCTTCATCTCATGACAACCAGTCCTTAAGCAATGATGCTACTCTTCCTGAGATGCTTCAGTAACAATGCTTCATCTCATGACAACCAGTCCTTAAGCAATGATGTCACTCTTCCTGAGATGCTTCAGGAACAATGCTTCATCTCATGACAACCAGTCCTTAAGCAATGATGTCACTCTTCCTGAGATGCTTCATCTCATGACAACCAGTCCTTAAGCAATGATGTCACTCTTCCTGAGATGCTTCATCTCATGACAACCAGTCCTTAAGCAATGATGTCACTCTTCCTGAGATGCTTCAGGAACAATGCTTCATCTCATGACAACCAGTCCTTAAGCAATGATGTCACTCTTCCTGAGATGCTTCAGGAACAATGCTTCATCTCATGACAACCAGTCCTTAAGAAATGATGCTACTCTTCCTGAGATGCTTCAGTAACAATGCTTCATCTCATGACAACCAGTCCTTAAGAAATGATGCTACTCTTCCTGAGATGCTTCAGTAACAATGCTTCATCTCATGACAACCAGTCCTTAAACAATGATGTCACTCTTCCTGAGATGCTTCAGGAACAATGCTTCATCTCATGACAACCAGTCCTTAAGCAATGATGTCACTCTTCCTGAGATGCTTCAGGAACAATGCTTCATCTCATTACAACCAGTCCTTAAGAAATGATGCTACTCTTCCTGAGATGCTTCAGTAACAATGCTTCATCTCATGACAACCAGTCCTTAAGCAATGATGTCACTCTTCCTGAGATACTTCAGTAACAATGCTTCATCTCATGACAACCAGTCCTTAAGCAATGATGTCACTCTTCCTGAGATGCTTCAGGAACAATGCTTCATCTCATGACAACCAGTCCTTAAGCAATGATGTCACTCTTCCTGAGATACTTCAGTAACAATGCTTCATCTCATGACAACCAGTCCTTAAGCAATGATGCTACTCTTCCTGAGATGCTTCAGTAACAATGCTTCATCTCATGACAACCAGTCCTTAAGCAATGATGTCACTCTTCCTGAGATGCTTCAGTAACAATGCTTCATCTCATGACAACCAGTCCTTAAGCAATGATGTCACTCTTCCTGAGATACTTCAGTAACAATGCTTCATCTCATGACAACCAGTCCTTAAGCAATGATGTCACTCTTCCTGAGATACTTCAGTAACAATGCTTCATCTCATGACAACCAGTCCTTAAGCAATGATGCTACTCTTCCTGAGATGCTTCAGTAACAATGCTTCATCTCATGACAACCAGTCCTTAAGCAATGATGTCACTCTTCCTGAGATACTTCAGTAACAATGCTTCATCTCATGACAACCAGTCCTTAAGCAATGATGTCACTCTTCCTGAGATGCTTCAGTAACAATGCTTCATCTCATGACAACCAGTCCTTAAGCAATGATGTCACTCTTCCTGAGATACTTCAGTAACAATGCTTCATCTCATGACAACCAGTCCTTAAGCAATGATGTCACTCTTCCTGAGATGCTTCAGTAACAATGCTTCATCTCAAGACAACCAGTCCTTAAGCAATGATGCTACTCTTCCTGAGATGCTTCAGTAACAATGCTTCATCTCATGACAACCAGTCCTTAAGCAATGATGTCACTCTTCCTGAGATGCTTCAGTAACAATGCTTCATCTCATGACAACCAGTCCTTAAGCAATGATGTCACTCTTCCTGAGATACTTCAGTAACAATGCTTCATCTCATGACAACCAGTCCTTAAGCAATGATGCTACTCTTCCTGAGATGCTTCAGTAACAATGCTTCATCTCATGACAACCAGTCCTTAAGCAATGATGCTACTCTTCCTGAGATGCTTCAGTAACAATGCTTCATCTCATGACAACCAGTCCTTAAGCAATGATGCTACTCTTCCTGAGATACTTCAGTAACAATGCTTCATCTCATGACAACCAGTCCTTAAGCAATGATGCTACTCTTCCTGAGATGCTTCAGGAACAATGCTTCATCTCATGACAACCAGTCCTTAAGCAATGATGCTACTCTTCCTGAGATGCTTCAGTAACAATGCTTCATCTCATGACAACCAGTCCTTAAGCAATGATGCTACTCTTCCTGAGATGCTTCATCTCATGACAACCAGTCCTTAAGCAATGATGCTACTCTTCCTGAGATGCTTCATCTCATGACAACCAGTCCTTAAGCAATGATGCTACTCTTCCTGAGATGCTTCATCTCATGACAACCAGTCCTTAAGCAATGATGCTACTCTTCCTGAGATGCTTCAGGAACAATGCTTCATCTCATGACAACCAGTCCTTAAGCAATGATGCTACTCTTCCTGAGATGCTTCAGTAACAATGCTTCATCTCATGACAACCAGTCCTTAAGCAATGATGCTACTCTTCCTGAGATGCTTCAGGAACAATGCTTCATCTCATGACAACCAGTCCTTAAGCAATGATGCTACTCTTCCTGAGATGCTTCAGTAACAATGCTTCATCTCAAGACAACCAGTCCTTAAGCAATGATGCTACTCTTCCTGAGATGCTTCAGTAACAATGCTTCATCTCATGACAACCAGTCCTTAAGAAATGATGCTACTCTTCCTGAGATGCTTCAGGAACAATGCTTCATCTCATGACAACCAGTCCTTAAGCAATGATGCTACTCTTCCTGAGATACTTCAGTAACAATGCTTCATCTCATGACAACCAGTCCTTAAGAAATGATGCTACTCTTCCTGAGATGCTTCAGTAACAATGCTTCATCTCATGACAACCAGTCCTTAAGCAATGATGCTACTCTTCCTGAGATGCTTCAGTAACAATGCTTCATCTCATGACAACCAGTCCTTAAGAAATGATGCTACTCTTCCTGAGATGCTTCAGTAACAATGCTTCATCTCATGACAACCAGTCCTTAAGCAATGATGTCACTCTTCCTGAGATGCTTCAGTAACAATGCTTCATCTCATGACAACCAGTCCTTAAGCAATGATGCTACTCTTCCTGAGATGCTTCAGGAACAATGCTTCATCTCATGACAATCAGTCCTTAAGCAATGATGCTACTCTTCCTGAGATGCTTCAGTAACAATGCTTCATCTCATGACAACCAGTCCTTAAGCAATGATGTCACTCTTCCTGAGATGCTTCAGTAACAATGCTTCATCTCATGACAACCAGTCCTTAAGCAATGATGCTACTCTTCCTGAGATGCTTCAGTAACAATGCTTCATCTCATGACAACCAGTCCTTAAGCAATGATGTCACTCTTCCTGAGATGCTTCAGTAACAATGCTTCATCTCATGACAACCAGTCCTTAAGAAATGATGCTACTCTTCCTGAGATGCTTCATTAACAATGCTTCATCTCATGACAACCAGTCCTTAAGCAATGATGTCACTCTTCCTGAGATACTTCAGTAACAATGCTTCATCTCATGACAACCAGTCCTTAAGAAATGATGCTACTCTTCCTGAGATGCTTCAGTAACAATGCTTCATCTCATGACAACCAGTCCTTAAGCAATGATGTCACTCTTCCTGAGATGCTTCAGTAACAATGCTTCATCTCATGACAACCAGTCCTTAAGCAATGATGTCACTCTTCCTGAGATGCTTCAGTAACAATGCTTCATCTCATGACAACCAGTCCTTAAGAAATGATGCTACTCTTCCTGAGATGCTTCAGTAACAATGCTTCATCTCATGACAACCAGTCCTTAAGCAATGATGTCACTCTTCCTGAGATACTTCAGTAACAATGCTTCATCTCATGACAACCAGTCCTTAAGCAATGATGTCACTCATCCTGAGATACTTCAGTAACAATGCTTCATCTCATGACAACCAGTCCTTAAGCAATGATGTCACTCTTCCTGAGATGCTTCAGTAACAATGCTTCATCTCATGACAACCAGTCCTTAAGAAATGATGCTACTCTTCCTGAGATGCTTCAGTAACAATGCTTCATCTCATGACAACCAGTCCTTAAGCAATGATGTCACTCTTCCTGAGATACTTCAGTAACAATGCTTCATCTCATGACAACCAGTCCTTAAGCAATGATGTCACTCATCCTGAGATACTTCAGTAACAATGCTTCATCTCATGACAACCAGTCCTTAAGCAATGATGTCACTCATCCTGAGATACTTCAGTAACAATGCTTCATCTCATGACAACCAGTCCTTAAGCAATGATGTCACTCATCCTGAGATACTTCAGTAACAATGCTTCATCTCATGACAACCAGTCCTTAAGCAATGATGTCACTCATCCTGAGATACTTCAGTAACAATGCTTCATCTCATGACAACCAGTCCTTAAGCAATGATGTCACTCATCCTGAGATACTTCAGTAACAATGCTTCATCTCATGACAACCAGTCCTTAAGCAATGATGTCACTCTTCCTGAGATACTTCAGTAACAATGCTTCATCTCATGACAACCAGTCCTTAAGCAATGATGTCACTCATCCTGAGATACTTCAGTAACAATGCTTCATCTCATGACAACCAGTCCTTAAGCAATGATGTCACTCATCCTGAGATACTTCAGTAACAATGCTTCATCTCATGACAACCAGTCCTTAAGCAATGATGTCACTCATCCTGAGATACTTCAGTAACAATGCTTCGTCTCATGACAACCAGTCCTTAAGCAATGATGTCACTCTTCCTGAGATGCTTCAGTAACAATGCTTCATCTCATGACAACCAGTCCTTAAGCAATGATGTCACTCTTCCTGAGATACTTCAGTAACAATGCTTCATCTCATGACAACCAGTCCTTAAGCAATGATGTCACTCTTCCTGAGATACTTCAGTAACAATGCTTCGTCTCATGACAACCAGTCCTTAAGCAATGATGTCACTCTTCCTGAGATGCTTCAGGAACAATGCTTCATCTCATGACAACCAGTCCTTAAGCAATGATGTCACTCTTCCTGAGATGCTTCAGTAACAATGCTTCATCTCATGACAACCAGTCCTTAAGCAATGATGTCACTCTTCCTGAGATGCTTCAGTAACAATGCTTCATCTCATGACAACCAGTCCTTAAGAAATGATGTCACTCTTCCTGAGATGCTTCAGGAACAATGCTTCATCTCATGACAACCAGTCCTTAAGCAATGATGTCACTCTTCCTGAGATGCTTCAGTAACAATGCTTCATCTCATGACAACCAGTCCTTAAGCAATGATGTCACTCTTCCTGAGATGCTTCAGTAACAATGCTTCATCTCATGACAACCAGTCCTTAAGAAATGATGCTACTCTTCCTGAGATGCTTCAGTAACAATGCTTCATCTCATGACAACCAGTCCTTAAGCAATGATGTCACTCTTCCTGAGATGCTTCAGTAACAATGCTTCATCTCATGACAACCAGTCCTTAAGAAATGATGCTACTCTTCCTGAGATACTTCAGTAACAATGCTTCATCTCATGACAACCAGTCCTTAAGCAATGATGTCACTCTTCCTGAGATGCTTCAGTAACAATGCTTCATCTCATGACAACCAGTCCTTAAGCAATGATGTCACTCTTCCTGAGATGCTTCAGTAACAATGCTTCATCTCATGACAACCAGTCCTTAAGAAATGATGCTACTCTTCCTGAGATACTTCAGTAACAATGCTTCATCTCATGACAACCAGTCCTTAAGCAATGATGTCACTCTTCCTGAGATGCTTCAGTAACAATGCTTCATCTCATGACAACCAGTCCTTAAGAAATGATGCTACTCTTCCTGAGATACTTCAGTAACAATGCTTCATCTCATGACAACCAGTCCTTAAGCAATGATGTCACTCTTCCTGAGATGCTTCAGTAACAATGCTTCATCTCATGACAACCAGTCCTTAAGCAATGATGTCACTCTTCCTGAGATGCTTCAGTAACAATGCTTCATCTCATGACAACCAGTCCTTAAGAAATGATGTCACTCTTCCTGAGATGCTTCAGTAACAATGCTTCATCTCATGACAACCAGTCCTTAAGAAATGATGCTACTCTTCCTGAGATGCTTCAGTAACAATGCTTCATCTCATGACAACCAGTCCTTAAGAAATGATGCTACTCTTCCTGAGATACTTCAGTAACAATGCTTCATCTCATGACAACCAGTCCTTAAGCAATGATGTCACTCTTCCTGAGATGCTTCAGTAACAATGCTTCATCTCATGACAACCAGTCCTTAAGCAATGATGTCACTCTTCCTGAGATGCTTCAGTAACAATGCTTCATCTCATGACAACCAGTCCTTAAGAAATGATGCTACTCTTCCTGAGATACTTCAGTAACAATGCTTCATCTCATGACAACCAGTCCTTAAGCAATGATGTCACTCTTCCTGAGATGCTTCAGTAACAATGCTTCATCTCATGACAACCAGTCCTTAAGCAATGATGCTACTCTTCCTGAGATGCTTCAGTAACAATGCTTCATCTCATGACATTCAGTCCTTAAGCAATGATGTCACTCTTCCTGAGATGCTTCAGTAACAATGCTTCATCTCATGACAACCAGTCCTTAAGCAATGATGCTACTCTTCCTGAGATGCTTCAGTAACAATGCTTCATCTCATGACAACCAGTCCTTAAGCAATGATGCTACTGTTCCTGAGATGCTTCAGTAACAATGCTTCATCTCATGACAACCAGTCCTTAAGCAATGATGTCACTCTTCCTGAGATACTTCAGTAACAATGCTTCATCTCATGACAACCAGTCCTTAAGAAATGATGCTACTGTTCCTGAGATGCTTCAGTAACAATGCTTCATCTCATGACAACCAGTCCTTAAGCAATGATGTCACTCTTCCTGAGATACTTCAGTAACAATGCTTCATCTCATGACAACCAGTCCTTAAGCAATGATGTCACTCTTCCTGAGATACTTCAGTAACAATGCTTCATCTCATGACAACCAGTCCTTAAGAAATGATGCTACTCTTCCTGAGATGCTTCAGTAACAATGCTTCATCTCATGACAACCAGTCCTTAAGCAATGATGTCACTCTTCCTGAGATGCTTCAGTAACAATGCTTCATCTCATGACAACCAGTCCTTAAGCAATGATGCTACTCTTCCTGAGATACTTCAGTAACAATGCTTCATCTCATGACAACCAGTCCTTAAGCAATGATGCTACTCTTCCTGAGATACTTCAGTAACAATGCTTCATCTCATGACAACCAGTCCTTAAGCAATGATGTCACTCTTCCTGAGATGCTTCAGTAACAATGCTTCATCTCATGACAACCAGTCCTTAAGCAATGATGCTACTCTTCCTGAGATGCTTCAGTAACAATGCTTCATCTCATGACAACCAGTCCTTAAGCAATGATGTCACTCTTCCTGAGATGCTTCAGTAACAATGCTTCATCTCATGACAACCAGTCCTTAAGCAATGATGCTACTCTTCCTGAGATGCTTCAGTAACAATGCTTCATCTCATGACAACCAGTCCTTAAGCAATGATGCTACTGTTCCTGAGATGCTTCAGTAACAATGCTTCATCTCATGACAACCAGTCCTTAAGAAATGATGCTACTCTTCCTGAGATACTTCAGTAACAATGCTTCATCTCATGACAACCAGTCCTTAAGCAATGATGCTACTGTTCCTGAGATGCTTCAGTAACAATGCTTCATCTCATGACAACCAGTCCTTAAGCAATGATGCTACTGTTCCTGAGATGCTTCAGTAACAATGCTTCATCTCATGACAACCAGTCCTTAAGCAATGATGCTACTCTTCCTGAGATACTTCAGTAACAATGCTTCATCTCATGACAACCAGTCCTTAAGCAATGATGCTACTGTTCCTGAGATGCTTCAGTAACAATGCTTCATCTCATGACAACCAGTCCTTAAGCAATGATGCTACTCTTCCTGAGATGCTTCATCTCATGACAACCAGTCCTTAAGCAATGATGCTACTGTTCCTGAGATACTTCAGTAACAATGCTTCATCTCATGACAACCAGTCCTTAAGAAATGATGCTACTCTTCCTGAGATGCTTCAGTAACAATGCTTCATCTCATGACAACCAGTCCTTAAGCAATGATGCTACTGTTCCTGAGATGCTTCAGTAACAATGCTTCATCTCATGACAACCAGTCCTTAAGCAATGATGTCACTCTTCCTGAGATACTTCAGTAACAATGCTTCATCTCATGACAACCAGTCCTTAAGCAATGATGCTACTCTTCCTGAGATGCTTCAGTAACAATGCTTCATCTCATGACAACCAGTCCTTAAGCAATGATGCTACTCTTCCTGAGATGCTTCAGTAACAATGCTTCATCTCATGACAACCAGTCCTTAAGCAATGATGTCACTCTTCCTGAGATACTTCAGTAACAATGCTTCATCTCATGACAACCAGTCCTTAAGCAATGATGTCACTCTTCCTGAGATGCTTCAGGAACAATGCTTCATCTCATGACAACCAGTCCTTAAGCAATGATGCTACTGTTCCTGAGATACTTCAGTAACAATGCTTCATCTCATGAAAACCAGTCCTTAAGCAATGATGCTACTCTTCCGGAGATGCTTCAGGAACAATGCTTCATCTCATGACAAAGAGATTACTTATTTTATATTTAATTATCACTTTTTCTCCTTTGCCAAGTCAAGTCTGTATACTGGAAGGGCCATCGTGCTCACTTTTAGGGCATTGTCATCATTTAAAATTACTTTCCTGTTGGGGATCTTCTAAGAAAATGTTCAAAAATGTTTGGTACAGACATATGTGTACCAATTGGCACTAACAGTTTATCTTCTAATGCTATAACAGCAATATGACCTATTTTAGAAAACAAATAGCAAGCATCTTCTTACCAGCACTGCAAATCATTGGACATTTGTAGTAGGTCTAGATTCTGTTTAAAAGACGCTCTGAGCCAATTAATGTTTCTTAAGGTTCATAACAATATGTCCAAGATTCATCACCAGTAATGATATTCCAAACCAACTTTCAAGTACTGCCTTAGAATGTTTCCAGAATTTCTCTACATTAATCCATGCATTGTTGTTTTTGATCGGGAGTCAGTTTATGTGGAATCCATCGACAACAAAGTCTTCCCCGTCTAACTGTTGATATAAGATGTTTTGTGTTTGACTCATGCAATGCCTGCTGTCATCCAAGCAAATTCATAACATGAGTGCCAATCTTCATCAAGCTTTGCTCCAACAGTGCCAATATTTTCAACAGAACAGCAGCTCTTTGATGTCCTTCATAAAAAATTCATCAGTAAGAAAAACCAATCTCTTTTGAATTCACTGTACTAATTATAAATTGTTTCTTTAGATGCATCTTGATTGTCAAATGCATTTCTAAGATGACCATCACATTGTTCAGATGTTACTGTTTATTTAAAGCCACAAAAAATTATAGCCCAGAAATGGTATCTAGTCAAATTCATTTTTGGATAAACACAAGCTCTTTAGCTGATGATTATTAACAAACTACATGTCAATCAACTTGCAAAACATTAGAATGTAGCAGTCAAATATAAACAATTGTGTTTGCTTTTAGAAAGATGGCATTCCCGTTGGAAGAAGTTGTCAAGTATGAGAGAGTGTTTGGTATGTTCACAACAACAGAGCTGCCAACAAGACAACTGATAAAAAGAAAAGACCTACCTTAAAGGCAATGCAAACTTCTATGAACTTCTGAAAGCATGTAAATTAAACAAGGAAGAAGATAAGTCGCTCTACCTGATATACGAACACACAACACATGCAAAGCAACATTGTGGTACCTCAATTACACCCACTCCTCCAAAAAACATCAAGCAGCCATGCCCTCTAGTGCTAACTACATGCACCATGCTTTGCTGCAAAATACTTACACAGTTTCAGGAAGTCAGCCCAATTCAAGCAGTCACCCAAAAATTCATCAGGAAATAGGGAAAGAAACAAACAAAAATAAATCAATAAATTAACTAAAGAAAAGAATAAGAAGAAAAGTGCTGCTATCAGCTTCTTCACCTGCTCAGTCCTTTGGGATAAATTAATAAATATGTAATGAGCGAATGTGGCGGTGCTAAGGAATGGCAGTTCACTTTCAACAGGAGTGGATACATTGTACTCACATGTCTGGAATCTGCAGGACACTAACCAAATGACGTACTTGCACTGAATTAGTTATTTGGCTCATAACTAATTTCAAGGAATGTCTCTTATCGTCAGCTGATTGTGACTGATCACTTTTGTCCCTCTATTGGTTGTTATACAATTTCATGATATTTTGGTACATTGCAGTCTCAAAGTTCACAGACTTGGTGCCAATTTTCTTAAACATATGTTTTCCCAAATACATGGGTTGATTTTTTAATAGCGGCAATTACTTTTTATTTAAATATATAGCATACATACAAAGTTTTAAATTGCGCGGGCCTTTGTTGTAATCACTACTGTTGTGTATCATGCACTCCCAGTAATAAGTTGGCGCTGCCTATTCCCTGATGTTGTGAAGGGAGCAATCAGCTGCATGGGGAATGTCATCAACTGTGTGGAAGTGGTTCAGATTGTACATCTGGTGATGAAGCACTTTGCTGCCTCTGCATTGCCATGTGCAAGTGGTGCTGTGTCTGTGGGAATGTCATCAACTGTGTGGAAGTGGTTCAGATTGTACATCTGGTGATGAAGCACTTTGCTGCCTCTGCATTGCCATGTGCAAGTGGTGCTGTGTCTGTGGGAATGTCATCAACTGTGTGGAAGTGGTTCAGATTATACATCTGGTGATGAAGCACTTTCCTGCCTTCCTTTCCTGTGTACGAACTGTTCAGAACAAGGCACCAGTCCTGCCAGCACTAAGGTGTACTGCAGGATCACCAGCCCAAGACATGTCTATCACATTTTGACATACTTATTTCACCTATCTTGCTACTGTATGCAGTTGTATTCCATGAACACTTGTTCAAAACTGCATTATTGTTGTCATTGTTGCACATGTGTATCACGGAGTAGTAGGGGTGGGGGGAGATCTAACCTACCTCTACTACAAATTATACTGCCTAACTCTGTTTAATGCATTGTTACAGCAGTTGCCACTATTAAAAAAAATCAACCGATATTCAGTTCAAATGGTGTTTGTGCATGTTTACTTACTGTCATTGAGTTGACAATATTATGTGCTTTTACTTAAAAATACACTACTACTACTATTGATTTTTCTTCTTCTTTGAATTTCATGTTCCTAGTGTTCCCTACGTGTTGTTTCATTTCACCTACCTACAGTCCTCCTAGTTTATCCTGTAAATCTCATTTTATTTATGATGAACTATTTATTCCTTTTTGTTGGTTTTATTAAAAATGTTACATTGAATTTATGTTCAGGGATGAGGTTAAGTTCCTTAGTTTCAAGATTTGAATCTGCCCATGGATGGGATATCACTTTTATAACAGACTTTTCTTTTTGTTGTGCAATCTGTAGTTGAAATTGTTAACCACAGCAACTTTGTGAGATGGCAAAGGGGTGAGTATAGTTATAAGTCTTCTTTCTGTATATTCCAAAACTCAACTGTTGCTGTTGTATGTAGTTGGTGGTTGGATTCTGTTTCCATAATGATTCCTATGTTTCTATCTTGCAACTTCAATCATTTTAGAACTCCCTGTAAACTACAGTAAAATGTCAATTGTCCGTTACTTGGTTAACTCTTCACTTCACTAATCATCATATATTTCTGTTAAGTTATCAACCCAAGTCACTGTATTGGCATGACTCACTTGTACACCGCAACTGGTGCAGCAACTCTGTTCAGTGCTTCAAACTATCACTTAGTAGCCTAGTTTACTTTCACTGAGACTTCAGGAAAATGAACTAGTTTCAACTTGATGGGTAGTCCAACACAAGGAGCTGTAGGGCTCCAGAACATGAGATTGTGCCCTCACACATGTCTACTGATCCATCCTAAACCTGGTCCAGCTAACAGTCTTGTGCATCACTGTGCTTGGGAACCTTTATCCCCTTTCATTACATTTACAAATGTTAATAGTTATAAAGTTCATTAAGCCTCTGTTACATTTTGTGTAAGTTGAGTTATTGATGAAATGTGGCCCATATCTGTATTTGGGAATTGGTACCTATATCAACAGATGGTTCAGTATTCCTGCAAAAGAGCACTACAAAAATGATGTAAAGAAGCCTATGTTATATTGCAACATATAATTTGACAATAGTACACACAACTCGTGTGCAATTGCTTGTTAACACCATCCCCCTCCATTATAACATACCAACGAGCTGAATCAGTGTTTCAGGGGACTGCCATTCCTTGGCTTGCCACCATCAACTACTAAACAATACTGGAACTGACACGCTCCATGCTAACACTTTCACATGCACTTCTAATATCTTCTTCGACACATTTTCTAATATCACTGAACAAACATTTGGCTAATCAAAAACACAAAACATTTCTACTCTATAAATCTTCTCACAGTTATCTGAAGAAAACAGCTTTTTATTATATCACAATTCAATAAAATATACTTTCTTCTTATGAGAGTAAATCAAATATAAGCCAGAATTTTTATTTAGCTTTTACTTTTGCTACCAGATAAGTATGAGGACAGAGCAAGTATTGTCTTCCACACTAAAGTTTAATAAAGGTACAAATTTCACCCAAAATACATGTTTTGAGTCCCTCTGCAGAGCATAAGTTCACATTCTTCTCAAGATGTTACAATAGATTTACAAAAATAGCCAAACTGCACTTTAGATGGAACATTTTTGATTGTTATTTACACACAAAAACAACTGCCAATTTTCATTAAAATACACCAAAACGTGCCTAAAATGGAATGTAATCATTGCAGTGTTCCTCTGCAAGTTTCTGTCTTAAAAAAGTTTCACTTATAAAAAAGCATCACATAAAATTGCAATAAAGGAATAATTTAAATAAAAGTCTGTAGATAAAAAACAGGTTCAAAATATGTTTTTCTGTATTTTCAAGTTCATCTTATAACCGTTAGTGCTCTGTCAAAGTGCCCTGTTATGGCCTCTTCACAAGAGAAAGCTCTATAATCTCCTTTGCATTCTGCATCAACATAAGAGGGTCAGTCAAATATGAACACAAATTAAATTTTTATATTTTATTGAAACAAAATACAAAATGCCAAAAACATATCTTATTACACCTTTATACTAGCTTCACCTGTATGTATGTATGTAACGGAATCTTTTGACATAATGTTCACTCACTTGAGTCATCTAACTGACTTGAAAATTTACACACCTGTCAAGGACTGATAACAATACAATAATATCATAATTTTATCCTAAGGTCTTGACTAGGATCATCAGGATAAAACAAAATTTATTAGCTAAATTTATCAATGTAATGGAACCTTTCAACATAATTTTCACCAACTTACATTTGTCTGATTGACATGAAAATTTGTGTACATGTCAAGGACCAATGACAACACAATAACATCATAACTTTGTCCTAAGATCCTGACCACAATCATCAAGATAAAAAGGGACTTAGCTAAATTGATCAATGTAACATAGTTTTCAGCTACTTGAATCGTCTAACTTGAAAATTTGCACACGGTATGGACCAGTGACAATGCAATTATAACGACTTTGTCCTAATGTTCTCACCAGCATTATCAGGATAAAAACATGACTTCTAAATTTAACAATGTAACGTAATTTTCACCAACTTGAGTCATCTGATTGACCTGAAAATTTGCACATATGTTAAAGACCAATGACAATGTAACATTATCATGATTTTGTCCTAATGTCCTGACCAGGATTGTGAGGATAAAGACTGATTATGCTAAATTTATAGAAAATCGTACTGTTATTACATCTTGGATGTCGCTAGGGAACATGTCTAATGCATTCTGAAAATTGCTTTAACCTCTTGAGCCATGGCCATTTAAAACGTCTGCGAGCCGAGAACTGCTACCCAATATCCAGCACAAGGCTTTTAAAGTGCGTCGTATATACACAGCTGTATTTTGTGTAAATATTAAGTTATTTTAATGAAACAAAAACTGGTATAAAACTCGTTATATGCAGTATAAATGTATGTCATCAGCAAAGTTGAGTTGTATTTACAAAACGTTGAAATGGCACTATTTTGTTTCACTGTGGTGAAAAGTCAACTCTGCTCTGTCGAACGCATCTAATATAAGTTCTCGGAAAGAAACAGTAAAGAAACACCCATTGTATGTGCGGCTTATGCGTCAGCATACTGTGTAATAAAGCACTACTGTATGTGTGGTCTCTTGAGTCATCAGAATTGAGGCACATTGCAACTTTTGCTTACGCGAGTTTTGTAACTTAGTAGAATCCATTACTTTCTTTGTTGAAATACATATGTATACTTTCCTGCTTGTAGCTGAAGGGAGAAGTGGTATAAAAAGGTATTTTTGCACCAACTGGATATAACCATATACAATTGTTTGGTAATTTGGAGAGCTATCTAAACCCACACAGGACAATGACCGACCTTGACTTCCGACTATAAATAGCTCGCAGCCTAATTGAACAATACCACATTGGGGGTTGAAAATCCAAAACCCCTGCACCCCTCAGACTTCAAGGAAAACATTATCCTAAAAGGATACCACCAACAGCAAAGAAGTCCCACCCATCTCAAAAGTGTTTTGTGTGCCGCAAGAAGGGAATTCGCGAATGTGGAGATGTAGGTACCCTTGTGTGTTTATCCCTGTTTTGAGGTAAATCACTGCAGAATGAACATATTAAGGTAAACCATTAAGTATATAGATTTTACTAAAATGTTTCATAAAGGGAAAATTAAAATAAGTTGAGTTGGGTAAGGGATAAATAAGGGTTAAATGCACAAATGCACAGGACGTGTATACACGCCCATATCGCTCATCCGTCATTTTAAATGGACGTGATTTCACGTCCATATCCCTGAAGAGGTTAATGAAACCAATAGATATTTATATATTGGATGACGTAGATGCCTGGAGAGGCCCTGAAAAGAACACGAGACCCAGGGGAAATATCTTGAACCGGAGTTCACACAGGGCCAAGACACCCAAGTTTCGTAATCGACACAGGTTACACTGGACAGGAGAATTAAATCGCTTGAAAATATTGAAAGACAGTGATGCCCGGAGAGAGGATCTGAGAGGGACACGAGATTTCGTGGAAAGGATTGCGGTTCGAAGTTTACCAAAGGGCAGGAAGTCCGCAACAGCTAATAGTGTAGTTGAAACAGTAATTGTAATCTAATACTATTCCAAAAAAAGATTTGAAAATTTTTTTTGAACTCAGGAATTTTGAAAAGATTTCAAATTAAAACTTCTGAAAAACATTTATTGGAAAAATTTGACACTAAAAAGTTAAAAATAACTTATAGTTTTAAAAAAGTAACAAATGCACACTTTTATGACAAACCAAACTAAAAAGTCTAAAATAATTTATAAGTATGAAGAATTTGTTCTATAAAGTCATGTAGTTCTTTATATTTCAAAATTTTGTAATAAGTTTAAAATAAAACCGATTTACATTAACAAAAAATACATTTTATTGTAAAAAAGCGTGGGGTGTCTGACATTAAATGTTAGAAATAGTTCATTGGTAACTATTTATAAAAGTAAAGATATGATAAAAATATCTAAAAAGCACCCCCCTCCCAGTTTTTTTACAATAAGATGTATTATTTTGTTAATATAAATTAGATTTTATTTTAAATTTATTACAAAATTTTGAAATATAATGAATGAACTACTTGACTTTATAGAACAAATTCTTCATAATTAAAAATTACTTTCTACTTTTTAGTTTGGTTTGTCATAAAAGCGTGTTTTTGTTAGTTTTTTAAAACTATAACTTATTTTTATAGTAATAAAATCTTGTGGCAAAGACTGCATCTTGGTTGTGTTGTTGCCAACTTTCGCCCTACTATGTAGAGTTTCTTCAGGGCTAATGATCTTCTTGATAGCACCACAGGAACTGTGCTGACTATTCGACTACTCATTTATTTATATCTTGGCCATGGGGATTTGAGCCGGCCCTCTCATTCTCATTGGCTGATGGTCCGCCAATCCTCACGTTCTTATCAATGTTTGCCAAATAGTGTGGAGATGTCTTATAACTTATTTTTCTATATAGTTTTCAGCAACAGCGTTTAGGCAGCTTTGTGATTCCAGGAAGAAGGGTGGGTGTTAAGCCATCTGCACACGAACTCCTCCATTACAATGCTGACCCCTCAATGCTATCTTAGTAGTCGCAAGGCAACAGGACTGGGCTACAAGTGGCATGTTAAACAGGTGTCCAGTGTATTTTCTACAATTCTGCACATGTGAGGTCAGGCGTTGTCATGAACAGCAGAACATTTTGATGGGTTTCCCCACATCGTTTGGTCCGATAGACAACCTTAGCTCTTTCCAGAAGTTGACAATAGTAGGCTACATGGACTGTTCTTTCATGAAGAAAACGAACCAACAGAACCCCACGGAGAATTCAAAAATACACTAGCATGAACTTCTCCTGCTGATGGGTGGTGTGACCACTTCTGCGCTATCCCTTGCCATCGTGTGAGGCACCCAAGTCACATCACAGGTGACATGATTGAGTGAGTTGGGTTTAAGGGCCTGTCGACAACTAGGTCATTAGGGCCCTCATCACAGGTGACAATACTGTCCACAAAGTAGTAGTAGTATTGTGGTTTTAGGGTACACAACTACGGCGGTCTTTAGTGCCCAAACAACGATTAAAAACAGTTAAAACAGTAAAAAATGTCACCAACACAATACCTGGAACACTAAACAGTGAGATAAAACAAAAGCACGTTTGCCCAGTCCACAATCTCGAATAAAATGTAACACTCGCTCTACAGCACATAATGTGTCTCCCAGCACCTCGGCCAGGGTTGCTGGCACACCCAGGGATTCCTGCAGTGGAGTGAACAACTGGCACTGAATTAAAACAGGCCGCACCATCAGGGGCTCATGGCAGTGAGCACAGAGCAGTACAGCATCCGAAGATAGAAGGTGCCGATGACTAAAAAAGCAGTGCCCGATATGCAGTCTTGTTAAAATCACCTCATGACGAGAGACGCGCAATGAAGTCCTCCAGGTGACGGAGCGGTTTAACCTCCCTAAGTGTGTTCCCCTGAACATTACTCCAATCACTACGCTACCGTGAAAGGAGTGCACGACGTAAAAATAAGCTAAAATCGTCAGAGGGAACACAAGCACTAAAAGCCTGGGGGCTAAAACTGCTACCGTAGCGGCAGCATCGGCAGCCTTTTTTCCTTGCAGGCCTTCATGTCCAGGTACCTACACAAAGGAGACGCAAGTGCCAGCACTGGCGCAGGTGTGGAGGTGGTCCTGGATGCACTGCACCAGTGGATAATTGTACAGTATCCGTAGGCTCTGGAGGGTACTCAAGGAGTCCGAACAAATAATGAATCGCTGCAAGGGCTGTCAACGTATGTATTAAAGGGCTTGATAAATACCAAATAACTCTGCTGTGAAAATCAAGCACTGCGGTAAAAGTCAAAAGCTAAAACTCTGGTGACCATGGATAAAAGCACATCCTACTCCCAGTTGGTCATTCGAGTCGTCAGTGTATATAAAACTGCAGGATCCAAACTGTGCCTGAATATCTAAAAAGGCAGAACAAAGAACGGAATCTGGCATCAACGAGTTCAGCAGAGACAACAAACCCAGGTTGACATGGGTCTCACAGCGAAGCCATGGGAGAAATCTCATTTCACCTTTCGACAACGTCATGGGTAAATCGACGTCCAAAGGCTGAAGCATTGAGCAAAACGGAACACCAGGAGCAAGCATAGCTGCAGAGAACAACATCCTGCCGATAGCTGAGCGGAGGTTCAGCAGCTTCTGCGCACAGGCTAATAACTGGGCTCGTAGGAAATGCACCAACACTCAATCGGGTTCCACAGTGGTGTGTAGGATTAAGCCGATTTAAAACCAATGGTCAAGCCAAAGCATACACAACATAACCGTAAACTAGCTTCGATCGGACCAGTGAATGGTATAATCGTAAAAGAACTGTCCGATCAGCTCCCCAGGGTGTGCCACTTAAAACACGTAAAACATTAACAGAATGTTCTCACCTTGCTTTTAAGTAGGAAATGTGAGAAGACCAACTAAGTTTTCGGTCAAATGTCAATCCCAAAAATTTCGTCTCGTCTGCGAAAGGGAGTGCACCTAGGCCGAGGCGGAGGGAAGGTGGGAGAAACGCCTTCCGATGCCAGAAGTTTAAGCAGACGGTCTTCTCAGCGGAGAAATGAAAAGCATTTTCGACACTCCAAGTGAACAGTCGGTCCAGACCAATTGGAGGCGATGTTGTAAGAGAGAAGTCTGCTGAGAACTATAGTAAATGGCGAAGTCATCCACAAATAGCGAAGATAAAATGCCACTCTGGACGCACTCTACAACAGGATTGCAATAACAAATAGTGTGACGCTGAGTATCGAGCCCTGCGGTACTCTGTTCTCTTGACTAAAAACACGGGACAAAACCGAGCCCACCTGTACCCGAAACACTCTATCCCGCATAAACTCCCGAATAAAAAGGGGCAGCCGACTACGAATGCCCCATTTATGGAGGGTTCGAAGAATACCGTACCTCCAGCAAGTGTCGTAAGCCTTCTCGAGATCAACAAAGACAGCAACCGTTTGGCACTTGCGCACAAAGCCATCCATCACGTGCGTGGATAACGAAACTAAATGGTCAACCGTTGAACAGAAGCGACAAAAGCAGCACTGAATGTTGGACAGTAGGTGTTGAGTTTCAAGCCACAACGTCAATCGCCCGTTAATCATCCGCTCCATCACTTTCCAGGTTTTAAAATTGGGACGATGGTGGCTTCTCGCCAAACGGATGGGAAAACAGCGGAGTGCCAGATATGGTTAATTATTCGTAAAATATACTGCTTGCCAGGCAAGGACAGGTGCTGCAGCATCGAAATGAGAACACCATCCGGCCCAAGAGCGGACTGCCTCAAAGAGACCAGGACTCGCTCCAGCTCCAACATAATGAAGAAGGCATTATAACACTCGCAGTTGTTAGAGTGAAAAGAAAAATCATGTGTCTCAGCTTGTTGCTTGATTGGTAAAAAAACCGGGTGGTAATGTGATGAGCTAGACACCTCTGCAAAAGCACCTCCAAGGGCGTCAGAAACAGCCCTATGGCAAACTACAGTGCTATTATTGATCTTAAGACCAGGCACCGTAATTTGCGAAACTTTGCCAGCCACGCGACGGAGCTTGTCCCAAACCACCGACGATGGTGTGAAGCAGTTAAGGATTCCACAAAGCGGTGCCAGGATGTCCTCTTACTGGTCTGTATGATACGACGAGCATGGGTGTGTAATCGCTTGTAGATGACCAGATTATCGAGGATAGGGTGGCGCTGAAATACCCGTAGTGCAGCCCGCCGTGCACGAACCACCGCCTGGCATTCGTCGGTCCACCAAGGAACGGGTAAGCGCCTTGGTTGGGCCAACATTGGAGAACACACGGTTGTAGAAAACAGCTAAGTGGCAAAAAAGAGGCCAGTTCACTCTACGTAGCTGCCAGGTGGGTACACGTGACGAGGGTACGTGATTGGAAAGCAAGCTGAGCACGCAAGAAAGGTGATCACTGGAGAAGGTATCTGAGACAATGTTCCACTCAAAACGATGGACAAGCTGTGCTGTGCAAACAGATAAGTCCAGGTGAGAGAGGGTGCCTGTGGAATCAGGAATAAAATAAGGTGCGCCAGGATTGAGAAGACAGAGCTGATTACGATGGAAAAACTCTGCAAGATGATCCCCAGATCCCCAAAGAGGGTGATGGGCGTTGAAGTCTCCCAACAAGTAGGTCGCTGGGACACTAGATTAGAAATGTCCCCAATGGCGGAGGGGGAAGAAGGCGGGAGATAAACGGAGCATACTGTAGAACAAAAAAACAGGCAAACTCACAGTAACGGCTACAGCTTGCAATGTAGTAGTGAGCATAATAGGCTGGTAAAATACGTTGTCGCTGATCAGAAGCATGACACCCCCATATGCAAGAGTACCAGGCTCCGGTGGTAAATCAAATCGCACCAGAGTAAAACCAGGAAAGGTGAAAGCATCCTGCTGGTTAAGTTTGGTTTTCTGCAGGCAGAAAAGACTGGGGGACAGCGAATTAGCCAACAGTTCAGTTCTGATTTATGCCTGCACACGCCACGTGTATTCCAATGTAAGATAGACATCTTGTGGAAAAATGGAAAAAGCTCGTCACTGAGTTCATTTAGCCGATGGCTGTCGCTTCAATTTGCCCTTCTGATTCCGCGTGGGACTGACTTTGTGCAGCAGAAGGTTCATGCTCCATAGGCTCCTCGGATGGAAGAGTATCAGTTTCACCAGTAACCTGAGACAGAAGTACAAACCTCTTGCCAGTAGAGAATCCTGCTTCACGCGACTGCGAGCCCTAGTCTCCTGGGATTGAGATCGCCAAGGAGGTGAAGGAGAAGTGGCCTTAAAGGCACACTTTCCACTGGCAGAGTTAGAAGGCTGTTTGACAAAATCGGAGCGTTTCGGGGTGACTCTGAATTTCCAGGTTTCACTACTTATGGGAAGGATCGTGGAGCTGGTGGAAGTGGAAGCTAGTACTACAATGTGAGGAGCGATGGTTGTGGAGACTATAGGGCAAGTTTGAGTGCCCATATCCCGCTTTGGCACTGGTGTCAAAACAATTGAACTAAAAGTACCAAATTTCAGGAGAGGAGGCTGGCGAGCTTGATGGCGTTTGCAGGCTTCAGAGAAAGAGAGACGCTCTTTCACCTGCAGTTCTTGAATGGCCTTCTCATCCTGGTATCGTGGACAGTCGCGGGAAGTCGCTGGATGGTTACCTCGACAGTTCACACAGCTAGGAGCCGATGGACAAGCTCCGTCATGAGAATCCTTACAATTGGCACAAACTGCAACCGAAGTCTTACAGGTCTTAGAATGGCCATAGCGTTGGCACTGGAAACAACACATAGGCCGTGGAATATAAGGTCGGACCGGAATAACCTCGTAACCTGCCTTGATCTTCTGAGGCAACTTGAGCCGATCAAAAGTGAGAAACAGCGTGTGGGTATCAACCTGCACGCCATCACTCTTAGCTCTTACACGGTAAACTTCAGTTACTTCTTGGTCCGACGGATAACCCTGTATCTCCTCCTCCTTAGAGGAGTTCAGGCTTCGGTGCTTCTCAACACGGATGAGATATCCGTGGAGGAGTTTGGCCTTCAATATCTTCTCAAACTGTTGGGCAGTGTAGCTCTCAACAAGTAGTGAACCGGATCGCAAATGGGCCAGGATTTTACAGGACCGGCAATTTTATCTAGACCTGACTGAATAATGAACGGGTTCACCTTAAAAAATGACTGATCATCTTCCATCCGGTAAATAACTAGGTAACGTGCCAATGATGTGTGTACCTCTTTTTCAACTTGCACTTATTTGCGGCGTTTAGGTGTGTTGGTTGCCAAAGGAAAAAAAGGCTAAAAATTTCATCCCCCAGTGCTCCCCACCCATCACGGAGCCCAACAAGGGGTCATCCCACTGGGATGACAGGGCTACACAGGGAATATAGTGGGCTCGCTGTCCCACTCACCCTGGAGTTCGGTGCATTACCTAGTCCTGGCCGATTGACATGGGGTGGGTTAGTCCCTAGACTCCCGTTTAGGTAAAGCAGAAACCAAAGCAGTATATTGGAAATACGCGCCCTCCCCGAATTCAGAAAGAAACTGGAGCAAGCTTAGATACACATCCCTGAACCACCAAGATAAACCTTTCAACAGCCATGGGTCTCCACGCAAGGCCAACGTGGGTGGGCGTGTTGACTGACTCCCTCACCACGAAAAGGAACCCACACCAAGGGAGTCAGTTGGCTCAGGACCCCGGGTGCGCCAAACCCGTACTTACCATAGTGGGACACAGGAGGGATCTGTTTGAAGAACTGAATGACGTTTCGTTTCGAACAAGATTCCGTTTGAAACAAGAAACGGTAACTTCAATTTTAGATGAATTGGGCAACAACTCGAGTTTCCTACAGCAAGGAACTATCCAACATCACCTAGAAATGGCCTTCTTGCAGCACTGCGACTGGAGCATTTCAAGGACTGCCTCCGTAGCGCAGTTGGTAGTGCACTTGCCACTGGCGCGGAGGACCTGGGTTCGATCCCCAGTAACAGCATGGGGATTTTTCCCCCTCTGGAAGGTCTGGCACAGGGTGAAGTCAGTCTCGTTAGGGCCCGGAGGGACCAATTGAGGAGCTACTTGATGTAGAAGTAGCGGCCCCAGGTTGAGAAGACCGTATAACTGGCTGGGAGGGCTCAGGATACCGACCTCGTCCCACACTCCAGTACTGCACTACACCAATGACGCCTGTGGTGGACAGAGGTTGGGCAGTAGGCCTTGGCCCTTCATGGGCTGTTGCGCCGGGGTTTAGTTTTAGTTTGGTTTAGATCATTTCAAAGGGTAATTGGTGACATAGACAGAACCATGGCATGTCGCATAATACACAGGGTTTCAGATGCCATTGCCTCGTTATCACAAAACTACATAACCCACATCTGAGTCATAAGGGGTAGCAACATATACATTTTTTGGTGATCATCGCAAGCACCCTTTTATCTAAATCCTTCCAGTTTTGGCAATGCTTTAGATCCACCCCCAGTCTTGTATGTTTCTACCTTCTCCTCGCCTTTCTTTTCAAATTTTCGTATACAGATTTTAAGTTTGTGTGTGTCCTTTTTGTGGTACCTGCGCATTAAACAAATAATAAGAAGACGAATGCATACAGTAGAATGATAATAGAACATACAAATTATAAATGTTGTATGCATTAATTTACCAGGCACACAGCTAAACTCGTGATGGATTTTTTGCCAACCATTCTCTTTGTCTTTAATGGTAGCACTTTCCGTCTATTTATTTTCTATTATGGACTTGAATTTATCCACTAAATTCAATAAAACTGAATTCTCATGAGCGCTAAAATTTGGCACTCGAGCGTTTTGAGGGCTTATCATCTATATTCTTATTTTGGTCCATCGTGCAAATGAAATGCCGGTAAAACTTAGGTTATGGACACCACAAATGGACACAACTCATTAACAAACACAACAAACAAGTGAATGTCGAAAGTAATCACTGCCTTCTGAATACTACCGGAATTGCTTCAGAGGAGAAAAATAGCGAAAACCAGGTGCTACGAAACCGCGGTATTCAAACCGTGGATTAGCAATGGTGCACAGCCTTTATCACTTTACCACGGTAATAGTTTAATCGCTGTATCGTAACAGCTCATATTTACCGAGGTTGATGCACATATGCACATGCCATTAGCACATATACTACATCCAGCCTTAGATCCATTACTTGTATCCCTCTGCGATAACCTGGTGTTTGTATCAGCCATGACTTAAACGCCAAGTGGACTCATGTTCGTATTTATGATGCAACAGAATTATATTTACTTGGGAGTTTTACGAATATCGTAACATTCAAGTAGTCTTTACAAGAGTTATCACACATCTTGAAAACTCACAAATAATCGCCGATATTTAGGGTACTATATTTCATGGTGCACTTTGGTTTCAGCACATCGCTGGTTAGTTGTTGACGGCTTGTTTACATCAAGAGTGGATCTAAGGGTGGAACGATTATAGTCATAAATTAGGCACAACATCCTTCTTTGTCAGGTTGTTTATGCAAAAAGATCTAGAAAATGATTCCTGTTCTGTGTTAGCCAGGATTATTTAACATGTAAATTAGCTCTGTTCCAACACTTATATTCTGCTTGTCCAGCAATTTGCAGTTTTACTGTACCAAATTTTTTAATGAATTATATGCCTTGAATTTTGTGAGAATACTCTGTGAAGTTGTCTCCATTCGGAATACCTTTGATAAGGCTCACAATCAGCTCTTGTATCACCTTCAACTACAGCTAACAGGTACCTCCAGCCAATAAATGGGTGGAACAAGGTTCCCTACTACATCTTACACCAAATGGGGAGCACTGAAAACCATAACAAAAACATTTTGTGCAGCGTTAGCCATTTTCAAAATATTTGGACCTCTTTTAATTTTTTCCAGATTCAATTGTCATGAGCTACTAAAGAAGAAAATTCTGGTTTATATAATTTGATCTACCCTTGTATCAGCAATATTTTGTAACTTTCCAGTTTTTTCTCTCTCATTGTTTACTATTTCTGTAAAGTGCTTTAAGAATATTGGACCTCTTTTTCCACATAATTCACTTACATTACTAGGAGGGCCTTACAATAAATTCTGCAGCTAACACAGCACTATATTAATCCTGTATTCACAGTTCTAACTATGAAACCACATAAATTGTAATCTCTTGAGTGCTGAAACTCAGAACTTATATCTGATTCTTCCCAAATATGAGAACACTTGCAACAGTTTGTATATGTCACCGTTATATCTGCAATAAGACAATAAATTGCCCTTCTCTGAAATCATTTGTATAATCATTTTTTGCATTTTTAAACTTTATATTCTATTACTGCAAACTGTTTAGTATACATCATTTTCTATTATGATGTTTAATAATCCTTTTATAGCTTTTGGTTTGGTTTGATAAGATCTTATATTTAGTGAAAAAAGATTTGAACTGTATTCATTACATTGCTATCCTTTGTTTCTGCCCTACAGAGTTGTTACACGGTCTTTGAGGGAGTACTTGTAAATATGTGCAGTTATTATTTTAATGAATAAATAAACCAATCAAATATTGGGTGAGCAATACACAGCCTGCCTAGTTCACAATAACCTAACAGCATACAACATTATCACCACACTCATATTCTGCATATAGGGATTTCATTTGTCTCTGAGAACCTCCTTGTAATTTAACAAACATAATACAGATTAGCCAATGTCAAAATTCCATACTGGAAACATTTTCTTAATCTAGATCCATTAGTATTTCTAATTCATCTAGTCATATCAAGCCTCATTCTTTTATTAATAGCACAAACATTTAATGTTGTTTATGTTGTTTGTTGTTTTTCACCAGATGTTAGTGTTTGCTAGATGGTCCTATACACATTCTACAGATGAACGAATGTGTCATATGCTAGGAGCTGTTTCATGTCACAGCCACCTTCAATAACCTCTGCAATCAGACCCACTTGTCCTTCCTTCCTTCCTGTTAATGTCAATGTTATAATGAACTTGCTGCAGCTTCTCTTTGAGGAATGTCCCAATTTGTCACACATCTGTTCCCTCATAACATGTCGAAACAGCACAGCACAAAAGAATCAAGTGAAAATGTTATTGAAAATCTGAATCAGATTTAAAAAATGTAATGTTAAAGCTCAACTTGAATTACAGGTGTTATGCTTGAATTAACGTAACTTGCAATTTTGGGCATGGCATATGGGTCCGTTGTCATGACAACTAGATGTAACCTTCAAATAGCCAACAGACTTCAACCCCCTCCACATGCTACACTCATACATTGCCACATCTCAGGTGGACACATTGGTGAACTGTGAAGTGTTATGAAATGTTCAGTTTTGCTGTAAGGAGCAACATTATGGTAAATAGTTCCAATGTTTGAGAAGTAGAATTGGAACTGAAAAATTCAATGCCACACTTGGGATTTGAACCATCAGCAAGTTTGTAGGCATAAGTAAATAATAGTTGTCCTTTTCTTTTTTCTTTGTGCTTTAGGAGTGTTTTGTATCGCTGCACTGTAACTCGATATTATAAAGTTAAACATAAAATCAGTGAACTGCAAACTATAATTTTACACTTCTAATCTTCTGCTGCAATTCTAATTATTATCATTATTATCGTCATAGTCGTCATCATCATCATTAATATTAGGTATAGTACAGTATAATACTGGCTCAAACATTTAAATAATCAAATGGCAGCATTTATAGAGGTATTAAATAAAATGAAATATGCAGTTATTCTCACAGAGCATGAAAAATTAACATCATTCAAAAAGCTTACTGGTGTACTTTACACCATATCTTCGATTCTGAGAAGTGGACAGATTTTTACATATACTTAAATGCACGTATGTTACATCAAATTTACTTAATTAGTCAAAAGCCCCGGTTTAACCTGTTTATAGCTATGTGTTTTAAGTTGAGGCACAAAAGTTTAATCTATGAGAGGACTGAAAAATGCAATGCTATAGCTGGGATTTGAATCATGGATCTTGCGCTTCACATGCAGCTGCTCTATAACTACTGAGCTGTTTAGAGCAGCCGCGCATGAAGCCAAAGATCTGTGGTTCAAACCCTGGCTATAGCACTGAATTTTATAGTCCTCATTCTACCTCTCAATGTTTGTGTGTAGAAAATCATCTGTAAGTAGGTTGGCATAAAATAACAATTATCATGTAAAGTTACATCTGCTCTTGTGCTTGGATGGGGAACTACACTGCATGTTTTGCAGGAACGCACATGTCAGCAATCACTCAGCACTTGGGCTACATATATTGCCTATAACCCTAAGCTGGAATAACTGCTCGATAACAAAAATGTTCACTCGCTCTTTGTTGTTATATTAAATTCACACTCCCATTCATACTTCCAGATTCTAGGGAGGATGGAGACAATCCTACCTAAACAAAAATTCCCATTCTCCTGCCAAGAATCAAACCCAGCACTCTAATCACCAGAGTACAGAAATGTGAGATTCTGTAACACTATACTGAGCACATACGAACCCTTCAATGCCACAGCTGCACTTCCATGATCTTTGTCTTACGATGGTAATCACACACATGACCTTCCCAAGGCCAGTATATTGCTCACCCGGCAGTCTTCTAGTGTGTGTGTGTTATATCTTTGCAGTAAAGCAACTACAAGCTGGACCTGAATTAGTTGCTTTATCTGCTTACTCCCCTCCCCCCTGGGGCATGCAGACATGCGATCATGCGCACACTTCCCAACCACCGAAAGAGTTTATTAACAATGTGTATTAGTGAATGATATAATATACGTACCTTGTTTGAGCTGAAGATACCAAATATGCCAACTCGCTTCTTTATCTTGCCAGCAGACATGGTCCCCTTGACGGTCATAGCTTCGGGCCTGATGGCTGTGATTGTGACGCTGTTTACTGGGGCAGGAACTTCTCCACTCTTTATAGCACTCAGGTCCTCAAATGGAATGTCTTCTGGTGGATGGAACCCGGACTTATACCTATCTATTACCAACTGCGTGTCCTACAACAGCATTGTGTATGTTTGTTCACTTTCCTACCTCAGTTTACCCTGCTCAAGCTATTTGCATTTATTGCACAGGCCCACAGACTTAATATTATTTTATTAATGATAATCTAAAGTTTGAAGTATTTTAAATATTTTATTGTGACATGTAGCAATAATTCAAGTCACACCAAAAGAAGTTGTTCAATAATCACCAAATAACATGTATCACACAATCATTTTCTGCAATTTTGACCCCACCAACTTAAAAACAAAAGCCCTTACAAAACTATATAAAGTAAAAGTTGGTTTATATGTTTTCCAGGGGACCAAAGGAAAAAAAAAATAAGTGTGAAAAATGCATGAATGAAAGTCAGCAAATAGGTTGATTACAGGACATGATTGTCTGGCAAAACATTTAAACATAATTGGGATATATTCTTTACCACTCTGTCCTCTATGTGATCTGCAAGAGGAAATGGACCGAGACCACCTTCAAATATGCCCGGCCACTTCTAGTGCCCCATCCATCAGTGAGAGCAAGAGGATTAATGACTTCATTTGTCACAAATCCATCATTAGCCAACAAGTCAGCAAACAAAAATTGTAAAAATTATACAGCATATGGGTCACAGTTAAGAAGTGAAAAACAGGAAGAAAACAATAACAATGATGATGATGATGATGATGATGATGATGATGATGATGATGATGATGATGATAGGATTGTTTAACTATGATCAACAATATGAAACAATACAAACACAAGAGAAATGCACCAAACAAAAATAAATATGAAGAAAGTCGAGTCAGTTTACGAAGTAGTCCATTATCTTGGCTTGTTTTTTTTGTTGCACAGAGCTGCCACAGCGTGAATGGTATAAATTGGCCATTATTTCCTCAGAAATGTTATGGTGCGTCACAAAATGTTCGAATTTTCCACCCTGAATGTAGAAACACCTAACACATGCACGCTTTTTCCAGTTTCCACTGCCTTAGCTACATTTGAATTTAAGCTAGATGAAGCAATCCCTGATTTCTTAGAAATTTCTGGGCATTTGATGCTGTCACTTTCGTTCACTACGTTCAAAATGCGTAATTTTACAGCAATCGTAATGCACCTCCCTTTCCTTCCACCCATGTCCACTAACAAGGTTAATCACAACTGAAGCAAGTCAGGTTTGGTATTTCACAAGCTTGCTCGAAAATAGCCTCAAGGTCACTCTCACTTCCGTACTGAGGGATGTACTACCTGACAAAGCCATGAGAGTTGTTTACGTGTGTTTCTCACACATACATCAGCAGACACGAGAGATCAACCTTTTGTGTTGCTCACTGGCTGTATGTCAAGTCACTAACTATACGCTAGATAACATACATATTTGCAATAGTTCCACAAAACGATGCACTAAAACTCGTAAACATCCAGGAAAAAAGCATAAAGTTCACTGTGGAAGAGGAAAAAGATGAACTACCATTTTTTGATCTAAACATTATCAAAAACAAGAATAGAATAACTTTGGCATTCACAGAAAACCAACGCAGACAGACTACTACATAAAAGCTCATAGTTACTATCCAAGTAGTCAAAAAGCAATCCTCAGGAAAGTCAACCTTCAAAACACGTTCCGGAAAATTATGTTGTAAGTGTTGTTTAGTGTTATTAAGTGACTCACCTTTTAAATTAAATTCCATAAAGGGTTTTGTGGAGGCAAATCAAAGTTCATTACGTGGAGCCTGTCTTTTGTTATATGAATTTTTTCTCAAATATCCAACACTGCAGCATGTTTTGTAGCTTTTAAAAGTTTTATGTTCAGCGTAAGGTTGTGGTTGGATGTCCAAAAATGGTGTGCAACTGCAGATTTATCCATCTGTTTGTATTTGATGCACCTCATGTGTTCTTTTAGTCTGGTTTCTATATTTCTCTTGGTTTTCCCTGTGTAAATCTGGTCACAATCTGGGCAACTGATTTGATAGATTCCTGCTTTCTTGTTCTGTGGTATCTGCTCCTTTGACTTGCTGCACAGTAATTTCCCTATACTGAAATTATTTTGTGGGGCCAAGATAATGTATTTTTTGAAGATGTGAAATTTGTAGTGCTTACCTGCATGGTAACTGAATTTTTTGAAAATCATATTGCTTTTTTGTTGAGAGTTTAATGATCTCTTTCAAGTGTTTTTGTTTTCTGAATTGTGCTATTTTCTTATCAATGATTTGTTTGTTGTTGTTGTTAGCTAATGCTGGATTTCTGACAATGAAGTCATTAATCCTCTTGCTCTCCAATATTTTCCTGTAATCAACCTGAAGGTTGCAACTGCTGTTTTTCGAGGATACTCAGGAATTACTGTTTGAATTCTTATTTATTTATGCCAACAAACTTACTGTTGGTGTTTTTAAACACACAAGCCATGTGTGGGCAAAGTTTGAAAGGTAGAACTGGAACTTAAAAATTCAATGCCACAACTAGGATTTGAACCACAGACCTTCCGCTTACCGGGCGGATGCCCGGAGCTCAGTGGTAGAGCATCTGCCCGGTAAGCGGAAGGTCTGTGGTTCAAATCCTAGTTGTGGCATTGAATTTTTAAGTTCCAGTTCTACCTTTCATACTGTTTGAATGTTTGGTAGTTCCCATTGTTTATTCTTTGATTATGATTTGTTTGTTGAATCCATTGCTGTGTTGACTATGTGTTTGTATTCTTCTACTGATAATGGAGTAAAAACCAAATTGTAAGATAAACTGTTTAGGATTGCAAGTTTGTGTGGAACTGGGTTGAAGCTGTTATTTTTTAAGTAGTTTTCTGAGTGGGTAAGTTTTCCGTAGATACCAAAACTGATTTTATTTTGGCATCTATTTTTTTGGGACTTAAGATATGTAGACAACATTTTTGCCATTGTTCCAAAAACATTAGCTCTAGGCACATTGAAATGCAAGGCCATTCCATAACATTTACTGAAATAGAACAAGATGGACAGCTACCATTGCTTGACTTAAAACTTATAAGAAACATGGACATACTGGAATTTGGCATATATAGGAAACAAACGCACATAGACAACTTCATATATCATACCAGGCAACGTGAGAAGGGTCAACACCTGAGTGATGGAGACAACTGTCTGTGCAGTATTGTGATGTACTCATGTATATATCATACTTAAAATCATGTCTAAAATTTGACTTATTGTAATCATTATGTAATCATGTGGGATTGTATCAAACTGTACACTTGTAATCTTAGTTGTGGGTTTCACAACAATGCCAAAAACTGCTGAAGTCTATTGACAGTAAAATCACCACCACCGCTGCCATTGCCACCGACGCCACCACCACCATCACCATCATTATTATAACTCTCCAAACTAGTCCTGTGATTAACATAATTACAAGTAAGTTGGAGTAGAATGTGTTTACAAATATTGACATTTTTCAGTTTCTAGAGACAAATGTTTTAGGATGATTTGGACACACAAATAGGATGGATGGGAGTCCAGAGGGGAAGGAAGAAGAGGGAGAGAATGGAGCGATCATATAGAGAAAGGAAAGACTTGAGGGAAGCTAAACGACTAGCTAGGGATAGGACAAAATATAGGAAATGGGTCATGACCGACTTAGGAAACCCGGCAGCATATGGGACAGGAAAACACTTTACAAACAAAGCATTACAGTACATTTATCATGAAAAAAACCTTAAACAGCATTTTCGATGTTAAAGGCATTTTTGAAAAAGTTAAACCCCAAACAAGGTTAGTTTCTGCCCCCAGAGATACATCCGTAAAACGTAAACAAGCAATTTGAGTAAATTCAATAAAAAACTGAAGCTGTTAACAGTGAAGCAATACTATGCTTAAATACAGGGAGATCCAAATATATGTGAACCGTTATGCCGTGGTTTTCCATTGCGAATGTGGAAATATGATATACACAAGGTCACGAGCATCACTTGTTTTTCTCTGCTTTGCTCACAATCAGTATTGAGTTGACGCGATATTGTGCAGCTGCATTATTACCAGTGTGCTTTATTATTTAGTCCTGTACTTAGTCACAAAGTGTATTATGGCTCAGCATTTGTTTTCTACTGCACACCATGTATTTACTATGATTTTTCTTGAGTCAACAATTGTCGCTTGTACATAAGTGAAATCAATTTTTCTCCTTTTTTTTAAGAGAATTAACCGACGTGGAGCGTGAGTTTGCCTTTTTCAACAAGACTCTGCGACAGCTCATAGAGCCAATCTTTCGATGAGAATAATTCAAAGTGTTTCAGGACAGAATTATTAGTAGAAATTTGTGGCCCCCTCGGTCCCCCGACCAAACCCCCTATGATTTCTATCTCTGGGGTAACTTAAAACATAAAGTGTACAAGACAATCCCACACACCCCGGAAGAATTAAAATAAAATATCCGTCAGGAAATTGCCAGTATTTCTCAACGTGAACTACGGCGAGTGATGGATAGTTTCCTAAACAGGTGCCAAAATGTATAGACAATGATGGTGGCCAGTTTGAGCAACTGCTATAATTTATACCAGTAAGTAAAGCCTTTAAAAGTAGGTAGCTTTAAAAATGCTGTATGGTTTTAACTGCTTTGCATTTAATTTCAAGAACTTGCAGCAGCAAATACCAAGATAAGTGAGCACCAACTAATCATGAACTATGCCACACAAATTATGTGGTGGAACTGGAACATGTACATAATGTATGTACTCTGTCTTTTTTATTTTGTATTTTTATTTTATTTTTGTTTGAAGATGCATTATTTTTTTCATTTGATAATACAGTAAATACATTATTTCCACATCTACATTCATTTCACCAGTTCACCATATGTTTCCCTATATATTTTTGACAGACTCCGCATTATCAAGGTTCTACTATATTTAACAGTATTTGAGTGAAAGTACCTCCTTTTCGTTGATCTGCTCTGCGGCTCGTACGATGCCATCTAGACATTTACTGATGATAGGAAACACATTCCTCTCTATGTCCACCGATTGGATCATGAAATTCTTTATATTCTTTATCCTCTTCTCATCTAGTTCTTGAAGCTGATGGAATACGTCGGGCATCAGCGTGTGATAATGTTGATTCTGTAACAGGAACACAAGGCCAGGGCAGCCCAAGATGTAAATGCTTTAGCACTCAATAAATTTAAATTCAAATTCAACAGAAACACCACATATATTAGTTTCAGTTCACTTAAGGACCATTTGACAAGTACTCTAGCTCCGATCCAAACACTTTTTGTTGTCAATCTTTTTATACAATGTATACAATGGAGCCTGTGTCACAATGTTTAAGCGGTAAACTTTATTTCACAATGTAAGTTTGTACAGTTCAACTTCACAAACAAGCTTACTTATCCAGAAATCAAATGTTATACAATTTACAAGTGTTTCATTTCACACATTTGTAATGTAAGCAGTTTATCTACAAATGCCTTTAAGTTTGTAAACGAAGCACATTTAATATTTTAGCCAAAAAAAGTATAAACAGGTATGCAATATTTTAATAAGAACACAGTAAACCATCGCTTAAAACTTCCTAAAATGCTATTTAGCAGCAGTCCATGCCTGCAAAGATAAAGCAGATTCACAAATTAATAATTACTTCACTACAATGAAATCGAGTCCTTTTGCTGCAAACTGCTAAGTACCTTCAATATTTATGAAACATGACTCGAGGGGTAAAACGTTCCAGAGTTAAAATAGTCCCCTATTCAGATTTCTGGGCGGGGACTACTTCTTGAGAACCAAAACATTATATAAATAGAAGATCTAAAATCAGAATTCTACAATGGAACGCAGGTGGTCTCACCCAAACAAAAAGAATAGAACTGAATAAAATTGTGTTTGACTATAACATAGATATATTTGTCAACGAGATGCAAATCTAACAAATGATCAACTTAAATACTTCAATTTTACTGGATTTTTACTAAACCTACTACCCAAAAATAGACAGATAAGTAGTGGAATATTAGTTGGAGTCAAAAATGATATTAAATCCTCCTTTCAAATTGTTCAAGAAATGGATAACAAAGATAATGCTGAATTAATAAAGCTAAATTTTTGGGATAACAAAACACATCTTCAATTATACAGTATTTACAATCCTCCCAGGAATGAACCAGATCTCTCACTTATTGAAAAATTAAATAAAACAATCATAATTGGGGTTTTCAATGCCCATTCCAAAAGATGGGGTTATGAAAAAGTGGGTTCTACAGGGCAGATAGTGGAAGAATTTTTGAATATCACAACCTTTAAACTGATTTATGATAAAGAAGATCCCAAAACCTTCATACATTACTCTGGAGCAGGCAGTAACCCAGACCTCTTGTTAGCTACAACCGATATTGTTTCAAAAATTAAAACACAAGCTATAGAAGACCCAAGTTCTGGTCACAAAGCAGTAATTGCTGATATAGAACTAGATAATGCAAATAACAGTCAACTCTCTCACACAAGTCTCTATTGGAACTTCAAATAAGTAGATTGGAACAAATATAAAACTGAACTGGAACATAAATTTAAAGAACAAACAAACTCACAGCTGCATGACCACTCAGATCATATGAACAAAAATTTCTGTAAAGTCATCCTAGAAACTGCAAAAAAAACATATTCCTCGTGGAAGAATAAAAAATTTCAAACCCTTTGGAACCCCCAGTTAGAAGAACTGAAAAAGCAAAGGGATATAGCTAGAAATACAGCTGAACAAACAAAAAACATAGATACACAAATATAGCGGAAGAAATGTGCCTCACTAAAAAAAGAAACTAATACTGCTAAAAGGAATCAGTTTACTAATTTCTTAGGAAAAATGGATTATAGGACAGATGGCAACAAAGCCCATAAGTTCATAAAAAATGTCAAGGACAGGAGAGAAAGCAACAGCACACCTATCATACACAACAATAAAATATGTAAATGATGCAGTCATAGTCGAAACATTAAATAAATATTATGCTAATTCATATAAAGTAACAAGAAATAATAAAAAAGAACGTAAACAATTTAAGAAAGATTTGAAACAAGACAGAGAATGCGATCCTAATACTCAATACAATATCTTTTATCAACATTTTAATATACAAGAACTGAACATTGCAATTAATAATATAAAAATCTGATGTGTTGCACTCACATGACTTTCTCTACTCTTGTACTAAGCATTCTTACAAACTCTTATTCCTACACCTTCTTCGTGTTAGTTGAGATAAACACTTGTACAACTTATTGCTAATTTCCTTGTAGCTGCAAGGGGAATGTAAGAATACAGTAGGCTTTGTGCGATAGTCAAATCTTTTAAAGCTTTGAGATTCTGTTCTCTCTGCACACTTAACATATAAAAAAATGAACAACGATGACCCATTTCACGAAAGTTCTAAGTTTTCCGAAACACACACATAACAAGGAATATCTCCTAAATGGTTCACCCTACAAGAAAATTTATTCGGACATAAATTGTGTATTTTAACAAGATCTACATTTTTTGTGTAGTATGATTTGGTCTATCTCTAACGGTTTACCAGTTATGCAAAAGTCGTCCAGAGGAAATACGACTACAGGGGCTATAGCCAGAAAATTCAAGATATACATTTCATTTGTCATAAAAATATCTCATATGACATTTTAATCAAAATCGTTAGAGCCCTTTTCAAGAAAATCCAAATTTTCGAAAAAATTTTCATGTAAAGGGTAGTTTAGAGTGGGGCTATTTTCTTCAAAATCTCCGTGCCGCATCCTTGACAGACATTTAACTTAAATACCAACTTTGGTTTTTAACCGACTTTTCGTTTTTGAGTTATGCTGTCCACAGACTGACAGACTGACACAGAGACACACACATGGACCTTTTTCTAAAAATGCTTTTTTTTTGGATTCAGGGGTCTCAAAACATATTTCCGGTGAAATCTTGACATCGAATTTTTGGGTGGAATACAATACTTCCCCTACTTACCAAGTAAGAAAGTAAAAAACAAAAAGTCTCCTGGACCAGATCACATACATCCAGAGTTCGTAAAAAACCTTGGAAAAGCAGCAAAACAACAACTACTAAAACTCTACAATCTATCCTGGAAAACCACTGTACCTGCCAAATGACAAAAAGCAATAATTGTCCCACTCTTGAAGAAAGATAAAACAGCATCAGAAATAAAAAATTATAGACCAATAACTCTTACTAGCATAATAGCAAAAGTGATGGAAAGAATGGTGTCAAACAGGTTAAATTGGTTTCTAGAATCACAAAATTTAATTTCCCCATGTCAAGCTGGATTCAGAGAGTTCCACTCTACAAATGAACAAGTCTTACTTCTCAGTCAAGAAATCAAAGGCTCCTTCAATAGAAAAGAAGATAATTTATCAGTTTTTATTGATTTTCAAAGTGCATATGATTCTATATGCAGAACAAAACTACTAAAGAAAGTAAAACAAATAGGGATACAAGGTCCAATGTTTTCATGGCTATGTCATTTCCTAACACAACACTTTATTGCAACCAGATATGGAAGAAATATATCTAAATACAAACAAGTACACCATGGCTTACCACAAGGCTTACCACAAATTAATAAAGAAGAATTTGACACAGAATATAAACAGATTATTAACACTGTAGTAATTAATGGTTTTGATGCAGATTTTATACATAAAAAGATAGAAAAATTTAAGTATCAAAAAGCTGTTAAAGAAGTTTCTACCCTCAAAAAAATAAAAGATAATTGTATTTTTAAAAAGTTTACTTACCATCCATGGGCCAATAAAAAATTTACAAAGATTTTTAAAGAATATGGAATAAATTTGGTCCCTCAAAATAAATTTAATATACAAAATGTACTAAATTTTTCTAAAAAAGATAAAATACCAAATTATAAAAAATCTGGCATTTATCAATTTAGCTGTTTAGATTGTGATAAGGTTTATATTGGTAAAGCTAAACGTCATTTAGAAACCAGAATAAAAGAGCATTTTAGAAATATTAAATATAAACAAACTGATAAATCAGCTGTGGCAGATCATTTTGGGTCATTTAATCATGAAATTAATCCAGAAGTTAAATTATTAAAACAATTAAGTGGACCTATAGATTTAATGGTTTGGGGAAAAAATTTTAGTTTAAAAAACAGGAATCGTGTTATGAACTATGAATTACCTTCTATAGATTGTATTTATAAATTTTTGTTTTCAGAGATTGGTAATTAAAATGAATATCAGTATTTATGTTTTTTGTTTTCAGAAAAAAATGAAGGATTGTAGCTTTGGTAACAAATTTGTTTGTATAGCTTTGAGAATGAGTTGGAGACAACTCGAAATTCGAGTCAGTGTTTGAAAAAATAACTTGCAACATTACTAAGATAAGTGAAGCTTTTAGTTTCTAATTTGTTCTTACTTTAGAATCTTGTTGCTTTACTGTTAATAGCTTCAATTTCCTTAATTAATTCAAACAGTAATTCCTGAGTATCCTCGAAAAACAGAAGTTGCAACCTTCAGGTTGATTATAGGACATGATTGTCTGGCAAAACATTTAAACAGAATTGGGATATATTCTTCACCACTCTGTCCTCTGTGTGATCTGCAAGAGGAAATGGACCGAGACCACCTTGAAATATGCCCGGCCACTTCTAGCACCCTTCCCATCCATCAGTGAAAAATATTGGAGAGCAAGAGGATTAATGACTTGATTGTCAGAAATGCAGCATTAGCTAACAACAACAACATGTTTGAGAGGTAGAACTGGAACTTAAAAATTCAATGCCACAACTGGGATTTGAACCACAGACCTTCCGCTTACCAGGCGGCTGCTCTAATCATTGAGCTATTGTGACAAACTGCCAGAATGGCATTAAATTCTCAAACCAGTTCATATTTATCCTGGTAAACCACAAAGGCAGTCTCACATCAGAGACAAATTACCCCAATGGTGACTTACTAATGTAAGTACTTTATGTCCCAATATTAAATAACCTTCAGATGGTAATTATTATTTATTTATGCCAACAGTAAGTTTGTTGGCATAAATAAATAATAATTAACAACAACATGTTTTTATGTATTGAATCATGTCACTTGCTGGTATCCCAGGTACAAATAGAGATGTCTGGTTAGTAACTTTAAGAAATGGGACCAGCAGACGCTAAGCGTAATGGTGCACTTTTTTAAAAAAAAGTGTAGTTTGTTGGGTCTCTGAGCCTTTGAATCTTTGCTATTATTTTATTTGCACCTTCTTTTTCACAGCTTTTAAATATTAATGCAGTAACAAATCTTTTATTTCAATGGATTGACTTCCTTAGCACCGCCAAGATTTCGTGTTAGAAGATTTAGTGATATTTCGCCAAACACGTTTTCTATCACTTTATATTTTGTCAATCCTATATTCCTTCACTAAATTGTATACTTTGAGACAAAATATTAAAAGACCCCAAAAGAAAATCGTTTATGTGAATATTTGTTAAGAGTGTAATTTGTTTTTGATGTTGGTATGAGTTGGTTAAATGACGAAAACGTGTTACTAATGTTCATTGTTACAAACAATTAAGTTTGTTTAAAGACGTCATAAATATTTCCATATTTAATTTTAATATATATGTATAAATAAAAGAATTATATGTGTTCAATATTGAAAGCGAAGGGAAAATGGCTAAGGATCGCTTCCCTAACAATGCGGGAACTATTTTATGAACGCATATGCGGATGTACACATGGCAGTCGGAATGCTAGACTCGCAACTAAAAGAATTGGGATTAGCGTCTATGTGTTTGGTGAAGATGGACATATTTTTATGTGTGCCCGTCATAAAATAGTGAAAGTAAATTTACTAAGTGTTTAAAGACCGTTAATTTGTGTAAAATAAGTAAGATATTAGCTAAGTTTAATAAGTTAGTTAATATGAAGTGCACGAGTAAATAAAAGGACGTAAAATAGACGAAGTGTAAAGTGATAGAAAACACATTTAGCGAAATATCGCTAAATTTTCAGACATTAAATCCCGGCGATGCTAGGGAAGTCGATCCACTGAAATAAAAGACTTTCTACTGTGATACGATTTAAATACAGTGAACAAGAAGGTGCAAATAAAATTTTTCACTAAAGTTAACCCCGAGTGTATGTTCATTCCATCCAGTACCACGACCCGAGATAACATAAGTCAAAAGCTCATCACCAACTTCGTAATACATTAAAACAGCACCAACTTCATACTAACTTCTTGAAGTTAATCACTGTATTATTTATTTTTCTCTAATTCACAGTCTTTTAAAATCTTAGCCACTTCACTATTACTAGTTTTGGATGTGCACATATAAAACAAGTCTATTCCCTAGTGATGTTATCGGCAAAGAGAGATTGGCATTGCCACATCTTTTGAATTATGCGTGCATGTGCAGCTTTAGTAGCATCATTCTACAACATCATTTTCGGCATACTTTTATAATCCCAAAAATGCTAAGAAAGCAATTTTAATCTCTTTAACATTAAATATTCAAAATAACCCTTAATTCTTTACATACAACTGAAATGTGGCATTTAACAATTACAATATGGATAAGTAGGCAATCTTCTCAATAATGGAAGAATGATGTAATGCAAACAAAGTCAATTACATGTTTGAAACAAGTCAATTTCACAATGTTATATATATGCTGTTTCAGTAAGAAGCAAAACAGACATCTTCTAACAGAGGAACACACTCACGTTCTCTAACATGTGCGGGTGTTCTTACAGCTGCCAAACTTTCAAATTCAAACCCTGCACAATGAACCTTGTGACAACTCTCAATATGTATATGTACCTATATGTTTTGTTTTTCTAAAAGTGGATAACTTCATTGGAGATTTAGATATAACATTTTTCTGCCTATGTCAATTCTTTGTCTCAAATAAGTGATAATGAGAAAATGAAAATGAGTTTTTATTTATGGACATTCACAAACTGCTGCAATTCTTAGTATCCCATTCTACATTGAATGTGAAACATCACTTCATTGTCATTCTTTATCAGGCTTCAGGTTCTGCAACATGGGACCACCTCTGAAGGAAGGTTTGAACCCGCAACCTTGGGAACGACAGGCTATCATGTTACCCAAAGACCATGGAGGTGAGACTGCAGATCCGTTTATATAGCACATTTTATGCTGAAATGTTGCCCTGAGTAAAGAGAATTTTACACAATACAAACCTGCAGCTCATTTGTTTTCTGTAGTTGATTGGCATACTCGTTCTTGGTTTCCTCACATTGTTGCGACTTTATTGCCATATTCATTCGTTGCTTTTCCACCTCTGCTCTCGACAAGTTCAGATCTGCATCTGCTCTCTGGAAATTATCCAAAGCTCTCTCTGCTTCTTTGAATGCTTTCTCGTAGTTTTTGCGCGCACGATCCAGGGCCTGCAACTGCGCGCTCAGGTTCGCCATCATGCGGGCCCCCTCCTGCAAATGCTGCAACAGTAGTTCAATATTTTAATATCTGCTACAGATACATCATGATTTAAGCTTCAGCTACTGTGCACTGTGGCAGTATATTATGTTAATTTTGAGCTCATTTGTATTCGTTATATTGGTTGTTTGAGTATCTCATATTTATTTGTGCTGGGTAATTAACATAGCACTAGATTTACTTGTTTATTCAGATATTTGTGTATATGTCCAGAACAATATTCGAGCTCAAAAAAATATCAAAGCATGGGAGTTACATGATCAACTCTAATTTAAAATTTCCATTCATTTATAACCACAAAATGTTTGTTTCCCATCACCACATGGATAGCAACTGTGCACAAGAGAACTATTCTATGTATTATAGCTCCAACATCTGTTCATTCTCTGCATGTCGCGTAATTTTATGAAAGTTCCACACATTTACCACATTATTCAAAAATCCATCTGTTATCGGCATGTTATATATTCAACTTAACTAATTATTTAAAACAAGATTCATAATTAACTACAACTGGAACTTGCCTTAAACGTCACCACTCTCCTTCTAAACATGCACACCAGCAGGTCCAGGAACTGAACTAAGTGTAGAATTGCAACACAACTCAAACAATAAGACTGGGCATTTGGTGCCACATGATAAGGACACTCAACTAATTGGTCATCAGCACACTCAGAAAATGGATCATGGCAAAAGCCACAGGAAAAGATCAATATCAAATAAAAATACTAGTAAAAGCACAAATATAGATAAATATACCAGACTAATGAGGCAAAACACAGAATTAAAACAAATTTATTATAAAGTCCAAAGGGTATGAAATCTTGATATTAAAAAAATTCTAAATCCTTAAATTGATGATAAAAACGGCAAAACTCTTTCAACTAATGATAACTGTTATTTTATGCCAAAAACTTGCTGTTATTTTTAAACAGTAGCAGCCGCGCATCAGGCATAAGATGGTGGTTCAAATCCTTGCTATGTCAGTCCTAATTCCACCTCTCATCTGCCAGGACATCTGCAAGACTGACAAGTGGAAGTTTATGGTACAAATCCAGGCTATGTCAGTCCTGATTCTACCTCTCATCTGCCAGGACATCTGCAAGACTGACAAGTGGAAGTTTATGGTACAAATCCAGGCTATGTCAGTCCTGATTCTACCTCTCATCTGTCAGGACCTCTGCAAGACTGACAAGTGGAAGTTTATGGTACAAATCCAGGCTATGTCAGTCCTGATTCTACCTCTCATCTGTCAGGACATCTGCAAGACTGACAAGTGGAAGTTTATGGTACAAATCCAGGCTATGTCAGTCCTGATTCTACCTCTCATCTGCCAGGATATCTGCAAGACTGACAAGTGGAAGTTTATGGTACAAATCCTTGCTATGTCAGTCCTGATTCTACCTCTCATCTGCCAGGACATCTGCAAGACTGACAAGTGGAAGTTTATAGTACAAATCCAGGCTATGTCAGTCCTTATTCTACCTCTCATCTGCCAGGACATCTGCAAGACTGACAAGTGGAAGTTTATGGTACAAATCCAGGCTATATCAGTCCTGATTCTACCTCTCATCTGTCAGGACCTCTGCAAGACTGACAAGTGGAAGTTTATGGTACAAATCCAGGCTATGTCAGTCCTGATTCTACCTCCCATTTGTCAGGACCTCTGCAAGTGGAAGTTTATGGTACAAATCCAGGCTATGTCAGTCCTGATTCTACCTCTCATCTGCCAGGACATCTGCAAGACTGACAAGTGGAAGTTTATGGTACAAATCCTTGCTATGTCAGTCCTGATTCTACCTCTCATCTGCCAGGACATCTGCAAGACTGACAAGTGGAAGTTTATGGTACAAATCCAGGCTGTGTCAGTCCTGATTCTACCTCTCATCTGCCAGGACATCTGCAAGACTGACAAGTGGAAGTTTATGGTACAAATCCAGGCTATATCAGTCCTGATTCTACCTCTCATCTGTCAGGACCTCTGCAAGACTGACAAGTGGAAGTTTATGGTACAAATCCAGGCTATGTCAGTCCTGATTCTACCTCCCATTTGTCAGGACCTCTGCAAGTGGAAGTTTATGGTACAAATCCAGGCTATGTCAGTCCTGATTCTACCTCTCATCTGCCAGGACCTCTGCAAGTGGAAGTTTATGGTACAAATCCTGGCTATGTCAGTCCTAATTCTACCTCTCATCTGTCAGGACCTCTGCAAGACTGACAAGTGGAAGTTCATGGTACAAATCCAGCCTATGTCAGTCCTGATTCTACCTCCCATCTGTCAGGACCTCTACAAGTGGAAGTTTATGGTACAAATCTTGGCTATGTCAGTCCTAATTCTACCTCTCATCTGTCAGGACATCTGCACGACTGACAAGTGGAAGTTTATGGTACAAATCCTTACTATGTCAGTCCTAATTCTACCTCTCGCCTGCCAGGGCGTCTGCAAGACTGACAAGTGGAAGTTTATGGTACAAATCCATGCTATGTCAGTCCTTATTCTACCTCTCATCTGTCAGGACCTCTGCAAGACTGACAAGTGGAAGTTTATAGTACAAATCCAGGCTATGTCAGTCCTTATTCTACCTCTCAACTGTCAGGACGTCTGCAAATCTGACAAGTGGAAGTTTATGGTACAAATCCATGCTATGTCAGTCCTTATTCTACCTCTCAACTGTCAGGACCTCTGCAAGACTGACAAGTGGAAGTTTATGGTACAAATCTTGGCTATGTCAGTCCTAATTCTACCTCTCATCTGTCAGGACCTCTGCAAGACTGACAAGTGGAAGTTTATGGTACAAATCCTTGCTATGTCAGTCCTGATTCTACCTCTCATCTGTCAGGACCTCTGCCAGACTGACAAGTAGAAGTTTATGGTACAAATCCAGCCTATGTCAGTCCTGATTCTACCTGTCATCTGTCAGGACGTCTGCAAGACTGACAAGTGAAAGTTTATGGTACAAATCCTTGCTATGTCAGTCCTAATTCTACCTCTCAACTGCCAGGACATCTGCACGACTGACAAGTGGAAGTTTATGGTACAAATCCAGGCTATGTCAGTCCTAATTCTACCTCTCATCTGTCTGGACGTCTGCAAGACTGACAAGTGGAAGTTTATGGTACAAATCCAGGCTATGTCAGTCCTAATTCTACCTCTCATCTGTTAGGACCTCTCAAAGACTGACAAGTGGAAGTTTATGGTACAAATCCAGCCTATGTCAGTCCCGATTCTACCTCTCGCCTGCCAGGACCTCTGCAAGACTGACAAGTGGAAGTTTATGGTACAAATCCAGCCTATGTCAGTCCTGATTCTACCTCTCGCCTGCCAGGACCTCTACAAGACTGACAAGTGGAAGTTTATGGTACAAATCCAGGCTATGTCAGTCCTGATTCTACCTCTCATCTGTCAGGATCTCTGCAAGACTGACCAGCAGTTGCAGAGTCACAAAGGTGCACCATGCACACATGTGACGGACTGACACAGTGACCAAAGGGAGAGCAGGATCCCATTTAAAAAGGTAACCATGTGAAGCAGCCAATGTGCAACTGAGCCAAGCTCATCTACACACAAGATATATCAAAGAAGGTTACCCAGGTTGTCAGAATTTCCTTCATTGTTCTAAGCTTATTTCCACAGAGAGCTGAGCACTTCACAGCAGCACTGCTCACCGCACTTCAAGGCTCAGGTCATCTGAAGTAATATCGAATTCTGTGGTTGTCTTCTTTGCAGCCAAACCCGGCACTCCATTTCCTGGCATGTCTCCGTGACCAGGAATTCATGCATAAATCACAATGCCAGAAACATGTAAAACATGGAGGGCATCAGCTCATGAAGGCTCTCAAGTGCACATAAGAGAATCACTCAGGATCACGCAGTCACCCAATTTAACACAGTGCACACAGCTCTGGAGTATAAATGGCAGTGCTACTGTGAACACCAAATGTATGTGGTGTGGTTCTAACACCACTGGTGCTCTTGATCCATCGTTGTACATCAAACATCACTCAGTGCAGGTACTAGTGACAGGCATCGTGGACTTTAGTATACGGTCATCCCAACATTTATGTGGGAATGTGGCATGTAATCGAGGAAGGTAAAGCCTCACAAGTTAGGCATTTCATTTGCAAGCTTCGTAAGAAGCTTCCGGATTTCGTGCTACAGACAGATCTTTAAATATCACCATCACAATATCTAAAAGAAAATGTTCTGCTGCATTCAGGTGGCCTTCTCTACTCACTCTTCTTACAAAAGCTTAATCTTGTTGATCAAGGCGTACTTTCATTACACATTTTGTTGTGGTATAAGAGTACACCAGACTACATGTCCTTAAACTGCTGTGGTTCTCAGCAATTCATTCAGTATTGGACGTCAAACGTCACTTAATTTTGCTCAGACATCTTTATCAGACTTGACATTCTTTTATGTGCGGTAAATCTACAACACGGGACCACCAGTTTTACTTCCCTTCCTCTAGTGGGTATGAACTCAAGACCTTGGCAATTAAGAGTCTTGCATGTCATCGAGACCATACAGGATGGCTTCAGATTTTTAAAAACTAGATCACAATATGTTATTGCTTTGAAATTCCATACTCTTTGCAAAACCATACCACTTCAAATGAGGATTTGACACCTCAATCCAACATCAAAAATACATCAGAAATGCTAGATGGCACAAAACTATTTATTTGAAATAAGTTGTGTGTTCTAATGACATCTATACTACATGGAAAAATCACATAGAAAATGTAAAGGCTAAGGTCACCAATCAACTATCACCAACTATCAAAAAGACTAGCTGGAACTAAATGGGGATATTCAAAACATACTGAGGCGATCGTTTTTTGAAAAAGCCTCCTGAAATATTTGAATGTTTAGTTATAGTGGTGGCAGAAAAAGCCCCCTAAAATTGTAAATAGCTATTATAGTCGGCAATAATGTCTGTATTCAATTGTCTTGTTCTTGTTCTAAAAAAATTTGGTTTGGCGTGGCGTGGGACACGCAAAGTTTGGGTAAAATTAGAATTTAGCGACATATAACATCATAACACACAAATATTCCTGTGTAAAAGTAAGTAGTAATTATTCTTCACAAAAGAGACATATAATTTATGATGCGGGTCATAAACTAAAGAAGTTAGAGAATATACAAAAGTGCGTGGTCTGTGATCTCGACGTGTGAACCCTGTACATATGATAAAGGATGCCAATCCATTGTATTGAATTGTATACCTTTGAGTGAGAGTAAAATAATAAACGAGTTCCACAAAGTAAACCTGAACTTTAATTACTCTTACTGTATGTTGACCAGTACTACGCCCTGGATGCAAACAATTTACTGGACTACTGGTAAAAAAAAGTCATTCAAGCTCGCCGTTTTGCTAGCCCGGCAAAGAATTTATGCCCCCCCACGCTAAACAGCAGATGGTACCCGCAGATCCCAGTGAAGTAACAACCAAACAAGATTAAAGCGTTATAATACTCTCAATTCAACATACATGTAAAACCAATTCCCAAATATAGCGGTGAAGTTCTTATAACTGCGTCCCCCTTGGTCTTAGCAACATTCGAACATACTCAGAATCAAGCTCTCAGATTAATAACTGCAGCAGTTAAAACCACTCCGATTATAGTATTATAAGCCATAAGATGCAATAAACCATCACAATGGAACTTGAAGAACAACCTATTTTAACCTAAGAAAAATTTATGAGAATGCCAGATAATAACAATTGGGAAAAATACTATAATCACAAGTTATCCATCTGAAAGAGAACCATTCATACATCTAAATAATCTGTTGAATATACCAGAAGTAAACCATCATCTAGATCTACTTGTAAATTTTACAAAAAAATCTTGTGTTGCATTCACATGACTCTCTACTCTTGTACTAACCATTCTTACAAACTCTTATTCCTATATCTTCTTTGTATTAGTTGAGATACACATTAGCAGAAATTATCTTATTGCTTATTTCTTTGTAGGTATAAGGGGAATGTGAGAATACAGTAGACTTTGAGCAATAAATCTTTTAAAGCTTCGAGATTCCATTCTCTTTGCACAGTAACATATAAAAAAAATGAACAACGATGTTGCATTACACCAAAGTTTAACTTTTCCAAAACTGACACAAATAACAAGGAATATCTCCGAAATGGTTAACTCTACAAAAAATTTTATTGGGACATAAATTGTGCATTGTAGCAAGATCTACATTTCTTCTATATTAGAGCTATTAACAAGGAAGCAACAGAATCTAAAATAAGAACAAATTAGAAACTATAAACTTCACTTATATCAATCTTGCAAGTTGTTCCAATGCGGACTAGTTTCAAGTAGTATCCAACTTAGTTTCAAAGCTATCCAGCTGTTCTTGTTTTAGATTCTGTTGCTTCACTGTTAATGGCTTCAATTTTCCTTCATCTTTAAAAGCTGCTGACTAGTTTCAAGATGCTTTCACCACATTTTCAAAGTTAAGTGAAGCTTTTAGTTCTTCATTTAGGTATAACTCAAGGGTCTCCGTCTAGGGGATATGTGAATAGTGACTACAAGGTACCCAAGCTGAGCAGAACAATACTTCCACTTACTGTTGTCTAGGGGATATGTGGATAGTGACCACAAGGTACACAAGCTGAGCAGAACATTACTTCCACTTACTGTTGTCTAGGGGATATGTGGATAGTGACCACAAGGTACACAAGCTGAGCAGAACATTACTTCCACTTACTGTTGTCTAGGGGATATGTGAATAGTGACTACAAGGTACCCAAGCTGAGCAGAACATTACTTCCACTTACTGGTGTCTAGGGGATATGTGGATAGTGACCACAAGGTACACAAGCTGAGCAGAACATTACTTCCACTTACTGTTGTCTAGGGGATATGTGGATAGTGACCACAAGGTACACAAGCTGAGCAGAACATTACTTCCACTTACTGGTGTCTAGGGGATATGTGGATAGTGACCACAAGGTACCCAAGCTGAGCAGAACATTACTTCCACTTACTGGTGTCTAGGGGATATGTGGATAGTGACCACAAGGTACCCAAGCTGAGCAGAACATTACTTCCACTTACTGGTGTCTAGGGGATATGTGGATAGTGACCACAAGGTACCCAAGCTGAGCAGAACATTACTTCCACTTACTGGTGTCTAGGGGATATGTGAATAGCGACCACAAGGTACCCAAGCTGAGCAGAACATTACTTCCACTTACTGGTGTCTAGGGGATATGTGGATAGTGACTACAAGGTACCCAAGCTGAGCAGAACATTACTTCCACTTACTGGTGTCTAGGGGATATGTGGATAGTGACCACAAGGTACACAAGCTGAGCAGAACATTACTTCCACTTACTGGTGTCTAGGGGATATGTGGATAGTGACTACAAGGTACCCAAGCTGAGCAGAACATTACTTCCACTTACTGGTGTCTAGGGGATATGTGGATAGTGACCACAAGGTACCCAAGCTGAGCAGAACATTACTTCCACTTACTGTTGTCTAGGGGATATGTGAATAGTGACTACAAGGTACCCAAGCTGAGCAGAACATTACTTCCACTTACTGTTGTCTAGGGGATATGTGAATAGTGACTACAATGTACCCAAGCTGAGCAGAACATTACTTCCACTTACTGGTGTCTAGGGGATATGTGGATAGTGAGCACAAGGTACACAAGCTGAGCAGAACATTACTTCCACTTACTGTTGTCTAGGGGATATGTGAATAGTGACTACAAGGTACCCAAGCTGAGCAGAACATTACTTCCACTTACTGGTGTCTAGGGGATATGTGGATAGTGACCACAAGGTACACAAGCTGAGCAGAACATTACTTCCACTTACTGTTGTCTAGGGGATATGTGGATAGTGACCACAAGGTACACAAGCTGAGCAGAACATTACTTCCACTTACTGTTGTCTAGGGGATATGTGGATAGTGACCACAAGGTACCCAAGCTGAGCAGAACATTACTTCCACTTACTGGTGTCTAGGGGATATGTGGATAGTGACCACAAGGTACACAAGCTGAGCAGAACATTACTTCCTCTTACTGTTGTCTAGGGGATATGTGAATGGCGACCACAAGGTACCCAAGCTGAGCAGAACATTACTTCCTCTTACTGTTGTCTAGGGCATATGTGAATGGCGACCACAAGGTACCCAAGCTGAGCAGACCATTACTTCCACTTACTGGTGTCTAGGGGATATGTGGATAGTGACCACAAGGTACCCAAGCTGAGCAGAACATTACTTCCTCTTACTGTTGTCTAGGGGATATGTGAATGGCGACCACAAGGTACCCAAGCTGAGCAGAACATTACTTCCACTTACTGGTGACTAGGGGATATGTGGATAGCGACCACAAGGTACCCAAGCTGAGCAGAACATTACTTCCACTTACTGGTGTCTAGGGGATATGTGGATAGTGACCACAAGGTACCCAAGCTGAGCAGAACATTACTTCCACTTACTGGTGTCTAGGGGATATGTGGATAGTGACCACAAGGTACCCAAGCTGAGCAGAACATTACTTCCTCTTACTGTTGTCTAGGGGATATGTGAATGGCGACCACAAGGTACCCAAGCTGAGCAGAACATTACTTCCTCTTACTGTTGTCTAGGGGATATGTGGATAGTGACCACAAGGTACCCAAGCTGAGCAGAACATTACTTCCTCTTACTGTTGTCTAGGGGATATGTGAATGGCGACCACAAGGTACCCAAGCTGAGCAGAACATTACTTCCTCTTACTGTTGTCTAGGGGATATGTGAATGGCGACCACAAGGTACCCAAGCTGAGCAGACCATTACTTCCACTTACTGGTGTCTAGGGGATATGTGGATAGTGACCACAAGGTACCCAAGCTGAGCAGAACATTACTTCCTCTTACTGTTGTCTAGGGGATATGTGAATGGCGACCACAAGGTACCCAAGCTGAGCAGAACATTACTTCCACTTACTGGTGACTAGGGGATATGTGGATAGCGACCACAAGGTACCCAAGCTGAGCAGAACATTACTTCCACTTACTGGTGTCTAGGGGATATGTGGATAGCGACCACAAGGTACCCAAGCTGAGCAGAACATTACTTCCACTTACTGGTGTCTAGGGGATATGTGGATAGTGACCACAAGGTACCCAAGCTGAGCAGAACATTACTTCCACTTACTGGTGTCTAGGGGATATGTGGATAGTGACCACAAGGTACCCAAGCTGAGCAGAACATTACTTCCACTTACTGGTGACTAGGGGATATGTGAATAGCACCACAAGGTACCCAAGCTGAGCAGAACATTACTTCCACTTAGTGGTGTCTAGGGGATATGTGAATAGTGACCACAAGGTACCCAAGGTGAGCAGAACATTACTTCCACTTACTGGTGTCTAGGGGATATGTGAATAGCAACCACAAGGTACCCAAGCTGAGCAGAACATTACTTCCACTTACTGGTGTCTAGGGGATATGTGGATAGTGACCACAAGGTACCCAAGCTGAGCAGAACATTACTTCCACTTACTGATGTCTAGGGGATATGTGAATATCCACATGACGCCAATCCCCATAATACATGAACAAACTAAAACAAAGATCTCTATCATTGCCCACCAGGACAATAATCCACAATTTTAGGGGGCTTCTTCTGCCACCACTATAAACACAAATTTTAACTATTTTAGGAGGCTTCTTCTAAACAATATCACCTCACCTTCTTAACTGATTCCAAAGCCACAATTCAAGCTATATCAACACATTATCCAAACACTGCAAAAATATATGAAAAAATCTGATGTGCTGCACTCACATGCCTTTCTCTACTCTTGTACTAACCATTCTTACAAACTCTTATTCCTGTATCTTCTTTCTTGTTAGTTGAGATAAACATTTGTACAAATTATCTTATTGCTTATTTCCTTGTAGGTGCAAAGGGAATGTTAGAATACAGCAGGCTTTGTGCGATAGTCAAATGTTTGAGATTCTGTTGTCTTTCCACACTTAACATATAAAAAAATTAACAACGATGACCCATTTCACAAAAGTTCTAAGTTTTCTGAAACTCACACACAACAAGGAATATCTCCGAAATGGTTCATCCTACAAGAAAATTTATTGAGACATAAACTGTGTATTTTAGTAAGATCTACATTTTTTGTACAGTATGATTTGGTCTATCTCTAATGTTTTAACAGTTATGCAAAAGTTGTCCAGACTAAATACAACTACAGGGGCTATAGCCAGAAAATTCAAGATATACATTTCATTTGTCATCAAAATATCTCAAACATATGACATTTTAATCAAAATCGTTAGAGCCATTTTCAACAAAATTTTCCATGTAAAGGGTAGTTTACGGTGGGGCTATTTTCTTCAAAAGCTTCGTGTCGCATCCTTGAAAGACATTAAACTTAAATACCAACTTTGGTTTTTAACCGACTTTTCGTTTTTGAGTTATGCTGTCCACAGACTGACACACAGACACACACACAGATCTTTTTCTAAAAATGCTTTCTTTGGATTCAGGGGGTGTCAAAACATATATTTCCGGTGAAATCTCGACATCAAATTTTTGGGCGGAATACAATGCTTCCCCTACTTACCAGTAGAGAAAGTAATACAAAAATATATTAATCCAATTACAAAAATTGTACAAAATAATATTTTTCCAATGGATTCCAGCTTATTGTGGAATAACTGGCAAAGGACGTGCGGAAATGTAAGCGAAGAAACAATACAAAATTATTTAAGTAAAACAAAATATCCCATTTGTGTCAATTAAGTAAATAATAAAAAATACATTCACACTCTGATTTGAAACATGTCTCTCCTCTTGAAAATGTCAACTGGCAAGAAATGAAAAAAAGATTCAGTTCAATCCCAAACTGTCCAAGAAGATCAAGTGTCACTAGTTTTCGTCTTCTCCTAGGCCACGATTGTCTCAGTGAAGTTCTGGTAACCTCTCCCCTATGCATGCTACACACACACACACACAGACACACACAGACACACACACACACACACACACACACACACACACACACACACACACAAAGCCACACACTCACACACACACTCACTCATACATTCACACTCTCACTCATACATACTCCCACACACACTCACTCATACATGCACACTCTCACTCATACACACCCCCACACACTCTCACTCATACACACCCCCACACACTCTCACTCATACATTCACACTCTCACTCATACACACCCCCACACACTCTCACTCATACACACCCCCACACACTCTCACTCATACATTCACACTCTCACTCATACACACCCCCACACACACTCACTCATACATTCACACTCTCACTCATACATTCACACTCCACTCATACATTCACACTCTCACTCATACACACCCCCACACACAATCACTCATACACACCCCCACACACACACTCACATATTCACACTCTCACTCATACACACCCCCACACACACTCACTCATACATTCACACACTCACTCATACACACCCCCACACACACTCACTCATACACACCCCCACACACACTCACTCATACACACCCCCACACACAATCACTCATACACACCCCCACACACACTCACTCATACACACCCCCACACACTCTCACTCATACACACCCCCACACACAATCACTCATACACACCCCCACACACACACTCACATATTCACACTCTCACTCATACACACCCCCACACACACTCTCATACATTCACACACTCACTCATACACACCCCCACACACACTCACTCATACACACCCCCACACACACTCACTCATACATTCACACTCTCACTCATACACACCCCCACACTCTCACTCATACACACCCCCACACACACTCACTCATACATTCACACTCTCACTCATACACACCCCCACACACACTCACTCATACACACCCCCACACACACTCTCTCATACACACCCCCACACACACTCTCTCATACATTCACACTCTCACTCATACACCCCCCACACACACTCACTCATACACACCCCCACACACACTCACTCATACACACCCCCACACTCACTCATACATTCACACTCTCACTCATACACACCCCCACACACACTCACTCATACATTCACACTCTCACTCATACATTCACACTCCACTCATACATTCACACTCTCACTCATACACACCCCCACACACAATCACTCATAGACACCCCCACACACACACTCACATATTCACACTCTCACTCATACACACCCCCACACACACTCACTCATACATTCACACACTCACTCATACACACCCCCACACACACTCACTCATACACACCCCCACACACACTCACTCATACATTCACACTCTCACTCATACACACCCCCACACACACTCACTCATACATTCACACTCTCACTCATACACACCCCCACACACACTCACTCATACACACCCCCACACACACTCTCTCATACATTCACACACTCACTCATACACACCCCCACACACACTCACTCATACATTCACACTCTCCCTCATACATACCCCCACACACAATCACTCATACATTCACACTCTCACTCATACACACCCCCACACACACTCACTCATACACACCCCCACACACTCTCACTCATACACACCCCCACACACTCTCACTCATACACACCCCCACACATATGAAACTATTCCACAAGTATGTGAACAATATAGACTTTGAACTTTTAAAAATAACTACCATTTCATAATTGTACGAAACCAATAACGATTCTACTGTAATCTCATATGTTCAATTATGTAAAACCATATGCATGTAGTATTACATTTCTGTAATGGAACATGCAGGAATAAAATGTTGTTGTAAAAAAAAAAAAAAAAAAAAAAAAAAAACACCCCCACACACTCTCACTCATACATTCACACACTCACTCATACACACCCCCACACACACTCACTCATACATTCACACTCTCACTCATACATTGTTGATGTGCATGACGTGGATGGTTTGCAAGACGCTACGTGCACCAGAATATTGCAATATTGCGCTGTTTTGGCTCCGTTTTCAACATAAAGTGTTATTTAATTTGTATCTTCATGGTATTTGGTTTTTGTGTAATTGGTGGTGTTAAAGGGGATTGACGGATTGGTGTTATTATTTTAAAATTGTGTTTGTGTTTTTGGAAAGGATTGTGATTATAAAGCCTTGTGGAGGCCGTGCATTTAGGTTAATATATAGCTGGCTAGGAAAACCTGAAGAAAGAGTCGTGATTTTAAAGCTTTAAGGAGGCCGTGTTTGTGTGAGGTTATTGCGAACATTTAGATATTTACGTTGATTTTAATGAATATTTGAAACATTAAGCATTGAACATCCAGAGTTGTGTAAGTATAGATATTATTGTTGTGAGAATTAGCTGTGAAGATTGTGAAAACACGGGGTTTTAAGGCAGAACACTTCCAAGCCGTGAGACAGAAGAAAATGGCGGATGCAACGGATAACCTCATTGAAGGTGCTTTTAAAGTACTATTAAATGTGACTGAAGCCAGCAAAAACCTGCGCCAAGACCTCAAGCAGGACATTGTACATGCTGTTGGCGACTTAAGGAGAGCAATAGCTATACTTAAAAGCAATCAGATTGAGAAAGATCAACAACTAGAAAATGTACAAACGCAATTAAAAACAGCACAAACTGAACTATTGAAAACACAAGCTTGCATTGTATCATCTAAATCCAGGGTAACGCCCAGTAATACGTTTAACCGGTCTCAAATTACCTTGGAAATGGCGACAGCAGGTGGACAACGGCGAACATATTCGGAAATTGCGCACAGCAGTTTAAATGAACAGGGGAAGAAAGATTATAACTTGTTCGTTAAAAGTAAGAACAACCAGAGTGCGGAATATATTAGAACCTTGATCAAGACAAAGGTAAACCCAGTAACAATAAAAGTGGGTATCAAGGCATTGAATACACTGAAAAATGGGAACGTTTTAATTAAGACCGGAGAGAAAGAAGAATTGGATGTCATATGCAATAGCATAAAAGAGAAATGCGGGGATGAACTTAAGGCGGTGGTCCCGGAGAAGAGAAGTCCAAGGATCATAATTTTCAATGCTCCTGAGGAGATTACACTAGAAAATGTGACCGAAGTTCTTGAGGCGCAAAACAAGGAAATAGAGGGACATAAAGAGGAAATAAAGCCGGTTTTCCAATTTCGTGACAAAAAGAAAAATAACACAATAGTTGTGCAAATCAGTTCCACTATCAGAAAGCAACTTATGGACAAAAAGATAAAACTGTGTTGGAACCTATGTAATTGGAAAGACTATGTCAAAGTTACCCGCTGTTTCAAATGCAATAAATATAATCACCATGCAGAGAAGTGCCGTGGACAGCAAACATGCCCGAAGTGTGCGGGAGGTCACAAGATGAAAGACTGCAAAGCCGGCACACAAGAATTTAAATGCAGTAATTGTATCAATTTTTCCAAACATAATGTAGGTAGTGCAATTGACGTAAACCACTCGGCACTTGATAATAACTGTCCATGCTACCAATCAGTATTGAGGAGATACCAACTGAATATTGACTACTAATATGGCTGAACAGAGTATTAACTGCTTCCAAGTGAATTTACAACATTCTAAAATAGAAACGAGTAATTTAGTACAACTCATTTATGAATCCAGGATAGATATATCATTTATACAGGAACCATATACTGTAAATAATAAATTAGCAGGAATTCCAAAGTCAATGAGAACTTATGTATGCGGAGTTGGAAGAAAGAGAGCAGCCATAATAATCAATAACTTTAATATCGATGCTACATTAATAAGTCAACTCTCAAATGAAGATTGTGTTGTTATGGAAATACAGTACAGAGACAGTAAATTCTTCATGTCTAGCATGTACTTTGACATTGAATCACACATAGGAATAGACATAGGGAAGATAGAAAACATTTTAGATCACGTAAAAGGACATGGAATAATAATATCGGCAGATACTAATGCTAGGAGCAACCTGTGGTTTGATACAAACAACAATGAAAGAGGCTGTATCCTTGAAGAATTTCTAACAGCTTCGACACTGCATATTGTCAATGAGAACATAGGAATACCAACCTTCGAAACTAGCAGGGCAAAAAGCTGGATTGACTTGACGCTTACTAACAATCGCCTACTTATGAATATAAGCGATTGGAAATGCGGAGAGCAAGAAAGTTGTTCAGACCATAAAATAATCACATTTAAGGTCCTAAGAGCCATCAAAACTTACACACATACTGCCCAGCCCAAGAAAGAGAAGTTTACTGGGAAAAGATACATAGTTAATAAAGAAGAAAATTATAATCTGTTCAATAATATCCTTAGCTCTATGCTAAATAAGGAATTTAAATGCGGGACAAGTGAAACCAACTTGGAGGAAAATGATTATCTAATCTGTGAAATTATAAAGGAATATCATAATGCTGAAGAGATAATAGAAAGATTTAACTCCTGCATTACAAAAGCATGTGACAAGGCTTTTCGTAAGTCCACTTCGAAGAAAATATCAACCAATAGGAAATCAGTCCCATGGTGGAACGACCAGCTAACAATTTTAAGAAAAAGAGTAAACGCTCTACATAGAAGATACCAGAGGACAGTAAATAACCAACAGCTCAGAGAAGAAAGGAGACTTTTATACATTACAGGGAAAGGCGAATACCAATTGCAAATACAAAAACAAAAGTTAGACTCGTGGAAAAAATACTGCACCATCCAAGATGGAAGCAACCCATGGCACGCAGCATACAAACTGACAGCTCAACCTACCTTAACAACTATTCAAAATGCAGATGGTACCTACACAGCCGGTATCCAAGAAACACTTCAGTGTATGATAGACCACTTCACTTCCGAAGATGACCCAGAAAGTGATTCAGTGCAACAACGGGAGATGCGTAGGCTGCAAGAAGAACCAGTAAATACACCGAATGACAGAGAATTCACAACTGCGGAAGTGCTTCGTGTTATTCAAACGTTTAACCCCAAGAAAGCGCCAGGAGAAGATGGCATAACTCAAAATATTATACTTAGAGCCTTCAACAGTTTCCCTGCATCATTTACGGCCATTTATAATAAATGTCTAGGTCAAGGATACTTTCCAAAAATATGGAAACTATCGCAAATTATACCCGTTGTTAAACCGGGGAAAGAGGAAAGTCACGATGCTACAAAGTTCAGACCAATAAGTCTATTAAATATCGGAGGGAAAATACTAGAAAAGTTGATGATAAATAGAATAAATCATCATATATACACCAACAATTTGCTCAACATGAATCAATATGGATTTATCCCTCAAAGAAGCACCGTAGACGCAGCACTGGCAGTCAAAAAGTTCATAACAACCAATTTAGATCAGAAAAACAGTGTGATAATTACTAGCCTAGATGTTAAAGGTGCATTCGACACTGCTTGGTGGCCTGGCATACTCCACAATTTAAGGAATTTACAATGCCCAAAAAACCTATATTATTTAACTAAAAATTATTTCGGAGGCAGATTAGCCAAACTTTCAATCAAACACAGCACAGTAGAAAAAGAGGTGACGAAGGGCTGCCCCCAGGGATCCTGCTGCGGTCCAGGGTTCTGGAACATCTTATATAACTCGCTACTCAGTTTACGTTATACGAAACGAAGTAAATTAGTAGCCTTTGCCGACGACCTATTACTAATGACATCAGGAGAAAATAAAGAAGTAGCAGAAATGTACGCAAATGCTGATCTACACCAAATCGAACATTGGGCAAAACAATATAAACTCCAGTTCAACAACAGTAAATCAAAAACTATTCTTATAACAAGGAAAAGAAAAGAAGAAAGGAGTCAAATAAGAGTATATATAAACAACTCTATCGTAGAGCAAGTAAAACAGTTGAAGTACCTAGGTATATTGTTCGACAACAAGAAGACATTTGATATGCATATAAAACAAGCCTCAGAGAAATGCATAAAACTGGTAAATGCATTAGCGAAGTCTGCAAAGTTGAACTGGGGTTTAGGACAACAAGCCTTACGAACAATTTATAAAGGTGCGATACTTCCGATGCTGTTATATGGAGTGAAAGTGTGGAAAGAAGCTATTCTAAAAAGAAAGAATATGCTCAAATACCAGCGTGTACAAAGATTGATGAACATAAAAATTGCAAAAGCTTACCGAACAGTTTCATATGAAGCGTCCTGCGTTTTAGCGGCAGTCAAGCCAATAAATATACGAATTCAAGAAATTCTAGACATATACGAAAACGCACATGTGACGAGCACAAATGGAATTCCGACGTTAGTCGAAGAAGCCCCGAAACTGACCGAGTGGCCTCATCCTGCAGATAGAATGAGTGTTCAAGAAGCACAACAAGGCTTACAGTACAACACAGAAATTTACACTGACGGGAGCAAGATAAACGAAAAAATTGGAGCAGCCGCAGTCATTTTTCTAAATGGAGAACCGGTTAAAAAATTAAAATATCAACTTAGAGCCCATTGCTCAAACAATCAAGCTGAACAGATAGCTATTCTACAGGCTCTTATAGAGCTAGAAAGTAACAAAGAACTCAATGTAGGAGAGAAATTAGGTGTAGTGTACACCGACAGTCAGATTACAGTAGATCTTCTCAAGACCAGCCAAATTCGGAACAGCTTAATAGAAGAAATAAAGGCTAAAATTAAGAAACTACAAGAAAATGGATGGACATTACACATAAAATGGGTAAAGGCCCACGTGGGGCTACGTGGTAACGAACTAGCAGATAAATTAGCAAAAGAAGCCGCGCAAGAAGATAACAGAGAGATGATCTACAACAAGATCCCAAGAAGCTACATCATCAAGGAAGCAGCGGAGAGAGCACTACATACTTGGCAACAACAATGGGACTTAACCTCAAAAGGAAGAACCACCAAAATGTTTTTTCCCTTGGTGCAAGAACGCCTAAAACAGAAGATACCATTAAATGGACAAGTTACAGCAATGTTAACAGGCCATGGAAAAACCAGAGAATACTATCATCGGTTCAAGATAGCGGAAAGTGCCTTGTGTAAGTGTCAAAATCAGAACCAAAATGTAAACCACTTAATATATGAGTGTTCTCTATTAGATACTGAAAGACAAAAACTAAAACAAATTATTATAAACAAAGGTGGACAGTGGCCGGTAACAAACAATGAACTGGGAAACAAATACCTTAAGGAATTTATATATTTCATAAACAATATAGATTTTGACAAACTATAACGAACATTGCAAATAACATAATCAGCCAAATAGTTTAACTTATAAACAATTGTAACTTTGTTAATTAACATATTGTAATATCTAAAACTATACAGATGTAAGAAAAAGCATGTAATATTACTAAGTAATGGGGCATGCTGTATATTAACAATAAATAAAAAAAAAAAAAAAAAAAAAAAAACCCACACACTCTCACTCATACACACCCCCACACACTCTCACTCATACACACCCCCACACACTCTCACTCATACACCCCCCACACACTCTCACTCATACATTCACACTCTCACTCATACACACCCCCACACACTCACTCATACATTCACACTCTCACTCATACACACCCCCACACACACTCACTCATACACACCCCCACACACTCTCACTCATACACACTCCCACACACTCTCACTCATACACACCCCCACACACTCTCACTCATACATTCACACTCTCACTCATACACACCCCCACACACACTCACTCATACATTCACACTCACTCATACACACCCCCACACACACTCTCTCATACATTCACACACTCACTCATACATTCACACTCTCACTCATACACACCCCCACACACAATCACTCATAGATTTACACACACTCTCATTCACACACACTCACTCATACACACCCCCACACACACACTCACTCATACATTCACACTCTCACTCATACACACCCCCACACACACTCACTCATACATTCACACACTCACTCATACACACCCCCAGACTCACTCACTCATACACACCCCCACACACACTCACTCATACATTCACACTCTCACTCATACACACCCCCACACACACTCACTCATACATTCACACTCTCACTCATACACACCCCCACACACTCTCACTCATACATTCACACTCTCACTCATACACACCCCCACACACTCTCACTCATACATTCACACTCTCACTCATACACCCCCACACACACTCTCACTCATACATTCACACTCACTCATACATTCACACTCTCACTCATACACACCCCCACACACACTCACTCATACATTCACACTCTCACTCATACACACCCCCACACACACTCACTCATACATTCACACTCTCACTCATACACACCCCCACACACACTCACTCATACATTCACACTCTCACTCATACACACCCCCACACACTCTCACTCATACATTCACACTCACTCATACACACCCCCACACACTCTCACTCATACATTCACACTCTCACTCATACACCCCCACACACACTCTCACTCATACATTCACACTCACTCATACATTCACACTCTCACTCATACACACCCCCACACACAATCACTCATAGATTTACACACACTCTCATTCACACACACTCACTCATACAGACTCCTACACACACTCACTCATATATTCACTCTCACTCACACACACTCACTTTTTGTCCAAGTGGTAGCTTTGAAAATATAAACATTGGAAAGAACTGATTCTACTTTTACAATCTTGTCATACACTGCTAGTGTAAAATAATTGCCAATACCAACATTATCACACAACATTAAATGAAAAATCCAAGTTATGAAATGCCCAAATACAACAAATTTGAATGAAAGCTTTGTTTGCTGCAGCCATTTTCCAACTAGTAAATTTTGTTAAATGCCTTAATACAAGGCTATGGCAATGTTAGTTTGACACACTGCGTTAGCTTACTTTTTTCCGTTCCTCCTTGAAGTCCTTGACAAGAATGGTGACTTCTCGTATGACATTGGACTGAAGGTTCTCCGCAATAACTTCATGTTGACCTGCGAGGTCGTTGATTTCTGTCATCACGTGTTTAAATGCTCTACATGGACTGTATCTGAAACACACAAATGTGTCTTCCTTATCAGACCTGTCACTACATTTTAACAAACTAATCTCTAAAGCAAGTTTCTAGTGCACTAAGTTAATCAAAGAATTCTATGAATGTATCAGATTAATGCTTCGTGTGTATTAGACCAATCAATTATTATTATTATTCATAAGCTTGATATATGGAAAGAATTCTATGCTAAAAAATCAATGAAATCCTAAGCAAATTATGTGAAATAAGAAATTAAAAGCATTCTTTTGTTTTGCATATTAGAGGAAATAAACCTAAAAGCCTAACAACTTCCTGTATGAAGTACTTGTAAATTTCAAGCAGAGTACATTCATATCATTAGGCTCTTCGCCTAATCACTGGAGCAGTTAAATCCACACCTATTGATGCCATGCTTGCCTTAACACGGACCCCATCAATAACAACAAAAATAGAAGAACAAGCATTGCTCCAACACGAGAAAATGTTACGACTGCCAAACTCTAAATGGACAGAAGAGAACCTCCCCCCTTCAATCCTTAAAACTCATAGTAGTTTCCTAGAAAAGGTAACACAGATTAAATCCAAATTGAACATTCCTAACACCAGAGAAAATCTACTTATAAGAGAAAATCCATTGGAATTATTGCAACCTACCTTCAATTTGGAGTTAATAGAGGAAATAAGTAAATCAGACACACCAAAAGAAATACAAAAACTTCTAGCTCTGGAAACAATCAATACTAGGTATCCCACAGAAGAATGGCTTCACATATATACTGATGGATCCTCGAAGGAAAACCTTACTGGAGCTGGAGTTACATGTTCACATTTTTCCTTTTATCATTCTGTTGGCAGAGACACAACAAATTATGATGGAGAAATAGAGGCTATATACATTGCTCTCCGACAATTATTAAATCTTCCCTTAAATAAATTTAACAAGGCAGTAATTCTTTCGGATTCTAAAGCTGCAATTCAGGGAATATGTTCAAATACTACAAAGAAGTCAACAAAAATTAGAGAATGCTACAAAATGTTAACACAACTCCAAAAAGTTAATAAGACTGTTCATCTCCAATGGATTCCAGCACACTGTGGAGTCATGGGGAACGAAGCTGCAGACTCACTTGCAAAGAAAGGCACAACAATAAAACAAAAGTCTGAATTCAATTTCTCATATTCCTCAATAAAACGCTTGATCATTAAAAATTTTTGTCATTCATACCTACAAGAAATAGAAACAAATGCCAAAGATAAAAAATGGATTACACTACTTTCCAATCCAGATATAATCCCCCAGAGACCAAGGAAAACAGCTGTTGCAGCCTTCCGACTATTGACAAATCATGACTGCTTGGCAAGTCATCTCTACAGAATGGGTATCTCAGCCTCACCAATATGTGTCCTGTGTAACGATCCAGCAGAAATGAATGAAGAACACTTGAAGACCTGTGAAGCATTAAGATCAGAAGAAACTACAGTTCAAAAGTATTGGAAAGCACGAATGCTAATGGCTTCATTGCCAGATGCAAGGCACTAGAAAACAACAACAACATTCATATCAACTTAGCATAGCTGAATATTCTTTGTTTAACCATTCACTTGTTCTCTTGTCACTGAAATGATATTAACATAACTATATGAAACTTGGAAGTGTCGAGTTTGATTCTTGGCTAGACAATGGAAATGTTTCTTTAGTCACGCTCCCTACAGTGAAAGTGTGCATGACTGGACAACCTAAAGATAAACACAGACAGTAAACAAATTGTCATAAGTATTTATTCCAAAATCAAAGCATAATGCTGAAGTAGCCAAAGTCGCTGGGTGACTATCGGTAGGAGTTGAAAGTTCCGAGTGTCTGTGCTTCAAACCTTGCCTCCTGCATGTTTATTTTCTGAAATGGAAAATTAACTAGCATTTTTAGTTCTCCAGGACTTCTTATCACGAATAGAGAATCAGGATAAAGGCACACTTGTAAAAAATTGAGTTAATGGGCACATGACAACATTGTATTGTGTAGTGCTTGGAAATACAGATAATGGCAATGATGCTGGATGCAAAGCTTGTTCCCGTTGAAGTAATCTACAAATGAATGGCATTCTACTTAATACCTCATTGGGATCTAGTTCTTCTAACTATGCATTTTTGTGACCAGTAATGCCCCATTTTCTTTCGTATGATATGTAATTCACTAAATGTTTTTCTTTCGCAGCTCTAAGTTTTATTCCCAGATAGTGCGCTATTTGTGTTGTATTACTGGATAATGAAGTATAAATGAATGTAATGATGCAGAGTTATTAAATTTACTTCAATAATTATTTTTGTTTCCATGCATGAACATGATATAATGCTTTCTTATATCAATTATAAGTTAAATAAACATTAACAATGCATGACGTAAGTAAATTCTTTAACTTGGCAATAATTTTCGATACTTATAGACAGATGCCTACGACTGCAGGTATTTAAGAGAAAATATTACGCATTAATTTCTGGAAGAGTGATTGAGAGTTGAAGTATGTGCATTCCCTGTTTTATCCACAACAATTGTAATAAATATCTTCTAAAGCTTTCAGTTCTAACATTTCAAATGTATTGCAGCAATATGATAATATTGTATAACAACATATTATGCACAGATTATATACTTATGTTCCTGTTAAGACAGAAAGGTAGGGGGAAAAAATGTGTCTCACGGGATTCGATCCATGTTCAGGGCATCACTCTGGGCCAGAGGTAACAAGGCTTAACAGGTTCGGCTACTACCGAATACAGAAATTTGTGTGCGTGATTAAGCTTAAGTTGGTAAACAAAGCACCCAACATTGGTATCGTTGTTACTTCTAGTCCACTATTAAATCAAAACTCAATAACACATTTTCTTCAGGTGCACTGAAGTTAAATTTGCAATGTCTGCCTGTTAATGTAGAAGGATTGCTGCGAGATGAGCCCATGGCTGCCATATCCTCTGAACAGCAAGGGAAGCATATGACTAATTTAATTCTCATACCTTCTATGCAAACACACATGAGAATTAGGTGACCCTTCGCACAGCTCTCACTGAAGTTGGGTATTTACTTCTGTGAAAGATACTACATAAATAGCACTACTCACTTAATACAACACACACACATAAACATTTGGGCTTTACAAATACTGTCACAGTTTAATTTACTTTTAACAGTATGTTTTGTAAGGCGGCGCCATGGCTGAGCAGTTAGACCATTTGTCTACCACCTAGGTGGCCTGGGTTTGATCCCAGGGACCCGCATGTGGTATTCGTAGTGGATGGGTTATTCCCAGGTTCTCCAGTTTCCCCCACCACTCATTCCAACTTCATCTTCACCATTCCATTCATACATTTTACATGCACTTCATATCATCCTCTTCCTCACTCTCATACTTGCAGGTGTTCACTCTGTCCGGTCCCTAGGTTCGTCTGCTCCCCGACAGGTGTCTGATCCTAGGTACAGTCCTAGGGGTGTAAGTCCTACATAAGGGGAGAGTAATCACTTCCTCACTCTCATACTTGCAGGTGCTCACTCTGTCTGGCACATAGGTTCCTGTGTTACCTGACAGACATCTGACTCTAGGCAGTCTTGTAAGTCCTACATAAGGGGAGGGTAATCACTTCCTCACTCTCATACTTGCAGGTGTTCACTCTGTCTGGTACATAGGTTCCTGTGTTACCTGACAGACATCTGACTCTAGGCAGTCTTGTAAGTCCTACATAAGGGGAGGGTAATCACTTCCTCACTCTCATACTTGCAGGTGTTCACTCTGTCTGGTACATAGGTTCCTGTGTTCCCTGACAGACGTCTGACTCTAGACACTGTCTTGTAAGTCCTACATAAGGGGAGGGTAATCACTTCCTCACTCTCATACTTGCAGGTGTTCATTCTGTCTGGTACATAGGTCCCTGTGTTCCCTGACCGACGTCTGACTCTAGACACTGACTTGTAAGTCCTACATAAGGGGAGGGTAATCACTTCCTCACTCTCATACTTGCAGGTGTTCACTCTGTCTGGTACATAGGTCCCTGTGTTCCCTGACAGACGTCTGACTCTAGACACTGTCTTGTAAGTCTTACATAAGGGGAGGGTAATCACTTCCTCACTCTCATACCTGCAGGTGTTCACTCTGTCTGGTACATAGGTTCCTGTGTTCCCTGACAGACGTCTGACTCTAGACACTGTCTTGTAAGTCCTACATAAGGGGAGGGTAATCACTTCCTCACTCTCATACTTGCAGGTGTTCACTCTGTCTGGTACATAGGTCCCTGTGTTCCCTGACAGACGTTTGGCTGTAGACACTGTCTTGTAAGTCCTACATAAGGGGAGGGTAATCACTTCCTCACTCTCATACTTGCAGGTGTTCACTCTGTCTGGTACATAGGTTCCTGTGTTCCCTGACAGACGTCTGACTCTAGACACTGACTTGTAAGTCCTACATAAGGGGAGGGTAATCACTTCCTCACTCTCATACTTGCAGGTGCTCACTCTGTCTGGTACATAGGTTCCTGTGTTCCCTGACAGACGTCTGACTCTAGACACTGTCTTGTAAGTCCTACATAAGGGGAAGGTAATCACTTCCTCACTCTCATACTGGCAGGTGTTCACTCTGTCCAGTACATAGGTTCATCTACTCCCCGACAGACGTCTGACCCTAGATACAGTCCTAGGGGATGTAATCAGATGGAGAAAGAAAGTTATGTTTTATATTCTTTTAATTTAGGAGTCAAATCTGGCATTTCTGAGTTCACTTAAGACGTATGTTATTCATTTAAGTAATTAGACACACTTTGGGGTGAATATGGTACATTAAAATATGAATAACCACTGTGGAATTGAACCAGGGTCTCTACAACAGGAAGAGGAGTATATAAACATGTTAACAAGGTTTTGCTTTGCCTTGCATTTCATTACAATTGTATTTCTCTGAAAAAATTAAAATAAAAAGCAATGTATTTATTTCCTCCTAGCTAGCACATTTTGAAATCCTTTAGCCTTGGTTCAGTTGCAACCTTGAGTCACAAATCTATTATCAAAAATAACTTCAATTTTGTGCTGATTTCAATCAAATTTGAAATGAGTAGATGCTATAGCAGGTGTCTTCTTTTAGTGTTTGACGGCCACGTTTACTACATACAGCACCTCAGGCAGTGACAATGATGGTACATGAAATGAAGATGGAGAACCAGTGAAAAGAGATAGCGGGGGAACCTGGAGAAAACCCACCCCAGCACTGCTTCATCCACCATAATTCCCACATGCGGTTGCCTGGGATAACTGGTGTGTAGTAATACAGAACTTACACACTTGTGTTTTTAGTGTAATACTGTTAAATCAGAGTACACATCTACATCCCACCTTATGTACCACAAATACTAAACTATTTCACTTCCTTATTTTCAATTCTATTTTGATAAATTTGTAACACTGAACCATAGTTCCATTTTTGAGAACACTCTCCCTGTTCACTTGGGCTGCCTTCAATACCACGACTCTACAGTGTAAGCAATTTATCATTGTGATGAATACATTCTACTCTACTAGCAAATATGGGGCCCATTACTTCCCATGCCATTCGTTCACCACTGGTTCTACATCAGAAGTATCAGCCATCTATAAATGCTTTATTATTTCACTAAGTGCCATTGTGTGAACAGTACTGTAATGTCTTTATCTTAATTTGAATGAATTTGATATTAATGTCATAGAAAAATCTTTCTCAGAAATTAAGCTTTACATGGTGTTTTAACATTAAATTATAACTACGAGGGGGAGTCAAAAAATAACCAGAATTGCTTTTTTACAGGAAAATGCTGCTCACCTTTATCCAAATTACATTACACACCTTCAAAGTATTCTCCCTCGGACACAATACAACGATTCTAGCATTCAGTCCAACCCGAAATGTTATTGTTTAGCTCTCATCACTCTGAAAATGATGACCCTGAAGCTCTTTTTTTTTTCTGCAGGATCTAGGTCGAAGTCACACGGAGCTAGGTCCGTGAATAAGGTGGATGTGGCATCACTTCAATGCCTAATTCAGCGATTGTTTCCCAAGTCTTGATGGCACGATGAACGGGGGTGTTATACTGATGAAGGATCCATTTCGTTTGACCAAGATTTGGTCGTTTTGTTGCAAGCTTCTTCCTTAATGGCCCCTTCAGTACTTCACAGTAGTAATTCACAGTAACAGTACATTGCTTATCCACCACATGATCGCAACATGACATCAACTGTGTCGACGTTGATCTCTTTTCTCGAAGTTGACTGTCTTCCAGGACGGGGAGCATCCTCAAGGTCATTTTTACCCTCCCAAAGTCGTTTATAACATTCAAGCACTTGGGTTTGCCTCATTGCTTGCTCTTTGTAGGCTTGCTACATTTCCAATGTTTGTGATGCAGTTTTGCCAAGAAGAACACAAAATCTAATTGATGCTGCAACTTGAGATCCATGTTGGGTACAGTAAACACGGCCTCACACTTCTCCTGCTACCCTCCAACTGATCACCCCCAGGCCAATGACGTGTATGCCATTTCCTCACCCAAGGTCAGACCTCTCTGGTATTACCAACACCCATCTCATGCGCAGGCACTTTAAAATCCAAACAAATAATTCCGGTTATTTATTGACAACCCTCATAAATTCATTTGAGTTAAGATAGCAATGCACTACAGTATTGTTCACACAATGACCCACAATCCCTGGATAACATGCAGCCAGAGTTCTTCAACACTCTAACACTATTACTTACTGGTATTCCTCCTCATCTTTCTTCTTTGGCTGATAATTCTTGACAAGCCTCCTGCAAAAAAAAATCACACACTCATCAAACACATACACTAACAAAGTAAAAAAATTCATTGAGCAAATCTGCTCAATCCATTTTGATAATTGTATCAACATTAAAAGGTCTCATTTGTTCTGATGGACATCAACTATAAAACATACTCCAAATTACAAGATTAAAAAGGATTTTAAAGCCTTTGTACTTGAACATCAACACAATGAAGATATAAAACTAAGCCTTGAAAATCACATGGACTAGAAAATATAGTTGTTACTTCACAAAATATAAATAGTTCTTGCACTTTGTAGAGTAAAAATGCAACAGCCACATACATTTTATTGCCAATAATATACTGTAACAAATGACTTTGTGAATCACAATTCACAAGTTGCAACTCAACCCTGACAAATTGTCACAACTTAAATAGTCAAGTGCTAGCTACGACTGAAGCTTTTCTGTGGAAGTGCTGCTTGTTCTTGTCGTGTGTTGCCTGTGACTGAAGCTTCTCTGTGGAAGTACTGCCTGTTCTTGTAGTGTGTTGCCTGTGACTGAAGCTTTTCTGTGGAAGTGCTGCTTGTTCTTGTCATGTGTTGCCTGTGACTGAAGCTTCTCTGTGGAAGTACTGCTTGTTCTTGTCGTGTGTTGCCTGTGACTGAAGCTTCTCTGTGGAAGTGCTGCCTGTTCTTGTCGTGTGTTGCCTGTGACTGAAGCTTCTCTGTGGAAGTACTGCTTGTTCTTGTCCTGTGTTGCCTGTGACTGAAGCTTCTCTGTGGAAGTGCTGCCTGTTCTTGTTGTGTGTTGCCTACGACTGAAGCTTCTCTGTGGAAGTGCTGCTTGTTCTTGTCGTGTGTTGCCTGTGACTGAAGCTTCTCTGTGGAAGTGCTGCCTGCTCTTGTCGTGTGTTGCCTGTGACTGAAGCTTCTCTGTGGAAGTACTGCTTGTTCTTGTCCTGTGTTGCCTGTGACTGAAGCTTCTCTGTGGAAGTACTGCTTGTTCTTGTCGTGTGTTGCCTGTGACTGAAGCTTCTCTGTGGAAGTGCTGCTTGTTCTTGTCGTGTGTTGCATACGACTGAAGCTTCTCTGTGGAAGTACTGCTTGTTCTTGTTGTGTGTTGCCTGTGACTGAAGCTTCTCTGTGGAAGTACTGCTTGTTCTTGTCGTGTGTTGCCTGTGACTGAAGCTTCTCTGTGGAAGTGCTGCTTGTTCTTGTCGTGTGTTGCCTGTGACTGAAGCTTCTCTGTGGAAGTGCTGCTTGTTCTTGTCGTGTGTTGCCTGTGACTGAAGCTTCTCTGTGGAAGTGCTGCCTGTTCTTGTCGTGTGTTGCCTGAGACTGAAGCTTCTCTGTGGAAGTACTGCTTGTTCTTGTCGTGTGTTGCACACGACTGAAGCTTCTCTGTGGAAGTACTGCTTGTTCTTGTCATGTGTTGCCTGTGACTGAAGCTTCTCTGTGGAAGTGCTGCTTGTTCTTGTTGTGTGTTGCCTACGACTGAAGCTTCTCTGTGGAAGTACTGCCTGTTCTTGTCATGTGTTGCCTACGACTGAAGCTTCTCTGTGGAAGTGCTGCTTGTTCTTGTCGTGTGTTGCATACGACTGAAGCTTCTCTGTGGAAGTACTGCTTGTTCTTGTTGTGTGTTGCCTGTGACTGAAGCTTCTCTGTGGAAGTGCTGCTTGTTCTTGTCATGTGTTGCCTGTGACTGAAGCTTCTCTGTGGAAGTACTGCTTGTTCTTGTCATGTGTTGCCTGTGACTGAAGCTTCTCTGTGGAAGTGCTGCTTGTTCTTGTCATGTGTTGCCTGTGACTGAAGCTTCTCTGCAGAAGTGCTGCTTGTTCTTGTCATGTGTTGCCTGTGACTGAAGCTTCTCTGTGGTAGTGCTGCTTGTTCTTGTCATGTGTTGCCTACGACTGAAGCTTCTCTGTGGAAGTACTGCTGTTGTTGTCATGTGTTGACTGTGACTGACGCTTCTCTGTGGAAGTGCTGCTTGTTCTTGTCATGTGTTGACTGTGACTGACGCTTCTCTGTGGAAGTGCTGCTTGTTCTTGTCGTGCGTTGCCTGTGACTGAAGCTTCTCTGTGGAAGTACTGCTTGTTCTTGTTGTGTGTTCCCTGTGACTGAAGCTTCTCTGTGGAAGTACTGCTGTTCTTGTCGTGCGTTGCCTGTGACTGAAGCTTCTCTGTGGAAGTACTGCTTGTTCTAGTTGTGTGTTCCCTGTGACTGAAGCTTCTCTGTGGAAGTACTGCTGTTCTTGTCATGTGTTGCCTACGACTGAAGCTTCTCTGTGGAAGTGCTGCTTGTTCTTGTCGTGTGTTGCCTGTGACTGAAGCTTCACTGTGGAAGTGCTGCTTGTTCTTGTCGTGTGTTGTGTGTGACTGAAGCTTCCCTGTGGAAGTGCTACTTGTTCTTGTCGTGTGTTGCCTGTGACTGAAGCTTCTCTGTGGAAGTGCTGCTTGTTCTTGTTGTGTGTTGCCTGTGACTGAAGCTTCTCTGTGGAAGTACTGCTTGTTCTTGTTGTGTGTTGTTTGTGGCTGATGCTTCAGTGTGGAAGTGCTGCTTGTTCTTGTCATGTGTTGCCTGTGACTGAAGCTTCTCTGTGGAAGTACTGCTTGTTCTTGTCATGTGTTGCCTGTGACTGAAGCTTCTCTGTGGAAGTACTGCTTGCTCTTGTCATGTGTTACCTACGACTGAAGCTTCTCTGTGGAAGTGCTGCTTGTTCTTGTCGTGTGTTGCCTGTGACTGAAGCTTCAGTGTGGAAGTGCTGCTTGTTCTTGTCATGTGTTGCCTGTGACTGAAGCTTCTCTGTGGAAGTACTGCTTGTTCTTGTCGTGTGTTGCCTGTGACTGAAGCTTCTCTGTGGAAGTGCTGCCTGTTCTTGTCGTGTGTTGCCTGTGACTGAAGCTTCTCTGTGGAAGTACTGCTTGTTCTTGTCATGTGTTGCCTGTGACTGAAGCTTCTCTGTGGAAGTACTGCTTGTTCTTGTCATGTGTTGCCTGTGACTGAAGCTTCTCTGTGGAAGTGCTGCTTGTTCTTTGTGTGTTGCCTGTGACTGAAGCTTCTCTGTGGAAGTACTGCTTGTTCTTGTTGTGTGTTGCCTGTGACTGAAGCTTCTCTGTGGAAGTACTGCTTGTTCTTGTCATGTGTTGCCTACGACTGAAGCTTCTCTGTGGAAGTACTGCTTGTTCTTGTCGTGTGTTGCCTGTGACTGAAGCTTCTCTGTGGAAGTGCTGCCTGTTCTTGTCGTGTGTTGCCTGTGACTGAAGCTTCTCTGTGGAAGTACTGCTTGTTCTTGTCATGTGTTGCCTGTGACTGAAGCTACTCTGTGGAAGTACTGCTTCTTCTTGTCATGTGTTGCCTGTGACTGAAACTTCACTGTGGAAGTACTGCTTTTTCTTGTTGTATGTTGCCTGTGACTGACGCTTCTCTGTGGAAGTGCTGCTTGTTCTTGTCGTGTGTTGCCTGTGACTGAAGCTTCACTGTGAAAGTGCTGCTTGTTCTTGTCATGTGTTGCCTGTGACTGAAGCTTTACTGTGGAAGTGCTGCTTGTTCTTGTCATGTGTTGCCTGTGACTGAAACTTCTCTGTGGAAGTGCTGCTTGTTCTTGTCGTGTGTTGCCTGTGACTGAAGCTTCTCTGTGGAAGTACTGCTTGTTCTTGTCATGTGTTGCCTGTGACTGAAGCTTCTCTGTGGAAGTACTGCTTGTTCTTGTCATGTGTTGCCTGTGACTGAAGCTTCTCTGTGGAAGTACTGCTTGTTCTTGTCGTGTGTTGCCTGTGACTGAAGCTTCTCTGTGGAAGTATTGTTCTTGTTGTGTGTTGTCTGTGGCTGAAGCTTCTCTGTGGAAGTGCTGCTTTTTCTTGTTGTGTATTGCCTGTGACTGAAGCTTCTCTGTGGAAGTGCTGCTTGTTCTTGTTGTGTGTTGCCTGTGACTGAAGCTTCTCTGTGGAAGTACTGCTTGTTCTTGTTGTGTGTTGCCTGTGACTCAAGCTTCTCTGTGGAAGTACTGCTTGTTCTTGTCGTGTGTTGCATACGACTGAAGCTTCTCTGTGGAAGTACTGCTTCTTCTTGTCATGTGTTGCCTGTGACTGAAGCTTCACTGTGGAAGTACTGCTTGTTCTTGTCGTGTGTTGCCTGTGACTCAAGCTTCTCTGTGGAAGTACTGCTTGTTCTTGTCGTGTGTTGCATACGACTGAAGTTTCTCTGTGGAAGTACTGCTTGTTCTTGTCATGTGTTGCCTGTGACTGAAGCTTTTCTGTGGAAGTACTGCTTGTTCTTGTCGTGTGTTGCCTGTGACTGAAGCTTCTCTGTGGAAGTACTGCCTGTTCTTGTCGTGTGTTGCCTGTGACTGAAGCTTTTCTGTGGAAGTGCTGCTTGTTCTTGTCATGTGTTGCCTGTGACTGAAGCTTCTCTGTGGAAGTACTGCTTGTTCTTGTCGTGTGTTGCCTGTGACTGAAGCTTCTCAGTGGAAGTGCTGCTTGTTCTTGTTGTGTGTTGCCTACGACTGAAGCTTCTCTGTGGAAGTACTGCTTGTTCTTGTCGTGTGTTGCCTGTGACTGAAGCTTCTCTGTGGAAGTACTGCTTGTTCTTGTCGTGTGTTGCCTGTGACTGAAGCTTCTCTGTGGAAGTGCTGCTTGTTCTTGTCATGTGTTGCCTGTGACTGAAGCTTCTCTGTGGAAGTACTGCTTGTTCTTGTCGTGTGTTGCCTGTGCCTGAAGCTTCTCTGTGGAAGTGCTGCCTGTTCTTGTCGTGTGTTGCCTGTGACTGAAGCTTCTCTGTGGAAGTACTGCTTGTTCTTGTCCTGTGTTGCCTGTGACTGAAGCTTCTCTGTGGAAGTGCTGCCTGTTCTTGTTGTGTGTTGCCTACGACTGAAGCTTCTCTGTGGAAGTGCTGCTTGTTCTTGTCGTGTGTTGCCTGTGACTGAAGCTTCTCTGTGGAAGTGCTGCCTGCTCTTGTCGTGTGTTGCCTGTGACTGAAGCTTCTCTGTGGAAGTACTGCTTGTTCTTGTCCTGTGTTGCCTGTGACTGAAGCTTCTCTGTGGAAGTACTGCTTGTTCTTGTCGTGTGTTGCCTGTGACTGAACCTTCTCTGTGGAAGTGCTGCTTGTTCTTGTCGTGTGTTGCATACGACTGAAGCTTCTCTGTGGAAGTACTGCTTGTTCTTGTTGTGTGTTGCCTGTGACTGAAGCTTCTCTGTGGAAGTACTGCTTGTTCTTGTCGTGTGTTGCCTGTGACTGAAGCTTCTCTGTGGAAGTGCTGCTTGTTCTTGTCGTGTGTTGCCTGTGACTGAAGCTTCTCTGTGGAAGTGCTGCTTGTTCTTGTCGTGTGTTGCCTGTGACTGAAGCTTCTCTGTCGAAGTACTGCTTGTTCTTGTCGTGTGTTGCCTGTGACTGAAGCTTCTCTGTGGAAGTGCTGCCTGTTCTTGTCGTGTGTTGCCTGAGACTGAAGCTTCTCTGTGGAAGTACTGCTTGTTCTTGTCGTGTGTTGCACACGACTGAAGCTTCTCTGTGGAAGTACTGCTTGTTCTTGTCATGTGTTGCCTGTGACTGAAGCTTCTCTGTGGAAGTGCTGCTTGTTCTTGTTGTGTGTTGCCTACGACTGAAGCTTCTCTGTGGAAGTACTGCCTGTTCTTGTCATGTGTTGCCTACGACTGAAGCTTCTCTGTGGAAGTGCTGCTTGTTCTTGTCGTGTGTTGCATACGACTGAAGCTTCTCTGTGGAAGTACTGCTTGTTCTTGTTGTGTGTTGCCTGTGACTGAAGCTTCTCTGTGGAAGTGCTGCTTGTTCTTGTCATGTGTTGCCTGTGACTGAAGCTTCTCTGTGGAAGTACTGCTTGTTCTTGTCATGTGTTGCCTGTGACTGAAGCTTCTCTGTGGAAGTGCTGCTTGTTCTTGTCATGTGTTGCCTGTGACTGAAGCTTCTCTGCAGAAGTGCTGCTTGTTCTTGTCATGTGTTGCCTGTGACTGAAGCTTCTCTGTGGTAGTGCTGCTTGTTCTTGTCATGTGTTGCCTACGACTGAAGCTTCTCTGTGGAAGTACTGCTGTTGTTGTCATGTGTTGACTGTGACTGACGCTTCTCTGTGGAAGTGCTGCTTGTTCTTGTCATGTGTTGACTGTGACTGACGCTTCTCTGTGGAAGTGCTGCTTGTTCTTGTCGTGCGTTGCCTGTGACTGAAGCTTCTCTGTGGAAGTACTGCTTGTTCTTGTTGTGTGTTCCCTGTGACTGAAGCTTCTCTGTGGAAGTACTGCTGTTCTTGTCGTGCGTTGCCTGTGACTGAAGCTTCTCTGTGGAAGTACTGCTTGTTCTTGTTGTGTGTTCCCTGTGACTGAAGCTTCTCTGTGGAAGTACTGCTGTTCTTGTCATGTGTTGCCTACGACTGAAGCTTCTCTGTGGAAGTGCTGCTTGTTCTTGTCGTGTGTTGCCTGTGACTGAAGCTTCACTGTGGAAGTGCTGCTTGTTCTTGTCGTGTGTTGTGTGTGACTGAAGCTTCCCTGTGGAAGTGCTACTTGTTCTTGTCGTGTGTTGCCTGTGACTGAAGCTTCTCTGTGGAAGTGCTGCTTGTTCTTGTTGTGTGTTGCCTGTGACTGAAGCTTCTCTGTGGAAGTACTGCTTGTTCTTGTTGTGTGTTGTTTGTGGCTGATGCTTCAGTGTGGAAGTGCTGCTTGTTCTTGTCATGTGTTGCCTGTGACTGAAGCTTCTCTGTGGAAGTACTGCTTGTTCTTGTCATGTGTTGCCTGTGACTGAAGCTTCTCTGTGGAAGTACTGCTTGCTCTTGTCATGTGTTACCTACGACTGAAGCTTCTCTGTGGAAGTGCTGCTTGTTCTTGTCGTGTGTTGCCTGTGACTGAAGCTTCAGTGTGGAAGTGCTGCTTGTTCTTGTCATGTGTTGCCTGTGACTGAAGCTTCTCTGTGGAAGTACTGCTTGTTCTTGTCGTGTGTTGCCTGTGACTGAAGCTTCTCTGTGGAAGTGCTGCCTGTTCTTGTCGTGTGTTGCCTGTGACTGAAGCTTCTCTGTGGAAGTACTGCTTGTTCTTGTCATGTGTTGCCTGTGACTGAAGCTACTCTGTGGAAGTACTGCTTCTTCTTGTCATGTGTTGCCTGTGACTGAAACTTCACTGTGGAAGTACTGCTTTTTCTTGTTGTATGTTGCCTGTGACTGACGCTTCTCTGTGGAAGTGCTGCTTGTTCTTGTCGTGTGTTGCCTGTGACTGAAGCTTCACTGTGAAAGTGCTGCTTGTTCTTGTCATGTGTTGCCTGTGACTGAAGCTTTACTGTGGAAGTGCTGCTTGTTCTTGTCATGTGTTGCCTGTGACTGAAACTTCTCTGTGGAAGTGCTGCTTGTTCTTGTCGTGTGTTGCCTGTGACTGAAGCTTCTCTGTGGAAGTACTGCTTGTTCTTGTCATGTGTTGCCTGTGACTGAAGCTTCTCTGTGGAAGTACTGCTTGTTCTTGTCATGTGTTGCCTGTGACTGAAGCTTCTCTGTGGAAGTACTGCTTGTTCTTGTCGTGTGTTGCCTGTGACTGAAGCTTCTCTGTGGAAGTATTGTTCTTGTTGTGTGTTGTCTGTGGCTGAAGCTTCTCTGTGGAAGTGCTGCTTTTTCTTGTTGTGTATTGCCTGTGACTGAAGCTTCTCTGTGGAAGTGCTGCTTGTTCTTGTTGTGTGTTGCCTGTGACTGAAGCTTCTCTGTGGAAGTACTGCTTGTTCTTGTTGTGTGTTGCCTGTGACTCAAGCTTCTCTGTGGAAGTACTGCTTGTTCTTGTCGTGTGTTGCATACGACTGAAGCTTCTCTGTGGAAGTACTGCTTCTTCTTGTCATGTGTTGCCTGTGACTGAAGCTTCACTGTGGAAGTACTGCTTGTTCTTGTCGTGTGTTGCCTGTGACTCAAGCTTCTCTGTGGAAGTACTGCTTGTTCTTGTCGTGTGTTGCATACGACTGAAGTTTCTCTGTGGAAGTACTGCTTGTTCTTGTCATGTGTTGCCTGTGACTGAAGCTTTTCTGTGGAAGTACTGCTTGTTCTTGTCGTGTGTTGCCTGTGACTGAAGCTTCTCTGTGGAAGTACTGCCTGTTCTTGTCGTGTGTTGCCTGTGACTGAAGCTTTTCTGTGGAAGTGCTGCTTGTTCTTGTCATGTGTTGCCTGTGACTGAAGCTTCTCTGTGGAAGTACTGCTTGTTCTTGTCGTGTGTTGCCTGTGACTGAAGCTTCTCTGTGGAAGTGCTGCTTGTTCTTGTTGTGTGTTGCCTACGACTGAAGCTTCTCTGTGGAAGTACTGCTTGTTCTTGTCGTGTGTTGCCTGTGACTGAAGCTTCTCTGTGGAAGTACTGCTTGTTCTTGTCGTGTGTTGCCTGTGACTGAAGCTTCTCTGTGGAAGTGCTGCTTGTTCTTGTTGTGTGTTGCCTGTGACTGAAGCTTCTCTGTGGAAGTGCTGCTTGTTCTTGTCATGTGTTGCCTACGACTGAAGCTTCTCTGTGGAAGTACTGCTTGTTCTTGTTGTGTGTTGCCTGTGACTGAAGCTTCTCTGTGGAAGTACTGCTTGTTCTTGTTGTGTGTTGCCTGTGACTGAAGCTTCTCTGTGGAAGTACTGCCTGTTCTTGTTGTGTGTTGCCTGTGACTGAAGCTTCTCTGTGGAAGTACTGCTTGTTCTTGTTGTGTGTTGCCTGTGACTGAAGCTTCTCTGTGGAAGTACTGCTTGTTCTTGTTGTGTGTTGCCTGTGACTGAAGCTTCTCTGTGGAAGTACTGCTTGTTCTTGTTGTGTGTTGCCTGTGACTGAAGCTTCTCTGTGGAAGTACTGCCTGTTCTTGTTGTGTGTTGCCTGTGACTGAAGCTTCTCTGTGGAAGTACTGCTTGTTCTTGTTGTGTGTTGCCTGTGACTGAAGCTTCTCTGTGGAAGTACTGCTTGTTCTTGTTGTGTGTTGCCTGTGACTGAAGCTTCTCTGTGGAAGTACTGCTTGTTCTTGTTGTGTGTTGCCTGTGACTGAAGCTTCTCTGTGGAAGTACTGCCTGTTCTTGTTGTGTGTTGCCTGTGACTGAAGCTTCTCTGTGGAAGTGCTGCTTGTTCTTGTTGTGTGTTGCCTGTGACTGAAGCTTCTCTGTGGAAGTGCTGCTTGTTCTTGTCATGTGTTGCCTGTGACTGAAGCTTCTCTGTGGAAGTACTGCTTGTTCTTGTTGTGTGTTGCCTGTGACTGAAGCTTCTCTGTGGAAGTACTGCTTGTTCTTGTCATGTGTTGCCTGTGACTGAAGCTTCTCTGTGGAAGTGCTGCTTGTTCTTGTCATGTGTTGCCTGTGACTGAAGCTTCTCTGTGGAAGTACTGCTTGTTCTTGTCATGTGTTGCCTGTGACTGAAGCTTCTCTGTGGAAGTACTGCTTGTTCTTGTCATGTGTTGCCTGTGACTGAAGCTTCTCTGTGGAAGTGCTGCTTGTTCTTTGTGTGTTGCCTGTGACTGAAGCTTCTCTGTGGAAGTACTGCTTGTTCTTGTTGTGTGTTGCCTGTGACTGAAGCTTCTCTGTGGAAGTACTGCTTGTTCTTGTCATGTGTTGCCTACGACTGAAGCTTCTCTGTGGAAGTACTGCTTGTTCTTGTCGTGTGTTGCCTGTGACTGAAGCTTCTCTGTGGAAGTACTGCTTGTTCTTGTTGTGTGTTGCCTACGATGAAGCATCTCTGTGGAAGTACTGCTTTTTCTTGTTGTGTGTTGCGTGTGACTGAAGCTTCTCTGTGGAAGTACTGCTTGTTCTTGTTGTGTGTTGCCTACGATGAAGCATCTCTGTGGAAGTACTGCTTGTTCTTGTTGTGTGTTGCCTGTGACTGAAGCTTCTCTGTGGAAGTACTGCTTGTTCTTGTTGTGTGTTGCCTGTGACTGAAGCTTCTCTGTGGAAGTGCTGCTTGTTCTTGTCGTGTGTTGCCTGTGACTGAAGCTTCTCTGTGGAAGTACTGCTTGTTCTTGTTGTGTGTTGCCTGTGACTGAAGCTTCTCTGTGGAAGTACTGCTTGTTCTTGTTGTGTGTTGCCTGAGACTGAAGCTTCTCTGTGGAAGTACTGCTTGTTCTTGTCATGTGTTGCCTGTGACTGAAGCTTCTCTGTGGAAGTGCTGCTTGTTCTTGTCATGTGTTGCCTGTGACTGAAGCTTCTCTGTGGAAGTACTGCTTGTTCTTGTCCTGTGTTGCCTGTGACTGAAGCTTCTCTGTGGAAGTACTGCTTGTTCTTGTCATGTGTTGCCTGTGACTCAAGCTTCTCTGTGGAAGTACTGCTTGTTCTTGTTGTGTGTTGCCTGTGACTGAAGCTTCTCTGTGGAAGTGCTGCTTGTTCTTGTTGTGTGTTGCCTGTGACTGAAGCTTCTCTGTGGAAGTGCTGCTTGTTCTTGTTGTGTGTTGCCTGTGACTGAAGCTTCTCTGTGGAAGTACTGCTTGTTCTTGTTGTGTGTTGCCTGTGACTGAAGCTTCTCTGTGGAAGTGCTGCTTGTTCTTGTCGTGTGTTGCCTGTGACTGAAGCTTCTCTGTGGAAGTACTGCTTGTTCTTGTTGTGTGTTGCCTGTGACTGAAGCTTCTCTGTGGAAGTACTGCTTGTTCTTGTTGTGTGTTGCCTGTGACTGAAGCTTCTCTGTGGAAGTACTGCTTGTTCTTGTTGTGTGTTGCCTGTGACTGAAGCTTCTCTGTGGAAGTGCTGCTTGTTCTTGTCGTGTGTTGCCTGTGACTGAAGCTTCTCTGTGGAAGTACTGCTTGTTCTTGTTGTGTGTTGCCTGTGACTGAAGCTTCTCTGTGGAAGTACTGCTTGTTCTTGTAATGTGTTGCCTACGACTGAAGATTCTCTGTGGAAGTACTGCTTGTTCTTGCTGTGTGTTGCCTGTGACTGAAGCTTCTCTGTGGAAGTATTGCTTGTTCTTGTTGTGTGTTGCCTGTGACTGAAGCTTCTCTGTGGAAGTACTGCTTGTTCTTGTCGTGTGTTGCCTACTCTCGCGCAACATCACTCTCAAAGACTACACATGTGTGTGTAGCCAAACATCTCAATAACCTTTATTACAATCCTACACATGTACGTAGGCACTCAAGTTTGGAATCCTCTGTAAGGATGTTGCTGTAAGTTTGTTAGGAGGACATGCTACCGAGAGAGAACACAGTCAACATTACTAATCATGTATGTACGTATTAATTCCTGTTGTCCCTAGTGGAGCTTAGGGCATCAACAAAGCATCGCCATCTGCTCCTGCTGAGGGTCATAATCACTCAACCAATATTTTATATGAACTGACAACATTATTTTATGCAATAGTCACAGACTGTTTTTTCCAAAGCCTGAGATTGTGGAATCTCATTTTGTTGTATGTGTTATACATTTCCATACTATATGAACAGTATGCGCCTCTCATGATATTTTATTTGGTTTAAGGGTGCTCAACTTTGAGGTCATCAGCACCCTTAAAAGTTTCATGGGAATAGCCAGATATAAATTTCACTCAAAAATAAAAATACTAGCAACAAGGAAAATATACACAATAAGGTAAAAAACAGTGGCAATAGCCAGATATGAAACAAGGTGATAAATATGTCGAAAAGCATAAAAAGAGATATCTAAAACTTTAAATCCTCAAATTGATGCTACACTCGGCTAAAAACTTAAAAACTCTATCAACCGCTGTTTTGTCATCCATCAAGATCCCTGTAAATCCGGCAGGCGGCTGCAGGGAATCTCGAAGGTGTGCTAGAAAGGAACACACTAGCAGCATGTGATGAACAGTCAAAAGGTTGTCACACAGCGGACATAGAAGGGCAAGGTCCCTTTTAAATATGTAACCATGAGAGAAATTGCAGTGCCCTATTCTTAAACGAGCCAAACTAACCTTCTCGCAGAGACCTGACATGATATTAAATAATTAAGGGGCCAAGAACCAGAAGCTACCAACAAACTTTCAAAAGTTTGCCTAATCCATCTAAAAAAATTAACCTTTTATTATTATTGTTAGTTATTATGATCATGATTATCACCACCACCACTGCCACCACCACCATTACTATCACCGACACCAGCACTACGATCACCACCACCACCACCACCACCACCAACACCACCAACACCATTACATCACCTGCCACCACCACCACCATTACAACCATCACCACCACTATCATCACCATCACTAGTACCATCACCATCACCACCAGTACCACCATCACCATCATCACCATCACTAATACCGTCACTACCACCACCCTCATCACCATCAACCACCACCATCACCATTATCGTCACCAGTATCATCACCATTATCACCATCACCACCACCAGTACCACCATCACCACTACCAGTATCGTCACCATTACCACCATCACCATTATCACCATCACCACCATCATCAGCAGTACCACCATCACCATCATCAGCAGTACCACCATCACCACCACCAACACTATCACCACCATCACTATCATTTCACTACCACCGCCACCACCATCATTACCAGTACCATCATCACCAGTACTAATACCGTCACTACCATCGCCCTCATCACCATCAACCACCACCACCATCATTACCATCACCATTATCACCATCACCACCAGTACCATTATCACCATCACCTGCCACCACCACCAGTACCATCATCACCATCACCTGCCACCATTATCACCATCGATCATCACCAATACCCAGTCTTCCACTTGGTCTCTCCCAGTCAGTATCTGTGCTACTTCTCAATCCAGGAACATAACAACACTCCCAGTCTCCCACTTGGTCCCTCCCAGTCAGTATCTGTGCTACTTCTGAATCCAGGAACATAATGACACTTCCAGTCCCCCACTTGGTCCCTCCCAGTCAGTATATGTACTACTTCTCAATCCAGGAACATAATGACACATCCAGTCCCCCACTTGGTCCTTGGTCCCTCCCAGTCAGTATATGTACTACTTCTCAATCCAGGAACATAACGACACATCCAGTCCCCCACTTGGTCCCTCCCAGTCAGTATATGTGCTACTTCTCAATCCATGAACATAACGACACTTCCAGTCCCCCACTTGGTCTCTCCCAGTCAGTATATGTGCTACTTCTCAATCCAGGAACATAACAACACTCCCAGTCTCCCACTTGGTCCCTCCCAGTCAGTATATGTGCTACTTCTCAATCCAGGAACATAACAACACTTCCAGTCCCCCACTTGGTCCCTCCCAGTCAGTATATGTGCTACTTCTCAATCCAGGAACATAACAACACTTCCAGTCCCCCACTTGGTCCCTCCCAGTCAGTATATGTGCATATTCTCAATCCAGGAACATAACGACACATCCAGTCCCCCACTTGGTCCCTCCCAGTCAGTATATGTGCTACTTCTCAATCCAGGAACATAACAACACTCCCAGTCCCCCACTTGGTCCCTCCCAGTCAGTATATGTACTACTTCTCAATCCAGGAACATAACAACACTTCCAGTCCCCCACTTGGTCCCTCCCAGTCAGTATATGTGCTACTTCTCAATCCAGGAACATAACAACACTCCCAGTCCCCCACTTGGTCCCTCCCAGTCAGTATATGTGCTACTTCTCAATCCAGGAACATAACAACACTTCCAGTCCCCCACTTGGTCCCTCCCAGTCAGTATATGTGCTACTTCTCAATCCAGGAACATAACAACACTTCCAGTCCCCCATTTGGTCCCTCCCAGTCAGTATATGTACTACTTCTCAATCCAGGAACATAACAACACTTCCAGTCCCCCACTTGGTCCCTCCCAGTCAGTATATGTACTACTTCTCAATCCAGGAACATAACAACACTTCCAGTCCCCCATTTGGTCCCTCCCAGTCAGTATCTGTGCTACTTCTCAATCCAGGAACATAACAACACTTCCAGTCCCCCACTTGGTCCCTCCCAGTCAGTATATGTGCATATTCTCAATCCAGGAACATAACGACACATCCAGTCCCCCACTTGGTCCCTCCCAGTCAGTATATGTACTACTTCTCAATCCAGGAACATAACGACACTTCCAGTCCCCCACTTGGTCCCTCCCAGTCAGTATATGTGCTACTTCTCAATCCAGGAACATAACAACACTTCCAGTCCCCCACTTGGTCCCTCCCAGTCAGTATCTATGCTACTTCTCAATCCAGGAACATAACGACACATCCAGTCCCCCACTTGGTCCCTCCCAGTCAGTATATGTACTACTTCTCAATCCAGGAACATAACGACACTTCCAGTCCCCCACTTGGTCCCTCCCAGTCAGTATATGTGCTACTTCTCAATCCAGGAACATAACAACACTTCCAGTCCCCCACTTGGTCCCTCCCAGTCAGTATATGTGCTACTTCTCAATCCAGGAACATAACAACACTTCCAGTCCCCCACTTGGTCCCTCCCAGTCAGTATATGTACTACTTCTCAATCCAGGAACATAATGACACTTCCAGTCCCCCACTTGGTCCCTCCCAGTCAGTATATGTACTACTTCTCAATCCAGGAACATAACAACACTTCCAGTCGCCCACTTGGTCCCTCCCAGTCAGTATATGTGCTACTTCTCAATCCAGGAACATAACAACACTCCCAGTGCCCCACTTGGTCCCTCCCAGTCAGTATCTATGCTACTTCTCAATCCAAGAACATAACAACACTCCCAGTGCCCCACTTGGTCCCTCCCAGTCAGTATATGTACTACTTCTCAATCCAGGAACATAACGACACTTCCAGTCCCCCACTTGGTCTCTCCCAGTCAGTATATGTACTACTTCTCAATGCAGGAACATAATGACACATCCAGTCCCCCACTTGGTCCCTTCCAGTCAGTATATGTACTACTTCTCAATCCAGGAACATAACGACACATCCAGTCCCCCACTTGGTCCCTCCCAGTCAGTATATGTACTACTTCTCAATCCAGGAACATAACGACACATCCAGTCCCCCACTTGGTCCCTTCCAGTCAGTATATGTACTACTTCTCAATCCAGGAACATAACGACACATCCAGTCCCCCACTTGGTCCCTCCCAGTCAGTATATGTACTACTTCTCAATCCAGGAACAGTATCTGGGCGACTGAGCTTTGCTCGGCGTTTTTCGCCTCTGTTTTTGTGAAATCTTGTTTTTTGTGGGAGAAGATACTTATTTAGATAAACCTGAAAGGCAAAAGGTTAACTAAATAAAACTACTTGTCGAAATTGTTAAGAGTAATGTCCGAGATACAAGAGATAAAGAAATACATAAAAATATTTCATAAACACCATCATTTCAGCTGTAAAACGTGTACTGCTGAAAGCAGGCCTCCCCTATAGATATTCACCCAGTTTGAGGTTTTCGTCGAGCATTTGTTCCATTATGGAGTTCAGTTCTTTGCTGCTGTGATTGACTCCAGGACGTTAACACGTTGGCCAAGGTCCTTCATACTTCCGTCGAGTTCTTCCATGGCTTCCTTAACCCCGGCCAGTCGCTCGTTAGTATTCCCCGATAGACCTGTCTTCATATTGAAATTCCCGTCTTCACCTTTTCCGTTTCAGAGTTTACATTTTCAATTTGCCTTCCATTTTTTCCCCATATTTTCTATTCCGTAGTTTACATTTTTCCAATTCGGTTTTCATATTTGTTTCCTCTGCCGCATTCCGGAATTCGTTTCATTTCCCATTATGTCCATCTTGGCTAACATTTGTTTCATCAACTGTTCCATATCGTGCTTTTCGTCGCACTCCTGACACCAATTGTGATTACTTTACTTTTTTTTAAACTATTTCTTTATTTTTTATTAAAACACCGGAACGACACTAAGCAAAAGCAATGTTGAAGAATAACAAATACTACAGAAAGAAAAGCTGGTTGATAAAGTCATGTGAATGTATTACGCATTTATGTTTCAAACACATAGAAAATTGTACGAATTGTTCGTCGAAGCGGGAGTAGTGAAAGAAATGTGATTGTGTTTTACTAAAGAAAAATGAGTAGAAAAACCGTGTGAATGTTATACGTTGCACTTATATTTCAAGTGTATGGAAAAATGTATGAATTGTTTGCCGAAGAGGGAGTAGTGTGTTAGGTAAAAGAAAAGGGAGTAGAGAAAACCATGTGAACGTAATACATTGCGTGGTAAAATGGATTGCATAAAAACCTCCGCCATGAAAAAAATTTGATGTCACTTTTCATGGTGATCGGTCAACCTGTTCTGGAATTTAATCACTCTTCAAAATAAGATATGTATAGGCCTTGGTATGTATGAAGTTGATAAGCCACAGGGAATAACATGTTAATTATTACGTAAAACAAAAGTGAGTAGAGAAAGTAGTATGAATGTAATAAGTTGTATTTGTTTCAAACATATAGCAAATTGTATTAATTATATGTTGAAGGGCAAATAGCGAAAGAAGACTATCTCGTAAAGGAAGAATTAGTAGAGGAAATCGTGTGAATGTAATACGCTGCATTTATATTTCAATCCTGGAATATTATATGAATTGTATGTTGAAGGGCAAACAGAGAATACATGAATGCGCTACGTAAAAAGCGAGTAGAAAACCATTTGAAAGTAATATATTGTAGTAAAATTGTTACCATAAAAACTCTCCATGAAAAAAATACATATATGTGCCGAATTTCGCGGTGATCGGTTAAGCGGTTTTCGAGATTAATGGTTAGATATGTACAAACATTCAAGTTGTATAGATGATATGAATTGTTTGTAGAAGAGTTTTGTTGTTGTAGTGTTTAACGCCCGCTTTTACTACTACGGCACCGCAGGCGGTGGCACTGATGATACATGAAGATGGAGCACCGGTGGAATGAGATGGCGGGGGAAACCGGAGTACCCGGAGAAAACCCGCCCTGACGCCGCTTCGTCCACCACGAATACCACATGCAGGTCCCTGGGATCGAACCCGGGCCGCCTAGGTGGTAGGCGAGCGCGCTAACCGCTCGGCCACGGCGCCGCCTGTAGAAGAGTGAGTGGAGAAAGACATGTGAAGGTGTTACCTAAAAGTGAGTAGAGTAAACACTGTGAATGTAACATGCAGCATTTCTATATCAAACATGCACAAAATTGTATGACTTATTTCTAGAAGAGTAAGTAGAGAAACAGTTATGAGTGTGTTACCCAAAAGCAAGTAGAGAAAACAGTATGAATGTAATACGTAGCATTTCTATTTCAAACATTCACGACATTGTATGACTTATTTGTAGAAGAGTGAGTAGAGAGAGATGTGAATGTGTTACCTAAGAGTGAGTAGAGAAAACAGTATGAATATAATATGTAGCATTTCTATTTCAAAAATACAGAAAATTGCATGACTTTTTTGTAGAAGAGTGAATAGAGAAAGAGATGTGAACGTGTTACCTAATAGTGACAGGAGAAAACTGTGAATGTAATCGCATTTCTGTTTAAAACATACAGAACATGGTTTGACTTATTTTAAAAGTGGGGATAAAAGTGTTTTTTGGTGCAAAGTCACGTTTTTATGGAAAATTGTTTATAGAAGGATGAGTAGAGAATTAGATATAAATGTGATTCCTAAAAGTAGAAAAACCACTGTGAATGTAATATGCAGCATCTCTATTTCAAACATACAGAAAATTGCATGACTTATTTGTAGAAGAGTGAGTAGAGAAAGAGGTGTGAATGTACCACCTAATAATGAGAGGAGAAAACAGTGTGAATGTAATAGCACTTCTGTTTCAAACATACAGAACATGGTTTGACTTATTTTAAAAGTGGGGATAAAAGTGTTTTTCGATGCAAAATCACACTTTTTATGGAAAATTGTTTAAAGAAGAGTGAGTAAAGACAGAGATGTGGATGTGTTACCTAAAAGTGAGTAGAGAAACCGCTGTGAATGTAATATGCAACATCTCTATTTCAAACATGCAGAAAATTGCATGACTTGTTTGTAGAAGAGTGAGCAGAGAAAGAGATGTGAATGTGTTACCTAAAAGTGAGAGGAGAAAACAGTGTGAATGTAATAGCACTTCTGTTTCAAACATACAGAACATGGTTTGACTTATTTTAAAAGTGGGGATAAAAGTGTTTTTCGATGCAAAATCACACTTTTTATGGAAAATTGTTTAAAGAAGAGTGAGTAAAGACAGAGATGTGGATGTGTTACCTAAAAGTGAGTAGAGAAACCGCTGTGAATGTAATATGCAACATCTCTATTTCAAACATGCAGAAAATTGCATGACTTGTTTGTAGAAGAGTGAGCAGAGAAAGAGATGTGAATGTGTTACCTAAAAGTGAGAGGAGAAAACAGTGTGAATGTAATAGCACTTCTGTTTCAAACATACAGAACATGCTATGACTTATTTTAAAAGTGGGGATAAAATGTTTTTGGTGCAAAATCATGTTTTTTTTATGGAAAGTTGTTTATAGAAGGCTGAGTAGAGAAAGAGATGTGAATGTGTTACCCAAAAGTGAGTAGAGAAAACACTGAATGAAATATGCATGTATACAAAAATTTAACGGAATCTTTAGAGCCGCTTCTGAAATACGGGGAATATATATACCAGAATTGCACTGTAGAAGCGGGAATAAAAAATGTTATTTTTATATAAAATCGCGTTTTTTCGGGAATTACACCTATATAGATGAACTTAAAAAGCAAAACTCTATCTGAATACAACATTTGATCAAAATCGTTAGAGCCGTTTCCAAGTTGCGCGGAATAAATAAATAAATAAATATATATATATATATATATATATATATATATACACACACACACACACACAAGAATTGCTCGTTTAAATGTATAAGATAACGACACATCCAGTCTCCCACTTGGTCACTCCCAGCCAGTATCTGTGCTACTTCTCAGATAATACAACTAAATGTTTAATCAAGAATAAAAATGCATTTCAAAAAAACTTTGCTGAACCATGATACTGGCGTTTTCTAATAATTGAGCAAAGTAAAAGGACATATTTGATTGAAGTTTATGCACAGAAATATATTTTTGTTTCTATGGAGTTCTTTGCGGCTGTTTTTTCTTTCTTTTTTGAGCAAGTGAATAAAGCAATTATAAAATGCATATTTCAATGTTTAGATAGAATGTTTGAGATTATGTAAGCAAATATATATATATATATATATATATATATATATATATATATATATACCTATCACAGGAAAACTAAAATATTACAAATACATTTCACACCCATTAATAACATACAGAGAAGAGGAGTGTGTTCAGAAGGCGGCTTAAACATATTCCTGGGCTTTTAAAAATGGCAAATCGGATAAAAGGATTCACAGGTGTCTGTTCAATATTTACATGTGATGTAATGGAAAAACCGAAATACTATCATTTTCACACAACCAACCCTCCCTGCTGAGACCACCTCAAATTGTAGGAACAACATAGCGCTTTTAGCAGATACACAATCTTACCTTAGTTTGCCGGCGTACTCCATCTCGATGGCACATCTGTCTCGTATAAAATGTCCATATTTCTCTAGGAAGTCGATGCCCTTTTGTGTGTGTACTGCTATCGTCTCATACTGATCCTGCGACACAAAATATGTACACGTTACATAGTCATTAGAACTTGTCACATCACCGCGCTACATGGCTTCGCCCTTTGCGCATGTGTCACATACATAAAGGTTGTACGTGAAACTATTTTTGCACTGTATTTCCACACTACCAGTAAAATAATCAGTCAATCTGTTGGCATGCTGAGAGCAGCCCGTCATCACAGGATGTGGGGTCTTGCAGGGTGCTGGGTGAGAATAAGGTTGGGGGTTGAACGAGGGTAGCCATTTGTGCTCCTCAATGGTTGCCAGTCAGGGTGCAAATGCAGTTGGGCACCGCTGGTGTGTGGAACCAAATATAGGTGATTTTGAATTTAGAAATTAATGCATTTCTTGGAAGGATTGTATTCGGATCTCAGGCTTTGCTGCTGGTGGGTTAGCTCTGCTGTTTGCAGATATGCATGCAAGCCATGTGGTGATGCACAAGTATGCGTTCTCTGGGGTTATAATTCCCAAGACATAAACCGGGGCGCTCTGATGATGTAACAATGAGTCATAAAATTGAGTAACCCGATGCTTAAATGCATCCTCCACATACAGAATGTTAGGCCTCGTGCAGTAGTCTACGGTATACAGAATACATTATCTGAACACCTCTGTGCTGCACACACAGGAGATGGCAATCTGCGGCCATGCCCCATATCTCACATGCGCACAATAGGACGGGGAATACGAGGGCCCGAAAAAGGAGTAGCTTTGAGGGAACAGGCACTCCTGACCTTATCATGGGATACAACGAAGTTGTTGCCCCGCTGCGCTGGCCCGATACATAAGGTTCCGGATGTTCTCCCCGAAAGTCAGACTCTTATCGAGCTTCACTTGGGATACAACGAGATCGTTGCCCTGCTGGCCCGATGCATGAGGTTCCGGATGTGCTCCCCGAAAGTCAGACCCTTATCGACCTTCACTTGGGATACAACGAAGCTGTTGCCCCGATGCGCTGGCCCGATACATAAGGTTCCGGATGTGCTCCCCGAAAGTCAGACCCTTATCGACCTTCACTTGGGATACAACGAGATCGTTGCCCTGCTGGCCCGATGCATGAGGTTCAGGATGTGCTCCCCGAAAGTCAGACCCTTATCGACCTTCACTTGGGATACAACGAAGCTGTTGCCCCGCTGCGCTGGCCCGATGCATGAGGTTCAGGATGTGCTCCCCGAAAGTCAGACCCTTATCAAGCTTCACCCCAGGTAGGTTATGGCGTTCTTCTGAGATTGGTCAATGTGGGGAAGTTTGCGCTGGCTTGTATGGACACGTGTTTGTTGTCCCACTGCGCTGGCCCGATGCATTAGGTTCCGGATGTGCTCCCCGAAAGTCAGACCCTTATCGAGCTTAACCCCAGGTAGGTTATGGCATTCTTCTGAGATTGGTGAATGTGGGGAAGCTTGCGCTGGCTTGTATGGACACGTGTTTGTTGTCCCACTGCGCTGGCCCGATGCATTAGGTTCCGGATGTGCTCCCCGAAAGTCAGACCCTTATCGAGCTTAACCCCAGGTAGGTTATGGCATTCTTCTGAGATTGGTGAATGTGGGGAAGTTTGCGCTGGCTTGTATGGACAATCGCCAACGCCTGCACCGTTCTTGGAGTTGTCTCTGGATGAGGAACACTACACTGCAATCCACTGCAGTACAGGAGCTGGCCAATGCCCATGCAGCGCACTGTTGCCAAGTGTGTATCAGCGGTAACTCACATTATGTATCTTGATGCATCAATATATAACACACGTGCAAAAATGTATTTTATGTATGGTATTTTAATTAAACTCGTCGAGTCCTTTTTTCTTTTTCCTTTTTTCCCCCCATAAAATCAAGTATTTTGAAAACATTCGCCAATTAAAGAGTAGTTTCGGAATTAGGGAAGTGTAAAGCGAAAAGTTGGTTAAATACTAAACTTGTTATTTAGTTACCGTCTTTCAACAATGTGCCACGAGCGTTTTCAAGGGGATTCCCCCAACCCAAGCCATCGTTTCTATGCAAAATATTCAACTATTTCTTACATTCTTAAAAATGGCTAACGATTTTAGTTGAAGAATCATATATTTAAGATATTTTCATGACAATGATACGTGTATGTTGAATTTTCTGTGAATATTCTCTGAAGTTCTCTTCATTCTGAATGGCTTTTGTATAACTGACAAACTGTAAAGGATACACCAAACATTGTAAGATTTAAAGCTTTCACGGCGCGCGTTATTTATTACAGCTTCACGGGTGATCAGCCGTGTGAGGTTTAAGAACATTGAGCTTTCGGCCATTGTAGACTCTATGGCCTTCATCAGAATGAAGGCCGATCACCCGTGAAGCTGTAATAAACACCAAACATTACTAAACAAAAAATGTACACCTTGTTAAAGTATACAATTTATATGGCATTATCCATGTCCTATTGGTTTTACCTAGCCAAAGAACCACCGCACAGCGATATGCTGTACATATGTGAATTAACAAGAAATGGATAAGATAACGTGTGTTGAAGAGTGACTGAGTACAAGTAAAGGGAAATACCACTGCAAGACTGACTGTGAGGAAGTACTACGTGAGTCATGGGATATTGCTCAAACACCTCACTCTTCTTACACACATGCAAGATACACATTTCCTTATAGATACAATGTGAATATGAGAATATCTATAGTAACACTTTAGTGATAGTTAAATGTTTTAAGAACTGGTCACTATGTGATGACTTTGATATTCCATTCTCTTTGCATAGCTAGGACAAAAACAAATAGTTTCATACTTCAAAATTAGAAGAACAAGAAAGAATATCTCTCAAATGGTTAAAACCACAAAAAAGTATTTGAGGTAGGTAAATGGTGTCCTTGTACGTACAGAGAATATTCACACAATGAGAAAACTGGAGTTGCTTCACATGGCCTTGAGTATGCACACTTATCACTTGACTTCCTTTCACACCCACCCACCCCAGGAAGTAACAAACACACTAACGCTTTGCTAATATTCCTGAAATAGCTGCTGTACACATGTAATCCATAACAGAACCAAGTCATTACTAGGGCCCGGACAGTTATGTACAATACACATAATCCGCCACAATGAAGGAGGTGAGAGAGTGCATGGAAATCATTAACGCATCGTTAACTGGATATCCGCATTTAGTTGTGCCACTTGTACATCATGTAATTTATTTCTACCGGTAGGTCAATCAACTATTCTAACGTTCCATAAACACCATTTTCAGTAACGTTGGCCAGATGTTTTACTACTGGGCAGAAACGGCGAAAATATCAGGTTATAGTCCACTGCACTGTATGCAAACTGACTTCCAATTCTACATTTACGCGTAATTACAAGATTTTATTTGGTATGTTTTAATGCCAGAATTGTTTCCTGTTCCTTACCCTATGATAAGCTAACGAACGCATAATATGATTTGAAGCTTTCCTGGCGACGAACCTATTCAAGATGTTCGGGAGTGTACATCATCAGGAGCAGAGTGAAGTCAGCCAGTACGTACCGAGTACAAAACACCCAGTCTAGTGTGGATGGAATCTGTGTTTTCTGAGGGACTAAACTGCAATCCAGTGTGTTCTTCTCGGAGGAGATGGGCAGAGCCTCCTTAACCCTTCGTTCCATCTGACAGGGCTAGGAAGTTCATGCATTTGCATATTTTTTCATAGCGATTAAAAATGTATGCTTTTACATTATGTGCACGAATTGTGGAATTTTCAGTTAAATGGGACATGATTTTATGGTGAATATAACTGCATATTTTCTTGATTTTGATAAATGCATAATATTTCAAATATTATAGTCCCTATATTGCATATTTTAATGATTTTTATGGGTTTTTATTATTTTTTCCAGCAGCATAATATTTTTCATATTGGCAGTATTGCACATGATGCAACTCGCGTGGTGGCGAGAACTAATGCTGAGACATGTTGTCATGCAGTGAATCCCCTGTTTTCATCCCTTCATTGTATGTATTTGCGCAAAGAAAATAATCAGTGCGGTATCTGAGAGGTTTATATTAACAAAGATAAAGTGCAGGTCATAGTTTTGAGCAGCACGATTATGGCAACGCTTGCCTGTCCACCAGTAGATGTGTCATGGTCTTCAAACGTAATAGTGTTGTGAACTGGTTCCCACCAAATTAAATTAGGCGTATAAAATGTTAAAAAGCTCTTCAAATGTCGAAAAGAAAAGCAACTTCGAGTGCTAGAGTAATTAATTTACAGAAAGAGTTTTCGGGTGATTTAATATCTGCAGATAATAGGGTGGTGTTTTGTGGAACGTGTGAGAAAAATGTATGGAGTGAGAAAAGATTTCAAATACTTCAGCATATAAACACAGCAAAACATAAGGAGAGTTTAATCAGGAAACTTGCAAACAAAGGTCCTGTTCAAAGGGAGCTAGCAGTGTTTAGGAAGTAGGCTTACTGAATTTTCCTATGACGTGTGCCAAGCATGTTTAGTTGCTGATATTCCCTTGTTCGAAATGAATAATTCGACAAGCACACTCGACAACATGTACACTGCATAAGACGTATGTAGGACATTGTTACAATAACGTATTGTCAAATATACAAAATGAATTAACGTATCAGTTTGTGTGGTTGTCTGTTGATGAAACCCCTGATTCCGAGCGCGTTCTATTGTTAATACAATCCGGCCACTGACCATGTAACTGTGACCCAGTTTGTGAGGGGCTCTTTCAAATTACTATGGCCATGTGGAATCAAATACGACCGGTTACTTTTATTTGTTATTGATGCAGGTCCTTATATGGTAAAATCAGGACAAACTCTGAAAGGTATTTTTCCTAACTTAATTCATATAACTTGTTTGGCACACTCTTCATCGCATTTCTGAGACAATACGTGATTTTTCCGATTGGTAGATAGATTTGTGTCCAATACAAAGAGAATTTCTGTTAAATCTCCTAAAAGAGTTAAGTTGTTAAGATCAACAGCACCTAATATCCGACTTCCTCCTGCACCAGTGTTAACTCGATGGGGAACATGGGTCCATAGTTTTATATTATGCTGAGCACATAGAAATAGTCGAAGAGGTTGTTAATTCATTGGACTTGAAAGATCTCATTAATAGAAACTGTGCCAAATATTCTGTCAGCCACTGGGTTGAAAGAGGACCTTGGTTTCATATCTGCCCATTTTTCTTTCTTACCAACAGCAATAACGGCATTGGAAGCTGTAGGATCTCCTTTGCATGAATCACTTACTGTCTTTGAAAAAACAATATGTGATCTAAATTCAGCTCCTCTTAGCATAGGACAAAAAGCGAAAGAGAAAGTGAATTATGTAATTTCAAAAAATTCTGGTTATAAACAGATGTGCGATATTCGAGACATCCTCGAAAGAAAACCATCTGTCACACCAAGAGACTTGACTCCCTCTGTGAAGAGGTTCATCATTTAAATATGCCCCGATAACATCTTGTGACGTAGAGAGAAGTTTTTCACGTTACAAAAGTGTTTTGCGAGACAACAGTTGAAAATGTGTGCAGTGTTGGTTGTGAACTGCAATCTGTGTCAACCTCTAGGGAATAAGGTAACTTTATTTATTATCTATACTAACTCGTCTTGTCTACTGCAAAGGGTCATTAATTGTTTTAATTAAATAGTGCATATTTCGTGGCATATTTGCATACATATTTCAGTGTTTTTTAGGGCATGAACTTCCGAGCCCTACTCATTACGTACTAGCGGACAGTACATATACTGGTCCCTTCACTGGAAAAGTGGCGCAAAATGCAAATGCAAAACGCGTAACTCCCCTTCAACTCTTCTGGACAAATCAAGTCACATACCTTGGTCCGTCCGTCACAAAGCTCAGGCGCAGCTCCTTGGGGTAATTCCTCATTAGGCCCATCCTAACACCGCTACCCCTATACGGGACTATGCCGCCCCGACCCGCCCCGACCCACATTGCATTGCTGCCAAAGTCTGTTACTACGCACCAGCATATAAACTACATACATCCCCACAATACAACAATTTATCAAAATTCTAGCCACCAACCTTTACAAATCAGCTACAACAACACATGTCACACGTAGCCGTGCATCTCCACAATATCACCGCAATTTCACATTTCACAGGTATCCAGCCCTCCAAGTCCCTGTTTACCAGGGCCCCCCAACACTGATGAATCTGACCCGGCTCTGGACCTGGATACGATTAAGGTAAATAAAACAACAATGTAGGTAAACACAAAATCCAACTACATTATTAATAAACAGTCATGCCTTCAACAAACCGCACTTCCCGCGGTGCTACTCAGACTCTGGGCCAGCTAACGCCGGGGTGCTAAGCGGAACCCCATCAACACACAACACTACCCCACCCACTCACTCACTCACTCACTCATCACCCGAGGTACCTACCTCAGGGTTTTGTTACCGAGTAGTGCTGCTGCATGCATGCATGCGGTAAGGGCGTAAAAAGCCTTTTTCCCCCACCACAAAAAGAGAGAGAGAGAGAGAGAGAGAGAAAGAGAGAAAGAGAGAAAGAGAGAAAGAAAGAAAGAAAGAAAGAAAGAAAGAAAGAAAGAAAGAAAGAAAGAAAGAAAGAAAGAAAGAAAGAAAGAAAGAAAGAAAGAAAGAAAGAAAGAAAGAAAGAAAGAAAGGAAGGAAGGAAGGAAGGAAGGAAGGAAGAAAATTGCTAGTCATTCATGATCCTGATGATGGGAAGAAACGTCGACCTGGCTAGAACATCTTGAATATGTTCGTCGCCAGGATGTAGCAGAGTTGACAATGTGGCCCGGTTTCACAAACTCCTTGCTTCTCGACGGAAACGGCCAGAGAGAAATCCGCACGTGCCTTGCCAAGAGAAAGTCCGGATCTTCCTTCACAACATACTCCCAAACTAACATGCTAACTTTTTCCAAATTTTCAATTGCTCAAGAATGACTAGCGATTTTGATTAAAATGCCAAATGTTTAACATATTTTTAACACAAATGAAATGTATATTTTGAATTTTCTGGTTATCACCTATGTAGTCCTGTTTACTCTGGATGACTTCTGCATAACTCGTAAACCGTAAGAGATAGACAAAATCGTACTATACAAAAAAATGATCTTGCTAAAACACAATTTATGTCTGTACTCATTTTTTTTTGTGGAGTGAACCATTTCTGAGATATTCCTTGTTATTTGTGTGAGTTTTGCAGATTTAAAAGTTTCCCAAATGGAAGGTCGTTATTCATTTTTTTTTTTCTATTTGGCCATGCAAAGAGAACGGAATTTGGAAGTTTTAAAAGATTTGGCTATCGCTAAAAGTCTACTGTGTCGAGTAGCACCATTGCCAATAGGCAAGGCCGCCGATGTGACTTCTGCAGTTAAAGGCGGGATATAAATGGAACACTTTTGCCATATCCCCCTTGTACCTACAAGAAAGTAATAATAAGATAATTTGTACAAATGTTTATCTCAACTAACACAACACAAAGAATAAGAATTTGTAAGAATGTTTAGTACAAAAGTAGAGAAAGTCATGTGAGTGTAACACATCAGATTTTTACATACGTATCAACTAATTTAATTGTTTGAAAACTTGGACCAAGTTTCAGCGAGATACAGTAAATGTTTCTTCCCCAGTTTAATACCAATTAGGAGGACTCCATATGGTAAATTAGGTTTCCTTAAATGTTCAAAGCCACGTTTAAAAGGATAGCGGTTCCTTACAACAGTAATATAGGACAAGTATTATTGTAGCTCCTCCCGCCGGGTATGGAACCCGAGGTCCCTCGTACAGCGCCACGAATCGTGTGCTTGCTTGCACTTTGCTTCATCAGTGCCATCTGTGTCGGAAGCTACAAGTACACATGCAATAACCAAAATTATAGGTTATGTGATTCTCTTTTCGCAACGAACATTTAAACAGGACAAGTATTTGACACACAATTATCAAATGTGAAGAAATAGGAAGGAATTTATTTGTTGTTTAATGTAAATGATGATAACGTTTCTTAACTCGTGCACAATTCCTGGCCTCCCCACATACAGTACTTCAGGATCGGCTGAGAAGCACTTCAGCGTCACTGGTTTAACAAAGCAGAACAGAGGATCTTGACAACGTCAATTGGATCTTTTACATCTACTTACCAGTGGCGGCTCGCAGTCAAAATTTTAGGGTAGGCAAAGTGTAACAGTAACAACAAACAACAACAACAATAATAATAATAATAATAATAATAATAATAATAATAATAATAATAGTAGTAGTAATAATAATAATAGTAATAATAATAAACCCCGTTTATCCGAAATATAGGGGGCGAAGTCATTGCGGATAAAGCAAACAATATATTGTTTGGTTGTTTAATAAGAGCAGAGTGAATGAGTGTGACTTACGGACGAATTACCGCCAAAACTAAAATCACGAGTGTCGGCAGACTTTTTTCCAGGGGGGGGGGGGGGCACATGTTGGAAATTTGCAATCATATAATATTAAATCATTATTTTACTGTCAAAATTTATAGTATTTGTTGCAGATAACCGTATTAATTTGTGCTAAACAAAAATTGTTCTTTACATCAAAATTAAAATAATAGTTTAAAAGTCAGTAACTGACTGCACATTAAGTTCACCAACTTCCAAGGGGGGGGGGGGGGGGCGTGGCCCCCCTTGCCCCCGTTTCGCGACGCCCATGACTAAAATAGATTAAGAAATTGAAAAATTATCTGACTGCAGCTTTGTGTTAAATAGCTAAAACACTCCTCTTTTCATTGTCAGTGCGCCGCGAAAGCGGAATTTGTAATAGTTCACTAATTAAGTCGGTCATACTGGTATTACAGAGTGATAACGACAGATTCAGATCTCTGAGATCTTCGTTCGTGGAGTATGGCTGTTCGGAAAATGTCGCATAAATTCGGATTTGGGCAGGCAAGTGTTCGGATTGCCTGGCAGACGCGTCTACGCATGCTCGGAGTGCATATACAGACGGAATGTTTCCTTATCCCTGTTCAAGGGCCTCGTACTGAGGAAATGGGGCCGGGCCGGCAGAGGTTAAGCTAGCCTGCTCTCCACTACCCAGGTTCCATTTTTATCATTTCTGCCGCGCGTTTCAAACACGGAATTGGAATTGAGATTAAAGGATTTGACCATGCGCTGGTCATTATAACCGAGAAAACTTTTCTTGAACTGCAATTTAGGGAAAAATGACGGTTCAAATGATAAAATGCAGAATCATAGTTAAACATTATTTGTTGATGTATTACGATAGGGTAGGCAATGCCTACCCTGAGGAGCCGCGCCTGAATAACTGAACTTTCCAGAATAGTGCCTGGGAGATATAAATATCGGTAAAGTGCGACAGAAGAAGAAGTCAGACGTATGTGAAGGTTGAGGAGTCGTGCCGACGGAGAAGAGTTAGTTCTTTTTGTTACGAATTCGGAGCCGTGCTGTTGGAGAATCGGAAAAGACTTTCTTGCTGTTGCAACGAGTGTACAAGTTACTGTTTACGGAAATAAAAGTGTTTCTTTATCTAGACTACATCTGTCTACTTTACTTTACACCCACACCAAAAAGTCACAACATATTACTTTGGTTTCTCAAAGTTCGCACTCGTACCATGTACAGTCTGCACCAAAACTGTTCTTGTATTTTCGAAGAGCAGTAATAGTAAATACAATGAAAAGAAAAAATCTGATATGTTGCACTCATATGACTTTCTCTACTCTTGTACTAACCATTCTTACAAACTCTTATTCCTATATCTTCAGGTTTATACAGATAAACATTCGCAAAAAATTATCTTATTGCTTATTTCCTTGTAGGTACAAGGGGAATATTAGAATACAGTACGTTTGAGCGACATCAAATCTTTTAAAGCTTTCAAATTCCGTTCTCTTTGCACGGTTAACATATAAAAAATGAACAACGATGTTTTATTGGATAGAAGTCTAAGTTCTCCAAAACTCACACAAATAACAAGGAATATCTGCGAAATGTTTCACTCAACAAAAAATCATTGAGACATAAATTGTGTGTTTCAGAAGGATATACATTTTTTGTACAGTAAAATTTGGTCTATCTCTTACGGTTTACCAGTTATGTAAAAGTCATCCAGAGTACACAGGACTTCGTGGGCTATAGCCAGAAAATTCAAGATATACATTTCATTTGTTATAAAAATATCTCAAACATGACATTTTAATCAAAATCGTTAGTCATTTTCAAGAAAATCAAACTTTCCGAAAAATTTTCCATGTAAAGGGTAGTTTAAGGTAGAGCAATTTTCTTAAAAATCGTGTCGCATCATTGAAAGACATTACATTTAAATGCCAACTTTGGTTTTTAATCGACTTTTCGTTTTTGAGTTATGCTGTCCACAGACTTGACAGACACACACACGGACCTTTTTCTAAAAATTATTTTTTTTTGGGTTCAGGGGGCCTCAAAACATATATTTCCGGTGAGCCCTCGACAACTACTTTTTGGGTGGAATGCAATACTTCCTCTACTTTACTATACGTGGTAGACGTGGTAGACAAAATAAAAAGGCTTCCCTGGGAGGGAAGGAATAAATTCTTTTTTATGAGTCGAGGAAATTATTTAACGAGAGGAGGAAATCATAATACTACATTTTCACCTTAAATATGTTTATCCACAGAACTTTAATTACAAGATTTTTTTCTAAGACACTGCACAATTTACCACTTAATTATCCTGCAGACTTTATAGGAGCACCCTCAAGTTCACCCCATGTGGGTGATCTCATAATAAAGACTTACTTTTATTATTGTTGTTTCTATTGTCATTTATATTATTACTACTACTGTTGCTGTTATTATTATTATTATTATTATTATTATTATTATTATTATTATTATTATTATTATTATTATTATTATTATTATTAAATGTTTAACGTCCTTTTAAGCGGTTTGTCACATCGGACGATGAATGAAAGGGGTGAAATGACTTCAAATGACCGGGAGTATACATTCATCTTTCAGAATAAGGAAAAACAGCGGAAAACTGTACCCAGGTTACTCACCCTATCAGATTTGAACCTGGGCTTCTTGAGTGTGAAGCAGACACACTATACCCATACCATACTTTTAATTTGATTACTAATGTGTTAAAGTATTAATTATAAAGTTAAAACTTTTAAAATACGCGAATTACATTCAATGCATGGAAAAGTTATGAAATACGTAGAAATATCAGACATGTGCAATTATATGTACTATAAAACTTTACATACAAGCATAGTAGTAAAAGAAAGATGCTGAAAGACAATTCCATACCACAGATAAAAACAAACTGTGTATTTGCATACCCATTCAATATCTAGGTCTAATGTTATAAAGACGTACCTTTCAGTATTTTTGACTATTTACTATTATTACAGGCGTTACGCGAACTTGCAGCTTTTCTCTCGCACTTCTGTTATCAGCTTTGGGAAACGTTTACTTTTGTTCCTTATCTTCGTGTCTTGTCTTACGATGAAGATGCAGAAGGATAATATAGTTACCCTTGTCCTTCGTCATGTAACGTTGTTGTTTGTGAAAGATATACTATTAGTCTGCTACCATATATGTAAAAAATAAATCTCACAACTAGATCCTGAACAATGACCCTGATCCAGAGAACTGTTACTCAGCCGCAATCTACCCTTTTATCTGCCGTATTCGGCGAACTTGCCGCTCGTGTTACTCCTTCAGTGTTGCCAACAGTGAATTTCCCACTATTAGCTTACTCAAAACCACCAGATTTGTTTTGAGACAATTACATTTATCCGATTATGATATATATAATAATAATAGTGTGGTGCGTGGTAGGGAGTTCGAATCTCGGTTAGGGTGAGTTATCCGGATAAGGTTTTTGTTTTCTCTAGTATGTATAATAAAGTAGAGGAAGTATTGTATTCCACCCAAAAATTCGATGTCGAGTTTTCACCGGAAATGTATGTTTTGAGGCCCCCTGAATAAAAGAAAGCATTGTTAGAAAAAGGTTCGCGCCAGTGGCGGCTCGCAGTCAAAATTTTAGGGTAGGCAAAGTGTAACAGTAACAACAAACAACAACAACAACAACAACAACAACAATAATAATAATAATAATAATAATAATAATAATAATAATAATAATAATAATAATAATAATAATAATAATAATAATAATAATAATAATAATAATAATAATAATAATAATAATAATAGTAATAGTAATAGTAATAATAATAATAATAATAATAATAATAATAGTAGTAATAATAATAATAGTAATAATAATAAACCCCGTTTATCCGAAATATAGGGGGCGAAGTCATTGCGGATAAAGCAAACAATATATTGTTTGGTTGTTTAATAAGAGCAGAGTGAATGAGTGTGACTTACGGACGAATTACCGCCAAAACTAAAATCACGAGTGTCGGCAGACTTTTTTCCAGGGGGGGGGGGGCACATGTTGGAAATTTGCAATCATATAATATTAAATCATTATTTTACTGTCAAAATTTATAGTATTTGTTGCAGATAACCGTATTAATTTGTGCTAAACAAAAATTGTTCTTTACATCAAAATTAAAATAATAGTTTAAAAGTCAGTAACTGACTGCACATTAAGTTCACCAACTTCCAAGGGGGGGGGCGTGGCCCCCCTTGCCCCCGTTTCGCGACGCCCATGACTAAAATAGATTAAGAAATTGAAAAATTATCTGACTGCAGCTTTGTGTTAAATAGCTAAAACACTCCTCTTTTCATTGTCAGTGCGCCGCGAAAGCGGAATTTGTAATAGTTCACTAATTAAGTCGGTCATACTGGTATTACAGAGTGATAACGACAGATTCAGATCTCTGAGATCTTCGTTCGTGGAGTATGGCTGTTCGGAAAATGTCGCATAAATTCGGATTTGGGCAGGCAAGTGTTCGGATTGCCTGGCAGACGCGTCTACGCATGCTCGGAGTGCATATACAGACGGAATGTTTCCTTATCCCTGTTCAAGGGCCTCGTACTGAGGAAATGGGGCCGGGCCGGCAGAGGTTAAGCTAGCCTGCTCTCCACTACCCAGGTTCCATTTTTATCATTTCTGCCGCGCGTTTCAAACACGGAATTGGAATTGAGATTAAAGGATTTGACCATGCGCTGGTCATTATAACCGAGAAAACTTTTCTTGAACTGCAATTTAGGGAAAAATGACGGTTCAAATGATAAAATGCAGAATCATAGTTAAACATTATTTGTTGATGTATTACGATAGGGTAGGCAATGCCTACCCTGCCTACCCTGAGGAGCCGCGCCTGCTACTTACATTATTTATTGTTACTCGTGTATTATTTCCAGTAACAGGTCTATAGCTCAATTTTACTTTTTATCATATTTCGTATTTTTTATTCTCTTTGAAGAGTTAACAATCCCCGCTACATGGCAGGCAAATACACGCAACTGCTAAAGGGAGCTACTTTTTAATGAATATCGACTAAAAAAGTATTCAACTTTTGTTGCAATAAGAATGCTTAATATTGTTTGTATCATTCACATTAAATTTCTATTATTGTTTATATGTTACGTTTCATTTGTAGATAAATAATTTATACAAACGTGAATAGTTGAAAATTAACTTACAGCCACGGGTGAAACAGTGCGAATGACCAGAAAATCAAATCCTTACTTGTAGTTACGATTCATTTTTAAGTACTACGCCGACTGACTATATTTAAATACAGTTTGGCATTTCGTTCGTATTATGACAATGTAGTAGTAACATTTGAAGGTTTGGTGACGTTGCACACACACGGCTGACTATAAAGACAGTTGAATGCAACAGTTCACGTAGTCGTGGCACCTTCTAATTAGTGCGCCCTGCTTTTCCAACCGACCTTCTCAAGAAGGAATACCGGACGGACGGACGGACGGATGGGGGATCTTAAAATAGGTCATGTGGATGGATGGACGGACGGACAGACTGACTTACTTCCTTCTCCGTGATTCATTCATTCATTCGCTGCATTGCTATCCCTCGCCAAGTTCTTGTCACATGTTCACTACCACGTGCTAGTGCCATACCATCAATAAGGCCAATTTAACTGCTATAGCAAATCAACTCATTCAAATGAGTTTGTTTTACTTGCGTCGACATGAAACATCACTCTATCAGGCTTCAGCTTCTGTTATACCTCGTGCAATGTCAACTGTTTATTGCAGGGACTCACTGTTCGCGCTATGACACGGGACCACCGACTTTACTTCCCTTCCCGCGTCCAGAGTCCAGCATAGACCACGGAGGAGACGACACAGCGAACAAAGTCTTGCTTGCATCACATCACAAATCAACTGTTTATTGCAGGGACTCACTGTTCGCGCTATGACACGGGACCACCGACTTTACTTCCCTTCCCGCGTCCAGAGTCCAGCATAGACCACGGAGGAGACGACACAGCGAACAAAGTCTTGCTTGCATCACATCACAAATCAACTGTTTATTGCAGGGACTCACTGTTCGCGCTATGACACGGGACCACCGACTTTACTTCCCTTCCCGCGTCCAGAGTCCAGCATAGACCACGGAGGAGACGACACAGCGAACAAAGTCTTGCTTGCAACATATATTCACACCACAAATCAACTGTTTATTGCAGGGACACACTGTTCGCCGACTTTACTTCCCTTCCCTTTCCGCGTCCAGAGTCCAGCCTAGACCACGGAGGAGACGACGCAGCGAACAAAGTCTTGCTTGCATCACATATTCACATCACAAATCAACTGTTTATTGCAGGGACTCACTGTTCGCGCTATGACACGGGACCACCGACTTTACTTCCCTTCCCGCGTCCAGAGTCCAGCATAGACCACGGAGGAGACGACACAGCGAACAAAGTCTTGCTTGCAACATATATTCACACCACAAATCAACTGTTTATTGCAGGGACACACTGTTCGCCGACTTTACTTCCCTTCCCTTTCCGCGTCCAGAGTCCAGCCTAGACCACGGAGGAGACGACGCAGCGAACCAAGTCTTGCTTGCAACACATATTCACATCACAAATCAACTGTTTATTGCAGGGACTCACTGTTCGCGCTATGACACGGGACCACCGACTTTACTTCCCTTCCCGCGTCCAGAGTCCAGCATAGACCACGGAGGAGACGACGCAGCGAACAAAGTCTTGCTTGCAACACATATTCACATCACAAATCAACTGTTTATTGCAGGGACTCACTGTTCGCGCTATGACACGGGACCACCGACTTTACTTCCCTTCCCTTCCTGCGTCCAGAGTCCAGCCTAGACCACGGAGGAGACGACGCAGCGAACCAAGTCTTGCTTGCATCACATATTCACATCACAAACCAACTGTTTATTGCAGGGACACACTGTTAGCCGACTTTACTTCCCTTCCCGCGTCCAGAGTCCAGCATAGACCACGGAGGAGACGACACAGCGAATAAAGTCTTGCTTGCATCACATATTCACATCACCAATCAACTGTTTATTGCAGGGACTCACTGTTCGCGCTATGACACGGGACCACCGACTTTACTTCCTTTCCTGCGTCCAGAGTCCAGCATAGACCACGGAGGAGACGACACAGCGAACCAAGTCTTGCTTGCATCACATATTCACATCACAAACCAACTGTTTATTGCAGGGACTCACTGTTCGCGCTATGACACGGGACCACCGACTTTACTTCCCTTCCTGCGTCCAGAGTCCAGCATAGACCACGGAGGAGACGACGCAGCGAATAAAGTCTTGCTTGCAACACATATTCACATCACAAATCAACTGTTTATTGCAGGGACTCACTGTTCGCGCTATGACACGGGACCACCGACTTTACTTCCCTTCCCGCGTCCAGAGTCCAGCATAGACCACGGAGGATACGACGCAGCGAATAAAGTCTTGCTTGCATCACATATTCACATCACAAATCAACTGTTTATTGCAGGGACTCACTGTTCGCCGACTTTACTTCCCTTCCTGCGTCCAGAGTCCAGCCTAGACCACGGAGGAGACGACACAGCGAACAAAGTCTTGCTTGCAACACATATTCACATCACAAATCAACTGTTTATTGCAGGAACACACTGTTCGCCGACTTTACTTCCCTTCCTGGGTCCAGAGTCCAGCATAGACCACGGAGGAGACGACGCAGCGAATAAAGTCTTGCTTGCATCACATATTCACATCACAAATCAACTGTTTATTGCAGGAACACACTGTTCGCCGACTTTACTTCCCTTCCTGCGTCCAGAGTCCAGCATAGACCACGGAGGAGACGACGCAGCGAACCAAGTCTTGCTTGCAACACATATTCACATCACAAATCAACTGTTTATTGCAGGAACACACTGTTCGCCGACTTTACTTCCCTTCCTGCGTCCAGAGTCCAGCCTAGACCACGGAGGAGACGACGCAGCGAACCAAGTCTTGCTTGCAACACATATTCACATCACAAATCAACTGTTTATTGCAGGGACTCACTGTTCGCGCTATGACACGGGACCACCGACTTTACTTCCCTTCCCTTCCTGCGTCCAGAGTCCAGCATAGACCACGGAGGAGACGACACAGCGAACCAAGTCTTGCTTGCAACACATATTCACATCACAAATCAACTGTTTATTGCAGGGACACACTGTTCGCCGACTTTACTTCCCTTCCTGCGTCCAGAGTCCAGCATAGACCACGGAGGAGACGACGCAGCGAATAAAGTCTTGCTTGCATCACATATTCACATCACCAATCAACTGTTTATTGCAGGAACACACTGTTCGCCGACTTTACTTCCCTTCCTGCGTCCAGAGTCCAGCATAGACCACGGAGGAGACGACGCAGCGAACCAAGTCTTGCTTGCAACACATATTCACATCACAAATCAACTGTTTATTGCAGGAACACACTGTTCGCCGACTTTACTTCCCTTCCTGCGTCCAGAGTCCAGCATAGACCACGGAGGAGACGACGCAGCGAATAAAGTCTTGCTTGCATCACATATTCACATCACAAATCAACTGTTTATTGCAGGAACACACTGTTCGCCGACTTTACTTCCCTTCCTGCGTCCAGAGTCCAGCATAGACCACGGAGGAGACGACGCAGCGAACCAAGTCTTGCTTGCAACACATATTCACATCACAAATCAACTGTTTATTGCAGGAACACACTGTTCGCCGACTTTACTTCCCTTCCTGCGTCCAGAGTCCAGCATAGACCACGGAGACGACACAGCGAACCAAGTCTTGCTTGCAACACATATTCACATCACAAATCAACTGTTTATTGCAGGTACTCACTGTTCGCGCTATGACACGGGACCACCGACTTTACTTCCCTTCCTGCGTCCAGAGTCCAGCATAGTCCACGGAGGAGACGACGCAGCGAATAAAGTCTTGCTTGCAACACATATTCACATCACAAATCAACATTTTACACTAAATCACTATTGCACACAAATTACTTTCTGCACTCTCCAAAACTGTTCAATTTGCGTATGTTTGTGATGCGTACACTTACACAAACTGTTGTGAAAACTCTCTACTTCATGTTGATACAGATAAGCGTTTACACAAATTACCTTATTGCTAATTTTCTTGCAGATACAAGGACAATACAGTAGACAAGTGATAGTCAAATGTTTTAAGAGCTTGCTGCTATATTATGGCTTTGAAATTCCATTCTATTTGTGCGACCAAAAGGCAAAAAAATGAATAACGATTACCTATGTGCAAGCGGCTCGAATATTTGGAACTTCAAACCAATAACAAGGAATAGGTATTTCAAAAATGGCAACACCATAATCAAACATAAATTGTGTGTTTTAACAACGTGTACATTTTACATAGTAATTCTGTGTGTTGCTTACAGTTTATCAGTTATTCAGAGAACAGACACACATATACATGTAAGTGGGGAGGTTTTGTTCAAGCACAGTGGGCTGGTTTAAGCACCTCACCTCCTTCGTCCTGCAGTGGACGGGCCAAGCGCACGCACAACTCCCATACCTACATGCGACGCCAACATTTCCATAAAAACCTCCCCACATCTGGTTCCTCATCAACCAATTTGCAACTGATAACCCTAAGATATAGGTAAACATCCACTACATAAAAATAGGCAATTTGTGAAATAATGTGAGAGAGCAAGAGGATCAGTGGCGGGGAACATCACATGAGTCCCTGGGTGGTAGGCGAATGGTCTAATAGTCACGTGTGGCCTAGCCTGAAGCAATCCGTCCCAAATGTTCACAGCGACTGTGTAACTATCAAGCCCAATTTCATGTGTTAGCTATTTATCAATAGGTATATGAAATAATAGTATGTGAACGCACCGTAACTGCCCTGCCCGGGCCGGCCCGGCACACGGAAAACAGAAATCACTCACTGCATTGTCACACTCAAGGCTATGCGACTTTTTCTCATTCCGTCCAAGGACTTGCTCCTTACACAACAATCTATACTCCTCATTGTCCATTATTACTTACATTTCACCACAAATACATGTTTTGTGACACCATTATTTATATTTAAAACAAACAATTCTTTTAGAAAAACATCTATGCTTCTCGTATGTGTGTGAGTGATTGTGTGTGTGAGTGTGTGTGTGAGTGAGTGTGTGTGTGAGTGTGTATGTCAGTGTGTGTGAGTGAGTGTGTGTGAGTGTGAGTGAGTGTGTGTGAGTGAGTGTGTGTGAGTGAGTGTGTATGTGAGTGTGTGTATGTGAGTGTGTGTGTATGTGAGTGTGTGTGTATGTGAGTGAGTGTGTGTGTATGTGAGTGTGTGTGAGTGTGTGTGTATGTGAGTGTGTGTGAGTGTGTGTGAGTGAGTGTGTGTATGTGAGTGTGTGTATGTGAGTGTGTGTGTATGTGAGTGTGTGTGTATGTGAGTGAGTGAGTGTGTGTATGTATGTGAGTGTGTGTGAGTGAGTGTGTATGTGCGTGTGTGTATGTGAGTGTGTGTGAGTGATTGTGTGTGAGTGTGTGTGAGTGATTGTATGTGAGTGTGTATGTGCGTGTGTGTATGTGAGTGTGTGTGTATGTGAGTGTGTGTGTATGTGAGTGTGTGTGAGTGAGTGTGTGTATGTGAGTGTGTGTATGTGAGTGTGTGTGTATGTGAGTGTGTGTGTATGTGAGTGTGTGTGTATGTGAGTGAGTGAGTGTGTGTATGTGAGTGTGTGTGAGTGAGTGTGTGAATGTGAGTGTGTGTGAGTGAGTGTGTGTATGTGAGTGTGTGTATGTGAGTGTGTGTGTATGTGAGTGTGTGTGTATGTGAGTGAGTGAGTGTGTGTATGTGAGTGTGTGTGAGTGAGTGTGTGTATGTGAGTGTGTATGTGCGTGTGTGTATGTGAGTGTGTGTGTATGTGAGTGTGTGTGAGTGATTGTGTGTGAGTGTGTATGTGCGTGTGTGTATGTGCGTGTGTGTATGTGCGTGTGTGTGTATGTGAGTGTGTGTGTATGCGAGTGTGTATGTGAGTGTGTGTGAGTGTGTATGTGAGTGTGTGTACGTGAGTGTGTATGTGAGTGTGCATGTGAGTGTGTGTGTATGTGAGTGTGCATGTGAGTGTGTGTGTATGTGAGTGTGTGTATGTGAGTGTGTGAGTGAGTGTGTGAGTGATTGTGTGTATGAGTGTGTGTATGTATGTGAGTGTGTGAATGTATGTGAGTGGGTGAGTGAGTGAGTGGGTGAGTGAGTGAGTGTGTGTGAGTGAGTGTGTGTGAGTGAGTGTGAGTGAGTGTGTGTGAGTGAGTGTGTGTGACTGTGTGTATGTGAGTGAGACTGTGTGTATGTGAGTGTGTGTATGTGAGCGTGTGTGAGTGAGTGTGTGAGTGATTGTGTGTGGGTATGAGTGTGGGTATGTCAGTGTGTTTGAGTGTGTGAGTGTGTATGTGCGTGTGTGTGTGTATGTGAGTGTGTATGTGACTGTGTGTGTATGTGAGTGTGGGTGAGTGTGTGTATGTGAGTATGTGTATGTGAGTGTGTGTGTGAGTGTGTGTGTGAGTGTGTGAGTGCGTGTGTATGTGAGTGTGTGTGTGAATATGTGTGAGTACGTGTGAATGTGAGTGTGTGTGTGAGTGTGTGTGAGTGTGTATGTGAGTGATTGTGTGTATGTGGTTGTGTGTGTGAGTGAGTGTGTATGTGGTTGTGTGTGTGAGTGAGTGTGTGTATGTGAATATGTGTGAATGTGAGTGTGTGTGAGTGTGTGTGTGTGAATATGTGTAAGTGTGAATGTGAGTGTGTGTGTGAGTGTGAGTGTGTGTGTGTGAGTGTGTGTAAATATGTGTAAGTGTGAGTGAGTGTGTGTGAGTGTGTGTATGTGAGTGTGTGAGTGAATATGTGAGTGTGTATGTGAGTGTGTGAGTGTGTATGTGAGTGTGTGTGAGTGAGTGTGTGTATGTGAATATGTGTGAGTAAGTGTGAATGTGAGTGTGTGAGTGTGCGTATGTGAGTGTGTGTGAGTGATTGTGTGTATGTGAGTGTGTGTGTGAGTGTTAGTATGTGAGTGTGTGTGAGTGTGCGTATGTGAGTGTGTGTGAGTGATTGTGTGTATGTGAGCGTGTATGTGTGTGTATGTGAGCGTGTATGTGAGTGTGTGTATGTGAGCGTGTATGTGAGCGTGTATGTGAGTGTGTGTGAGTGTGTGTATGAGAGTGATTGTGTGTATGTGTGTGAGTGATTGTGTGTATGAGTGTGTGAGTGTGTATGAGTGTGCGTGAATGTGTGTGAGCGTGTGTGTATGTGTGTGAGTGTGTGAATGTGTGTGTATGGATGTGTGTATGTGTGTATGGATGTGTGTGAATGTGTGTGTGTGAGTGTGCGTATGTGTGTGTGAATGTGTGTGAGCGTGTGAGTTATGTGTGTATGGATGTGTGTCAGTGTGTGAATGTGTGTGAGTGTGGATGTATGTGTGAGTGAGTGTGTGAATATGTGTGAGTGTGTATGTGCGTGTGGATGTGTGTGTGAATGTGTGTGAGTGTGTATGTGCGTGTGGAAGTGTGTGTGAATGTGTGTGTGAGTGTGTGAATGTATGTGAGTGTGTGAATGTCTGTATGGATGTGTGTGAGTGTGTGAATGTGTGTGGATGTATGTATGTGTGTATGTATGTGTGTGTGTGAATGTGTGTGAGTGGGTATGTGTGTGAATGTGTATGTGCGTGTGGATGTGTGTGTATTTCCTTGTCAATAACATATGAGAGGATATACTCTTGTAAACTCTGTATCTAATCTTGATAAAATCAGGACAACAGAAAGTGATAATAGCAAATGCATACATACGTCATTCGCGGCTAACGAGAAACACAAGCTGCGCCGCGAACCGGACTTAGGCAACTGTATATTTTGTATGAACTCAACGAGCAATTAGCACATGGGTGTGTTAGACGATTGTTCGCGCCGCAGCCTGTCAGTTTCGTTAGGTGTGACCTATCTTCTCAATGTTTTATGTCACTTTTGTCAAATCAAGTATATTTCCTCAAATAAGCTATAATCACCATATAAAAACCTAACCAAAATATGAAAAAGTACTACCTTATTGATGTTAGTAATAATGATCCACGAAGAAAACCTAAGGAAAAGTACGTTTTAAGAGCATAGAAAAGCGTAAACAAAAGTTAACGGGACAAACATAACATAACATCTCTATGGCAGTCAGACAGTCAGTCACGGCCTCAGTACAACGCAGTGGCGCGATGAGTATGGCCACGCCCTTTACAACGGCATTCCTAACAGCTGGTTGAACGCTCCAGCCTCAGATGAGCGCCCCAACCTCAGACACGGCGCACTGGAGAAAGTATGCGTGACGTGACCTTGAAGTAAAACGACATTCCATAGTTGAGTTGCACAACAATTGTCCCAGTTATTGTTGTTTTCCTTAACTTGCACATATTTTCATCTCGCGTCTCTGTGACACTGAAACCAATGAACTGCACAGGCGTGTAACGTCAACATACAACAGTCAGATCTGCTTACGGCCCTAATAGTCAATAGTCCCAGATGCCCGCTCTTCGCTTTCTTGTTTCTTTTTTCATCCAATATTTCGTATTTGTAAATTTTAGGTTGTCATAGAGCTAATGTAGCAGAAATCCCACACATGTGCAGTAGTTGGTGAAAGTGACTGACTCAATACAGTACTCTACAGCAAGGACTACACTTTCTCTCTAACCAACACACTCAACATACCCAACCCAACGCAACATGCTTGTCATAGAGGTAATGTAGCAGAAATCCCACACACGTACAGTACTTGGTGAAAGTGACTGACTCAATACAGTACTCTACAACAAGGGCTACACTTTCTCTCTAACCAACACACTCAACATACCCAACGCAACATGCTTGTCATACAGTTAATGTAGCAGAAATCCCACACATGTGCAGTAGTTGGTGAAAGTGACTGACTCAATACAGTACTCTACAGCAAGGACTACACTTTCTCTCTAACCAACACACTCAACATACCCAACCCAACGCAACATGCTTGTCATAGAGGTAATGTAGCAGAAATCCCACACATGTACAGTACTTGGTGAAAGTGACTGACTCAATACAGTACTCTACAACAAGGGCTACACTTTCTCTCTAACCAACACACTCAACATACCCAACCCAACATGCTTGTCATAGAGTTAATGTAGCAGAAATCCCACACATGGTGAAAGTGACTGACTCAATACAGTACTCTACAACAAGGGCTACACTTTCTCTCTAACCAACACACTCAACATACCCAACCCAACCCAACATGCTTGTCATAGAGCTAATGTAGCAGAAATCCCACACATGTACAGTACTTGGTGAAAGTGACTGACTCAATACAGTACTCTACAACAAGGGCTACACTTTCTCTCTAACCAACACTCAACATACCCAACCCAACATGCTTGTCATAGAGTTAATGTAGCAGAAATCCCACACATGGTGAAAGTGACTGACTCAATACAGTACTCTACAACAAGGACTACACTTTCTCTCTAACCAACACACTCAACATACCCAACCCAACCCAACATGCTTGTCATAGAGTTAATGTAGCAGAAATCCCACACATGTGCAGTACTTGGTGAAAGTGACTCAATACAGTACTCTACAACAAGGGCTACACTTTCTCTCTAACCAACACACTCAACATACCCAACCCAACCCAACATGCTTGTCATAGAGCTAATGTAGCAGAAATCCCACACATGTACAGTACTTGGTGAAAGTGACTGACTCAATACAGTACTCTACAACAAGGGCTACACTTTCTCTCTAACCAACACTCAACATACCCAACCCAACCCAACATGCTTGTCATAGAGTTAATGTAGCAGAAATCCCACACATGGTGAAAGTGACTGACTCAATACAGTACTCTACAACAAGGACTACACTTTCTCTCTAACCAACACTCAACATACCCAACCCAACCCAACATGCTTGTCATAGAGTTAATGTAGCAGAAATCCCACACATGGTGAAAGTGACTGACTCAATACAGTACTCTACAACAAGGACTACACTTTCTCTCTAACCAACACACTCAACATACCCAACCCAACATGCTTGTCATAGAGCTAATGTAGCAGAAATCCCACACATGTGCAGTAGTTGGTGAAAGTGACTGACTCAATACAGTACTCTACAACAAGGACTACACTTTCTCTCTAACCAACACACTCAACATACCCAACCCAACGCAACATGCTTGTCATAGAGGTAATGTAGCAGAAATCCCACACATGTGCAGTACTTGGTGAAAGTGACTCAATACAGTACTCTACAACAAGGACTACACTTTCTCTCTAACCAACACACTCAACATACCCAACCCAACCCAACATGCTTGTCATAGAGTTAATGTAGCAGAAATCCCACACATGTACAGTAGTTGGTGAAAGTGACTGACTCAATACAGTACTCTACAACAAGGACTACACTTTCTCTCTAACCAACACACTCAACATACCCAACCCAACGCAACATGCTTGTCATAGAGTTAATGTAGCAGAAATCCCACACATGTGCAGTAGTTGGTGAAAGTGACTGACTCAATACAGTACTCTACAACAAGGACTACACTTTCTCTCTAACCAACACACTCAACATACCCAACCCAACCCAACACAACATGCTTGTCATAGAGGTAATGTAGCAGAAATCCCACACATGTACAGTACTTGGTGAAAGTGACTGACTCAATACAGTACTCTACAACAAGGACTACACTTTCTCTCTAACCAACACACTCAACATACCCAACCCAACCCAACATGCTTGTCATAGAGTTAATGTAGCAGAAATCCCACACATGTACAGTACTTGGTGAAAGTGACTGACTCAATACAGTACTCTACAACAAGGACTACACTTTCTCTCTAACCAACACACTCAACATACCCAACCCAACATGCTTGTCATAGAGGTAATGTAGCAGAAATCCCACACATGTACAGTACTTGGTGAAAGGGACTGACTCAATACAGTACTCTACAACAAGGACTACACTTTCTCTCTAACCAACACACTCAACATACCCAACCCAACGCAACATGCTTGTCATAGAGCTAATGTAGCAGAAATCCCACACATGTACAGTACTTGGTGAAAGTGACTGACTCAATACAGTACTCTACAACAAGGACTACACTTTCTCTCTAACCAACACACTCAACATACCCAACCCAACCCAACATGCTTGTCATAGAGCTAATGTAGCAGAAATCCCACACATGTACAGTACTTGGTGAAAGGGACTGACTCAATACAGTACTCTACAACAAGGACTACACTAGGGTAGTTTAGGGTGGAGAAATTTTACTCAAAATCTTCGAGTCGCATCCTTGAAAGAGATTGAACTTAAATACCAACTTTGGTTTTTAAACGACTTTTCGTTTTTGAGTTATGCTGTCCATAGACTGACAGACACACAGACCTTTTTCTAAAAATGCTTTTTCCTTGTTTGGATTCAGGGGGTCTCAAAACATATATTAGTGGTGAAATCTTAACATGGAAATTTTATGTGTAATACAATACTTGCTCTACTTCATATATGTAGTAGAGAAAATAATAAAGACAAAATAAAACAGGATTTGTTAAAAATTTAGTAAACGTTTGTTGGTAAATAGAGGGAAAATGGTTAATGCAGTCAACTGAAAGCTGTCCACTCTTCTTGGAGATTGGGGATGAGTGCATCGCTCGCTTGTTTCTGAACAAACTCGAACTACATATTCAAACATACGTCAACACTTCTTAGGGGTACATAACATACAGCCAGGACAATATTTCTCCACAATGACAGAGACATTTAAATTGCCCCTAGTCCAGAATCCTTTTCATCACTCTATTCGATAGACTTACGAAGTGCAAGGTTCTAGTATTCCTCCGCGCTCCACTTCTAGTACCTACGCTAATATCCACAAGTGCGCATGTAAACAACGTGCTCAATTTACCTCCTTGTTACATAAACCATTGCATTATTGAGCAATTGGAATTGCAGCAATCACATTGCAAGGATTCTTACATCTGAGATAACACGTCAGGTTTCTTCCATGCATTGTTGGAATGCGCTCCGCTCTTACTGGATGCTAAGAGGCATTGTCCATTATCAAGCTTTACCAGATCGCTTATAGCCACGGTAGGATACTTGACCGAAAACTTCTTGAATACATTCAATATAATCAATTAATAACCGTTAAGGACTTTCCTCGCACATGTTAAACAACACTTCGCCAAGATGGCGCCGCACGACTGGTGTTCATTAGCTATACATATAGTGTATTGTTGCAGTATATTACAACAATTTAAGTGGTTTATAGAAAGCAAGAAGCTAAATAGGTGTTGGAACTACGGGAGTACAATGAGGTAGGAACATCTACTTTTGTTTACAGTAAGCCGAGAAGTGATGTTGACAATTCATTGACAGTGGAGTTATGTCCTTTACCTACATGAGATAAGCATCCGTTATAAATTGTAATGTATTTTAATATGGTTAAGTATAATTTCAATTAACGATCTCTAACTCTAGGCCATATAGAATGTACGTACTTCTATGTTAAAATACATTAACTAAGTCGAGCTTTGAGAAAGTTCAAATCGAATTTGGGTTGGATTTGATTTTTTGATGGAATTTGTTCAGATTGGCTAATGCTCTTTACTGAATGGCACTCTTCTAGGGTGGCTCTTGGAGCACACGTCTATACTCATCTTTACTTTAGCTGCTCTCTGCCAATCACGTTACACACCGTGCTCATACTTTCAGCACCTAATCTATGTAGGAGTCATTTGTTTCGTGTTTATTTAGTTGGCAACAACTGAAGAATGTAGCTGTGTGATGTTCATCTATCTTGGTTCACCTGTTTTTTTTTTTTTTTTTGGTTGTTTGTATAAGTACGAAAATAAATACTCAAACACATGTAATTTCGACTATATGAGTCATTCCACGTCAAATCGAACAAAATGTGGCAAAAAATGACCTTGATCTCTCAGATTTTCTAGATTTTTTTTTTTTTTTTTTTTTTTTTTGTGTGTGTGTGTGTGTTTTGGAACAAAATATTTTTGACCCGTGTTTCTTCGTTTTGTATAAAACATTTATTTTGGCAGATATTAATTTTTGAAATGTCCCAAAAATCGCGCGTTCCTCACTTTTCGATCAATCATACCTCCGATTGTAATGAAGCAAATTACTTGATCTTTGGCTCAAATTAAAGATAAATTGCAGTATTTCATGAGGTATTTACTAGAAAATTTTATTAATTATTATTAATATATTTTATACGATTAAAGTTTTAAAGTTAGATAATAACAAACTCGACTACTTAAAAATCTGGAAAAAAAAACAAAAAAAAAAAAACAACTAAAAATACAATGAAGTTTATTCAATATTCTCAGAAAAAATCAGAATGGAGTCTCTAATAGTGCAGTTGTAATTAACTTTGCAAATCAGTGCAGAGAATTCGCGTGGCAGCCACAGTAACCTCACGCAATTGCCACCTTCCATTGCGGCAACTGTTCATTGCTTGAGGCTCCATGAACGTTACAACAGTACAGTAAGGAGAACACTTCTAGCCGACACTATTACATGTACACTATTAGCATCTTCAAAATGTTTTTAAAAATTTAAACTAATTTAAACTGTTTCCATACAACACGCAGCTTTACCTCCTTCTTCGAAAGAAAATTGTTTCACTAAAGTTTCAGTTTTTAACAAAGGAATGAAGGAGTGTAATTTTAATGCACAGCTGGACCCATCGTTCTTGGCCCCTGACCTTGACTGGAAGTCCTGTTGGCGAATCCATAGCTTTTGTCTGTTTCATCAGCTCATATTGTATAATTCTGCGAATGAAACCATGCACAGGGGGAGGGAGGGGGAAGGTAGTGATATCTGCATGTCTTGCTAATTCAAAGGTGCTTTTTAGTGCAGCGTGCAGCTGAAGACATAGATCTTTGCGATAAGGAGTGAATATAGTGAATTTGTGAGACATTGATCATAGCGTAAATCAATTATGCCACCTGTACGTTCTAAATTAGTGACCAAAACATTACACAGTCAGAGTAGAGAAATTATTTCAAATGTATGGACGTACATGAAGGAAGAAGCTAAAAGCAAAGAACTGTTTACATCAGATTTTTTCAAAAAAATTCAAAAGTTCAAAAGCACGTATCAGATGCCACAGGAGTATCAGAAAGAAGGTACATCGTGGAGACATTTTTCTGCATGGACTGTACTGCCTTAGTAAGAAGAAGTTATCTGAGAAGCATATGAAGCTGACGCGGCAATTCGCAGGCTGTCTGCACTTACCTGGCTTGTTACTCGCTTTCAAGAGTCCCAGAACAGCGAATCCAGCTGTACAAGCGAATCTCTACTTCATGTCGTCCGTGAGCGCTTGCAGGCCTCCAGAAAAAAAAATTGTAGCAAATGCACTAATGCAAGCTCCATAGTTTTCAACACCCTATTTTATAGATAAAATGTCAAGGAATACATGTGTATTTTTTTAGATTTTTAACACATCGATTTAAATTCTATTTTTGGTTTTACAAAATATACCATAAAAAAAACAGTCCAAAATTTATGTGTAATAATGATTGATCGAAAGTTGTTAAAAGTGTTATATTTAACCTTTCCAGTGCGCCAAACCCCAACTCTCAACTCTATATGAACTTAAGAGTAACAAGTGATTTTATATTACGGTGCGCGCAGAAACTGCATAGTTTCTAATAGCCATAACTAAGCAAGTAATTTAAAAATACGGAAATAAAAAAATACGGGTCTCCTTATTTGATGCCTATAATTCATAAAAAAAATTTGAACCTCTTACGAAAAAGTCGTGTTTTACGGGTGCTCGATTTGACGTGGATTGACCCATATTAGTGAAAACTGATTTCTATGATGACGTCAAAGGCGCATGACAAAAGCACGAATTCCTCCTCAATATGCGTTTGTTCGCCAGAAGAGTGTTGTGTAACCGGAATATTCCTCTAGCGCCTGATTTGAGTTTGCAACCACGTGTTTCTAGCTACAGTATAATTGAAATTTCGCGAATCAAAGAAAGCGAATGTCCGAATTATTTCGAACTTCCAACTGTTATGTCAGATCAGGTATTTCGGAGAAATGATTATGGATGTTCTGTATCTTTCCTTGGCTGCCGCTTTGTTCTGTGTCAACACTGCATTTACAGTTTTCACCTTACTGAAACGTTCAGTTCCTCCCTGTCTCTCTTTCTTGCACATTTAGCCGAGCAAATAGCGAATCACTGATAACTGTCAAAGATGCACTTCAAATTTAGTTTTGTGTAAAACAAGTAGGCTGTTTTAATTAAACACCGTAAAATAAATAAGCAAAAACGTTTTCCTCAGAAATAAGAACATAGTTAAAACTCCACATCTAGGTGCGTCTTACGAATCATAACCTTTCTGCTTATCCTTAAAAGTGTGGAGAAAGTTAAGCGTTTTGCTTTATTAATAATGTGTTCAGCACACGCTCCTACACTGCTTGCACTGTTTCTATGTATACACACGATGCTTGCGTTTGTCCAATATCTTAGTAACATTCGCATTTTAACTCATATTTAACGCTAGACCCTCCGTTTTCTTTATAGTCAAATATACATATAAGGTACGAACACTGTAAGTACAATGGCAATAGAATATACTCGGCTTTAAATGATTGTCAAAGGCTATGTGATAGCTTCCACATTCCATTCTCTGGATGAGTAAACGAGTAACTTGCCATCTGAGAAAAGCACACCAGCAAGAGCAATATATCGGTAATTGTTAACTAAACAAATAAAGGTGTATTTGAAGTAAATTATGTGTTTTAACGAGATGTACTAATATTTTGTGTATCTCTGTTTTTCAGTTTTACAAATTATTCAAAATACATTAAGCACATGGTATTTTAATTGAAATCGTTAGCGTGTCATGCATGCATACTCATTTAGGCTCTGTATTTCACAGCATGACCAGGGACATCGCCAATGTGACTCATCATCTGAAGCAAGGAAGGCTTTGCTATAGATCGATTGCGTGACTCACCTCCTTGGAGATAACAAGTGAGCACGGCATTCCGCCGCACGTGCGAGACCCGTGGTCCACTCAGCAATGTCATCAGTTGCAATACTTTCGCTCTACGCTTAATTAGGAGGAAGTAATGCGTTAAATCCACCGGAAATACAGCATACGAGGTCCCCCAAATGTATGAGCAATCCCATCTTCATATGAACCCTAAACACAAGTTATTCCTCTAGTTCATGTTCATAGAAATAAACATTTCCATAAAGCGTTTATTACACATTTCAATGTGAACACAATAGGTTTTAAGCCACAACCAAACTTTTAAGAATTAGTCACTATGTGATGAACTTTCACGTGGCTTTTTCTCTGAATCACCACGAAAAAGAAATAATGAAGAGAACCTAGTGATTCGTAATATATGCAAATTAAAAACAATTACAAAGAATATCTCGATAATAGTTAACTCCTCTTAGACTTTAAGTCGTTCAGAATGAAGAGAACTTATGAGCATATTCCCACAAACGTCAACATACACATTTTGTCATTAAAATATTTTAAACATATAGTATTTTAAAACAAATCGTTTGTGTATGTATGTTCCATATAAGTACCTGTCACCGCGTCTCGGACAGTCTATCTGCCTGTCCCACAGACCCGCATGTGCTCCATCATCACCTTTCCACTCATCAATTTCGTATCATGCTCCTCCTAAGTATCGAAATCCAATTTTTGCATAAAACTCACCTTGTCTACATGTCATACATTTTGTTAGTCCGGTGAACAGGGACCATGACCATGAAGGATAGACACACAGATAAGCTCTGGTCTATCATAACACTGTATACCATTTACTAGAGGTCACTAGTGGTGCTATACATTTTGTTACAGTCCAGTGAAGAGGGACCATGATCATGATGAAGGATAGACACACAGATAAGCTCTGGTCTATCATAACACTGTATACCATTTACTAGAGGTCACTAGTGGTGCTATACATTTTGTTACAGTCCAGTGAAGCGGGACCATGAAGGATAGACACACAGATAAGCTCTGGTCTATCATAACACTGTATACCATTTACTAGAGGTCACTAGTGGTGCTATACATTTTGTTACAGTCCAGTGAAGAGGGACCATGAAGGATAGACACACAGATAAGCTCTGGTCTATCATAACACTGTATACCATTTACTAGAGGTCACTAGTGGTGCTATACATTTTGTTACAGTCCAGTGAAGAGGGACCATGAAGGATAGACACACAGATAAGCTCTGGTCTATCATAACACTGTATACCATTTACTAGAGGTCACTAGTGGTGCTATACATTTTGTTACAGTCCAGTGAAGAGGGACCATGAAGGATAGACACACAGATAAGCTCTGGTCTATCATAACACTGTATACCATTTACTAGAGGTCACTAGTGGTGCTATACATTTTGTTACAGTCCAGTGAAGGGGGACCATGATGGATAGACACACAGATAAGCTCTGGTCTATCATAACACTGTATACCATTTACTAGAGGTCACTAGTGGTGCTATACATTTTGTTACAGTCCAGTGAAGGAGGACCATGATCATGATGAAGGATAGACACACAGATAAGCTCTGGTCTATCATAACACTGTATACCATTTACTAGAGGTCACTAGTGGTGCTATACATTTTGTTACAGTCCAGTGAAGGGGGACCTAGATGGATAGACACACAGATAAGCTCTGGTCTATCATAACACTGTATACCATTTACTAGAGGTCACTAGTGGTGCTATACATTTTGTTACAGTCCAGTGAAGGGGGACCATGATGGATAGACACACAGATAAGCTCTGGTCTATCATAACACTGTATACCATTTACTAGAGGTCACTAGTGGTGCTATACATTTTGTTACAGTCCAGTGAAGGGGGACCATGATGGATAGACACACAGATAAGCTCTGGTCTATCATAACACTGTATACCATTTACTAGAGGTCACTAGTGGTGCTATACATTTTGTTAGAGTCCAGTGAAGAGGGACCATGATCATGAAGGATAGACACACAGATAAGCTCTGGTCTATCATAACACTGTATACCATTTGCTAGAGATCACTAGTGGTGCTATACATTTTGTTACAGTCCAGTGAAGAGGGACCATGAAGGATAGACACACAGATAAGCTCTGGTCTATCATAACACTGTATACCATTTACTAGAGGTCACTAGTGGTGCTATACATTTTGTTACAGTCCAGTGAAGAGGGACCATGAAGGATAGACACACAGATAAGCTCTGGTCTATCATAACACTGTATACCATTTACTAGAGGTCACTAGTGGTGCTATACATTTTGTTACAGTCCAGTGAAGAGGGACCATGATCATGATGAAGGATAGACACACAGATAAGCTCTGGTCTATCATAACACTGTATACCATTTACTAGAGGTCACTAGTGGTGCTATACATTTTGTTACAGTCCAGTGAAGAGGGACCATGAAGGATAGACACACAGATAAGCTCTGGTCTATCATAACACTGTATACCATTTACTAGAGGTCACTAGCGGTGCTATACATTTTGTTACAGTCCAGTGAAGAGGGACCATGAAGGATAGACACACAGATAAGCTCTGGTCTATCATAACACTGTATACCATTTACTAGAGGTCACTAGTGGTGCTATACATTTTGTTACAGTCCAGTGAAGAGGGACCATGAAGGATAGACACACAGATAAGCTCTGGTCTATCATAACACTGTATACCATTTACTAGAGGTCACTAGTGGTGCTATACATTTTGTTACAGTCCAGTGAAGAGGGACCATGAAGGATAGACACACAGATAAGCTCTGGTCTATCATAACACTGTATACCATTTAATAGAGGTCACTAGTGGTGCTATACATTTTGTTACAGTCCAGTGAAGAGGGACCATGAAGGATAGACACACAGATAAGCTCTGGTCTATCATAACACTGTATACCATTTACTAGAGGTCACTAGTGGTGCTATACATTTTGTTACAGTCCAGTGAAGAGGGACCATGATCATGATGAAGGATAGACACACAGATAAGCTCTGTCTATCATAACACTGTATACCATTTACTAGAGGTCACTAGTGGTGCTATACATTTTGTTACAGTCCAGTGAAGAGGGACCATGATCATGATGAAGGATAGACACACAGATAAGCTCTGTCTATCATAACACTGTATACCATTTACTAGAGGTCACTAGTGGTGCTATACATTTTGTTACAGTCCAGTGAAGAGGGACCATGAAGGATAGACACACAGATAAGCTCTGGTCTATCATAACACTGTATACCATTTACTAGAGGTCACTAGTGGTGCTATACATTTTGTTACAGTCCAGTGAAGAGGGACCATGAAGGATAGACACACAGATAAGCTCTGGTCTATCATAACACTGTATACCATTTACTAGAGGTCACTAGTGGTGCTATACATTTTGTTACAGTCCAGTGAAGAGGGACCATGATCATGATGAAGGATAGACACACAGATAAGCTCTGGTCTATCATAACACTGTATACCATTTACTAGAGGTCACTAGTGGTGCTATACATTTTGTTACAGTCCAGTGAAGGGGGACCATGATCATGATGAAGGATAGACACACAGATAAGCTCTGGTCTATCATAACACTGTATACCATTTACTAGAGGTCACTAGTGGTGCTATACATTTTGTTACAGTCCAGTGAAGAGGGACCATGATCATGATGAAGGATAGACACACAGATAAGCTCTGGTCTATCATAACACTGTATACCATTTACTAGAGGTCACTAGTGGTGCTATACATTTTGTTACAGTCCAGTGAAGAGGGACCATGAAGGATAGACACACAGATAAGCTCTGGTCTATCATAACACTGTATACCATTTACTAGAGGTCACTAGTGGTGCTATACATTTTGTTCAATCAAGTGAAGAGGGACCATGATCATGAAGGATAGACACACAGATAAGCTCTGGTCTATCATAACACTGTATACCATTTACTAGAGGTCACTAGTGGTGCTATACATTTTGTTACAGTCCAGTGAACAGGGACCATGACCATGAAGGATAGACACACAGATAAGCTCTGGTCTATCATAACACTGTATACCATTTACTAGAGGTCACTAGTGGTGCTATACATTTTGTTACAGTCCAGTAAACAGGGACCATGATCATGAAGGATAGACACACAGATAAGCTCTGGTCTATCATAACACTGTATACCATTTACTAGAGGTCACTAGTGGTGCTATACATTTTGTTACAGTCCAGTGAACAGGGACCATGACCATGAAGGATAGACACACAGATAAGCTCTGGTCTATCATAACACTGTATACCATTTACTAGAGGTCACTAGTGGTGCTATACATTTTGTTACAGTCCAGTGAAGGGGGACCATGAAGGATAGACACACAGATAAGCTCTGGTCTGTCATAACACTGTATACCATTTACTAGAGGTCACTAGTGGTGCTATACATTTTGTTACAGTCCAGTGAAGGGGGACCATGATGGATAGACACACAGATAAGCTCTGGTCTATCATAACACTGTATACCATTTACTAGAGGTCACTAGTGGTGCTATACATTTTGTTACAGTCCAGTGAAGAGGGACCATGATCATGAAGGATAGACACACAGATAAGCTCTGGTCTATCATAACACTGTATACCATTTGCTAGAGGTCACTAGTGGTGCTATACATTTTGTTAGAGTCCAGTGAAGAGGGACCATGAAGGATAGACACACAGATAAGCTCTGGTCTATCATAACACTGTATACCATTTACTAGAGGTCACTAGTGGTGCTATACATTTTGTTACAGTCCAGTGAAGAGGGACCATGATCATGATGAAGGATAGACACACAGATAAGCTCTGGTCTATCATAACACTGTATACCATTTACTAGAGGTCACTAGTGGTGCTATACATTTTGTTACAGTCCAGTGAAGAGGGACCATGAAGGATAGACACACAGATAAGCTCTGGTCTATCATAACACTGTATACCATTTACTAGAGGTCACTAGTGGTGCTATACATTTTGTTACAGTCCAGTGAAGAGGGACCATGATGGACAGACACACAGATAAGCTCTGGTCTATCATAACACTGTATACCATTTACTAGAGGTCACTAGTGGTGCTATACATTTTGTTACAGTCCAGTGAAGAGGGACCATGATCATGAAGGATAGACACACAGATAAGCTCTGGTCTATCATAACACTGTATACCATTTGCTAGAGGTCACTAGTGGTGCTATACATTTTGTTAGAGTCCAGTGAAGAGGGACCATGAAGGATAGACACACAGATAAGCTCTGGTCTATCATAACACTGTATACCATTTACTAGAGGTCACTAGTGGTGCTATACATTTTGTTCCAGTCCAGTGAAGAGGGACCATGAAGGATAGACACACAGATAAGCTCTGGTCTATCATAACACTGTATACCATTTACTAGAGGTCACTAGTGGTGCTATACATTTTGTTACAGTCCAGTGAAGGGGGACCATGATGGATAGACACACAGATAAGCTCTGGTCTATCATAACACTGTATACCATTTACTAGAGGTCACTAGTGGTGCTATACATTTTGTTACAGTCCAGTAAAGAGGGACCATGAATGATAGACACACAGATAAGCTCTGGTCTATCATAACACTGTATACCATTTACTAGAGGTCACTAGTGGTGCTATACATTTTGTTACAGTCCAGTGAAGGGGGACCATGATGGATAGACACACAGATAAGCTCTGGTCTATCATAACACTGTATACCATTTACTAGAGGTCACTAGTGGTGCTATACATTTTGTTAGAGTCCAGTGAAGAGGGACCATGATCATGAAGGATAGACACACAGATAAGCTCTGGTCTATCATAACACTGTATACCATTTGCTAGAGATCACTAGTGGTGCTATACATTTTGTTACAGTCCAGTGAAGAGGGACCATGAAGGATAGACACACAGATAAGCTCTGGTCTATCATAACACTGTATACCATTTACTAGAGGTCACTAGTGGTGCTATACATTTTGTTACAGTCCAGTGAAGAGGGACCATGAAGGATAGACACACAGATAAGCTCTGGTCTATCATAACACTGTATACCATTTACTAGAGGTCACTAGTGGTGCTATACATTTTGTTACAGTCCAATGAAGAGGGACCATGATCATGATGAAGGATAGACACACAGATAAGCTCTGGTCTATCATAACACTGTATACCATTTACTAGAGGTCACTAGTGGTGCTATACATTTTGTTACAGTCCAGTGAAGAGGGACCATGAAGGATAGACACACAGATAAGCTCTGGTCTATCATAACACTGTATACCATTTACTAGAGGTCACTAGTGGTGCTATACATTTTGTTACAGTCCAGTGAAGAGGGACCATGAAGGATAGACACACAGATAAGCTCTGGTCTATCATAACACTGTATACCATTTACTAGAGGTCACTAGTGGTGCTATACATTTTGTTACAGTCCAGTGAAGAGGGACCATGAAGGATAGACACACAGATAAGCTCTGGTCTATCATAACACTGTATACCATTTACTAGAGGTCACTAGTGGTGCTATACATTTTGTTACAGTCCAGTGAAGAGGGACCATGAAGGATAGACACACAGATAAGCTCTGGTCTATCATAACACTGTATACCATTTACTAGAGGTCACTAGTGGTGCTATACATTTTGTTACAGTCCAGTGAAGGGGGACCATGATGGATAGACACACAGATAAGCTCTGGTCTATCGTAACACTGTATACCATTTACTAGAGGTCACTAGTGGTGCTATACATTTTGTTACAGTCCAGTGAAGAGGGACCATGATCATGATGAAGGATAGACACACAGATAAGCTCTGTCTATCATAACACTGTATACCATTTACTAGAGGTCACTAGTGGTGCTATACATTTTGTTACAGTCCAGTGAAGAGGGACCATGAAGGATAGACACACAGATAAGCTCTGGTCTATCATAACACTGTATACCATTTACTAGAGGTCACTAGTGGTGCTATACATTTTGTTCCAGTCCAGTGAAGAGGGACCATGAAGGATAGACACACAGATAAGCTCTGGTCTATCATAACACTGTATACCATTTACTAGAGGTCACTAGTGGTGCTATACATTTTGTTACAGTCCAGTGAAGAGGGACCATGATCATGATGAAGGATAGACACACAGATAAGCTCTGGTCTATCATAACACTGTATACCATTTACTAGAGGTCACTAGTGGTGCTATACATTTTGTTACAGTCCAGTGAAGAGGGACCATGAAGGATAGACACACAGATAAGCTCTGGTCTATCATAACACTGTATACCATTTACTAGAGGTCACTAGTGGTGCTATACATTTTGTTCAATCAAGTGAAGAGGGACCATGATCATGAAGGATAGACACACAGATAAGCTCTGGTCTATCATAACACTGTATACCATTTACTAGAGGTCACTAGTGGTGCTATACATTTTGTTACAGTCCAGTGAACAGGGACCATGACCATGAAGGATAGACACACAGATAAGCTCTGGTCTATCATAACACTGTATACCATTTACTAGAGGTCACTAGTGGTGCTATACATTTTGTTACAGTCCAGTGAACAGGGACCATGATCATGAAGGATAGACACACAGATAAGCTCTGGTCTATCATAACACTGTATACCATTTACTAGAGGTCACTAGTGGTGCTATACATTTTGTTACAGTCCAGTGAACAGGGACCATGACCATGAAGGATAGACACACAGATAAGCTCTGGTCTATCATAACACTGTATACCATTTACTAGAGGTCACTAGTGGTGCTATACATTTTGTTCCAGTCCAGTGAAGAGGGACCATGAAGGATAGACACACAGATAAGCTCTGGTCTATCATAACACTGTATACCATTTACTAGAGGTCACTAGTGGTGCTATACATTTTGTTACAGTCCAGTGAAGAGGGACCATGATCATGATGAAGGATAGACACACAGATAAGCTCTGGTCTATCATAACACTGTATACCATTTACTAGAGGTCACTAGTGGTGCTATACATTTTGTTACAGTCCAGTGAAGAGGGACCATGAAGGATAGACACACAGATAAGCTCTGGTCTATCATAACACTGTATACCATTTACTAGAGGTCACTAGTGGTGCTATACATTTTGTTCAATCAAGTGAAGAGGGACCATGATCATGAAGGATAGACACACAGATAAGCTCTGGTCTATCATAACACTGTATACCATTTACTAGAGGTCACTAGTGGTGCTATACATTTTGTTACAGTCCAGTGAACAGGGACCATGACCATGAAGGATAGACACACAGATAAGCTCTGGTCTATCATAACACTGTATACCATTTACTAGAGGTCACTAGTGGTGCTATACATTTTGTTACAGTCCAGTGAACAGGGACCATGATCATGAAGGATAGACACACAGATAAGCTCTGGTCTATCATAACACTGTATACCATTTACTAGAGGTCACTAGTGGTGCTATACATTTTGTTACAGTCCAGTGAACAGGGACCATGACCATGAAGGATAGACACACAGATAAGCTCTGGTCTATCATAACACTGTATACCATTTACTAGAGGTCACTAGTGGTGCTATACATTTTGTTACAGTCCAGTGAAGGGGGACCATGATCATGATGAAGGATAGACACACAGATAAGCTCTGGTCTATCATAACACTGTATACCATTTACTAGAGGTCACTAGTGGTGCTATACATTTTGTTACAGTCCAGTGAAGAGGGACCATGATCATGAAGGATAGACACACAGATAAGCTCTGGTCTATCATAACACTGTATACCATTTGCTAGAGGTCACTAGTGGTGCTATACATTTTGTTAGAGTCCAGTGAAGAGGGACCATGAAGGATAGACACACAGATAAGCTCTGGTCTATCATAACACTGTATACCATTTACTAGAGGTCACTAGTGGTGCTATACATTTTGTTCCAGTCCAGTGAAGAGGGACCATGAAGGATAGACACACAGATAAGCTCTGGTCTATCATAACACTGTATACCATTTACTAGAGGTCACTAGTGGTGCTATACATTTTGTTACAGTCCAGTGAAGGGGGACCATGATGGATAGACACACAGATAAGCTCTGGTCTATCATAACACTGTATACCATTTACTAGAGGTCACTAGTGGTGCTATACATTTTGTTACAGTCCAGTAAAGAGGGACCATGAAGGATAGACACACAGATAAGCTCTGGTCTATCATAACACTGTATACCATTTACTAGAGGTCACTAGTGGTGCTATACATTTTGTTACAGTCCAGTGAAGAGGGACCATGAAGGATAGACACACAGATAAGCTCTGGTCTATCATAACACTGTATACCATTTACTAGAGGTCACTAGTGGTGCTATACATTTTGTTACAGTCCAGTGAAGAGGGACCATGATGGACAGACACACAGATAAGCTCTGGTCTATCATAACACTGTATACCATTTACTAGAGGTCACTAGTGGTGCTATACATTTTGTTACAGTCCAGTGAAGGGGGACCATGATGGATAGACACACAGATAAGCTCTGGTCTATCATAACACTGTATACCATTTACTAGAGGTCACTAGTGGTGCTATACATTTTGTTACAGTCCAGTGAAGAGGGACCATGATCATGAAGGATAGACACACAGATAAGCTCTGGTCTATCATAACACTGTATACCATTTGCTAGAGGTCACTAGTGGTGCTATACATTTTGTTAGAGTCCAGTGAAGAGGGACCATGAAGGATAGACACACAGATAAGCTCTGGTCTATCATAACACTGTATACCATTTACTAGAGGTCACTAGTGGTGCTATACATTTTGTTACAGTCCAGTGAAGAGGGACCATGAAGGATAGACACACAGATAAGCTCTGGTCTATCATAACACTGTATACCATTTACTAGAGGTCACTAGTGGTGCTATACATTTTGTTACAGTCCAGTGAAGAGGGACCATGAAGGATAGACACACAGATAAGCTCTGGTCTATCATAACACTGTATACCATTTACTAGAGGTCACTAGTGGTGCTATACATTTTGTTACAGTCCAGTGAAGGGGGACCATGATGGATAGACACACAGATAAGCTCTGGTCTATCATAACACTGTATACCATTTACTAGAGGTCACTAGTGGTGCTATACATTTTGTTACAGTCCAGTGAAGAGGCACCATGATCATGATGAAGGATAGACACACAGATAAGCTCTGGTCTATCATAACACTGTATACCATTTACTAGAGGTCACTAGTGGTGCTATACATTTTGTTACAGTCCAGTGAAGAGGGACCATGATGGACAGACACACAGATAAGCTCTGGTCTATCATAACACTGTATACCATTTACTAGAGGTCACTAGTGGTGCTATACATTTTGTTACAGTCCAGTGAAGGGGGACCATGATGGATAGACACACAGATAAGCTCTGGTCTATCATAACACTGTATACCATTTACTAGAGGTCACTAGTGGTGCTATACATTTTGTTACAGTCCAGTGAAGAGGGACCATGATCATGAAGGATAGACACACAGATAAGCTCTGGTCTATCATAACACTGTATACCATTTGCTAGAGGTCACTAGTGGTGCTATACATTTTGTTAGAGTCCAGTGAAGAGGGACCATGAAGGATAGACACACAGATAAGCTCTGGTCTATCATAACACTGTATACCATTTACTAGAGGTCACTAGTGGTGCTATACATTTTGTTACAGTCCAGTGAAGAGGGACCATGAAGGATAGACACACAGATAAGCTCTGGTCTATCATAACACTGTATACCATTTACTAGAGGTCACTAGTGGTGCTATACATTTTGTTACAGTCCAGTGAAGAGGGACCATGAAGGATAGACACACAGATAAGCTCTGGTCTATCATAACACTGTATACCATTTACTAGAGGTCACTAGTGGTGCTATACATTTTGTTACAGTCCAGTGAAGAGGGACCATGATCATGATGAAGGATAGACACACAGATAAGCTCTGGTCTATCATAACACTGTATACCATTTACTAGAGGTCACTAGTGGTGCTATACATTTTGTTACAGTCCAGTGAAGGGGGACCATGATGGATAGACACACAGATAAGCTCTGGTCTATCATAACACTGTATACCATTTACTAGAGGTCACTAGTGGTGCTATACATTTTGTTACAGTCCAGTGAAGGGGGACCATGATGGATAGACACACAGATAAGCTCTGGTCTATCATAACACTGTATACCATTTACTAGGTCACTAGTGGTGCTATACATTTTGTTACAGTCCAGTGAAGAGGGACCATGATCATGATGAAGGATAGACACACAGATAAGCTCTGGTCTATCATAACACTGTATACCATTTACTAGAGGTCACTAGTGGTGCTATACATTTTGTTACAGTCCAGTGAAGGGGGACCATGATGGATAGACACACAGATAAGCTCTGGTCTATCATAACACTGTATACCATTTACTAGAGGTCACTAGTGGTGCTATACATTTTGTTACAGTCCAGTGAAGAGGGACCATGATCATGAAGGATAGACACACAGATAAGCTCTGGTCTATCATAACACTGTATACCATTTGCTAGAGGTCACTAGTGGTGCTATACATTTTGTTAGAGTCCAGTGAAGAGGGACCATGAAGGATAGACACACAGATAAGCTCTGGTCTATCATAACACTGTATACCATTTACTAGAGGTCACTAGTGGTGCTATACATTTTGTTACAGTCCAGTGAAGAGGGACCATGAAGGATAGACACACAGATAAGCTCTGGTCTATCATAACACTGTATACCATTTACTAGAGGTCACTAGTGGTGCTATACATTTTGTTACAGTCCAGTGAAGAGGGACCATGAAGGATAGACACACAGATAAGCTCTGGTCTATCATAACACTGTATACCATTTACTAGAGGTCACTAGTGGTGCTATACATTTTGTTACAGTCCAGTGAAGGGGGACCATGATGGATAGACACACAGATAAGCTCTGGTCTATCATAACACTGTATACCATTTACTAGAGGTCACTAGTGGTGCTATACATTTTGTTACAGTCCAGTGAAGAGGCACCATGATCATGATGAAGGATAGACACACAGATAAGCTCTGGTCTATCATAACACTGTATACCATTTACTAGAGGTCACTAGTGGTGCTATACATTTTGTTACAGTCCAGTGAAGGGGGACCATGATGGATAGACACACAGATAAGCTCTGGTCTATCATAACACTGTATACCATTTACTAGAGGTCACTAGTGGTGCTATACATTTTGTTACAGTCCAGTGAAGAGGGACCATGATCATGATGAAGGATAGACACACAGATAAGCTCTGGTCTATCATAACACTGTATACCATTTACTAGAGGTCACTAGTGGTGCTATACATTTTGTTACAGTCCAGTGAAGGGGGACCATGATGGATAGACACACAGATAAGCTCTGGTCTATCATAACACTGTATACCATTTACTAGGTCACTAGTGGTGCTATACATTTTGTTACAGTCCAGTGAAGAGGGACCATGATCATGATGAAGGATAGACACACAGATAAGCTCTGGTCTATCATAACACTGTATACCATTTACTAGAGGTCACTAGTGGTGCTATACATTTTGTTACAGTCCAGTGAAGAGGGACCATGAAGGATAGACACACAGATAAGCTCTGGTCTATCATAACACTGTATACCATTTACTAGAGGTCACTAGTGGTGCTATACATTTTGTTACAGTCCAGTGAAGAGGGACCATGAAGGATAGACACACAGATAAGCTCTGGTCTATCATAACACTGTATACCATTTACTAGAGGTCACTAGTGGTGCTATACATTTTGTTACAGTCCAGTGAAGAGGGACCATGAAGGATAGACACACAGATAAGCTCTGGTCTATCATAACACTGTATACCATTTACTAGAGGTCACTAGTGGTGCTATACATTTTGTTACAGTCCAGTGAAGGGGGACCATGATGGATAGACACACAGATAAGCTCTGGTCTATCATAACACTGTATACCATTTACTAGAGGTCACTAGTGGTGCTATACATTTTGTTACAGTCCAGTGAAGAGGGACCATGAAGGATAGACACACAGATAAGCTCTGGTCTATCATAACACTGTATACCATTTACTAGAGGTCACTAGTGGTGCTATACATTTTGTTACAGTCCAGTGAAGAGGGACCATGATCATGAAGGATAGACACACAGATAAGCTCTGGTCTATCATAACACTGTATACCATTTACTAGAGGTCACTAGTGGTGCTATACATTTTGTTACAGTCCAGTGAAGGGGGACCATGATGGATAGACACACAGATAAGCTCTGGTCTATCATAACACTGTATACCATTTACTAGAGGTCACTAGTGGTGCTATACATTTTGTTACAGTCCAGTGAAGAGGGACCATGAAGGATAGACACACAGATAAGCTCTGGTCTATCATAACACTGTATACCATTTACTAGAGGTCACTAGTGGTGCTATACATTTTGTTACAGTCCAGTGAAGAGGGACCATGAAGGATAGACACACAGATAAGCTCTGGTCTATCATAACACTGTATACCATTTACTAGAGGTCACTAGTGATGCTATACATTTTGTTACAGTCCAGTGAAGAGGTGCAGCTCTGACTGGTGCTTAGCAGTGTCGTCATGGACAGGTACAGCTCTGATTGGTGGTTAGCACTGTCGCTATGATGAGGCCCACCACAGTAGCAGTACTGCCCGTCAGCAGTACTTTTGGTCATGTTTGAGCAGGAAAATGTTTTTATGGATATATACAAGACTGTAAGATAAAATATTTCACTGCATTAAGGCTATAATCTATTTGTCTTCTTACTTAACACAGATGTCTATTGTGGGTACCTTGTGACAAGCTACTGACCAAATCTGTAAACAACAGTTCTGTGTTCAACCTAAACTGTTTCTGGCTAAAGCATGTACTTGACATGAAGAGTGGGAATTAGTTATTTCAAACATGACCATGAGGTGGATACCTAGAGGAAGAAGAAAGTGAGGACGCACAGGTCACAGCTGGAAGTATAGTGGTACGTCACACGAAAGTCTTCAGGAGGAGGATTATTTAGACATACACAAGTGCCAACTGGGAATTGGAAGGTCACTAGTTCTGCTATGATATTAGATATAAACCCCAATATCAATAATTTACTAATTCACTCAAAATTGTAATTACATGTTCATCGTAAGTATGGAGCTGAATGTGCAGCTACAGGCTTAAGTAGTGTTAAAACTCTTGAGATAAGATAACATGTCAATTCTCGTGGACTTTATCATTTACACAATCATAATCAATATATACACAATCCATCAAAGTGGTTCCTACATCAGGGAGGAGTGCTTGCATTTTTAGAAAAGTATCTCAGCTCATTGTACAGTCATGGAGAAAATTACTAAGCACATTAGGAGAGTTCAATATTTTTAAGCTCCATATCATGTTTACACGTGTTGATATTCCAACATGCAGTCGCTGATGACCTAGAAGTTGAGCGCCCTTAAACCAAACCAACATGCAGTTCAGTCTGATCCAAACGTTATCACCTATTGGACACTCAAATAGGCTGTATCTCAGAGATGATGGTGTATGGATCAGAGACGATAAGTTAACTCAGCTGCATGTTGGAATATCCACCTATATAAACCACACTAACACATGATATGGACCTTAAAACTATTCTTCTCTCCTAATGTGCTCATTAATTTTATCCATAGATGTATATAGGCAGCATGACTGAAAAACAAATTTCTGGATAAACAGCAGTTTCAATTCAATATTTTCTATCAATAGGACAAAAATATTTGTAACAAACTCAATTTATGAAGTATCCATTTGTTCAGAATTTTAGCTTATTTTCTACAAAATTGCTGTAATTAATTTAATTAAAATAGTATATATTCAGGATATTTTTACAACAAATGAAATGTATATGTTGAAGTTTCTGTGAATATTCTCTGAAGTTCTCTTTATTCTGACTATCTTTTTTATAGCTGGTAAACTGTAAGAATGAGTGACTGAGTAAGGACCCGTCAACAGCTAGGTCATAAGGTTCTCAGGTCAAATAGATAAAAAGCGAGGAAACTTTAAATCACTTAACTCACAAAATTAAAATGTTGAGTTAAAACTTGAAAGTTATGAAACTGTTGACTGCCCTGAGAGGTTGTGTCTCTAGATGTATTCTGTAGCAGCTGCTGCTCGCCATGTATTGTGAATCATCTGCCTGAGTCAGTCCCAGGTACTTGAATCTGTTGACTGTCCTGAGAGGTTCTGTCTCTAGATGTATTCTGTAGCAGCTGCTGCTCGCCATGTATTGTGAATCATCTGCCTGAGTCAGTCCCAGGTACTTGAATCTGTTGACTGTCCTGAGAGGTTCTGTCTCTAGATGTATTCTGTAGCAGTTGCTGTTCAGGATGTATTGTGAATCATCCGCCTGAGTCAGTCCCAGGTACTTGAAACTGTTGACTGTCCTGAGAGGTTCTGTCTCCAGATGTATTCTGTAGCAGTTGCTGTTCAGGATGTATTGTGAATCATCTGCCTGAGTCAGTCCCAGGTACTTGAATCTGTTGACTGTCCTGAGAGGTTCTGTCTCTAGATGTATTCTGTAGCAGTTGCTGTTCAGGATGTATTGTGAATCATCCGCCTGAGTCAGTCCCAGGTACTTGAAACTGTTGACTGTCCTGAGAGGTTCTGTCTCCAGATGTATTCTGTAGCAGTTGCTGTTCAGGATGTATTGTGAATCATCCGCCTGAGTCAGTCCCAGGTACTTGAAACTGTTGACTGTCCTGAGAGGTTCTGTCTCTAGATGTATTCTGTAGCAGCTGCTGCTCGCCATGTATTGTGAATCATCTGCCTGAGTCAGTCCCAGGTACTTGAAACTGTTGACTGTCCTGAGAGGTTCTGTCTCTAGATGTATTCTGTAGCAGCTGCTGCTCGCCATGTATTGTGAATCATCTGCCTGAGTCAGTCCCAGGTACTTGAAACTGTTGACTGTCCTGAGAGGTTCTGTCTCTAGATGTATTCTGTAGCAGCTGCTGCTCGCCATGTATTGTGAATCATCTGCCTGAGTCAGTCCCAGGTACTTGAAACTGTTGACTGTCCTGAGAGATTCTGTCTCTAGATGTATTCTGTAGCAGCTGCTGCTCGCCATGTATTGTGAATCATCTGCCTGAGTCAATCCCAGGTACTTGAAACTGTTGACTGCCCTGAGAGGTTCTGTCTCTAGATGTATTCTGTAGCAGCTGCTGTTCAGGATGTATTGTGAATCATCTGCCTGAGTCATCCCAGGTACTTGAAACTGTTGACTGTCCTGAGAGATTCTGTCTCTAGATGTATTCTGTAGCAGCTGCTGTTCAGGATGTATTGTGAATCATCTGCCTGAGTCAGTCCCTGGTACTTGAATCTGTTGACTGTCCTGAGAGATTCTGTCTCTAGATGTATTCTGTAGCAGCTGCTGTTCAGGATGTATTGTGAATCATCTGCCTGAGTCAGTCCCTGGTACTTGAATCTGTTGACTGTCCTGAGAGATTCTGTCTCTAGATGTATTCTGTAGCAGCTGCTGTTCAGGATGTATTGTGAATCATCTGCCTGAGTCAGTCCCTGGTACTTGAATCTGTTGACTGTCCTGAGAGATTCTGTCTCTAGATGTATTCTGTAGCAGCTGCTGTTCAGGATGTATTGTGAATCATCTGCCTGAGTCAGTCCCTGGTACTTGAATCTGTTGACTGTCCTGAGAGATTCTGTCTCTAGATGTATTCTGTAGCAGCTGCTGTTCAGGATGTATTGTGAATCATCTGCCTGAGTCAGTCCCTGGTACTTGAAACTGTTGACTGTCCTGAGAGATTCTGTCTCTAGATGTATTCTGTAGCAGCTGCTGTTCAGGATGTATTGTGAATCATCTGCCTGAGTCAGTCCCTGGTACTTGAATCTGTTGACTGTCCTGAGAGATTCTGTCTCTAGATGTATTCTGTAGCAGCTGCTGTTCAGGATGTATTGTGAATCATCTGCCTGAGTCAGTCCCTGGTACTTGAATCTGTTGACTGTCCTGAGAGATTCTGTCTCTAGATGTATTCTGTAGCAGCTGCTGTTCAGGATGTATTGTGAATCATCTGCCTGAGTCAGTCCCTGGTACTTGAATCTGTTGACTGTCCTGAGAGATTCTGTCTCTAGATGTATTCTGTAGCAGCTGCTGTTCAGGATGTATTGTGAATCATCTGCCTGAGTCATCCCAGGTACTTGAAACTGTTGACTGTCCTGAGAGATTCTGTCTCTAGATGTATTCTGTAGCAGCTGCTGTTCAGGATGTATTGTGAATCATCTGCCTGAGTCAGTCCCTGGTACTTGAATCTGTTGACTGTCCTGAGAGATTCTGTCTCTAGATGTATTCTGTAGCAGCTGCTGTTCAGGATGTATTGTGAATCATCTGCCTGAGTCAGTCCCTGGTACTTGAATCTGTTGACTGTCCTGAGAGATTCTGTCTCTAGATGTATTCTGTAGCAGCTGCTGTTCAGGATGTATTGTGAATCATCTGCCTGAGTCAGTCCCTGGTACTTGAATCTGTTGACTGTCCTGAGAGATTCTGTCTCTAGATGTATTCTGTAGCAGCTGCTGTTCAGGATGTATTGTGAATCATCTGCCTGAGTCAGTCCCAGGTACTTGAATCTGTTGACTGTCCTGAGAGATTCTGTCTCTAGATGTATTCTGTAGCAGCTGCTGTTCAGGATGTATTGTGAATCATCCGCCTGAGTCAGTCCCAGGTACTTGAAACTGTTGACTGTCCTGAGAGATTCTGTCTCTAGATGTATTCTGTAGCAGCTGCCGCTGATGACCTAGAAGTTGAGCGCCCTTAAACCAAATCCAAATGTAGCAGCTGCTGTTCAGGATGTATTGTGAATCATCCGCCTGAGTCAGTCCCAGGTACTTGAAACTGTTGACTGTCCTGAGAGATTCTGTCTCTAGATGTATTCTGTAGCAGCTGCTGTTCAGGATGTATTGTGAATCATCTGCCTGAGTCAGTCCCAGGTACTTGAAACTGTTGACTGTCCTGAGAGGTTCTGTCTCTAGATGTATTCTGTAGCAGCTGCTGTTCAGGATGTATTGTGAATCATCTGCCTGAGTCAGTCCCAGGTACTTGAAACTGTTGACTGTCCTGAGAGGTTCTGTCTCTAGATGTATTCTGTAGCAGCTGCTGTTCAGGATGTATTGTGAATCATCTGCCTGAGTCAGTCCCTGGTACTTGAAACTGTTGACTGTCCTGAGAGGTTGTGTCTCTAGATGTATTCTGTAGCAGCTGCTGTTCACGATGTATTGTGAATCATCTGCCTGAGTCAGTCCCTGGTACTTGAATCTGTTGACTGTCCTGAGAGATTCTGTCTCTAGATGTATTCTGTAGCAGCTGCTGTTCAGGATGTATTGTGAATCATCTGCCTGAGTCAGTCCCTGGTACTTGAATCTGTTGACTGTCCCAAGAGGTTCTATCCCCAACCTCCAATGTAGAATGTCATCTGTACGGTATTTCCTGTGTTAATATCCATTTTGTTCTCAAGTTGGCTGGCTGCTCTTTGCAGGTTCTGTATGAACTTCAATCTCTGCATATATGTAGATTTTGACGTTCTCTAGCTCTTATTTAATTACCTGTACAACATCTATGTGGTGATATTGTAGAGTGGGAAGGTTTAAAGAACATGGAACAATTTGGTTACTCAAAAGAAATATAACAAACATATCCTAGGTTTTTTTCTAAAAGGGATAAAATTTGAATTTATGAACAATCTGGAATTTAGCAATTTAGCTGCTTGCATTGTGACAAGGTTTACGTTGTCAAAACTAAGTATCATTTGGAAACCAGAATAAAGGAACATTTTAGAAATAAACAGATTCATAAATCAACTGTGACATATTATTTTTGGTCATTTAATCATGAAATAAAATTATCCAAACAATTAAACGGACCCATAGATTTAATGATTTAGAAAAAAATTATTAATTCTGAAGAATAATGATTCCATAATAAATTTTGAAATACTGCCGACTGATTCTGTAAATATATTTGCTTTACTTTCAATGGTTGGTGATAAAACAGGGAAGAATCTGTGATCTAGCGGCCATAACAATGGCAACAAAGCAAACCATCAACATGCTGATGACGATGCTAATAAACGGCTTGTGGTACATTAAGGTACTAATTTAATAGGAAAACTGAGTGTGTTACTGAATCCCACATATCTAAGTCATATTATGAATATACAGTACAGTCCCGCCAATCCAAAAATCTACCTAATCTGAACAGGACTGGGAAAATATAAAGATTAAGATTAAACTGTTTTTCAAAGTAAAAACGTAAACTTATTACCACAGAAAAACAAACATGAAATAAATGCTAAAGGAGCAAACTGAATCTGCCGGCTATTTTACACACAAACTAAAAGATGGAAGGTACAGACCTACTAACAATGTACATAACAAAGTTAGAAGGCTATTTTTTATGTCAACGACACAAAAATAGAAAACTAAACCAACACTTAAGTAAAGTTAGCAATGCTCTTTTCAAAGAACGCAATGAAACGACGAACTATATTTCACCAATTTTCATCAGGTTACTTGTGCCAGGTAGATGCTTATAAAAACACTACCTACAGTAATTGGTTTTAAGAATGTAGATGTAAATTAAATAACAGCATTTTATACTAATTACCTGCTTTGAATCATTTTAATACTTAACACATAAATGCTTAAAGTCAATATGTTGTTATAATTGAGAAAAATCTACCCAATCAAATTGTCGCTAATCTGAACAGGGTTTGGTCGCAATTAGTTTGGATTAGTTTAGATAAGTTTGCTCACATCACTTAATCCTTAGTGGGCTCGGCAAAACATTTATACTTACCTTGAAATACTGACTGTTTACAAAACACTGGTCCGTACTTTGTGGTGGGGGAAGTTGAGCAATCATATGCGCAGAAGTCATCCATGCCCTTTGTCTGTCCACAACGGAGTGAAGTTCGCTAGCATAGCTTTAGTGCATATTGCTAATAATATTATATATGTATAAAAATTAGCTTTATAATGAAGAAAGCAATTTCGCTGTGACTATGTACCAACAATTACTTTCGTGTGAATTGCAATTGTTTCAGGTGCACGCTATTGTGGAAGTGTTTATTCATTTGCAACAAGCTGGCCTGTCTATTCCTCCCTCTCAGAGAGGGAGGGAAGGAAAGCAGCTTCCCCTACGTTCATGTCCCACCTCACGACCTATAACCTCACTCTCTTTACCTTATTGACAAGTGTACTGTAGACCTCACCTAAGCTCTGTGGGAAAACAGCATAAGTGACTGAAAATTTTCCTACTATACTAAATGGACATTCTGGCCCAATTTAGCCCTCACCTATGTGACATCAATAAACACAAGCTAATTCTCTTAAAACTGATCACAAAACCTAAACTAATATTGGATCTAACACATTTTATGAATATAGTAGTAAAAAGCAAGTGTTGTTAAAACTGCTTATACAGAGATAACAAACTTGCTAAGCTCCGTGGAAGAACACATACATATTTACTGCGAAATGAGTACACCAGGATTACCTAAATACTTCAGAAGGTATTGTGCCTCTATTTCTGTTATTACAGTGAGCGATTGAAGCATTTTGAGAATGTACCAACATTATATAGAATGTCACAATAAACTTAGCTGGAATTACACATAATTACAAAACATTATATGAAGTTTTATCACTCATATTAACATTTGTTAACTTTTGCTTCACTGTCAATAGCTTCAGTTTTCTTGTTGTCATCTGCAGAGATAATTCAGTTTTATTTATTCAGTTCAATACAGTGGAGTACACAATTGAACCATATCATGAGTCAATACATAAGATGATATAAAAAGGTACCCTATAAGGGCCCATGTCATGAGAAACATAAATAGAAAAGATTTTAGTGATTACATAGTATATACAATATAAGTACTTAAGAAGTTAAAAGTACATTTAGTATAATCAAAACATCATAGAAAAGATCTATAAGTTTAGGTATTCTTCAATACTGTAAAAAGCTTTGGTTATTAAATAATTATTTTTAAAGGTATTATAATTTTCATATGATTTTAGATGTTCAGGCAAAGCATTATAAAACTTTGCTCCCATATAACTAGGGACCCTCTCTGATAAATGTAATCTGGTTCTGGGGAGATTTAGTAATTGATTATTCCTGGTATTATATGTGTGAACATCTGACATGTTTTTCATTGGGAATTTAAATTGAACTAAATATAAAATGGTTCTATAGATGAACAAGCTTGGTAATGTAAGGATTTTCAGCAGAATAAAAGTGCTTTTACATTATTTGTTATACCTTAGACCACCTAAATAATAGCCTTTTTTTGTAATACAAATATTCTTTGAAAATTTTGTTTGGATGTATTTCCCCATAGTCAATTCCATATGACAAAAAGGAGTGGATAAGCCCAAAGTAAATAGTTTTAACAGTAGAAATAGGAATAGAGTTTCTTAGACATCTCAGGACATATAGATTTTCACTAACATTAGCTACTATCTTATCAGTTTGTGAGTTATAAGTGAGCTTATTGTCTAAAATAATCCCTAGCAACTGTGTTTCGTCCACACTTTTTACTACCTCTGTATCAATTTTTAATTGTAGTGGATGATTTATAATTTTGAATCCAAAGTTTATCATTTCACATTTATTAGGGTTAACACTTAAATTTAAATTATGGAAGTATTGAACAATGTTACTAACTATATCGTTTAAACGGGTTTCTAGCTTTAATATGTCAGTATCACTTACAGTGATGGTTGTATCATCAGCAAACTGAATAATCTTTATCCCATCAGAAGCATAGTTATCTATGTCATGCATATATAGCACAAATAATAGGGGGCCGAGAATCGAACCCTGAGGAACTCCATGTGTTATATTTTCAGAGCTGGATATTGATACAGATGATCTATTTTTTAATTTTACAATTTGCCTCCTATTAGTCATGTATGACCTTATGATATTATAACCTAAGCCCCTGATACCAAGCATTTCTAATTTATTCATTAAGCTAGTTTTTTCAACACAGTCGAAAGCTTTAGTTAAATCCAAAAGAACACTGCTTGAAAAGCAATTTGAGTCAATACACCTTACTGTTTCTTTGATGCAATTGACAATTGCAGTTATGGTAGTAATGTTTCTATTCCAAAATTTAGAATACAGCACTGCACCTGTTTTTTAAAAGACAGATGTTTACTTTCTTTACTATATATAGTAAGTAGAGGAAGTATTGAATTCCACCCAAAAATTCAATGTGGAGATTGCACCGGAAATATACGTTTTGAGGCCCTCCGAATAAAAAAAAAAAAGCATTTTTACAAAAAGGTCCATGTGTGTGTGTGTTTTTTTTTTAATGCATGCCCCATTCCATATGAATACTACATGCTTGAATTTATTTATTTACATACAATTTACATTTTATATACATGTACATGTTGGTGATGTTCTATTTGAACATTTACAAAATCATAAATCTGGTACTTATCATATAGTAAAACGCAAATATTATTATACTCGTAACAGCAGTAGAGTATTGAACTGTGTTTGGACAATGATACTGATTGCAATTTTGGTAAGGAGTAGAAATTATATATATTTGGACTTAAGTCATTCTATTTCTGTGAATTGTATAGCATTAATGAAGTTAACGAAAGGTTGTATGAATTTGTTTCCAAGTTCTTCCATGTTTATGGGCCAAGTAGCACCTTTACTTTGTATTTTCCTAATCATTGCGTTTCTCTGGTTGTTTAGTATTTTGAATCGAAATATAATTTGGTTTACTGTTTGGTCCTCTTCTTCACATTTGCACATTGGGTTATCTAAAAATCCAAACCTGTGGCGATATGATCTTAGCTTTCCATGTCCTGTTATCATTGCTGTGAACTCCGGAGATATTGATAACCGTTGCTTTAATCTTCCTCTCACGGATGGGAAATATTCTTTGGTTACTGCTCCTTTCCTTGATGCTATCCATTGTTGTTGCCATTCTTCGAGTGCAGTTTCTTTCTCTCTAGTTACTATTGCTTCTTTTGATACTTTGTCATATATTATTTCAGTGTCTTCCGCGGCAGCTTGTTTTGCTAGTCTGTCCACAAGTTCATTTCCCTGTATTCCCGCATGTCCTTTCACCCAGCCGAAATGTAGTGTCCACTTTGATTTTGAAAGTTCAAGGATTTTGGTTTAGATTGCTTCTATCAGCTGGTTATGTTTTATGTTGTTCCTGAGCAGATCTAGAGTTATCTTACTGTCTGTGAATAATGCAGTGTGTCTGTGAATAATGCAGTGTGTGTGTGTGTGTGTGTGTGTGTGTTATTTGTGTGAGTTTTGCAATCCTTTCGGTAATTGTTTACAAAATCGGCCACTCGAGAAAACTAATGAAACATTGTGCAATGGATGCAGTTTTTATTGTTGATTACGATTTTGAAAGTCGTATTGTGCACTGAAGCTTCGTTTTTTATTTATGAGCAAATTCCGTACCTATGATGAGCAGTTTTTTTTCGCTTATGCGGCGGATATTTAGCAAATAAATGTTTATAAACGAGTATAATATATGCTAGAATGATTGATCAATGTATTTACGTTGAAATTGTTGCTGATTACGATTTTGAAAGTTTTATTTGGCTGTTTTCGTTTTTGTTTTGCCCGTGTTAGGTTAGGTTTAGTATGTCTATATGAGTGGGGTAACAGGGTCCTGTATTATCGAAATATTTACCATTTGGGCAGTGCTTATGCAATAATTTCAACGTAAATGCACTAATCATTCTACCATATATTATACTTGTTTATACACATTTATTTGCTAAATATCCGCCGCATAAGCGAAATAAAACCACTGCATCGCACGCACGAAATTTGCTCATAGATAAAAAACGAAGCTTGAGCGCAAAATCGTAATCAGCAATAAAAACTGCATCCATTGCATTACATTTCATTTGTTTTCTAGAGCGGCCAATTTTGTAAACATTTACCTACTTTTCTCAAATGTAAGGTCGTTATTCACTTTTTTATATCTTGGCCGTGCAAAGAGAACAGAATTTCATAGCCTTCATATGGCGACCAGCTTCAAAATATTTGACTATTGCTCAAAGCCTACTGTATTCCCAAGTTCCCCTTGTGCCTACAAGAAAATCACCAATAAGAAAATTTCTACAACTGTTTATCTCAATTAACATGAAGATATAGGAATAAGAGTTTGTAACAATAGTTAGTACATGAGTAGAGAAACTCATGTGAGTACAACGCATGTTTTTCTTTCAGGGATTTTCTATCAGCCACAGCTTGTGATAGAAGAGAGATTGACCCAATAGCCAAACCCTTACCAATTAAATTATTGGCATTATATAATTCAGTAGTTTCAAATGTCACTGGTCCATCCCCTTTACGTCCATTATTAAATTTAATATGAATCTACGCTGCATGGAATCACTTTTCTATGGATTTTGGACCCATTAGAATTAACATTTCCACCGTTCCAAATCATTTGCGTCACTTATCTTCATACATTTTTGTAAATTTTTACTGCAATCTTCCCTATCCAAGCAAAAACATGTTTTTTTATGCGAACATTCAGAAATTTCTTGGAAGGATACAGTCAATACCACTAAGATACAATGTCTGGTATAGAAGCGTTCAATGTTTTTCTCTAAGTTGCACGAAAATACGCAGTTTCACGTCTCAATGGTGCACGTGTTATGCCAATGCACCTTGGGAGTGTCATGTTTACATCTATAATCGTTCGCATGTGTCCACGATCGCTCTCAAATGTAATAGTTCGAAACTATTTACAATTATTAAAGTTTCCAAAACAATACTCGTTCTTTTCTGCTGGCGATGTTTATAATCATTTACATGAATAGTTGTAGGTAAAACAAGCATGACACTAGTTTTTTTTCTTCCTAACCTGAACACCACACCCTCCATAACTTGAGACGGGGTTAACATCAGAGGTAGGATATACTCCACATGAACAACCGATCAATATCAATTATGTCTGCAAACTGATAACACGTAATACCGTCCATTGACACACCGCCAGGGGCCATGCTCCTTTAAAATACGTGTCAAAGCACTTATCTTTATATTACGTGGGTGTCCCATAAGCCTGCTCTTTATTTACACAACACTAATCGCTGACAACAATATCCTTCTTTTCTAAAATTGGTACAAGTTCAAACACAGCAGTTAAAACTTTAAAACTTGGTTCAGAAAATGAGGAAATTCTTTTCTTTTGAGCACCTGTAAAGCTCCGTCTAGTCTAAAGATGGAATTTCCCCTAGGGCTAAATGCACGTCATTGTAAGCAAAAGTAAGATTATCAACGTGTTCCTTCACACTTACCCAGAGCTCCGTCCCCCAACTCATTTTTCGGCTTAATCCTAGGTTTTTTGTGATTATTCTAGCACGTTTCTTCTACACTCATTAAAAAGAAATGTATTATTTGCACCATAAGCACATTTAGCACACTTTAACTTCACCTTAACATGGCTGACTGACTTGACCCAACTGACTAGTTGGCCGCAAAGACACCTGGGAAATTTTCCACCGCCTTTTTGAAATGACAGATTCTCCCTTACCTGTCTTTTGCACAAATGAATTCCAATCAAAATTTTAAAAAACGTTGAGACATTATGAACTATAGACAGACATTTTATCTTAATAAAATCCACAAACATTAACTAATGCGAGCCTGTTTTTAATAAACAGCTGCGGTTCTTTCTAGGATTACATCAGATTGCCTTAGTAAGCCCTTTAACAGATGGTTGTCGGACATTTAAATACAATGATTCGTGGTAGACGGTTTTTTATCCGTTTCCTCCGCCGTTAAAAATCAAATAAATAAATCCACTCTTCTGCAAGTTTCCAGCTGAACTATTTTGATAGAGTTCTTGCTGCACAAAAGATAAGAACAAATAGAAAAAATAAGAATAATCCAAATGATAATCATGTGAACTAAATTTCATATGAAAAAAATAAAGTGTGGGATATTGTTGCAAATTTTCCTCCTGTGCAAAATTGATTTATATGCACCAGAATAGAAGTAAATTAATAAAATGCATTTGCTGCTGGGCAAACTTTCTAAAATAGCTATGTAATCAAAACCTCCACTTGACAGCATTAAGATATTCTTTTGTGAAATAAGGAATTAATATAAAGAATTAATAAAAACAAATAAGCTTCTGATATAAGATTCCTGCTATATGAATGATCGTTTAATAAGACCATCCCTGCTCTGGGATTCTGTAATAGGCCAGTGATGCAATTCATACTCAAAATGCATTATTTTCATTATTTATCACTCACCTGAGATGGTAGAGGAAGTATTTACTTCACCAGAAATATTGTTTTGAGCATTGTTACCTACTTTCTGTACATACAGTTACAAAAGAAGTGTTATATTCTACCCAAAAATTCACTGAGATTTGAATGGAATGCCTTTTTAGACTCACTTAATAAGGAATAATAAAAGGAAAAAAAACATTTTCAGAAAAAGGTGTAGGTATTTGTGAACAGCATAACTCAAAAACAAAAAGTTGGTAAATACAAAACTTTGTATTTAAGTTCAACAGTTTCCAAATATATGTACATGAAGAGTCTTAGGAAAATATTCCCAGAAGGCTATCCTTTATCTGCAAGATTTTTTAAAAATATATGACATTTTTTATTAAAATGCCATACCTTTAAGATATTTTCATAACAAATAAAATGTATAGCTAGAATTTTCTGTGAAGAGCCTGGTTCTGAGTGAGTATTATATCTCTGTAAGAAAGTGAAGGTTAAGTGCAGAAAGAAAATGGAAGTGAATACCTAATAAAGGAGAAAGTGCATCATTGTGATAGAGACTTTCATCGGCAAATGACTAGGAAATTTAGGAAAGAAATAAGAGCAGAGTTAAACAAGAAAGAGTGAACTGAGTGATTTGAAAATAATAAACAAGTTTAGGGAAAAAGGAAAAGTAGGTGAGAAAAGTGGTGCAAAGGATAAAAGTAATAATAAAAGTAAAATTGAAGAAAGTTGAAATATTAGTAAAAGTGATATGTTTCTCACATCAAAATATAAACATATGTAAGAAATCTAAGAGGCTGTGTAGTTACAAAAGGGTAACAACCCAAGTTGTGTATGCTGTAGTGCACAATGATCTCTGTAAGACCTAAAACTTACCGCACAGATCTCAGTCTCATTGAAATATATTCATATAAACTGTGCATGCCTCTGTAGTGATCACATACTCAATGATGAAATGTTTCTACAGGAAGTTGTGAGTTATCATTGTATGTCTTAAATCATTGTTTACTTTCTTCCATTCTGGGTACAGCAAAGCATTGGTGGAATAATTCTAAACTTGTAGTAATAGTAATTTATTACTGTCAATTGACTCATACAGAGTGTCTGAGTATACAGAGTAGAAGTGAAATGATCCATCCGACTTTAACAACAAATTTCTCATGTTGTGAATAACAAGAAAGTCTAATACCAAAATGTTGAAAAGCTTATAGTTTTCTAGAAAAAAATATTTTTATCAAAAAAATTTATCATCACCAGGCTGAATTATTATTGGTTGAAGGATCTGGATTTATGGCTATATTCATAGAAAATTGAATAAATGATAACTTTTCCCTTTGGCATATTCCAATTGATTCAACAGTTTTTATGTAAATTAAAGTTAAAAGAACCCACAATTTATTGCAAGCGGTGGAAAAAACTGTGTTATTTTTAAGAAGTGTTAACATACGAGTTATTGATGACTCTGTAATCTTTGACGAAATAAATGCTTTAAGAACTTAGCACAAAATGAACTTTGCAACATAGGTAGGGAAGTGTTGTCGAGAAATGGTACAAATACATGAGTAAAAATGTTAATGAGTGTATAGAACTGTTGAAAGTAGCACAGCACTATTTTGCCATACCTGCACATAATGCAGCTGTAGAGAGAACATTTTCTCTGCTAAATGTTCAGTGGACAGATGAGCAAAATAAGCTCACTGCCGAAAATGTAAAGTTAATGTTGATCATAATTTTGTTGTTGGCTAATGATGGATTTCTGACAATGAAGTCATTAATCCTCTTGCTCTCCAATATTTTTCACTGATGGATGGGAAGGGCACTAGAAGTGGCCGGGCATATTTGAAGGTGGTCTCGATCCATTTCCTCTTGCAGATCACATACAGGACAGAGTGGTGAAGAATATATCCCAATTCTGTTTAAATGTTTTGCCAGACAATCATGTCCTATTGGTGCTGTTTTTGCAATTATTAACGATGCTGTGTCTTTACGCTAATGAGATCTTTTTGATCTCAGGGCTTGGTAACGGATGGAATGAACATACACTCGGGTTTAACTTTAGTCAAACATTTTATTTGCACCTTCTTGTTCACAATTTTTAAATTGTATCACAGTAGAAAGTCTTATTTTAGCGGATCAACTTCCCTAGCATCGCCGAAATTTAATTAAAGGTCTCTAAACACTTAGTAAATTCACTTTTACTATTTCATGACGCGTACACATAAAAATGCATCCATCCATGCCGAATACGGAGACGCTAGTGAACAGTTTTTTGGCGTCGTTTTGACGCGTCACCGCCTTTTTCATATTCATCCGCGCTATTCATCAAATAGTTCTTTCTCGTTAGGGAAGTGATCCCAATCATCGTCCCCTACTTTTATTATGGAACACATACAATTCTAATATTTATACACATATATTAAAATCAAATATGGAAAGATTTATGACGTCTTTGTACAAACTTAGTTGTTCGTAACAATGAACCTTATCAACATGTTTTCGTCATTTAATTATCTCATACCAACATCAAAAAATGAATTACACTTTTAACAAACATTTACATGAACGATTTTCTTTTGGGGTCTTCTAATATTCTGTCTCACATGCCCCTTGTTTTGTTTTTCAAGTTGTCACCTATATTTACAATCTTGAAACACGATACAATACTTCTCCCTACTCCTCTGATGCAATCACTTTGTACAATATTTTTTTTCTTTTCTTTACAGTCTTCTTCGCTGTTTGTCTTTGTCTTTTGTTTTGGCATGGCACAGCATGTCTTTGTAAATTTCACATATTCAGTTACTACACAATACATGTTCAATTATTATACATCACATATTCAGTTATTATACAATACATATTCAGTTATTGTACAACACATTCAGTTATTATACAACAACATATCCAGTTATTATACAATACATATTCAGTTATTGTACAACACATTCAGTTATTATACAACATATCCAGTTATTATACAATACATATTCAGTTATTATACAACATATCCAGTTATTATACAACATATGTTTAGTTATTATACAACACATATTCAGTTCTTATACAACACATACTCAGTTATTGTACATTTGACATTGACACAAATATAATTTAAGTGTATCATGGTTTATTATGTGACTTTTGACTTATGTTCCTTGTTATGAGGAGAGAAAAACAGGATACAAATTTTGAGCTAATGATTATGATCATGTTTATGGCAATACTTTATTCAGTTCTTTGCCTTCTTTGTCTTGTAAGCTTATTATGTATAGGCAGGTTATTGAGTCGGTTCTTAAACTCTGATGTTATTAATGGTACCATTTTTTAATTGGGTTATTATTCATTATTATTTGGTTCAACATTTCTTCGAGCTTAGCATTGACTATATCCATCTTAATTCATGGGCATTGCTTTTCTGATTATGGTTTTCCTTACTGCACTAATTGTCACCTCTTTGTCTCTTATCTCTATAAGAGAAAACTTCTATACTTATAATTATTCTGAAATTGTATTATTTTTCTTCTCAATTCACCCTCGACATCTTTGTGTCGAAATATTTTATCTTTGTCATCACAATTGATTCCTTTTTATTTTTGTCCCTGACATCCTTATGTCAAAAACACATTATTTTCCATCGCTATAATTCATTTCTTTAATGACAATCAGTGTCCTCATCTGTCTTTGTTGACAATGCTCTTTGTGGTCAATATAGCCAATGACTATGTTGATTTTCTTTCTTGTTGTATTTTCTAATCTGAACATAATTTTCTATAAGTAACCCATTAAAAATTATTTTCCATCATCTCTACTATTCCTGCCTTACATATTTGTTGGCAAAGACTATTTGGTCCTTTCTTTGTATGGTTTTAATTTATTTTTATGGTATCTTCCTACCAACTTGCCATTTGTATTCTGTAGCTCATACGTGTGGTCACCCAGCTGTTTTGTTATGACCAGTGGTCCAGCGTACAGTAGTTCCATCTTTCTCTTCGTGTAGCCATCACGGTGTCGATGTCAATTGTCAACTGCTTAGGGTTTGTGTTGTTGGTCATCCAGTCAGTTGGGACGAACTTAGTTATTGTAATTTCCCTGAGTGTTGGTGGTGGCTGCTGTTTCTGTATTCTGTGCAGCATCTGCCCTATTTGGGACATTTTCATCTACTTCCTGCTGTCTTATGTTGCCAGTGTACCATTGGTCTCTGCCCCTTTGGCGTGAACCTCTGTTGTATGATGGTCTTTGGTTGTTGAAGTATTCCCTATGGAATCGTATGTGGTTCACTTGATGGGTACAGTCTCTTGGTCTTCCACGATCATATGTATATGTTCTGTATCTCGATTCACCCCTTGGTATTGTGTTGTGGTACCGCTGTCTTGTGTTCTCCATCCTCTCGCCATGATTGTGTGGTTGAGGGAAATGGTGTGCCCCTCTCCCTCTGTCATGGGTGCTCCTAATATTTCTATCTTCTCCCTCATTCTGGTTGTTCGTAGCCGTGCTCCGGTTTAAGATGGGTGAGTTTGGGTGACTGTTCCTATGTCTATGCTCATTAGGCCGACCATTTTGTGTTTCGAAGGCTGTCAGCAATTCTATCATGTCTGCAAAATCTACTGGCCTCGCAACAATTAACCCTGTTCTCACCGTGTCTGGGAAATGTCTTGTTATGCTGGTAATTAGCTCTGCTTCCGACAGGTTAGGGTCTAACAACTTTCCTTTGTTGGCTACTTTCATAAAATAATCGACTAGCGATAACCCTTTGGTTGGATCATATCTACCTGTCACTAGCTCCACCCTAGTTTGGTTTTGCTTAGCTGGGCCCCAATACCTTGATAGGAATAGATTTCTGAGTGAGCTATATGACTCATGACCAGCTAGTGTTAACCTGAGCCATTCTAATGCCTTGTTTTTTAAGCTTTTCTTGACTACATCATCCTAAGCTCATTTGGTATCCTTTTCACTTTAAAGTACTGTTCCATCTCTTTAGCAAAGAGTTTTGGATCGTCGCCCTTCTCCTCGTCAAATGTAGGTGGTGTGATTTCATGTAATATGCTGTTGGTGTAGCATGTGTTGTGTGTTGTGTCATTGTTTGATTGTGAACCTCTTTCTCTGTATGGTGAGTCAACACTTTGTACATTATTCAAATAACTCTCATCTTGTACATAACTTACATCTAAATCATCTTGCCTTTGTAGTGCATTCACAACATCATTTACATTAGCCAAACTTTCTTTCCCTTTTTTCATTTCTTCACAAATTGATTTTAAATCATTCTTTATTTCTAAGTGATTTTGTTTCATATCATTTATAGCATCCTGTTGCGAATGTACTACATTAGTCATCGTCTTAATTTTAGGAATTACAATTTGTTCTACAGTTTCATTAATAATGTCTTTCTTTACTACCTCAATCTCTTTCCTTAATTCCTCAGTTATTTCTGCTTTTATATTTGTAATCTTACAGTCTACACTTGTATTACATTCTGTTATTTCATCTCTACATCTAGCAATTTCTCCTTCTAATACAATCTTATTTTCTCTCATTTCTGATTCAATTTTTCCCATCCTATCTCCTATGATTTCTATCCTAGCTTCTAAGGCTTCCTTTGTCTCATTTAAGTTTTTATGTACTAATTTCAAATTAGTTTCCATTACTTTCATATTTTCTTTACACTCCTGTCTTCCTAATTCTATTTTCTTTCCCAAGTCTAGCTCTAATTTTTTCCTATTAAGTTCTATTTTCTGCTCTAAGTCCTTTTTCACCTCCTCCATTTTCTGACCTATTTCTTCCTTATTCTGTTCTAGTTTCTGACCTATACTCTGACCTAAACTTTGTTCTATGTCCTGTCTCACTCCTATTTTCTAACTCAATTCTACGTTATTTTGTTCCATTTTTTGACCTAAACTTTGTTCTAGTCTTTCAAACATGATCATTAATAACCTTTGGTCTCTTCCTATCGCTACCTGTTCCTCGCTTTCTGGTTCTATTTGATAACTAGGCCTATCTGCCCCTTCCCCCACTCCTGTTTCTATCTCTTTTCGCGACATTTTAGTTTCTTTATTCAATTCACTTAGGGTTAAAAGTCCCACTACTTTGCCGCTTCTCAGTAACATAAAAATGAAAATAAATTGGATGTAAAAATAAAAATTTTTGATCCTACTTTTTTTTCCGTTGATTTGTCCAGTTATATACTGGCTTCGATAGACGATCTCCGGTGTTTTCCCGCGTTGATTATCCGTGCATCGGTGTTCTGATGTATCGTTGATTATCCCTTCATCGGTGTTCTGATGTCGATATCAAACGATGGTCTAATGGCGTCTTCTTTCCTTTTGGCGCGATGATATGCCGTCACTTGATGTTTTTCGTAAGTTCATTTCTCGTAATTTCCATTCCATCCTAAATTCGAGTTCCACGTTGGGCAAGCCATTTTGGTGCTGTTTTTGCGATTATTAACGACGCTGTGTCTTTACGCTAATGAGATCTTTTTGATCTCAGGGCTTGGTAACGGATGGAATGAACATACACTCGGGTTTAACTTTAGTCAAACATTTTATTTGCACCTTCTTGTTCACAATTTTTAAATCGTATCACAGTAGAAAGTCTTATTTTAGCGGATCAACTTCCCTAGCATCGCCGAAATTTAATTAAAGGTCTCTAAACACTTAGTAAATTCACTTTTACTATTTCATGACGCGTACACATAAAAATTTGTCCATCCATGCCGAATACGGAGACGCTAGTGAACAGTTTTTTGGCGTCGTTTTGACGCGTCACCGCCTTTTTCATATTCATCCGCGCTATTCATCAAATAGTTCTTTCTCGTTAGGGAAGCAATCTCTAATCATCCTCCCCTACTTTTATTATGGAACACAAACAATTCTAATATTTATACACATATATTAAAATCAAATATGGAAAGATTTATGACGTCTTTGTGCAAACTTAGTTGTTCGTAACAATGAACCTTATCAACATGTTTTCGTCATTTAATTATCTCATACCAACATCAAAAAACGAATTACACTTTTAACAAACATTTACATGAACGATTTTCTTTTGGGGTCTTCTAATATTCTGTCTCACTATAATCAACCTGAAGGTTGCAACTTCCGTTTTTCGAGGATACTCAGGAATTATGTTTGAATGTTTGGTAGTTCGCATGTTTTATTTTTGATTTTTCATTTAAATATTTTACAATAATTTTTTTGAATTCAGAGTTCACTAATCTTTTAGCTGCATAAAATGGTAGATTAACTATAGATTTCTGTACTCTACCGGTACCCTTTTTTGGCAAGAAAATCATAATGTACAACATGAAAAAGGTAACTTGTGCTCATTGTTATGACAGGCTTATCTGTAAAAAGCATTTCCTGAAAAAGGTCAAAGGAAATGAAAAGTATGTGAAATAAATGTCACTAAATGAATTGCCCCAGTTCTTTGACATCATGATATGGTAACCCTATTAAAATCACAACCAAAGCTCGAACATAAAACAGGGCATTTCACTATCACTCCACTGTGGGGCTGTCTACCACCAAGCTTACACCGCCAGTGTTACTGAACTAATGCATCGACATTAGCGAAACGTATACCTATGTATTGTAGATAGCTTCTTCCTGCTTTGCCGCTTTCCCATTCTTAAAGTCATCGGCAGAGATCGGCAAACATTTTTCACCAGACCTAGATTCAATTTACACATATTACAATCGTCTGCAGTGACAAAAATCAACAGCGGAACAGTTTAATGAAGCATTTTATAGTTTATGATCAAAAGAAATGCTACATAATGCACTCTAACATGGAATAAGGCATAAAACTACTTATGTATTAGCATTATTATTCGTATTATTCTAAAAAGCTATTAGAGGTCGTAGCGTTGCTCGCATTGTTGTCTTTTATCATGGATCAGGTGAACTTCCCAGGAAACTCACCTTCTCTCCTCAGGTCTGGCTACCCTTCCTGCATATCCTCTCACCCTGTGGATCAGGTGAAGTTCCCAGGAACCTCACCTTCTCTCCTCAGGTCTGGCTACCCTTCCTGCATATCCTCTCACCCTGTGTATCAGGTGAAGTCCCCAGGAACCTTACCTTCTCTCCTCAGGTCTGACTACGCTTCCTGCATATCCTCTCACCCTGTGTATCAGGTGAAGTTCCCAGGAACCTTACCTTCTCTCCTCAGGTCTGACTACTCTTCCTGCATATCCTCTCACCCTGTGTATCAGGTGAAGTTCCCAGGAACCTTACCTTCTCTCCTCAGGTCTGACTACGCTTCCTGCATATCCTCTCACCCTGTGTATCAGGTGAAGTTCCCAGGAACCTTACCTTCTCTCCTCAGGTCTGACTACGCTTCCTGCATATCCTCTCACCCTGTGTATCAGGTGAAGTTCCCAGGAACCTTACCTTCTCTCCTCAGGTCTGACTACTCTTCCTGCATATCCTCTCACCCTGTGTATCAGGTGAAGTTCCCAGGAACCTTACCTTCTCTCCTCAGGTCTGACTACTCTTCCTGCATATCCTCTCACCCTGTGTATCAGGTGAAGTTCCCAGGAACCTTACCTTCTCTCCTCAGGTCTGACTACGCTTCCTGCATATCCTCCCACCCTGTGGATCAGGTGAAGTTCCCAGGAACCTTACCTTCTCTCCTCAGGTCTGACTACTCTTCCTGCATATCCTCCCACCCTGTGGATCAGGTGAAGTTCCCAGGAACCTTACCTTCTCTCCTCAGGTCTGACTACGCTTCCTGCATATCCTCCCACCCTGTGGATCAGGTGAAGTTCCCAGGAACCTCACCTTCTCTCCTCAGGTCTGACTACTCTTCCTGCATATCCTCTCACCCTGTGTATCAGGTGAAGTTCCCAGGAACCTTACCTTCTCTCCTCAGGTCTGACTACTCTTCCTGCATATCCTCTCACCCTGTGTATCAGGTGAAGTTCCCAGGAACCTTACCTTCTCTCCTCAGGTCTGACTACTCTTCCTGCATATCCTCTCACCCTGTGTATCAGGTGAAGTTCCCAGGAACCTTACCTTCTCTCCTCAGGTCTGACTACTCTTCCTGCATATCCTCTCACCCTGTGTATCAGGTGAAGTTCCCAGGAACCTTACCTTCTCTCCTCAGGTCTGGCTACTCTTCCTGCATATCCTCTCACCCTGTGTATCAGGTGAAGTCCCCAGGAACCTTACCTTCTCTCCTCAGGTCTGACTACGCTTCCTGCATATCCTCTCACCCTGTGTATCAGGTGAAGTTCCCAGGAACCTTACCTTCTCTCCTCAGGTCTGACTACGCTTCCTGCATATCCTCTCACCCTGTGTATCAGGTGAAGTTCCCAGGAACCTTACCTTCTCTCCTCAGGTCTGACTACTCTTCCTGCATATCCTCTCACCCTGTGTATCAGGTGAAGTTCCCAGGAACCTTAGCTTCTCTCCTCAGGTCTGACTACGCTTCCTGCATATCCTCTCACCCTGTGTATCAGGTGAAGTTCCCAGGAACCTCACCTTCTCTCCTCAGGTCTGACTACGCTTCCTGCATATCCTCTCACCCTGTGTATCAGGTGAGGTTCCCAGGAACCTTACCTTCTCTCCTCAGGTCTGGCTACTCTTCCTGCATATCCTCTCACCATGTGTATCAGGTGAGGTTCCCAGGAACCTTACCTTCTCTCCTCAGGTCTGGCTACTCTTCCTGCATATCCTCTCACCCTGTGTATCAGGTGAAGTCCCCAGGAACCTTACCTTCTCTCCTCAGGTCTGGCTACTCTTCCTGCATATCCTCTCACCCTGTGTATCAGGTGAAGTTCCCAGGAACCTTACCTTCATCCTCAGGTCTGGCTACTCTTCCTGCATATCCTCTCACCCTGTGTATCAGGTGAAGTTCCCAGGAACCTTACCTTCTCTCCTCAGGTCTGACTACGCTTCCTGCATATCCTCTCACCCTGTGTATCAGGTGAAGTTCCCAGGAACTTCACCTTCTCTCCTCAGGTCTGACTACGCTTCCTGCATATCCTCTCACCCTGTGTATCAGGTGAAGTTCCCAGGAACCTTACCTTCTCTCCTCAGGTCTGGCTACTCTTCCTGCATATCCTCTCACCATGTGTATCAGGTGAGGTTCCCAGGAACCTTACCTTCTCTCCTCAGGTCTGGCTACTCTTCCTGCATATCCTCTCACCCTGTGTATCAGGTGAAGTTCCCAGGAACCTTACCTTCTCTCCTCAGGTCTGGCTACTCTTCCTGCATATCCTCTCACCCTGTGTATCAGGTGAAGTTCCCAGGAACCTTACCTTCTCTCCTCAGGTCTGGCTACTCTTCGTGCATATCCTCTCACCCTGTGTATCAGGTGAAGTTCCCAGGAACCTCACCTCTCCTCAGGTCTGACTACGCTTCCTGCATATCCTCTCACCCTGTGTATCAGGTGAAGTTCCCAGGAACCTCACCTTCTCTCCTCAGGTCTGACTACGCTTCCTGCATATCCTCTCACCCTGTGTATCAGGTGAAGTTCCCAGGAACCTCACCTTCTCTCCTCAGGTCTGACTACGCTTCCTGCATATCCTCTCACCCTGTGTATCAGGTGAAGTTCCCAGGAACCTTACCTTCTCTCCTCAGGTCTGGCTACTCTTCCTGCATATCCTCTCACCATGTGTATCAGGTGAGGTTCCCAGGAACCTTACCTTCTCTCCTCAGGTCTGGCTACTCTTCCTGCATATCCTCTCACCCTGTGTATCAGGTGAAGTCCCCAGGAACCTTACCTTCTCTCCTCAGGTCTGACTACTCTTCCTGCATATCCTCTCACCCTGTGTATCAGGTGAAGTCCCCAGGAACCTTACCTTCTCTCCTCAGGTCTGGCTACTCTTCCTGCATATCCTCTCACCCTGTGTATCAGGTGAAGTCCCCAGGAACCTTACCTTCTCTCCTCAGGTCTGGCTATGCTTCCTGCATATCCTCTCACCCTGTGTATCAGGTGAAGTTCCCAGGAACCTTACCTTCTCTCCTCAGGTCTGGCTACTCTTCCTGCATATCCTCTCACCCTGTGTATCAGGTGAAGTCCCCAGGAACCTTACCTTCTCTCCTCAGGTCTGGCTACGCTTCCTGCATATCCTCTCACCCTGTGTATCAGGTGAAGCTCCCAGGAACCTTACCTTCTCTCCTCAGGTCTGGCTACTCTTCCTGCATATCCTCTCACCCTGTGTATCAGGTGAAGTCCCCAGGAACCTTACCTTCTCTCCTCAGGTCTGGCTACGCTTCCTGCATATCCTCTCACCCTGTGTATCAGGTGAAGCTCCCAGGAACCTTACCTTCTCTCCTCAGGTCTGGCTACTCTTCCTGCATATCCTCTCACCCTGTGTATCAGGTGAAGTCCCCAGGAACCTTACCTTCTCTCCTCAGGTCTGGCTACGCTTCCTGCATATCCTCTCACCCTGTGTATCAGGTGAAGTTCCCAGGAACCTTACCTTCTCTCCTCAGGTCTGGCTACTCTTCCTGCATATCCTCTCACCCTGTGTATCAGGTGAAGTCCCCAGGAACCTTACCTTCTCTCCTCAGGTCTGACTACTCTTCCTGCATATCCTCTCACCCTGTGTATCAGGTGAAGTCCCCAGGAACCTTACCTTCTCTCCTCAGGTCTGGCTACTCTTCCTGCATATCCTCTCACCCTGTGTATCAGGTGAAGTCCCCAGGAACCTTACCTTCTCTCCTCAGGTCTGGCTACTCTTCCTGCATATCCTCTCACCCTGTGTATCAGGTGAAGTTCCCAGGAACCTTACCTTCTCTCCTCAGGTCTGACTACTCTTCCTGCATATCCTCTCACCCTGTGTATCAGGTGAAGTTCCCAGGAACCTTACCTTCTCTCCTCAGGTCTGACTACGCTTCCTGCATATCCTCTCACCCTGTGTATCAGGTGAAGTTCCCAGGAACCTCACCTTCTCTCCTCAGGTCTGACTACGCTTCCTGCATATCCTCTCACCCTGTGTATCAGGTGAGGTTCCCAGGAACCTTACCTTCTCTCCTCAGGTCTGGCTACTCTTCCTGCATATCCTCTCACCATGTGTATCAGGTGAGGTTCCCAGGAACCTTACCTTCTCTCCTCAGGTCTGGCTACTCTTCCTGCATATCCTCTCACCCTGTGTATCAGGTGAAGTCCCCAGGAACCTTACCTTCTCTCCTCAGGTCTGGCTACTCTTCCTGCATATCCTCTCACCCTGTGTATCAGGTGAAGTTCCCAGGAACCTTACCTTCTCTCCTCAGGTCTGACTACTCTTCCTGCATATCCTCTCACCCTGTGTATCAGGTGAAGTTCCCAGGAACCTTACCTTCTCTCCTCAGGTCTGACTACGCTTCCTGCATATCCTCTCACCCTGTGTATCAGGTGAAGTTCCCAGGAATCTCACCTTCTCTCCTCAGGTCTGACTACGCTTCCTGCATATCCTCTCACCCTGTGTATCAGGTGAAGTTCCCAGGAACCTTACCTTCTCTCCTCAGGTCTGGCTACTCTTCCTGCATATCCTCTCACCATGTGTATCAGGTGAGGTTCCCAGGAACCTTACCTTCTCTCCTCAGGTCTGGCTACTCTTCCTGCATATCCTCTCACCCTGTGTATCAGGTGAAGTCCCCAGGAACCTTACCTTCTCTCCTCAGGTCTGACTACTCTTCCTGCATATCCTCTCACCCTGTGTATCAGGTGAAGTCCCCAGGAACCTTACCTTCTCTCCTCAGGTCTGGCTACGCTTCCTGCATATCCTCTCACCCTGTGTATCAGGTGAAGTCCCCAGGAACCTTACCTTCTCTCCTCAGGTCTGACTACCCTTCCTGCATATGCTCTCACTCTGTGTATCAGGTGAAGTCCCCAGGAACCTTACCTTCTCTCCTCAGGTATGACTACTCTTCCTGCATATCCTCTCACTCTGTGTATCAGGTGAAGTTCCCAGGAACCTTACCTTCTCTCCTCAGGTCTGACTACTCTTCCTGCATATCCTCTCACCCTGTGTATCAGGTGAAATTCCCAGGAACCTTACCTTCTCTCCTCAGGTCTGACTGCCCTTCCTGCATATCCTCTCACCCTGTGTATCAGGTGAAGTTCCCAGGAACCTTACCTTCTCTCCTCAGGTCTGACTACGCTTCCTGCATATCCTCTCACCCTGTGTATCAGGTGAGGTCCCCAGGAACCTTACCTTCTCTCCTCAGGTCTGACTACTCTTCCTGCATATCCTCTCACCCTGTGTATCAGGTGAAGTCCCCAGGAACCTTACCTTCTCTCCTCAGGTCTGACTACGCTTCCTGCATATCCTCTCACCCTGTGTATCAGGTGAGGTCCCCAGGAACCTTACCTTCTCTCCTCAGGTCTGACTACTCTTCCTGCATATCCTCTCACCCTGTGTATCAGGTGAAGTTCCCAGGAACCTTACCTTCTCTCCTCAGGTCTGGCTACTCTTCCTGCATATCCTCTCACCCTGTGTATCAGGTGAAGTCCCCAGGAACCTTACCTTCTCTCCTCAGGTCTGGCTACGCTTCCTGCATATCCTCTCACCCTGTGTATCAGGTGAAGTTCCCAGGAACCTTACCTTCTCTCCTCAGGTCTGGCTACTCTTCCTGCATATCCTCTCACCCTGTGTATCAGGTGAAGTTCCCAGGAACCTTACCTTCTCTCCTCAGGTCTGGCTACTCTTCCTGCATATCCTCTCACCCTGTGTATCAGGTGAAGTCCCCAGGAACCTTACCTTCTCTCCTCAGGTCTGACTACTCTTCCTGCATATCCTCTCACCCTGTGTATCAGGTGAAGTCCCCAGGAACCTTACCTTCTCTCCTCAGGTCTGGCTACTCTTCCTGCATATCCTCTCACCCTGTGTATCAGGTGAAGTCCCCAGGAACCTTACCTTCTCTCCTCAGGTCTGGCTACTCTTCCTGCATATCCTCTCACCCTGTGTATCAGGTGAAGTTCCCAGGAACCTTACCTTCTCTCCTCAGGTCTGACTACTCTTCCTGCATATCCTCTCACCCTGTGTATCAGGTGAAGTTCCCAGGAACCTTACCTTCTCTCCTCAGGTCTGACTACGCTTCCTGCATATCCTCTCACCCTGTGTATCAGGTGAAGTTCCCAGGAACCTCACCTTCTCTCCTCAGGTCTGACTACGCTTCCTGCATATCCTCTCACCCTGTGTATCAGGTGAAGTTCCCAGGAACCTTACCTTCTCTCCTCAGGTCTGGCTACTCTTCCTGCATATCCTCTCACCATGTGTATCAGGTGAGGTTCCCAGGAACCTTACCTTCTCTCCTCAGGTCTGGCTACTCTTCCTGCATATCCTCTCACCCTGTGTATCAGGTGAAGTCCCCAGGAACCTTACCTTCTCTCCTCAGGTCTGGCTACTCTTCCTGCATATCCTCTCACCCTGTGTATCAGGTGAAGTTCCCAGGAACCTTACCTTCTCTCCTCAGGTCTGACTACTCTTCCTGCATATCCTCTCACCCTGTGTATCAGGTGAAGTTCCCAGGAACCTTACCTTCTCTCCTCAGGTCTGACCACGCTTCCTGCATATCCTCTCACCCTGTGTATCAGGTGAAGTTCCCAGGAATCTCACCTTCTCTCCTCAGGTCTGACTACGCTTCCTGCATATCCTCTCACCCTGTGTATCAGGTGAAGTTCCCAGGAACCTTACCTTCTCTCCTCAGGTCTGGCTACTCTTCCTGCATATCCTCTCACCATGTGTATCAGGTGAGGTTCCCAGGAACCTTACCTTCTCTCCTCAGGTCTGGCTACTCTTCCTGCATATCCTCTCACCCTGTGTATCAGGTGAAGTCCCCAGGAACCTTACCTTCTCTCCTCAGGTCTGACTACTCTTCCTGCATATCCTCTCACCCTGTGTATCAGGTGAAGTCCCCAGGAACCTTACCTTCTCTCCTCAGGTCTGGCTACGCTTCCTGCATATCCTCTCACCCTGTGTATCAGGTGAAGTCCCCAGGAACCTTACCTTCTCTCCTCAGGTCTGACTACCCTTCCTGCATATGCTCTCACTCTGTGTATCAGGTGAAGTCCCCAGGAACCTTACCTTCTCTCCTCAGGTCTGACTACTCTTCCTGCATATCCTCTCACTCTGTGTATCAGGTGAAGTTCCCAGGAACCTTACCTTCTCTCCTCAGGTCTGACTGCTCTTCCTGCATATCCTCTCACCCTGTGTATCAGGTGAAGTTCCCAGGAACCTTACCTTCTCTCCTCAGGTCTGACTACTCTTCCTGCATATCCTCTCACCCTGTGTATCAGGTGAAGTTCCCAGGAACCTTACCTTCTCCCCTCAGGTCTGACTACTCTTCCTGCATATCCTCTCACCCTGTGTATCAGGTGAAGTCCCCAGGAACCTTACCTTCTCTCCTCAGGTCTGGCTACCCTTCCTGCATATCCTCTCACCCTGTGTATCAGGTGAAGTTCCCAGGATTTACCTTCTCTCCTCAGGTCTGGCTACTCTTCCTGCATATCCTCTCACCCTGTGTATCAGGTGAAGTCCCCAGGAACCTTACCTTCTCTCCTCAGGTCTGGCTACTCTTCCTGCATATCCTCTCACCCTGTGTATCAGGTGAAGTTCCCAGGAACCTTACCTTCTCTCCTCAGGGCTGACTACTCTTCCTGCATATCCTCTCACCCTGTGTATCAGGTGAAGTCCCCAGGAACCTTACCTTCTCTCCTCAGGTCTGGCTACGCTTCCTGCATATCCTCTCACCCTGTGTATCAGGTGAAGTTCCCAGGAACCTTACCTTCTCTCCTCAGGTCTGGCTACTCTTCCTGCATATCCTCTCACCCTGTGTATCAGGTGAAGTCCCCAGGAACCTTACCTTCTCTCCTCAGGTCTGACTACCCTTCCTGCATATGCTCTCACTCTGTGTATCAGGTGAAGTCCCCAGGAACCTTACCTTCTCTCCTCTGGTCTGACTACTCTTCCTGCATATCCTCTCACTCTGTGTATCAGGTGAAGTTCCCAGGAACCTTACCTTCTCTCCTCAGGTCTGACTACTCTTCCTGCATATCCTCTCACCCTGTGTATCAGGTGAAGTTCCCAGGAACCTCACCTTCTCTCCTCAGGTCTGACTACGCTTCCTGCATATCCTCTCACCCTGTGTATCAGGTGAAGTCCCCAGGAACCTTACCTTCTCTCCTCAGGTCTGACTACTCTTCCTGCATATCCTCTCACCCTGTGTATCAGGTGAAGTCCCCAGGAACCTTACCTTCTCTCCTCAGGTCTGGCTACTCTTCCTGCATATCCTCTCACCCTGTGTATCAGGTGAAGTCCCCAGGAACCTTACCTTCTCTCCTCAGGTCTGGCTATGCTTCCTGCATATCCTCTCACCCTGTGTATCAGGTGAAGTTCCCAGGAACCTTACCTTCTCTCCTCAGGTCTGGCTACTCTTCCTGCATATCCTCTCACCCTGTGTATCAGGTGAAGTCCCCAGGAACCTTACCTTCTCTCCTCAGGTCTGGCTACGCTTCCTGCATATCCTCTCACCCTGTGTATCAGGTGAAGCTCCCAGGAACCTTACCTTCTCTCCTCAGGTCTGGCTACTCTTCCTGCATATCCTCTCACCCTGTGTATCAGGTGAAGTCCCCAGGAACCTTACCTTCTCTCCTCAGGTCTGGCTACGCTTCCTGCATATCCTCTCACCCTGTGTATCAGGTGAAGCTCCCAGGAACCTTACCTTCTCTCCTCAGGTCTGGCTACTCTTCCTGCATATCCTCTCACCCTGTGTATCAGGTGAAGTCCCCAGGAACCTTACCTTCTCTCCTCAGGTCTGGCTACGCTTCCTGCATATCCTCTCACCCTGTGTATCAGGTGAAGTTCCCAGGAACCTTACCTTCTCTCCTCAGGTCTGGCTACTCTTCCTGCATATCCTCTCACCCTGTGTATCAGGTGAAGTCCCCAGGAACCTTACCTTCTCTCCTCAGGTCTGACTACTCTTCCTGCATATCCTCTCACCCTGTGTATCAGGTGAAGTCCCCAGGAACCTTACCTTCTCTCCTCAGGTCTGGCTACTCTTCCTGCATATCCTCTCACCCTGTGTATCAGGTGAAGTCCCCAGGAACCTTACCTTCTCTCCTCAGGTCTGGCTACTCTTCCTGCATATCCTCTCACCCTGTGTATCAGGTGAAGTTCCCAGGAACCTTACCTTCTCTCCTCAGGTCTGACTACTCTTCCTGCATATCCTCTCACCCTGTGTATCAGGTGAAGTTCCCAGGAACCTTACCTTCTCTCCTCAGGTCTGACTACGCTTCCTGCATATCCTCTCACCCTGTGTATCAGGTGAAGTTCCCAGGAACCTCACCTTCTCTCCTCAGGTCTGACTACGCTTCCTGCATATCCTCTCACCCTGTGTATCAGGTGAGGTTCCCAGGAACCTTACCTTCTCTCCTCAGGTCTGGCTACTCTTCCTGCATATCCTCTCACCATGTGTATCAGGTGAGGTTCCCAGGAACCTTACCTTCTCTCCTCAGGTCTGGCTACTCTTCCTGCATATCCTCTCACCCTGTGTATCAGGTGAAGTCCCCAGGAACCTTACCTTCTCTCCTCAGGTCTGGCTACTCTTCCTGCATATCCTCTCACCCTGTGTATCAGGTGAAGTTCCCAGGAACCTTACCTTCTCTCCTCAGGTCTGACTACTCTTCCTGCATATCCTCTCACCCTGTGTATCAGGTGAAGTTCCCAGGAACCTTACCTTCTCTCCTCAGGTCTGACTACGCTTCCTGCATATCCTCTCACCCTGTGTATCAGGTGAAGTTCCCAGGAATCTCACCTTCTCTCCTCAGGTCTGACTACGCTTCCTGCATATCCTCTCACCCTGTGTATCAGGTGAAGTTCCCAGGAACCTTACCTTCTCTCCTCAGGTCTGGCTACTCTTCCTGCATATCCTCTCACCATGTGTATCAGGTGAGGTTCCCAGGAACCTTACCTTCTCTCCTCAGGTCTGGCTACTCTTCCTGCATATCCTCTCACCCTGTGTATCAGGTGAAGTCCCCAGGAACCTTACCTTCTCTCCTCAGGTCTGACTACTCTTCCTGCATATCCTCTCACCCTGTGTATCAGGTGAAGTCCCCAGGAACCTTACCTTCTCTCCTCAGGTCTGGCTACGCTTCCTGCATATCCTCTCACCCTGTGTATCAGGTGAAGTCCCCAGGAACCTTACCTTCTCTCCTCAGGTCTGACTACCCTTCCTGCATATGCTCTCACTCTGTGTATCAGGTGAAGTCCCCAGGAACCTTACCTTCTCTCCTCAGGTATGACTACTCTTCCTGCATATCCTCTCACTCTGTGTATCAGGTGAAGTTCCCAGGAACCTTACCTTCTCTCCTCAGGTCTGACTACTCTTCCTGCATATCCTCTCACCCTGTGTATCAGGTGAAATTCCCAGGAACCTTACCTTCTCTCCTCAGGTCTGACTGCCCTTCCTGCATATCCTCTCACCCTGTGTATCAGGTGAAGTTCCCAGGAACCTTACCTTCTCTCCTCAGGTCTGACTACGCTTCCTGCATATCCTCTCACCCTGTGTATCAGGTGAGGTCCCCAGGAACCTTACCTTCTCTCCTCAGGTCTGACTACTCTTCCTGCATATCCTCTCACCCTGTGTATCAGGTGAAGTCCCCAGGAACCTTACCTTCTCTCCTCAGGTCTGACTACGCTTCCTGCATATCCTCTCACCCTGTGTATCAGGTGAGGTCCCCAGGAACCTTACCTTCTCTCCTCAGGTCTGACTACTCTTCCTGCATATCCTCTCACCCTGTGTATCAGGTGAAGTTCCCAGGAACCTTACCTTCTCTCCTCAGGTCTGGCTACTCTTCCTGCATATCCTCTCACCCTGTGTATCAGGTGAAGTCCCCAGGAACCTTACCTTCTCTCCTCAGGTCTGGCTACGCTTCCTGCATATCCTCTCACCCTGTGTATCAGGTGAAGTTCCCAGGAACCTTACCTTCTCTCCTCAGGTCTGGCTACTCTTCCTGCATATCCTCTCACCCTGTGTATCAGGTGAAGTTCCCAGGAACCTTACCTTCTCTCCTCAGGTCTGGCTACTCTTCCTGCATATCCTCTCACCCTGTGTATCAGGTGAAGTCCCCAGGAACCTTACCTTCTCTCCTCAGGTCTGACTACTCTTCCTGCATATCCTCTCACCCTGTGTATCAGGTGAAGTCCCCAGGAACCTTACCTTCTCTCCTCAGGTCTGGCTACTCTTCCTGCATATCCTCTCACCCTGTGTATCAGGTGAAGTCCCCAGGAACCTTACCTTCTCTCCTCAGGTCTGGCTACTCTTCCTGCATATCCTCTCACCCTGTGTATCAGGTGAAGTTCCCAGGAACCTTACCTTCTCTCCTCAGGTCTGACTACTCTTCCTGCATATCCTCTCACCCTGTGTATCAGGTGAAGTTCCCAGGAACCTTACCTTCTCTCCTCAGGTCTGACTACGCTTCCTGCATATCCTCTCACCCTGTGTATCAGGTGAAGTTCCCAGGAACCTCACCTTCTCTCCTCAGGTCTGACTACGCTTCCTGCATATCCTCTCACCCTGTGTATCAGGTGAAGTTCCCAGGAACCTTACCTTCTCTCCTCAGGTCTGGCTACTCTTCCTGCATATCCTCTCACCATGTGTATCAGGTGAGGTTCCCAGGAACCTTACCTTCTCTCCTCAGGTCTGGCTACTCTTCCTGCATATCCTCTCACCCTGTGTATCAGGTGAAGTCCCCAGGAACCTTACCTTCTCTCCTCAGGTCTGGCTACTCTTCCTGCATATCCTCTCACCCTGTGTATCAGGTGAAGTTCCCAGGAACCTTACCTTCTCTCCTCAGGTCTGACTACTCTTCCTGCATATCCTCTCACCCTGTGTATCAGGTGAAGTTCCCAGGAACCTTACCTTCTCTCCTCAGGTCTGACCACGCTTCCTGCATATCCTCTCACCCTGTGTATCAGGTGAAGTTCCCAGGAATCTCACCTTCTCTCCTCAGGTCTGACTACGCTTCCTGCATATCCTCTCACCCTGTGTATCAGGTGAAGTTCCCAGGAACCTTACCTTCTCTCCTCAGGTCTGGCTACTCTTCCTGCATATCCTCTCACCATGTGTATCAGGTGAGGTTCCCAGGAACCTTACCTTCTCTCCTCAGGTCTGGCTACTCTTCCTGCATATCCTCTCACCCTGTGTATCAGGTGAAGTCCCCAGGAACCTTACCTTCTCTCCTCAGGTCTGACTACTCTTCCTGCATATCCTCTCACCCTGTGTATCAGGTGAAGTCCCCAGGAACCTTACCTTCTCTCCTCAGGTCTGGCTACGCTTCCTGCATATCCTCTCACCCTGTGTATCAGGTGAAGTCCCCAGGAACCTTACCTTCTCTCCTCAGGTCTGACTACCCTTCCTGCATATGCTCTCACTCTGTGTATCAGGTGAAGTCCCCAGGAACCTTACCTTCTCTCCTCAGGTCTGACTACTCTTCCTGCATATCCTCTCACTCTGTGTATCAGGTGAAGTTCCCAGGAACCTTACCTTCTCTCCTCAGGTCTGACTGCTCTTCCTGCATATCCTCTCACCCTGTGTATCAGGTGAAGTTCCCAGGAACCTTACCTTCTCTCCTCAGGTCTGACTACTCTTCCTGCATATCCTCTCACCCTGTGTATCAGGTGAAGTTCCCAGGAACCTTACCTTCTCCCCTCAGGTCTGACTACTCTTCCTGCATATCCTCTCACCCTGTGTATCAGGTGAAGTCCCCAGGAACCTTACCTTCTCTCCTCAGGTCTGGCTACCCTTCCTGCATATCCTCTCACCCTGTGTATCAGGTGAAGTTCCCAGGATTTACCTTCTCTCCTCAGGTCTGGCTACTCTTCCTGCATATCCTCTCACCCTGTGTATCAGGTGAAGTCCCCAGGAACCTTACCTTCTCTCCTCAGGTCTGGCTACTCTTCCTGCATATCCTCTCACCCTGTGTATCAGGTGAAGTTCCCAGGAACCTTACCTTCTCTCCTCAGGGCTGACTACTCTTCCTGCATATCCTCTCACCCTGTGTATCAGGTGAAGTCCCCAGGAACCTTACCTTCTCTCCTCAGGTCTGGCTACGCTTCCTGCATATCCTCTCACCCTGTGTATCAGGTGAAGTTCCCAGGAACCTTACCTTCTCTCCTCAGGTCTGGCTACTCTTCCTGCATATCCTCTCACCCTGTGTATCAGGTGAAGTCCCCAGGAACCTTACCTTCTCTCCTCAGGTCTGACTACCCTTCCTGCATATGCTCTCACTCTGTGTATCAGGTGAAGTCCCCAGGAACCTTACCTTCTCTCCTCTGGTCTGACTACTCTTCCTGCATATCCTCTCACTCTGTGTATCAGGTGAAGTTCCCAGGAACCTTACCTTCTCTCCTCAGGTCTGACTACTCTTCCTGCATATCCTCTCACCCTGTGTATCAGGTGAAGTTCCCAGGAACCTTACCTTCTCTCCTCAGGTCTGACTGCCCTTCCTGCATATCCTCTCACCCTGTGTATCAGGTGAAGTTCCCAGGAACCTTACCTTCTCTCCTCAGGTCTGACTACGCTTCCTGCATATCCTCTCACCCTGTGTATCAGGTGAGGTCCCCAGGAACCTTACCTTCTCTCCTCAGGTCTGACTACTCTTCCTGCATATCCTCTCACCCTGTGTATCAGGTGAAGTCCCCAGGAACCTTACCTTCTCTCCTCAGGTCTGACTACGCTTCCTGCATATCCTCTCACCCTGTGTATCAGGTGAGGTCCCCAGGAACCTTACCTTCTCTCCTCAGGTCTGACTACTCTTCCTGCATATCCTCTCACCCTGTGTATCAGGTGAAGTTCCCAGGAACCTTACCTTCTCTCCTCAGGTCTGACTACTCTTCCTGCATATCCTCTCACCCTGTGTATCAGGTGAAGTTCCCAGGAACCTTACCTTCTCTCCTCAGGTCTGACTACTCTTCCTGCATATCCTCTCACCCTGTGTATCAGGTGAAGTCCCCAGGAACCGTACCTTCTCTCCTCAGGTCTGGCTACCCTTCCTTCATATCCTCTCACCCTGTGTATCAGGTGAAGTTCCCAGGAACCTTACCTTCTCTCCTCAGGTCTGGCTACTCTTCCTGCATATCCTCTCACCCTGTGTATCAGGTGAAGTCCCCAGGAACCTTACCTTCTCTCCTCAGGTCTGGCTACTCTTCCTGCATATCCTCTCACCCTGTGTATCAGGTGAAGTTCCCAGGAACCTTACCTTCTCTCCTCAGGGCTGACTACTCTTCCTGCATATCCTCTCACCCTGTGTATCAGGTGAAGTCCCCAGGAACCTTACCTTCTCTCCTCAGGTCTGGCTACGCTTCCTGCATATCCTCTCACCCTGTGTATCAGGTGAAGTTCCCAGGAACCTTACCTTCTCTCCTCAGGTCTGGCTACTCTTCCTGCATATCCTCTCACCCTGTGTATCAGGTGAAGTCCCCAGGAACCTTACCTTCTCTCCTCAGGTCTGACTACCCTTCCTGCATATCCTCTCACTCTGTGTATCAGGTGAAGTCCCCAGGAACCTTACCTTCTCTCCTCAGGTCTGACTACTCTTCCTGCATATCCTCTCACTCTGTGTATCAGGTGAAGTTCCCAGGAACCTTACCTTCTCTCCTCAGGTCTGACTACTCTTCCTGCATATCCTCTCACCCTGTGTATCAGGTGAAGTTCCCAGGAACCTTACCTTCTCTCCTCAGGTCTGACTGCCCTTCCTGCATATCCTCTCACCCTGTGTATCAGGTGAAGTTCCCAGGAACCTTACCTTCTCTCCTCAGGTCTGACTACGCTTCCTGCATATCCTCTCACCCTGTGTATCAGGTGAGGTCCCCAGGAACCTTACCTTCTCTCCTCAGGTCTGACTACTCTTCCTGCATATCCTCTCACCCTGTGTATCAGGTGAAGTCCCCAGGAACCTTACCTTCTCTCCTCAGGTCTGACTACGCTTCCTGCATATCCTCTCACCCTGTGTATCAGGTGAGGTCCCCAGGAACCTTACCTTCTCTCCTCAGGTCTGACTACTCTTCCTGCATATCCTCTCACCCTGTGTATCAGGTGAAGTTCCCAGGAACCTTACCTTCTCTCCTCAGGTCTGACTACTCTTCCTGCATATCCTCTCACCCTGTGTATCAGGTGAAGTTCCCAGGAACCTTACCTTCTCTCCTCAGGTCTGACTACTCTTCCTGCATATCCTCTCACCCTGTGTATCAGGTGAAGTCCCCAGGAACCTTACCTTCTCTCCTCAGGTCTGGCTACCCTTCCTTCATATCCTCTCACCCTGTGTATCAGGTGAAGTTCCCAGGAACCTTACCTTCTCTCCTCAGGTCTGGCTACTCTTCCTGCATATCCTCTCACCCTGTGTATCAGGTGAAGTCCCCAGGAACCTTACCTTCTCTCCTCAGGTCTGGCTACTCTTCCTGCATATCCTCTCACCCTGTGTATCAGGTGAAGTTCCCAGGAACCTTACCTTCTCTCCTCAGGGCTGACTACTCTTCCTGCATATCCTCTCACCCTGTGTATCAGGTGAAGTCCCCAGGAACCTTACCTTCTCTCCTCAGGTCTGACTACGCTTCCTGCATATCCTCTCACCCTGTGTATCAGGTGAAGTTCCCAGGAACCTTACCTTCTCTCCTCAGGGCTGACTACTCTTCCTGCATATCCTCTCACCCTGTGTATCAGGTGAAGTTCCCAGGAACCTTACCTTCTCTCCTCAGGTCTGGCTACTCTTCCTGCATATCCTCTCACCCTGTGTATCAGGTGAAGTTCCCAGGAACCTTACCTTCTCTCCTCAGGTCTGGCTACTCTTCCTGCATATCCTCTCACCCTGTGTATCAGGTGAAGTCCCCAGGAACCTTACCTTCTCTCCTCAGGTCTGACTACTCTTCCTGCATATCCTCTCACCCTGTGTATCAGGTGAAGTTCCCAGGAACCTTACCTTCTCTCCTCAGGTCTGGCTACTCTTGCTGCATATCCTCTCACCCTGTGTATCAGGTGAAGTTCCCAGGAACCTTACCTTCTCTCCTCAGGTCTGGCTACCCTTCCTGCATATCCTCTCACCCTGTGTATCAGGTGAAGTTCCCAGGAACCTCACCTTCTCTCCTCAGGTCTGGCTACTCTTCCTGCATATCCTCTCACCTGTGTATCAGGTGAAGTCCCCAGGAACCTTACCTTCTCTCCTCAGGTCTGGCTACTCTTCCTGCATATCCTCTCACCCTGTGTATCAGGTGAAGTTCCCAGGAACCTTACCTTCTCTCCTCAGGTCTGGCTACTCTTCCTGCATATCCTCTCACCCTGTGTATCAGGTGAAGTCCCCAGGAACCTTACCTTCTCTCCTCAGGTCTGACTACGCTTCCTGCATATCCTCTCACCCTGTGTATCAGGTGAAGTCCCCAGGAACCTCACCTTCTCTCCTCAGGTCTGACTACTCTTCCTGCATATCCTCTCACCGTTAGGTGTATGGTTGAGTTAAGTACCCCCTCCAAACCTTCTCTACATTGAAATACATAGTTATGGAAGTAAGACTTGGTGACATAGGATTCATGGCCCAAGACAAAAATCAGCTTCTGATCAGTTCAGTCCAGCTAAACATGTTTCTCCTCTTAGGCAATTATTTCACAATATGCAGTGAACCTAGTGAGGAAATGGACTGTGTGAGGTTATAAAATCAGGTTCCATTCACACAAGCGGACAGTTACACTTCACTCACTATTGCCATAAGAAGCTACATCTATAGCATCAACACCACACATAAGCTTGTCTCTTCTCTTAAACAAGCAGAGATATTTAAGGGAAGGCTTCATTATTTGAACAGTTTTCCATGATCTAGAATTAGTTAAAAAAAAACACAATTTTTATTTATTTATGCCAACAAACTTACTGTTGGTGTTTTTAAACACACAAGCGGCATGTGGGCAATGTTTGAGAGGTAGAATCAGAACTGAAAAATACAATGCCACAGCAGGGATTTGAACCACAGGTCTTCCGCTAACCACGCAAATGCTCTAAACATTCAGCTACCCATTAATCCCGGGACATATGTGCATTAAAGTCACCATTAGGGTAATTGTCTCTGGTATGAGACTGCCTTTGTGGTTTATGGGAGAAATACAAATTGGTTGGAGAATTCAATGTCATTCTGGTGGGTTCTCACAGTAGCTAAATGGTTAGAACACCTGTCTGGTAGGTAGAGGGTCTGTGGTTCAAACCCTGGTTATGGTATTGGATTTTTCAGTTGTGATTCTACCTCACAAAAATTATTAGAAATATCAGATATTGTAGACCTAAGAGCTTTGTTGTTAAGAAAAATGTACAAAAAGTGTATTTAGTAAAATGCAAGGGTATGATGATTACTTAATGAAACCTTCGTAGCTACTCCTCCTTTTCCTCTGTTTACCCCTCTCCAATGACAGCAGTACTCATGCTAATATTTATAACCAGGGAGCGGGGTTTTAGTAGATAAACATAGGAATGATATTAACATTACGGAGTATAGAGCTGGCAGCTAGTGTGAGGGTTGAGGAAATGACATGCCCAACCCTACACAACAGTCTCTTTCTGGCAAATGTCATATGTTATATTTGGTTTTCTTTTTTTCTTCTCTATATTGTGTCTGTCCAATAACAAAATGATTTACTACTTGTTACGGACGGGACTTCCTATATGAAGAAAGCTGCCACAGCAATACAGTAACCATTTCCAAAACTATAACTTGTCTAGCACATAGTCTCCACCGAGTTGTGGAAGAAATAATATCCTCTTTTTGGGATCTAAATGCCTTTATAGCCAACACGAAAAAAATATTTTGCAAAACACCCTCCAAAATCAAGATACTTAAACAGATGGAACCTGGAATTCCCTTGCCTCCACAACCAAATGTAATTCGGTGGGGGACATGGCTACAGGCTGCAGTATATTATATTCAATATTAGCACAGAATTGTTGACATAATAAAAGTCTGTGACATGCAGAATCATGTCGCAATACATGCAGTGAAGCAAATAATTAAACCAACCTTGTTTGAAGGTCTTTCATACACTGAGAAGTATTTCAGAAATATAGTAACCGTAGTAACATTTTACGTCATGTGCATAACAAACGCTCGAGACTATTAAACAATACAAGTTTCAGAGACACAGCATCATGTTTTTGTACACTCCCGTTACATCTGGAACGTAGTTTTTCAAAATACAAAAATTTTCTGTGAGCAAATCGGATGTGACTTACTTTCCATAAATTTAGGAAATACATTATTGCACATTGTAATAACCACTCACAATGTCTCTAGCTAAAATTCTAGACATTACAGCCTTAATAAAAATGAAGTTAATTGTCTGCTTCAAATGGGTACATATTATTTGCTGCCTAGTAACACCCTTTAACCCTGGTATTCCTACCTTTGAAGCAAGGTGTTCCAGTCTACTTGTTTACAAGAGCAAGGTTGCCAACACTTCTACTTCCCATTGTAGGTGCACAGTTAACTTGATGGATTTCTTACTAAAACCCTGCTCCCTGGTTATAACCAATGACATAAAAGGGAAATATTATTTCTCATGGCTCACTAAATCGTTGGCAGATGCAGTTTAAGTGTTGTTTTCCTTTACGCGGGAAAGCACCACCAGTATCTATGTTGATAACAATAACTGCGTGAACACTCATTAAGAGACCATAAGAATACTACACACAGTAGAATTCAGTAAGCAGTCTCAACAATGACTATACATGTGAATAACGTAAAAAAGTGTGAGAGGTAGAACTGGAACTTAAAAATTCAATGCCACAGCTGGGATTTGAACCACCAACAATAAGTTTGTTGGCATAAATAAATAATAATTACCATCTGAAGGTTAATTAATCCTGGGACATTAAGTACTTACAATAGTAAGTCACCATTGTGGTAATTGTCTCTGATATGAGACTGCATTTGTGGTTTACCGGGAAAAATACAAACTGGTTTAAGAATTCAATATCATTCTAGCAGGTTGTCACAGTAGCTTAATGGTTAGATCACCTGCCTAGTAAGCGGAGGGTCTGTGGCTCAAATCCCAGCTGTGGCATTGAATCTGTAAGTTCCAGTTCTACCTCTCAAACATTGTCCACACACGGCTTGTGTGTTTAAAAACACCAACAGTAAGTTTGTTGGCATAAATAAATAGTAAAAAAGTGTGTTTAAAAGCAAAGGACTAAATAAAATGCAACAAAGAGTACATTTCCTAAAAAATGACCAATAGACATTAAAACCCCCAAAATGCACAATAAAAGTAGTCAATATTGGTTCCCTTTTAAGGGAAATGAATTTAAATTGCATTCTGCCTTGTCTGTGATGACTCAGAAAAAAGATATTTCATCAAGAGTATAGACTGTTAATAACGTCGTCAGTGTGCATTTGTGCAAAGATTTCGAGCAAAATATAGTGAGAAAAAGTAATTGGACTGGACTTTTCTCATTTTTGTCGCAATATTTAAAGACTGGGCTTCATTTAACTTTTGTATATGGTGTTAAGTTGTTGAAAATCACCACAAACAAGTTTTGCAAGACTTCCCTTACGTTCTTACTGACCATTGAATTGTAGAAGCAATCTTTTAAAAATCAGGTTGAACATTTTATACTGATGGATCACTTATAGCAAACCGAGATGGAGCAGGGGCTGGAGTAACGTGTCACCTCTTTTCCTATTACAAATCTTTAAGTTATGAAACTACAAACTTTGATGGAGAAACTGAAGCAATTCGAATGGCCCTACAAAATCTTTTGTATAGAATTTCACATTTTCATCAAGCAGTTATTCTCTCAGATTCCAGGGTGGCAATTATAATAATTACTTCCAAGTTGTCACCAAAAAACCACACAATTATAGAATGTTGGAAAATCCTTATCCATCCAACCGCACTTCAAAACAACCTAGTCTTCCAATGGATACCAGCTTACTGTGGACTGAGTGGTAATGAGAAAGCTGATTTTGTTGCTAAAAAGGGTACTGGCAATGTGCAGAAATCTATAGTTAAGCTACCATTTTATGCAGCTAAAAGATTAGTCAACTCTGAACTCAAAAAAATTATTTCAAAATATTACTATGAAAAAACCAAAAAATAAAAGATGGGAACTACCGAACATTCAAACAGTAATTCCTGAGTATCCTCGAAAAACAGCAGTTGCAACCTTCAGGTTGATTACAGCACATGATTGTCTGGCAAAACATTTAAACAGAATTGGGATATATTCTTCACCACTCTGTCCTCTATGTGATCTGCAAGAGGAAATGGATCGAGACCACCTTCAAATATGCCTGGCCACTTCTAGTGCCCCATCCATCAGTGAAAAATATTGGAGAGCAAGAGGATTAATGACTTCATTGTCAGAAGTCCAGCATTAGCTAACAACATATTAGGATAATAAATAAGTTTGCAATATTTTTCATTTGGATCCCTATCACCTGTTGAAAGATTCTGCTCATGATAAATTATCAGGAATATATTGTGTTAATTGTAAGATTATCAAAAAATATGCAACAGAAAGACTTAAAGGAATTTGCAGACAAGATCATTTTTTGTTGCATAATCATTCTCATTGAAACATGTGTTAAGGGGTAGTTACTAGCAGGTTACTTCTTTTACAAGTATGTTTTATTAAACATGGTCTGTGCAGATGTTCACAGGAATGTTATTACAAAACAATTTCATTGTACAAGAATTTTTAAATCATAATAAGACAGTTTATGAGTTTGCATTGGGTCCCCTCCTTCTGCCGAAACCTTGCACTACATTAACAAAGCGACGGTTGTACTGGATACGACGCTTGGCACGGCCTGTCTTCTTCTTCTTCTTTTCCTGCTTCTCAACCTGCACACACAACTTTTCATTAGTAAATATTCACAACATTAGTGAAAACCTTCAATTATCAACAAGTATGATGACATTTTTACCTTTGGGGTTTGTCCCTTGACTTTACCAGCACGAGCCAAGGACCCGTGAACTTTACCTCCCTTCAGGGGCACAGTCACTTCAATTGTGAATCCATTCAGCTCAGAAACCAGCTGTTCATCTTCTAGTGCCTTACTGCAGCAGTACAGACGGAAGTCTTCCAAAGGCAGACCTTCGAGCTGTGCCACTCTTTCCTGTAACAAAGTGTGCAAGTGCAAGTGAAGTTTGGTCCACCAGCATGCAACAGCACAATGTCATTCTCAGCTGCCCTAAGTAATCTAACTAGAGCATGTGTTATTCCAAGCGACTTCAAGCCGCATCTTATTTTGCCAACAAATGACACAATCTCAAGTTATATTGGTTTGACTATTTTAGCAAATAATACAAGAGAAGATAGTAAAACTCTACAAATAAATACTTATAACCCCCAGCCAATCCGGCCTACCTATCGCTACATCCCCCACAGTTGTCATGAGTGGGGTGCAGTACTGGAAGGTGAGATGTGGTAACCACCCCGAGCTCTGGCTGATTACGTGGCCTTCATTACCTGGGATCGCTACTGCTTTATCAAATAGCTTCTCAATTGGCCCCTTCACGACCTAACGAGACTGAGTGCACTCTGTGCCAGACCCCCCCGCCCCATTACAGTACCAGGGATTGAACTAGGATCCTCCATGCCGGAGGCAGGCACACTACCACAGCACCATTGAGGCGGTCTATGTAATACAAGCCACAAGTAAATTCAAGTTAGTTAATATAAACCCAAGTTCTTAATTTGTATGTTTCTCTTGGCGTCTCCTTGTTTAGAATATTCTATTATTTCACCTAGTTCTTCAACTGACGATACTCTAAATTGTTTCATTACTGCCATCATTCTTACACAGTTTCTATGCACATTAACCATATGGTTCTTATTGCATCAAGTGTTTGGTCAAAGAAGTTATGTACGGAGATATCTTTATTTTTAAATATTTAACATTCAAACTGAGAACTGAATTTGTGTTGGCAACACTGACTAGGGCTTGAGATAAAACAGTCAATATACTGATCTCAGGTTCTCCAGACACACTGGAGGTTGACTAAGGAGAGACAGTTCCAAACTGATTATTCTAAACATAATATGAGAACAGGCATAGGATTTATACAGGCAGTCAATCTCACAAACATACACTATCCAAGTAAAACACAAAATTGTCAATCCCATCAATACAAGTGGTGCGGTTTTTAAAAAGATTATTGTCATATAACAGCAGGAATAATGTTCTTAGTGAAAGATGAAATACTGTGATAGCAGACGCGATTCCTATCTACAGGGTCGTGGTTACAGAATGGAATGCATAAATCAATGTTCCTTTATCACATCATATTTATTCATTAACACTTCGTTATTTTACACTCTCAGCACCATATTAATTAATCAAAGACTTTCACAATTTGAATGATTTGGTAGAATCTACACTGGATAAAAGTTTGGTGAGAGTTCCATGTTCACACGCTACCAAACACACGTCTTATCTTGAGCATACAGACGCTAATGAATCTAGTTCCTGGCGTCTCTCTGACGCAACACCGCCATTTTTGTATTCATCCGCGCAAATAGTTTTTATTGGTTGAACACAACAGACTATCTAGTAACAAGAAAACATTGGCTATCCTGAATATTAAAAATAAGTTCCTGATACACCCAAACAAGAACTAGAAATTTATACACTCCTAATAAACATTTATATGAACGATTTTCTATTGGTCAATATTCTGTCTCACAAGGATCAGTCAAATATAACAGGAATTTATTGCTTATAATTTATTGAAAGAAAATACAAATACTAACACACATCTTCTTCAGCAACAGAAGGAAGAAGAGTGGGTGTTAAGCACAAACTGCGGGGAACTATTGAAGCTAAGCAATGCACAGTGGACATTGTTCTAGAAGCTTTGAGGAAAGATGCGGGAACTGTTGAAGCTAAGTGATGCACGACGGACATTGTTCTAGAAGCTTTGAGGAAAGATGCGGGAACTGTTGAAGCTAAGCAATGCACGACGGACATTGTTCTAGAAGCTTTGAGGAAAGATGCGGGAACTGTTGAAGCTAAGTGATGCACGACGGACATTGTTCTAGAAGCTTTGAGGAAAGATGCGGGAACTGTTGAAGCTAAGCAATGCACGACGGACATTGTTCTAGAAGCTTTGAGGAAAGATGCGGGAACTGTTGAAGCTAAGTGATGCACGACGGACATTGTTCTAGAAGCTTTGAGGAAAGATGCGGGAACTGTTGAAGCTAAGCAATGCACAATGGACATTGTTCTAGAAGCTTTGAGGAAAGATGCGGGAACTGTTGAAGCTAAGTGATGCACGACGGACATTGTTCTAGAAGCTTTGAGGAAAGATGCGGGAACTGTTGAAGCTAAGCAATGCACAATGGACATTGTTCTAGAAGCTTTGAGGAAAGATGCGGGAACTGTTGAAGCTAAGTGATGCACGACGGACATTGTTCTAGAAGCTTTGAGGAAAGATGCGGGAACTGTTGAAGCTAAGCAATGCACGACGGACATTGTTCTAGAAGCTTTGAGGAAAGATGCGGGAACTGTTGAAGCTAAGCAATGCACGACGGACATTGTTCTAGAAGCTTTGAGGAAAGATGCGGGAACTGTTGAAGCTAAGCAATGCACGACGGACATTGTTCTAGAAGCTTTGAGGAAAGATGCAGCAACTGTTGAAGCTAAGCAATGCACGACGGACATTGTTCTAGAAGCTTTGAGGAAAGATGCGGGAACTGTTGAAGCTAAGCAATGCACAATGGACATTGTTCTAGAAGCTTTGAGGAAAGATGCGGGAACTGTTGAAGCTAAGTGATGCACGACGGACATTGTTCTAGAAGCTTTGAGGAAAGATGCGGGAACTGTTGAAGCTAAGCAATGCACAATGGACATTGTTCTAGAAGCTTTGAGGAAAGATGCAGGAACTGTTGAAGCTAAGCAATGCACGACGGACATTGTTCTAGAAGCTTTGAGGAAAGATGCGGGAACTGTTGAAGCTAAGCAATGCACAATGGACATTGTTCTAGAAGCTTTGAGGAAAGATGCAGGAACTGTTGAAGCTAAGCAATGCACGACGGACATTGTTCTAGAAGCTTTGAGGAAAGATGCGGGAACTGTTGAAGCTAAGCAATGCACGACGGACATTGTTCTAGAAGCTTTGAGGAAAGATGCGGGAACTGTTGAAGCTAAGCAATGCACGACGGACATTGTTCTAGAAGCTTTGAGGAAAGATGCGGGAACTGTTGAAGCTAAGCAATGCACGACGGACATTGTTCTAGAAGCTTTGAGGAAAGATGCGGGAACTGTTGAAGCTAAGCAATGCACGACGGACATTGTTCTAGAAGCTTTGAGGAAAGATGCGGGAACTGTTGAAGCTAAGCAATGCAAGATGGACATTGTTCTAGAAGCTTTGAGGAAAGATGCGGGAACTGTTGAAGCTAAGCAATGCACGACGGACATTGTTCTAGAAGCTTTGAGGAAAGATGCGGGAACTGTTGAAGCTAAGCAATGCACGACGGACATTGTTCTAGAAGCTTTGAGGAAAGATGCAGCAACTGTTGAAGCTAAGCAATGCAAGATGGACATTGTTCTAGAAGCTTTGAGGAAAGATGCGGGAACTGTTGAAGCTAAGCAATGCACGACGGACATTGTTCTAGAAGCTTTGAGGAAAGATGCGGGAACTGTTGAAGCTAAGTGATGCACGACAGACATTGTTCTAGAAGCTTTGAGGAAAGATGCGGGAACTGTTGAAGCTAAGCAATGCAAGATGGACATTGTTCTAGAAGCTTTGAGGAAAGATGCAGGAACTGTTGAAGCTAAGCAATGCACGACGGACATTGTTCTAGAAGCTTTGAGGAAAGATGCGGGAACTGTTGAAGCTAAGCAATGCAAGATGGACATTGTTCTAGAAGCTTTGAGGAAAGATGCGGGAACTGTTGAAGCTAAGCAATGCACGACGGACATTGTTCTAGAAGCTTTGAGGAAAGATGCGGGAACTGTTGAAGCTAAGCAATGCACGACGGACATTGTTCTAGAAGCTTTGAGGAAAGATGCGGGAACTGTTGAAGCTAAGCAATGCACGACGGACATTGTTCTAGAAGCTTTGAGGAAAGATGCGGGAACTGTTGAAGCTAAGCAATGCAAGATGGACATTGTTCTAGAAGCTTTGAGGAAAGATGCGGGAACTGTTGAAGCTAAGCAATGCACGACGGACATTGTTCTAGAAGCTTTGAGGAAAGATGCGGGAACTGTTGAAGCTAAGCAATGCAAGAAGGACATTGTTCTAGAAGCTTTGAGGAAAGATGCAGGAACTGTTGAAGCTAAGCAATGCAAGATGGACATTGTTCTAGAAGCTTTGAGGAAAGATGCGGGAACTGTTGAAGCTAAGCAATGCAAGATGGACATTGTTCTAGAAGCTTTGAGGAAAGATGCGGGAACTGTTGAAGCTAAGCAATGCACGACGGACATTGTTCTAGAAGCTTTGAGGAAAGATGCGGGAACTGTTGAAGCTAAGCAATGCACGACGGACATTGTTCTAGAAGCTTTGAGGAAAGATGCGGGAACTGTTGAAGCTAAGCAATGCACGACGGACATTGTTCTAGAAGCTTTGAGGAAAGATGCGGGAACTGTTGAAGCTAAGCAATGCAAGATGGACATTGTTCTAGAAGCTTTGAGGAAAGATGCGGGAACTGTTGAAGCTAAGCAATGCACGACGGACATTGTTCTAGAAGCTTTGAGGAAAGATGCGGGAACTGTTGAAGCTAAGCAATGCACGACGGACATTGTTCTAGAAGCTTTGAGGAAAGATGCAGCAACTGTTGAAGCTAAGCAATGCAAGATGGACATTGTTCTAGAAGCTTTGAGGAAAGATGCGGGAACTGTTGAAGCTAAGCAATGCACGACGGACATTGTTCTAGAAGCTTTGAGGAAAGATGCGGGAACTGTTGAAGCTAAGTGATGCACGACAGACATTGTTCTAGAAGCTTTGAGGAAAGATGCGGGAACTGTTGAAGCTAAGCAATGCAAGATGGACATTGTTCTAGAAGCTTTGAGGAAAGATGCGGGAACTGTTGAAGCTAAGCAATGCACGACGGACATTGTTCTAGAAGCTTTGAGGAAAGATGCGGGAACTGTTGAAGCTAAGCAATGCAAGATGGACATTGTTCTAGAAGCTTTGAGGAAAGATGCGGGAACTGTTGAAGCTAAGCAATGCACGACGGACATTGTTCTAGAAGCTTTGAGGAAAGATGCGGGAACTGTTGAAGCTAAGCAATGCACAATGGACATTGTTCTAGAAGCTTTGAGGAAAGATGCGGGAACTGTTGAAGCTAAGTGATGCACGACGGACATTGTTCTAGAAGCTTTGAGGAAAGATGCGGGAACTGTTGAAGCTAAGCAATGCACAATGGACATTGTTCTAGAAGCTTTGAGGAAAGATGCAGGAACTGTTGAAGCTAAGCAATGCACGACGGACATTGTTCTAGAAGCTTTGAGGAAAGATGCGGGAACTGTTGAAGCTAAGCAATGCACGACGGACATTGTTCTAGAAGCTTTGAGGAAAGATGCGGGAACTGTTGAAGCTAAGCAATGCAAGAAGGACATTGTTCTAGAAGCTTTGAGGAAAGATGCAGGAACTGTTGAAGCTAAGCAATGCACGACGGACATTGTTCTAGAAGCTTTGAGGAAAGATGCGGGAACTGTTGAAGCTAAGCAATGTACAACGGACATTGTTCTAGAAGCTTTGACGAAATATGTAGGGAATTGTTGAAGCTAAGTGATCTGGCATGAGGACATGCATAGTAAAATAGTTGTGACTTCTTACATTGTTAAGCATTTTGTGTAAATGATTGTGAAAGCTTTATTTGTTAAATTGGCAATTCCAACAGTGCTAAGTTTATATATCTATGACGTATTGATTAACACCAAAGAGAACCTACACAACTATAATACAAGTAACATAATACATAAACACAAGGCAAGGAATATTAATGTAACTGATATGCCATACCATAGATTACAAAAACATTTAACAATTATAAAGAAATGTGTATGAAAGTTCTCAATGCACTTCTACGAGAGATAAGGAGTTTCAATGTTCCAGCATTAAACAATAGACTGTACAAATGGCTGCTAACAAATCTGTTTTACTCTTTGCAACAATTTTATAAGTAAGACAAGACAGAATTGCAAATTGTATTCTTGATAGTAAGCAGGCAAATATAAGATTAGTACTTACAGAGGTATTTTTTAGAGGTGGCGTGTGACCTTGTCACTCGCACATATCCGAGCATCACGCAAAGCGATGGTGGGGGTAAGTTTCCACCAGCAGCCAGCTGGCTAGTGGGCTGGAAGTCGAAGAGATACTAACCAGACACCCCTTTTATCTTGCAATAGACAAGTGGACTCAACCATGAACTACTGTGCAACATTACGACATACGCCACCTCTAAGAAATACCTCTGTAAGTATTGTGTGTGTGTGTGTGTGTATGTGCATGTGTAATGTGTGCATGTATATATAATATTTATTTATATACTGGATTGACAAAGTCTATTATAATTGTTTGTAATTACCAAACGACAAATAAATATTAAACATTAGCACGTGTAAAGTGAAAATTGTGTTGGCTATGCTTCTTTTTATTGATTTAAATTTTTAGCCATGTAATTAAGAAAATAAAGAGTGATAGTAAGTGACCTTGTTACAATATATTGAGAAATGGATGTAAGTACATCTACACTATACCTTGTCCCACTCTTAGATGAAGTATGGAGTTAAATGGGATGTATCTGTCTCTATCTAGAGCATACAAGTTGCCATTAGCCTCGTCCTATTCTACCCTTGCGCTATTGCCAGGTTCCTAATAGCATGGTATAAATATTCAGTTATAAATTTCAGGTTTGAACACATTATCCTATGCAGAATTTCTTTATCAGGTTATATCCTTTTTAGTCATTATACATTTCTATAGACCCATATTTCTTCAGAGAACGTTTTTTTTTTCAATAGAAGTTTGATATTTGCTGTTTCTATACTCATCACGCACTAACAAACTGCTAGAATGCACGGCAAAAGTTACGCTGTGTGAAACTTTTTTGTTATTGAGTTTACATCAGGGAACCAGCAAGAATAAATGTTGAGGAGGGTTGGAGAAAGTTTTTAAAATAAACCAAAAGGCTGTAACCTTTCTTTTATCCAGTAAGGCAAACAAAAGGGATTCATCTATTCAGTATTCTTGTGCCAGGCCTGACACAGAAGATAGTATAAGGAGCAGCATTAACATTAGTTTGTGTGTGTAACTGTGTGGAATCTGTGAGCTGTTATTGCATTATTTGTTTAATATTTTCATAAATATTCGAACTGCCCCTTCAGATTCACCATCTTCTGATTTTAATTCACAACAACCCGGTCCATCAAGCTCAATGGGAAATGAAATGGAAGGAATCGTGCCACTATTGGAGGATGAGGAAGTTTAAAGGTAATCAGCATAATTTATTAAAGTTTTCTCATTTTATTTCTCCATATGTGTTTGATAATAGATTTTTATGTCTGTAAAATTACATTTAGAAGTACTAAGTACTAAAAATACCAAGGAGATATATGAAATGCGGCTGAAACTTAACATAGATATTAAGGTAGATATAATGTAGATAGCCTTAAATAGCAGTATACATATTTCACTATTTGGATATGCATAATTCATAAGATGACTTGGTACTGGCATTGACTCAGAAGAATGTCTTTGTCTTTGAATGTGCAATCGTGATGTGGAGTGGGGATCCTCTTGGTACAATGTAAACACCAGCAGCTCAAAATTATTGTCTACAAGGCAGCGTTGTTACAATATTATGTCGTGTGGTTTTAGGTATACAGATTTAACAGGTTTACTTATTGAAAGTATGATCATAATTGCTCCATTTGATGCGTTAATATAATATATAGAGATTTAACAGGTTTACTTATTGAAAGTATGATCATAATTGCTCCATTTGATGCGTTAATATAATATATAGAGATTTAACAGGTTTACTTATTGAAAGTATGATCATAATTGCTCCATTTGATGCGTTAATATAATATATAGAGATTTAACAGGTTTACTTATTGAAAGTATGATCATAATTGCTTTGTTTAATGAGTTAATACTCGTATCACATATTGCTGATGCTACTTCACGTAATATTATTTATGGTACCGGGAACAAAGGATGTCACATTTGAAGCAGGGCGTAAAACGTCAGAGGGAGAGAATAAACAATAGAGTGTTATTCAGGTTCAGTTGAGTTGATCACATGTTGTTGCAGCTAAGCGACGAGCTTCGGGGTATATGTGCATATAGTACATGTTGCACCCCATTTAACATGTACTGTCTTCTAAGGGTGGGATGCGCTATAGTATTTGTGTCCATGACTAGAGACCTTCTCGTACAACTTATGTGACAAGCTACGACTGGCAAAGTTAATTACGTGTACATAGCTAGTGAGTGTAATTTAAGGATCAACAACACTGGCTACACGCACAGGACGTCAACAAGTAAACAATAATAAACACTGTTATGTTAATAAAATGTTCTCCAACATCAGATTTTACAATGCATTGTGAATACTTATTGCAAGCTGCACTTTGTGCAAATGTGTACTTCTCTGCAGTATCTATAGTTTAACATACCTTGATCTGAGCAACCGATTCATTATCCTCGCAATTGATAACATGGTTGGATAACCCTCGAACGTGAAGCTGCATTTTGACACACCCTGCAACAGAAAAATCTAATGTGTCAAACTCCCATGGCTTTCTCTACTCTTGTATTAACCATTCTTACAAACTCTTATTCCTATATCTTCTTCGTGTTAGTTGAGATAAACATTTGTACAAATTATCTTATTGCTTATTTCCTTTTAGGTGCAAGGGGAATATTAGAATACAGTAGGCTTTAAGCGATAGTCAAATATTTTAAACCTTTGAGATCCTGTTCTCTTTGCAGAGTTAACATATAAAAAAATGAACAACGATGTTGTATTTAACAAAAGTTGTTTTCCGAAACTGACACAAATAATAAGGAATATCTCCGAAATAGTTCACTCTACAAAAGAATTTCTTTGGACATAAATTGTGTTTTAGTGAGATCTACATTTTTCAGATTGATTACAGGACATGATTGTCTGGCAAAACATTTAAACAGAATTGGGATATATTCTTCACCACTCTGTCCTCCATGTGATCTGCAAGAGGAAATGGATCGAGACCACCTTAAAATATGCCCAGCCACTTCTAGTGCCCCATCCATCAGTGAAAAATATTGGAGAGCAAGAGGATTAATGACTTCATTGTCAGAAATCCAGCATTAGCTAACAACATTTTTAGTACAGTAAGATTTTGTCTATCTCTTACGATTTACGAGTTATGCAAAAGTCATCCAGACTAAACAGGACTACATAGACTATAGTCAGTAAATTCAAAATATACATTTCATTTGTCATACAAATATCTTAAACATGTGTCATTTTAATCAAAATCGTTAGAGCCATTTTCAAGAAAGTCATAACTTTCCATGTAAAGGGTAGTTTAGGGTGGGGCTATTTTCTTCAAAATCTTCATGTCACATCCTTGAAAGACATTAAACTTAAATACCAATTTTGGTTTTTAACTGGCTTTTCGTTTTTAAGTTATGCTTTCCAGAGACTGACACACACACACAGAGACCTTTTTTTGGATTCAGGAAGCCCCAAAACATATTTCCGGTGAAATCTTGACATCAAATTTTTGGGTGGAATACAATACTTCCCCTACTTACCAGTAGAGAAAGTCAAAAGTAGCAATGCTGTAGAGCAAATATCAGCCTTATGTCTGCTGCATATGGGTAAATCCATTTCAAATCGCACACCTGTAAAACACGACTTTTTCCTAGGAGGTTCAAATTTTTTTTTAATGAATAATAGGCATCAAATAAGGAGACCTGTATTTTCTTATTTCTGTATTTTAAATTACTTGCTTAGTTATGGCTATTACAACTTAAGCAATTTCTGTACGCACCATAATATAAAATCACTTGTTACTCTAAGGCCATATAGAGTTGACAGTTGGGGTTTGGCGCACTGGAAAGGTTAAATACAACACTTTTAACAACTTTCAACCAATCATTATTACACAAAAATTTTGGACTGCTTTTTTGATGGTATATTTTGTAAAACCAAAAATAGAATTTAAATCGATGTGTTGGAAATCTAAAAAAATACAATGTATTCCCTGACATTTTATTTATAAAATAAGAATTTCAAAACTATGGAATGTGCATAAGTGCATTTGCTACAATTTTTTTTTTCTGGAGGCCTGCAAGCGCTCACGGACGCCATGAAGTAGAGATCCGTTTGTACGGCTGGATTTCCCGTTCTTGGCCCTTTAAAAGGAAGGGGAAGTAAATGTAAAGTTTGAAAGCGACTACCAAACCAGGTGACTGCAGACAGCATGCGATTGGTGCATCAGCTTCATAGGCTGCTCACATAACTTCTTACTAAGGCAGTACAGTCCATGCAGAAAAATGTCTCCACAATATACCTACCTTCTGATACTCCTGTGACATCTGATACGCGCTTTTGAACTTTTCGAAGTTTTTTGAAAAAATCTTCTGATGTAAGCAGTTCTTTGCGTTTAGCCTCTTCCTACATCTACGCCCATACATTTGAAACAATTTCTCTACTCTGACTGTGCAATGTTTTGGTCCCTAATTTAGAATGTACAGGTGGCATAATTGATTTACGCTAAGATCAACGTCTCACAAATGCACTATATTCACTCCTTATCGCAAAGATCTAACTATATTTTCAACTGCAAGCTGCACTAAGAAGCACCTGTGAATTAGCAAGGACTGTCTCAGACATTACTACCTTCCCCCTCCCTCACCATGTTGTGCATAATTTCATTCGCAGAATTACACAATATGAGCTGATGAAACAGCAGACAAAAGCCATGGATTCGCCTATAGGACTTCAAGTCAAGGTCAAGGGCCAAGAACGATGGGTCCAGCTATGCTTTAAAATTATACTCCTTCATTCCTTTGTCAAAAACTTAAGTTTTAGTAAAACAATTTTCTTTCGAAGGAGGTAGACGAGTAGAAATTGAAAGTTCTGTGTTGTATGGAAACAATTTAAAATGCACACTTTAATAACATTTTGAAGATGCTAATAGTGTACATAGAGTAGTGTCAGCTAGCAGTGTTCTCCTTACTGTACTGTTGTAACGTTCATGGAACCTCAAGCAGTGGACAGTCGCCGTAATGGAAGCTGCCAATAGTGCGAGGTTACGGTAGTTGTCACCGCTGCCACACGATTCCACTGCACTGATTTGTAAATAACTTAATTACGACTGGACTATTAGAGACTCCATTCTGATTTTTTCTGAGAATACTGAATAAACTTCAATGTACTTTTAGTCCCCCCCCCAGATTTTTAAATGGTCGAGTTTGTTTTATTATCAACTTTAAAAATTTAATCATATAAAATATAATATTAATAATAATTAATAAAATTTTCTAACAAATACCTCACAAAATATTGCGATTTATCTTTAATTTGAGCCAAAAATCAGTTAATTTCCTTGATTACAATTGGAGGTATGATCGATCGAAGGGTGAGTAGCGTGTGATTTTTGGGACATTTCAAAAATTAATATCTGCAAAAATAATTAATTTTTTTATAAAACGAAGAAACACGGGTCAAATGTATTATGTTCCAAACCACCAAAACACTTTTCAAGAAAATCTGAGATACGAAGGTCAATTTTTACCATATTTTGTGCGATTTGACGTGGAATGACTCATGTCAACATAGGTGTTCTTCCTCTACAACCTTGTTACTGCGTTGAGCACCCTCAGTGGCATGGTTGCAGTACTCTGCTAGTCTTGGCGACAGCTCATATGGAGCCTTTTGGTTTCACGGTGTAGCATGGGTGGGCGGTGCTATGGTGGACACAATTTATCGGCAGTTCCCAAGAGTTCAACATGGCTGACATCGCACGAAACAGCAGACCCAAAGCAGTCCTACCAACTTACATAATAAAGGCATTTCTGATCTCAAATATCAGAGGGTTAAAATAACATGCTTTCGAAAGATAATAATGGTTGAACATTGTTACCACACAACGAAGAGCATACCCACCTTCGGTATATCTTGTTCTGCAATAACATTTTTAATAAAATTACTTCCAAGTGCTAAACATCATCATATACATTTAATGCACTAGTGTGTAGCAAGCACAAAAATAGCAACAGTAACTAAAACTGCATATACTGCTCTAAAAGAATTCAAGACAAAATCATGCAGGCACAAGCAATGCGTCCACAGATTAAATAATTAACACAGCGTCTAAACAGAACCTTGTTTTAAAAGCTATCAGTTGGCCTCTCTGCAACACGTTCATAAACAAGGGCTTCTGTGGCAACGTAACAGATCCAATAACACCAGCTATGGCCGTAGCTTTACCATGGTTATACGTTACAAACAGTTGGCAGCGCTATTGCAACATAACACACACAATAACACCAGCTATGGCCGCAGCATTACCATGGTTATATGTTACAAACAGTTGGCAGCGCTATTGCAACATAACACACACAATAACACCAGCTATGGCCGTAGCTTTACCATGGTTATATGTTACAAACAGTTAGCAGCACTATTGCAACATAACACACACAATAACACCAGCTATGGCCGTAGCTTTACCATGGTTATATGTTACAAACAGTTGGCAGCACTATTGCAACATAACACACACAATAACACCAGCTATGGCCGTAGCTTTACCATGGTTATATGTTACAAACAGTTGGCGGCGCTATTGCAACATAACACACACAATAACACCAGCTATGGCCGTAGCTTTACCATGGTTATATGTTACAAACAGTTGGCAGCGCTATTGCAACATAACACACACAATAACACCAGCTATGGCCGCAGCTTTACCATGGTTATATGTTACAAACAGTTGGCAGTGCTATTGCAACATAACACACACAATAACACCAGCTATGGCCGTAGCTTTACCATGGTTATATGTTACAAACAGTTGGCAGCACTATTGCAACATAACACACACAATAACACCAGCTATGGCCGCAGCATTACCATGGTTATATGTTACAAACAGTTGGCAGCGCTATTGCAACATAACACACACAATAACACCAGCTATGGCCGTAGCTTTACCATGGTTATATGTTACAAACAGTTGGCAGCACTATTGCAACATAACGCACACAATAACACCAGCTATGGCCGTAGCTTTACCATGGTTATATGTTACAAACAGTTGGCAGCGCTATTGCAACATAACGCACACAACAACACCAGCTATGGCCGTAGCTTTACCATGGTTATATGTTACAAACAGTTGGCAGCGCTATTGCAACATAACACCAGCTATGGCCGTAGCTTTACCATGGTTATATGTTACAAACAGTTGGCAGCACTATTGCAACATAACACACACAATAACACCAGCTATGGCCGTAGCTTTACCATGGTTATATGTTACAAACAGTTGGCAGCGCTATTGCAACATAACACACACAATAACACCAGCTATGGCCGTAGCTTTACCATGGTTATATGTTACAAACAGTTGGCAGCACTATTGCAACATAACGCACACAATAACACCAGCTATGGCCGTAGCTTTACCATGGTTATATGTTACAAACAGTTGGCAGCGCTATTGCAACATAACACACACAATAACACCAGCTATGGCCGTAGCTTTACCATGGTTATATGTTACAAACAGTTGGCAGCACTATTGCAACATAACACACACAATAACACCAGCTATGGCCGTAGCTTTACCATGGTTATATGTTACAAACAGTTGGCAGCACTATTGTAACATAACACACACAATAACACCAGCTATGGCCGTAGCTTTACCATGGTTATATGTTACAAACAGTTGGCGGCACTACTCCAACCTAACAGATGGAATATCACCAAATATAACCAGACTGCACCATAATGGGGGAAAATGTCAAGGTTATAAGCTGTGCCTACTATAGCTCCTGGTTGGTCCAGTTGCCAAAGTTGGGACTGCTTGCATTGTCTATGATTGTTGTCGATGTGCTGGCAGTTACTGTATCATCTTGGATTGGTCTCCTTTGTATAATGTTGGACGCCAAGCTTTATTTAGGTGCTTGGTTGGTTTCTTCCTTCCTAATGAAGTTATCTTTATGTTGGAAAAACCCTCTAAGGCGTCGAGACTTAATTGGGCATAATAATGAACTGTGGCAGACAGGATAGCTGTGTCTGAATACTTTATGTGTTCCCCTGGCGCTAGTAAAGTGTGTTCCGCAATAGCTAACTTTTCCATTTCTCCCAAAAGAGCCACACAAATACAGAATTCTAAACATAGCATGCTGGGTGTTTGCAAACAAGCCAGGATAATCATTCTCTACCTAATGACAGCAGCTGTGAAAGGTGCGCAATTTGAATACAAAGTGTGATCAAAAAATAGATATTTTTTAATTTTACACACTATAAATTCAATGCTCAAAAAATTTTTTACTTTGTGAGTGCACATTTTACTGATGTATGTCGAGATCTTCAGTTGATTAGAGCTTCTTGTGTAATATCAGTAACATTTTTCGAGGTTTTGGCCATATTAAATTCCATGGCCATCACAATAAATTAATAATTAATAAACCCATGGCCTTCATCGGGAACTGCATCATTGAGATAGCAGGAGCAAAAATTAGTTTTAATAATACTAATTAATACATAACAGATTCCACTATATGCAAATTTTTCTCCTATAGTACAGCTTCAAAATGCTCCACAACCAGCATTTCTGTTTACAATTGTGTGACAAGCAAAGAGAGAGGGTGCAGTTTACAGCCCTACTCGTCACCTTACATGTGTTAACTCTCAATACTCAGCTTTATCCCATGTCACACTACTTTCACAACAAAACAAATTTGTTCTCAGTGTTGAGCAGCTTGGTGTCATCCACATACCAGCATTTCTCACATTTATAACGTGGTCTCTTGTGGTATTTTCAAGCATGCATTCAGTCAGTCCAGCCCTTTGACAAGGTACTGCCAGCATTCACCAGGATTTCAGCCAACCATAACATGTTCAAGTTCTGTTAAAAACAAAGCCTTTAGCACTACAGTATGTACATTTCTAATATCAGTTCTCAGTAATTTATTTTTTTGGAGGATCATGGAGGACTTTGCTAAAGAGCTATGTGGTAGAGCTGGCACAATGCACAGAACACTATTACGTCTCGAGGTGTGCATATCATAGTGAAGGAGTTAGGGGGAGTAGGCATGTGGCCTTCAATCAAAAGAGGTAACCTTGCTTCATCCAAGTAGTACCAAAGTTTTGTGCAGCTATCGCTGACAAGCTTTCATTGAGTTACCTATAGGATGCTAAGATACATGTGCCTTCTTATAACATTTGTAGTGTTTAATGCCCATTTTTACTACTGCAGCACTGCAGGCAGTGACACTGATGATGCATGTAATGAAGATGGAGCACTGGTGGAATGAGATGGTGGGGGAAACCCGGAGGAAACCTGCCGCTTTGTCCATCACAAATCCCACCTGCGAACCCAAGCAAGTAACTAGAGACGCTCTTGGTCTCTCTTTACCAAGAGCTACAATTCGCAATGGACCTAGTCGTAGCTGATTCTCTTCCAAAATGCTTGAAACAGTCACAGCTCATCCAGTCCTTTTCCTCACTTGGTTGAAAGAAATAAGTTTATTGTGAAGGACCATATTCTCTTCCTGTTCAGATAATTCCCCAAGAGAGCAGCTTGGCTGTGCAATTTTACACCCAGTCTAGCTCCACCAACTCTGGATTCCATAACTATATCTTTTATTAGCAGAGTTTCTTCAACAAAGTAGGCTTAGCACAACACGACTGAATGTGCAAGCAAACTCAGTTCCCCTGTATACAACCATGCTTCAATTAATAGAACTTGGCATGCGTTTCGGGCATGGCATATTGCTGGTTATGGGTCTGTTGTGACAACCTGGTTTAACACTGAAATAGCCAATAGCCTTCATGGTCACGCAATTACCTCTTCAACCCCCTCTATATGCTATGCCCCTATGTTGCCACACCTTGTGTTTGGCTGGGGGAACGACTGACAACCAACCAACAGATTGGCAACACTGCATGTTTTGCACATGGCAAGGCAGGAACACACCCGCCAGGAAGGCAACCGTTAGGATTCACATGTTACATGAATTCGACTCTAGTGATAACTAATCTGAGAAGGATATGATTCATCAATGTGGCAACCTTTGTTAACGTATCCATAGCAATGGCCTTCCCCTCTTGCTTGACATCTGTCAAATTGGACTATACTCTGGCACGCTTCATTCAAATTCTACTACTTCTTAGCTTTAAGATAGGACCAAATTACAGTAAATTAGCTGTCCTTTGTTAAAATCATTTTGTTTTGAAAAGATAACAAATGAACTTAGCTGATACAGAAATACATAAGTTTGTAACGTTCTGATGTATAGTAAGATACTACACTCAACACCAATCAAGAAGGAGATTGACAGTTCCTAACCGCAGGCCAAAAACATCTAAATGAATGGGAGGGGATGGATACGACATAGCAATCGTCACAGCAATGAAAAGAAGAACCAATTAGAGCTAAGACGTTTGTGCAGCAACAGTAGATGCAAAACCAGTGTTGCTGGTACTTAACATGTGATTGGAACGTGCCTGACGAGCAATTCAGCAGTAAAATAAACTGTGTGCCTCAACTTGTTTTCGCTGCAGTATACTTTTTGCAGTGCCAGCTTGCAATGCTTGCATCACTTAGAGACCACCTATGTGCTGACAAGTTCATTTGCATTATTTCATTTAGATTATTTGCTTTGCATTTATGTGTGCTTGAGTTTGTGGATCTGTGCATATGTTGTGAGCATTTGCAATTTCTCTTACACCTTTAATGAACTATGTCCAAAAATATTGACTAAGCTCAACCAAATGAAAGCTGGGTGTCCTCGGGAAGCACATAAAATTGTATCTGGTAAAGGTACATATACCAGTTAAAGAATTATGCAGTCGATGATATTGCTGCAGAGCATGGACTTCCCCCTTTGCTAGTTTAACCTAATTAATTTAGCCTGAAGTAAAGAGCTATGTTAGGCAAGACAACAAAGATTTCACTGTGTCGTTGTTACAGTGTTAACGCCCGCTTTTACTACTACGGCACCGCAGGCGGTGACACTGATGACACATGGAATGAAGATGGAGCACCGGTGGAATGAGATGGCGGGGGAAACTGGAGCACCCGGAGAAAACCCGCCCTGACGCCGCTTCGTCTATCACGAATACCACATGCGGGTCCCTGGGATCGAACCCGGGCCGCCTAGGTGGTAGGCGAGCGCACTGTGTCATCTGTGCTAAAACTGAAGAAGCAGGTCTAATAGCAGAAAAAGCTGAAAACTGTGAAAAAGTGGTTACTCATATCAAAGGGTGGAATAAGTGCAACATGGGAAAGTGAAGGAGTTTTGAAAGAAAAGATAGAACAGCTCATCATTTCCATGGGAAATTCCAGCTACAACAGCAATGATACAGCCATTCAGATATCAGTGGCATTTTCCCATTACAAAATTTCACAGCTACATCTCTTTTGTCAACGAAAATCTTAATTTATGATTTGAAGCGTTCCTGGCGATGAACATATTCAAGATGTTCTCAGGCTTCGAGCCAGGTGTAGTGATGAAGAGCCATCTGTGCATCTCTCCCATCATCAGGATGATTCATACACTTGGCTCAAAGCCCGAGAACATCTTCAGTAGTAAATCTTATTGTTGATGCACACTTACATGTTCTATCCTTTGCACACAGACTCACTATTTTACCATTGTCTTTGAATACCAATATAATAACCGTTCTACATTCCAGGTGCAATCCAACTGTCTTTGTACACATAATCCTTATGCACTCTCCATGTGGTTGGGATATACGGTAAAGTCACCTCTCTCTTGGTACAAACTGTCAATCCCCTTCTTGTTTGGCACCAATTATACATGGTTTATCTTGCAGTAACAAGAGTAACCATGTTTCATTAGTGCTCTAAAGTTCCGTATGACTAATGGAACTTTTGGAAGCTGTAGTGCAAACAACTACAAGGTATACACATAATTAACAACTATAACAAAATATACTGCAGGCCCTAAACCATAGCCAAGGACCGTTTTTATAAACAAAAGACTGTAGCAGAATAGACGGAAACTAAAGCTAAAACCCAATGATCAACAAGTTAAAAAAGGTTATATACAAGTTAAAGATTATACAGCAAGTCTTAAAATTATGAATTTGGGCATATTGAAAGACAACAATGAAAAATCAGTTCTAAAATGGTGCTCAGATGAGACTGAACATTTACTAGTATGGTCGACCTACCATCTGCTGGTACTAATAATGCTTGCTGGGTCATTACTCAATTCACAAATACATATTCTGTCACTAATATAATTAATCACACAAAAGAATGCAGGAATCAATTTTACAGTACAAGAGCAAATCGTGTACCATCTATCAGATTACATGTCACTTGAAATGAAATTAACATTAATAATTTTGGGAAGATGACAAACCTAACCTAAAACAATCAGAAATCTCTAATACTACTTCTACTCAGAACTTTCAATAATAGAACTGTATTACTATGGATATAAAAAAATGCAGACTACAATGACATCCGAGAGGAAATACTCTGCTACGAGCCTAGAAGCGAAAATGCCACGCAGGTTTAAAGGTTATGGTAATATACGGAAATATATTCAACTTATATAATTCATGGCCAGAATGCATACAACGCAAACGTTGCGGCTTCTTTTTACTAGTAAAAAGCTAATAACTAATCGTATTCATGCAGCTCTTAAAACTCACGCATTTAATATTTCAAGATTGCACATGGTGAACCATTTAACCCACAAATAAGCAATGTACCTATTTCTTTCTTATATTACTTATTCAAAATGTATGTAATCTAACAAAATAAAGAAATTAATATTTCTCTACTAGTATTTTCAATTATAATACCTTGGTAATTTCTAAACCTTTCAATGAATGCTTTTTCCAAATGCGTCAACCACAACAGCACACACTGCAAAAGGAAGTGACCACATACGTTAATTTTAAAGAACTATATTTAAGAAATATTAAAGAATCTTGCTATTCTAAGGTTTAAAAAATTGTAAAAATATAAACTAATAATTTTAATAAATTTCGTTATTTTTAGTTTACTTAAAATATTCAATTAGTCTTTTGATGTCGAAGTTCTTGAAACGTATTTCCGGCAAGGCTGTAAACAACAGAAAGATGAAATTGTGCGAAAGTAACGAAGGCAGGTCATAATTGTCACTTTAGCTAGGAAAAAATGCAAAAACAAGATACGATGGTAATGGGTTAACCGTCTAGTAAATGGAAGCATGAAAGAAGGAAGGCTACATTAAAATAATGGTTTTGTTCCCGGTGCTTACCTAACCTGAAAAGTCACGAGTCCAATATCCAAAGGTTTTGTTCGCTTGCATCAGCTAGGTGGTGCAGATTTGTTAGCTTTGTAATGCATGGTAATAGTCGGTGAGGACGTGTGGCCATGCAGGAGGGCAGTTTGGAATGGCTGTATAAATGATGATGATAGAAAGGTGGCCAAGAATTGGACCTTATATGCCAAAATGCTTTTGCAGACATTCCCTGAGAAAATGATTGAAAGGTTTTGCGGTGTCATATTGACTTTTCTTCATTTGATAATATCGGTATTTAATGTATTGAAAGGTGGATGGTTAAGTTTACGAAGAAATTATAAACAAAATAACTTTGTGAAAAATACGCAGAATGAGTGTGAATTTGTCGCAACGCAGGCCAAAGGATTGAAAAAAATACCGTCGCATTTGGTAGTGATCTTAGGAAATGAAGTTGTTTCGTACAGAGACCTAGCAAATCTGACTTTATGGTGCCTAGCTGCAGGGATTTCATTTGTCAGCTTCTATGATCATAATGGTATGAATTCCCAAACCCTTTTTTAATGCTTAGCAGTAATAGCCAAATAGTGACACTATATCTAGCCAAAGAGAACGGTTATGTTGTCATCAAAAATTAAAGCTGTGGAGTTTTTATACAATATACATTGTTTGCACACTGATTGTGTATATTATTTTAACTAATGTAACTGTGAATTTTGTCAATAAAGGTAATTGTCTAAATGTTCTATATGTTAAATGTTCTATATCTCTTGTTTCTTTCTAGGATTGCTGAAGAAAAATGAAATGGAGCTGTATAAAGAACTGACAGAGATGACTAAAGGTCATATAGAAAATATTAAATGGGGCAGAAAGACACTGACCGGTGCAGCAAAACAGAAAAATGGAACAAAAAATGGTAAGAACAGTCATTTCAAGATTGACACCTCCATCAATGGCTCTAGAGCATTTGGATTGCAGGCCTATGCCACTTAAAAGCCACACAGACATTGACAGAAATAGGACATGGCCAATTAGTAGCATTATTTTTTCACAAATTACAGTATTTAATGTCCCTTGCATTGTGTTCCTTTTCAATGATGTAAATTTTCTACTTGTGCTCCAAGACAGGCATTGGAACATGTTCACAGATTATCATTCACATATTGCCGTTCCTCTCGGAAAGTGTTGACTATTTCTTTGTGTATATACACTTTGTGTTTTAAAGTACTGTACATGTAACATTTTTTAGGACATGGGCTGTGGGGATCGAGCGAGGCACTCCCTAGACTGAATATTGTGTCACCAAAAATGTGAGCAGTGTCCATTTGTCAATTGAGGGGAAAAACTGCTCTAAAGTTTAGACTTGGTAATGTGCAGCATTAAAGAAAATAGAAGCAATTATTGTAGCACCACTCAGCAACCTTACAATGATGTAGGTACAGTAGAATCGTGGTAACTCGACCTAATGTGTCGAATTACTGAAATGTCTAGTTGTGCAGAATAAGGTACCCATTATTTACAGCTCATAACATAATACTGAAAATTATATAAATGCATGTTCTAGCACAGTGTAGAAAACAGAAGAGAATAACATATCCTAAAATTTATTACCTATTAATATGTTCCACGTAGTCCAATTTCTTTAGGGTATTCAATTTAATTTCCTATCTCACGATAACTTGTCTGTTTCTCATTTGACATTTCCACTGGCACAAACACAACACTAACAGTAAGCCTGAAACTGTACTGCAGCCACAAATACGTAACACATACTGGGTAAAGCAGTAAGCCTTCCAAACAAGTGCTTGTGCTATGTATTCACTTTATTAGTGGCAAGATCTTGGCTTCGTGACAATGGCTGGCAGCTGCATCTGTTCTGACTAGATATCACGTTACTTCGGGGGAGAATGCAGTACGCTATGGTAGACACAAAATTTAATTACAGTTGGGTCAATACAACATAAGCTTGCCACACCTTGCAGTGTGGTATAGTTAAATACATTGTGAAATCATGCTGTAAAGACAATGATATAAATGTCATTTGCACCCACAAAATTTATTTGAAGAACTGGAAAGAGAATAGTACTCATAAGCTATTACTCCCATTAAATTTTTTATCTGCCATAATTAAAGTTTACTTATACGGTTTATACCACATAATGGGATATAGAAATTGTTAGTGTAGTTTAACGATAAATAGTAAAAGCGTTGAGTTATCAGGGTTCTACTGTACTGGGCTGAATTGGTGAAAGGGAGCCAGCGTAATCAGTCGCCACTTTATCTGATGGCAATGCACCAAGTGAGGCAGGTAAGGAAAGTGGCACATGAACACGACCAGCTGCCATTTTATCTGATGGTATTGCACCAAGCGAGACAGTGCAAGGAAAGTGGCACATGAACACGACCAGCCGACACTTTATCTGATGCTATTGCACCAAGCGAGACAGTGTAAGGAAAGTGGCACATGAACACGACCAGCCGCCACTTTATCTGATGGTATTGCACCAAGCGAGACAGTGCAAGGAAAGTGGCACATGAACACGACCAGCCGACACTTTATCTGATGCTATTGCACCAAGCGAGACAGCGCAAGGAAAGTGACACAAGACCACGACCAGCCGCCACTTTATCTGATGGTATTGCACCAAGTGAGGCAGGTAAGGAAAGTGACACAAGACCACGACCAGCCGCCACTTTATCTGATGGTATTGCACCAAGCGAGACAGTGCAAGGAAAGTGACACAAGACCACGACCAGCCGCCACTTTATCTGATGGTATTGCACCAAGTGAGACAGTGCAAGGAAAGTGGCACATGAACACGACCAGCCGACACTTTATCTGATGGTATTGCACCAAGTGAGGCAGGTAAGGAAAGTGACACAAGACCACGACCAGCCGCCACTTTATCTGATGGTATTGCACCAAGCGAGACAGTGCAAGGAAAGTGACACATGAACACGACCAGCCGCCACTTTATCTGATGGTATTGCACCAAGTGAGACAATGCAAGGAAAGTGGCACATGAACACGACCAGCCGCCACTTTATCTGATGGTATTGCACCAAGTGAGACAGTGCAAGGAAAGTGGCACATGAACACGACCAGCCGCCACTTTATCTGATGGTATTGCACCAAGCGAGACAGTGCAAGGAAAGTGACACAAGACCACGACCAGCCGCCACTTTATCTGATGGTATTGCACCAAGCGAGACAGTGCAAGGAAAGTGACACAAGACCACGACCAGCCGCCACTTTATCTGATGGTATTGCACCAAGCGAGACAGTGCAAGGAAAGTGACACAAGACCACGACCAGCCGCCACTTTATCTGATGGTATTGCACCAAGAGAGACAGTGCAAGGAAAGTGACACAAGACCACGACCAGCCGCCACTTTATCTGATGCTATTGCACCAAGCGAGACAGTGCAAGGAAAGTGACACATGAACACGACCAGCCGCCACTTTATGTGATGCTATTGCACCAAGCGAGACAGTGCAAGGAAAGTGACACATGAACACGACCAGCCGCCACTTTATCTGATGGTATTGCACCAAGCGAGACAGTGCAAGGAAAGTGACACATGAACACGACCAGCCGCCACTTTATCTGATGGAATTGCACCAAGCGAGATGTGTTTCATCAAGATGAAGTCTGTTTCACTATGTGAAATGAAAATACATAATTATGACGGTAATAGACAAATGAGCTGTTAAACAAAAGTGTGACAAGTGATTACTGACCAACACTTACACTTACACATTCAATAGCCTTGGTCTAATAAACTACCATGTACTTACTATATTCCACCCAAAAATTTAATATTTAGATTTCATCAGAAATTCATGTTTTGAGGTCTCTTGAATAATTACATAAAACAAAGCATGTTTTAAAAAAAGGGCATTTGAACAGTATAATTCCAAAATGAAAACTTGGTTAAATACCAAACTTTACATTTGAGTATCTTTTACGAATGCTACAAAGATTTTCCCCTACTCAAGACTACCCTTTACATGGAACAGGTTTAAAGAAATATAAATTTATGTCAAAAATTGCTCTAATGCATTTAATTAACATCATATATTTAACATATTTTAATAACAAATGAAGTGTATGTGTTGAATTTTCTTGAAGTCCTCTTTATTGTGGTGACTTGTGTAAGTGATAAACCATAAGAGACAAGCACACATCTCGTTAAAACAATTTATGTCAAATACATACCTTTTTACTTTCCCTACTGGTAAAGTAGGGTAAGTATTGTATTCCACCCAAAAATTCAATGTCAAGATTTCACCGGAAATATATGTTTTGAGACTCTCTGAATCAAAAAAAAAAAAGCATTTTTAGAAAAAGGTCCTTGTGTGGCTGTCAGTCTGTGGACAGCATAACTCAAAAACTAAAAGTAGGTTAAAAACCAAAGTTGGTATTTAAGTTTAATGTCACTCAAGGATGCGACACGAAGATTTTGAAGAAAATAGCCCCACCCTAAACTACCCTTTACATGGAAAAGTATTCAAACATTTTACTTTCTTGAATATGGCTCCAACGATTTTGATTAAAATGTCATATGTTTGAGATATTTTTATGCCAAATGAAATGTATATCTTGAATTTTCTGGCTATAGCCCCTGTAGTTGTATTTACTCTGGATGACTTTTGCATAACTGGTAAACCATTAGAGATAGACCAAATCATACTATACAAAAAATGTAGATCTAGCTAAACTACACAATTTATGCCTCAGTAAATTTTCTTGTAGGGTGAACCATTTCGGATATATTCCTTATTATGTGTGTGAGTTTTAGAAAACTTAAAACTTTTGTGAAATAGAACATCGTTCATTTTTTTATATGTTAAGTGTATTTGACTATTGCACAAAGCCCTAATACTCCCCTTGCACCCACAAGGAAATAAGCAATAAGATAATTTGTAAGAATGGTTAGTACAAGAGTAGAGAAAGTCATGTGAGTGCAACACATCAGATTCAAGTTCCCATTGTAACTGTAACAAAATAGGTAGTGAAACAATTTTGTACAAATGTTTATCTCTATTAACATGAAGTAGATAAAAGAGTAAGGTTTTCTAAGATTAATTTGTAAAGAGTGAGTAGAGAAAGCTGTGTGAATGTAAAATATCAGATTTTTTTTTTCCTTTCAAATTTGTTTGTGTCCCATTGATATTCTGTATTCCTATCCACCAGCTCAGGAAACATTTGCGCAGTAAGTTAGTATTATGGTTTGTTGCAGGTGTTGGCAGCACGTGGAGTGTATGTGTCAACATCCTGTCCCTGGATGATTGTAAAGGTGCCCTGGTTGACCTAACTAGAAGCCTCTCTCAGTCTGTAATCAGTGGACAGATCAAGTCGAGAGACATTACACAGGATATCCTGGACGAGAAGCTACAGGAAGACTTAGGTGCTCCAGATCCTGAATTGGCTCTCTACTGTGGTGACATCTGTTCCACGTTTGGCTTCTTGCCTTGGCAGATACGAGTTACAGAGTTCCTGTAAGTGATATGTTGTTTTTGCAAGGGATGGGGTGGGCCCAAGTAACAAACAGTGATTGATATGTACAATGTTTACAGCAGAGCTGTATTGAAACATCTACTTCACTACTGGATACTCCCATGTGGGACAGATAATATTGTATTATACACAGACTGCAATTGTTAATAAATGTTTGCATAAAAGTTAATGATTTGTCAATCTTACAAACTCTTGTAGAGTGAGTGGGTGGGTGGAGTTTAAGCTACGTCATTTGGATGCCAAAAAACTTACTGTTGATGTTTTTAAACACACAAACTGTGTGGGCAATGTTTGAGAGGTAGAACTGGAACTGAAAAATTCAATGCCACAACCAGAATTTGAACCATAGACTTTCCAGTTCATATGCGGCTGCTGTAAACACTGAGCTACTGTGACAACTTGCCAGTTTGACATAACTACTATCTAAAGGCTATTTAATGCCGGGTCACAAAGTACTTATGATTGTAACTCACTGATGTGGTGTACTGGGAAAAATACGAATCAGTTGGAGAATACAGTGTCATATTGGCAAGTTGTCACAGTAACTCAGTGGTTAGAGCAGACATGCATGAAGCAGAAGGTCTGTGGTTCAAATCCTGGATGTAGCATTGAATTTTTCAGTTCTGGTTCTACCTTTGGTAAATTATCAAAGTTCTAAGGCTTTCACGACTGGTGTCAATACTAGATACAGTGTAATGCGGGCTTGTAGGCCATGGTCTACTGGGCTCCTTTGTCCCAGACGTTTCGTCTGCGACTGTGGCAGCTGGGTCCAAGTATCCTGGTGGAGATTGCAACACCGACTGATGTACATATTGTAAAGCCAATGAGTAGTATGTTTAGTAACTTACAGACCATCTAGTAAGAATGGGTTAATACTATATGCTTTGAGACCTCAGCCTGATGAAATTTGTCTTATTACTTATACAACCTTTGTATATGTTCATCCTACATAGTTTCGTTTTTGTACACTTTGTCCTTGAGGCAGCCTTCTCATGGGGGAAGTAGTTAAATATGTAATAAAACAATTTGTACAAATGTTTATCTGTTTTAACATGAAGTAGATACAGGAATAAGAGTTTGTAAGAAAGTTAGTACAAGAGTAGAAAAAGTTATGAGTGCAACATACTTGTATTTACAGCTTGTACTTAGTAAATGTTTTTGTTTTTCAGGCAACTTGAGACGCACCACAATGTCCGAGCAATAAAGTTTGTGTCATTGTTGAACAGATATGGGAAGTGTATACAGCGCTTTGGGAAATGAAGCAATCCAGTCTTCCGTGCACATGACCCAGGACTGATGCAGTTGGATTTAAATTTGTTATCGTGTGTGCGTGTGCGACATACAGTGCTGTGCATTTGTTCTTTACACACGCACACATGCACTTATTTATGTAATAAAGAAAATGTGAATTTGTAAGGAATGAGCTATAAACATAAAATTCCAAGACTTTTCCATGAAATGGTGTTTTTTTTTTTTTTTTTGCAGTTCCTTAAAATCTGGCAGATCTCTGTGTGTATGTGTATGTTTGTGTACACATGTTCTTTAGAGGGTTGCATCACGATGAGAGTAAGGTGCATTCTGTGGTACAAGGGTGATTAAAATATAAACGTTAATTTTGTTAAAAATATTGATTAGATATATACACAAGTGACTACATCAACATTTCTCTATATAGCTTCCTTCACACTGTACACATTTTTGTCAACGTTTCGGGAGCTTGAACATTTCTTCTTCAAAAAAAGTTTGAGGGCACGTCGCCAACCAATTGTGCACATGCTCCTCGATGTTGTCGTTGCTTTCGAAATGTTTCCCTCCAAGCAATTCTTTCATGGATGCAAACAAAAAATAGTCTGAGGGGGGGACAAGTCTGGACTATAGGGAGGGTGTTCAAGGGTTTCCCAGTGCATGTCCGCATAGGCAGCATTTACAGACCTTAACAATTGGCAATAGTGAGCTGCAGTCACTGTACATCGATCATGAAGAAAATCAACTTCTGATGCGATTTCATCAACAGTGCAGTGGTGATCACCTACAATAAGCTCTCGAACGGCACAGTGTTGTCATTTGTGAGATTTGACCTTGGGCGTCGAGTATGACTTTTGTTTTCCACAAATTCTCAGCCACACTTAAATTGCCTGGCCCAAGTAAACTCTCGATTCTGTGACAGTGTAGTGTCCCCAAACTGTGCCCTTAAATGAGTTAAAATCTCTGAAGGTTTAACCCCTTCATTGGTTAAAACTTGATAATGCGTTGTGCAACAGACAAAGGAACCTCTTGCTCACTAACAAAGCTAGTTCCCCCTTCCTGACACACCAACCTTCAACCCCCTCACCCACCCCTACTCCACTGCCCTGCTCTGAACTGCTTCCTCCGTGATACGCAACAATTACTGTTTGTATTTGAATTACCCTCGTAGAATGTAGAGTGGGGATCAATGTTTGATAAAATGAGGGAGGAAATGATTGCTACAAAAGTAATGACACTTAAGGAAGGAATTGGGGGACTTCTCAAGGAAAAAAAGCAAGGGGAGATGAGCAAGAGAGAGTAATGAGAAAGTTGTTGTTAGCTAATGTTGGATTTCTGACAATGAAGTCATTAATCCTCTTGCTCTCACTGATGGATGGGAAGGGCACTAGAAGTGGCCGGGCATATTTGAAGGTGGTCTTGGTCCATTTTCTCTTGCAGATCACATAGAGGACAGAGTGGTGAAGAATATATCCCAATTCTGTTTAAATGTATTGCCATACAATCATGTCCTGTAATCAACCTGAAGGTTGCAACTGCCATTTTTCGAGGATGCTCAGGAATTAATGTTTGAATGTTTGGTAGTTCACATCTTATATTTTTTATTTTTCATATTAAAATTTTGCAATAATTTTTTTGAATTCAGAGTTCACTAATATTTCAGCTGGTACATAAAATGGTAGATTAACTATAGATTTCTGCACATTGCCAGTACCCTTTTTAGCAAGAAAATCAGCTTTCTTATTACCACTCAGACCACAGTGAGCTGGTATCCATTGGAAGACTAGGTGTTTTTGAAGTGCGGTTAGATGAGTAAAGATTTTCCAACGTTCTATAATTGTTTGGTATTTTGGTGACAACTTGGAAGTAATTGCTATAATTGCTGCCCTGGAATCTGAGAGAAATAACTGCTTGCTGAAAATGTGAAATTCTGTACAAAAGATTTTGTAGGGCCATTCGAATTGCTTCAATTTCTCCATCAAAGTTTGTAGTTCCATAACTTAAAGATTTGTAAGAGGTGACATGTGACTCCAACCCCTGCTCCATCTCGGTTTGATATCAATGATCTATCAGTATAAATATGGAGTTATTCATGTTCTGGAAATCTAGTATGGATTGTCTCTAATGCCAATAATTTTAGAACACTAGTTGGAGTATTACTTTTCTTAACTACTTCTGTCAGGTGTAAATAATATGTGATGTCTAATGCTTGTGTTGGATTGACTTTAGATATGAAAAGAAAGTAATGAGAAAGTAGAAATCAGGGAACACTGAATGCCCTGTGTGTGTTTATACAAATACACGGTACTTGGATAATTTGAACATTTATAATTCAAAAGTTTTTCTTGAGACTTTGAATTTTGTGTTAAAGCAATGTAATAAAATCACACGTAATTTGAATTTTATTATCCTTAATTCTAAACCTTTGTCCAGAAATGTCAGTTAAAAATTGATCTAAACGTGGAAATTTAATTAAAAGTTGAAGCTATCCACAGTGAAGCAACATGGTGTAACATAAGAATAACTTAGAAATTAAAAGCTTCACTTGTCTTAGTAATATTGCAAGGTAAATGAAGCTTTTAGTTCCTAATTTGTTCTTATTTTAGCGGAAATTTAATGTAACGTCATCCATGAATTTCTACAAAGAAGGTCATCACTCTGGATTTGCTTAATTTGTTGGAATGCAGTTTTGGGGGTGAAAAACCTTTCCTAGCTGCTAGTCTTGAGCTTTTATACCTGGTCTCACATTCCCTTGTTTAAAACATGTGTGCCTTTAGTTATCATTTGAGCTTTCTTTTGTTCAGTGTGCTACAAATCAGTGTCACTATGTCTCTTAGTAAACCATGTGTCCAGTACTAGACTTCCTCTTGTACAAATCAGTACCACTATGTCCCTTAGTAAACCATGTGTCCAGTACTAGACTGAGAAATAGTTGCAGTCATTTGAGAAGTTAAAAAGGATTTGTACAAAGTATCTAAAACTGGGAAGGAATACAGGGACCACCAAAGAGTTTGTTGACTTATCTGAAGAATGACAATTTTAAGCAGTGCGTCCATACTGGTATCAGCGAAAGAACTGGTCGTGATGTAAATAATGCCTAAAAATGTATCGTTCTGCATTCTGACTCTGATTGGAGCAGGAACAGCACTACTTTTGTAACCACATGTTGCTAAGAGGGGAAACCACGTGGAGTCTTCAACTATCATCACCTCCATCGACCCACCAATCCTGCATGCCGTAGTTTAAAACACACTACTGATTAGATAACAATTGCATGTAGCACTCTTAACTAAAAACATAATAAGAAATATAAAATCACTATGGAAAATAAAGCTTTAACATACCTAATCTGAATCTGAAAGATGTGTTCCATCTAGATCAGTTCTGCTGCTCCTCTCTCCCTTTATCTTTGATATAGCGAGTGGCCGCTAATTAACCTAAAATTTTAAATAAAACAAATACTAACTTAACCTCCCGTGAATCAGAGATATAAGCATATAATGAATGCATGCTCATGTGATTTGGTGTGACCAGTGGTAAACAAAAATCTTAACGGCTATAGGCGTGGTTAACTTCCCTGTCTTTAACCTTTCACTGTGCATGGAATATATGCTTAATGAAGATATACCTGTAAACTCTGCTGTAAGGTTAACAATGTCTTTTGATAGCTGAAGTGGGATATTTCTCGCATAGTTTGGAACACATTGATAATTATAACTTTTTCACCACTTGTTAGAGGCTTCCCTCTGCAATGTTTTATAAACAATATATTGGTTTGGCCATGATGGTTCACCTTCTGCTTCCAAAGCTGACCAGCAGAAGGCAGTCTATGTATGTTCTTAGCTCATTTTCTGATTAAGTGTAATTGATGACTTTGCATTAATTTTGTTGCAGTTCTACAGGGTACAATAACACGTTAAATATACCATTGTTATATAATACAGAGAAGGTCCAGTAGTTTTTGTTACTATTGAGCAAACTACTTTGTACATGTGCTTCTGTTTACATCACGACCAATTCTTTTGGTGAAACCAGTATAACAAAACTCTGCAATCACTAGCCTACAATCTGCCTACTTAAAGAACCTGCCTACCTGCTCTTAAAACATTTTAGCATCAGTGAAAGTCTAGTGTATTCACATACTTCCCTTGTACCTACAAGATAATTTGTGCAAATGTTTCTCTGTATTAACATGAAGTAGATAGAGGAATGTGTTTGTACAAGCAGTCATGAGAGCCAGATTTTTAATAATTTTAGAGGTAAGTTAACAAACACTAGTGATGTAAGAATGGCAGTTTCACGTCAGCGTGAATTGTTTCTCCTCCAGTTGAAAGTGGAACATTTTTAGACATAGAATAATGTGAAACATTACACTTAAGTGCACCATTAAATTTGAATGATAAGTTATTTTGTGCATCATTCACTTATCAAATGTGCAGATAAGAGTGACCTTGCTCTGTGAACTGACAACACAAAATCATATTTCATATGTTATGTCACTCATTGCAAATGTTAACAAAACAAACATTTTAAAAGTCTGTCTTCCATTACATGACTTTCTCTACTCACTTTTGTACAAACTATTTTTACAATCACTTATTCTTCTATACTCTTCATGTTAATAAAATTTGTACAAATTGTTTTATTACATATTTCCTTATAGATACAATGCAAATATGACAATATAGTAGACTTAAGCGATAGTCAAATGTTTTAAGAGCTGGTCACTGTGTGTATCAGACGTTCTATCTCCTTGTATGGCCAAGAGATAAAAGAGTGACCTCCCATTTGAGGAAAATATGTATATGTATTTAAAAATTCAGACAAATAAGAAATAATTAGCATCTAAAGATTACTTAAACCTGGGACATAAAGTACTAACAATTGTGAGTACCTCACCCTTGGGGTATTTATCTCTGATGTGTGGTCTACCTACAGGGGAAGTACTGGCAAGTTGCCCATGGTAGCTTAGTGGTTAAAGCAGCCACTTGATATGTGGAAGATCTGTGGTTCAGAATCAGTCCTGATTCCACCTCTTGAACAAGAACCCTTTTGATGGTAATTATTATTTATTTATGCCAACAAACTTACTGTTGGTGTTTTTAAACACACAAGCGGAAGGTCTGTGGTTCAAATCCCAGTTGTGGCATTGAATTTTTAAGTTCCAGTTCTACCTTTCAAGAACCCTTTTATTTCACGTCTGCAGACTAATGGCTGATACAGCTATCATCACAAGTTGCCTGCTACGTGGCAGTACAAAACACACTATAGTGTCTCGGAATATGTTCACTAGTTTCACACACACACAGCATGAACATTGAAATATTCACATATTGCTGAACTTGTACAAGAATTTGGGAGTGAATATTTTACTGCAAATGGCAAAAGCAATGAATGTAAGTTATGGAACAACTTTATCAACAACATTCATGTTGACTGTACCTGGCCTCCTGTGTTGAGATCATGTGACAAACTGACCCCTCCCACTTTCTATTGTCCAAACTTGGCAACTTCTTGTTCTCTGTATGAAGGTTCGTTCCCTACTCATGGCCCTATTTGTGAGGAAACTCTTCAGAAGTATGTTGGAATCTGTAAAACTAGAGTCTGCTGCAAAATGGTTTAAACGTTTAATAGAAATTAGTTTATACTTCAAACTTATTACAAAATTTTGAAATATAGTGGACTACTTGACTTATAGAACAAATTCTTGATTCTTAAAAATTATTTTCTACTTTTTAGTTCGGTTAGTTGTAAAAGCGTGTTTTTGTTAGTTTTTTAAAACTATAACTTATTTTCAACTTTTTAGTTTCAACATTTTCTATTCAATCTCTTTCAAAAATTTTTAATTTGAGATCTTTCAAAAATTTCTCATTTCGAAATTTCTTCCAAATATGTTGTCGAAAATTTTCAAATCACCTTTCTGGAGCAGTATTGGCTTACAATTACTGTTTTAACTAATATCAGCTGTTGTGGACTTCCTGACCCTGGGTAAACTTTGATCCATAATCCTTCCCAAGAAATCTCGTGTTCCTCTCAGGTCCTCTCTGCGGGCATCTATCTCCAGCGGTTTAATTCCTTTGTCCAGTGCAACATGTGCAACTACCAGATGTTGTGGATGTCTTGGTCCTGTGTGAACTCCGGTCTGCAATATTACCCCTGGGTCTCGTGTTCCTTTCAGGTCCTCTCTCTGGCGGCGCCGTGGCTGAGCGGTTAGCGCGCTCGCCTACCACCTAGGCGGCCAGGGTTCGATCCCAGGGACCCGCATGTGGTATTCGTGGTGGACGAAGCGGCGTCAGGGCGGGTTTTCTCCGGGTGCTCCGGTTTCCCCCGCCATCTCATTCCACCGGTGCTCCATCTTCATTCCATGTATCATCAGTGTCACCGCCTGCGGTGCCGTAGTAGTAAAAGCGGGCGTTAAACACTACAACAACAGGTCCTCTCTCTGGACATCTACGTTATCCAATATACATATAAATATGTATTTATTTGATTACAGCAATTCTCAGGGTGCATGTAGAAATGTGCCTTAATGACATCTAAGAAGTCATAACTGTACTATTTTCCATAAATTTAGCTTAGTCATTCTTTATCCTGACGATCCTGGTCAGGACATTGGGACAAAGTCATTGTGTTTTATTTTCTTCGGCCCTTAACAGGTGTGCAAATTTTCAAGTCAATCAGACAACTCTAAGTTGATGAAAATTACATTGAAAGCAGTTGCAGCCTTCCGACTATTGACAAATCACGACTACTTAGCAAGTCATCTCTACAGAATAGGTATCTCATCCTCACCAATATGTGTCCTGTGTAACGATCCAGCAGAAATGAACGAAGACCACTTGAAGACCTGTGAAGCATTAAGATCAGAAGAAACTACAGCTCAAAAGTATTGGAAAGCACGAATGCTAATGGCTTCATTGCCAGATGCAAGGCACTAGAAAACAACAACATACATTTTGTATGTTGTGTTAAGGACTCTCCTTGAGCAGCCCCATTTAGCACCAGCTAACCCTTTCAGGATTTGCAGTTTCTTTTCAACCTTTTCTGAGATGTTTGTTATATGTTTTTTCCAACTTAGCTTTCTGTCGAAAGTGATGCCTAAGTATTTGGCATCATCAACTGCTTTGAGTGGTTTATCATTATAATTTATGTTAATATTAACTGGTTTGTATTTTAGTGTAAATAATTCATAATTTGTTTTTTCCACATTGATAGTCATGAGGTTTTTGGAGCTCCATTCATGTACTTTGTTTAGGGCTGTTTCTATTCTGTCTTAAATTAATTCAGATTTTTTTTGGAGATCCTGGAGTCCAAATGACATCGTCAGCAACTAAAGCAATTTTGGCTTCTAAAGTTTTTATTATTGATGGAAGGTCATTTATATATATGTTAAAGAGTGTTGTGCTCAGAACAGCACCTTATGGAAGTCCTCTGTGTTTGTTTATATTTGGAAATGTATGTATTATATTTTGTGGCACAAAATCTTTGTGAAATAAACCGAGTTATCCATTTAAGCATGTTACTTTTCACACCTATTGATTGCAACTTCTCAATTAATTTGTTTCTCCAGACTGAATCATATGCTGATTTAAAATCAATGAATACTGCTAAGGTATCCTCCTTTCTATTGAAAGCTTCCTTGTCTTGGCTTAGTAGGAGTACATTTTCACTTGTACTATGATTCTGTCTGAAGCCGGTCTGTTAACTATTAATTAAGTTGTAATATTCTAGGAACCAGTTAAGTCTAGATGCCACCATTCTTTCCATCACTTTTGCAATAACACTGGTCAAAGATATTGGCCTGAAACTATTAATATTGTTTGAGGGTTTGTTTTTCTTTAAAATCGGGATGATAATGGCTTTTTTCCAGTCGGAAGGTACAGTCATTCTCCAACACGTGTTATACAGTTTAAGTAGGATTTCTTTTCCTTTCCTGCCAAGGTGTTTAATAAACTCTGGGTGGATCTTGTCAGGTCCTGGAGATTTTTTGTTCTGTAATTGTTCTATTGCTAAATCTAGTTCTGTTTCGTTAAAATCCTGAATAAAAATATAATTTCGTATATCTTTTGGCTTATTAGTTTCTTGGATAGCTTTATCTTGTTTTTTATACACTTAGGGTATGCTTTGTAACTGAGCATAAAACTTGTTAAGGGATTCTGCTATTTCCCTATCTGTAGTTAAGCTTTTGTTATTATGTTTTAATGGTTCAGTTATATTTTTTGATAATTTTGTTTTATTAAGGAATTTGTATATTTTATTTCCATCTTTCCTATAGTCCATAATGTTCTACAAAATTTGTGAAACTGGCCCTCTTTGCTATAATTCTTTCTTAAAAATGGCTGCTTTTCTTCTCCAGTGTTGTACATCTTCTGGACACTTGGTTCTTTCAGCTTTGACTCTTGCTATATTTCTTTCGTGTTTTAACTTAGATAAAGATGGAGACCAAAAGTGGCTATATTTCTTTAACTTACCTTTGGGGATATGTGTTTAGGCTGCTGTCAATAATATTTCACAAATTTTTTTATTCATTTTATCTGTTGACTTGAACTCTGATTCTAACAGTATATTACACTTCCCTTCTATCTCATTTTGGAAACTGGACCAATCTGCTTTTTTAAAATTCCAAGAAGTTTTAATTTTTGTTTTGTTACTTTTATTTATTAGACCTCTTATGGAGTTTTTGGTGATTTTGTGGCCTGAACCTGGGTCTTCTATTATTTCTCTTTTTGTATTGTCAATTATGTCAGATGACATCATCAGAGGATCAGGATTTGTACCTGAACCATTATAATGAAGGTAAGTGGGTGGATCATTTGGATTAAATATTAATTCCATTGTTGATGAGTTTAATAGGTCTTCTATGACTCTTCCTGCTGAATTTATATCTCTGTAGCCCCACCTAGGGGAGTGTGCATTAAAATCACCTATTAAAATACTTTTGGGTTCTATGGGAATAGAATTTAGATCTAGTGTATTGTCTGGAGGATTGTAGATACTGTAAATTCTATAGTGGTAGTTACTTTTCCATACTTCAATTTTCACTATTTCTGATTTATCTTGTTCTTCCATTATTTTTTGGATTTGAATAGTAGCTTTCCTATTTCTTTTAATTCCTGTAAGAATACCACTTGCTATTTGACGAGCTTTTGGAAGTATATGTGTAGTGTACTGATCCATTTCAAAGTATATTTCCTGTTCTTCTGATATGTTGGCTTCTTGTACTGTGAAGACATCTATATCTTGGTCTTTTAATATTTTCATTAGCTCTTGTTTTTTAGGCTGGGACATGCCTCCTGCATTCCATTGTAGAATTCTTAAAGTATTGGAATTGTGATGAAATTTGCCTAAAGATGTCCCCACCCGGAGATCCGATTGGGGGACAGTTTTAACTCTGGAATGTTTATCTTTAGGACTCATACTCATGTATGTGGCTTTCATGTAACTGTTTTCTTAACGGGCACCAGTTTTACAATGTGGCAGTTACATCACCCGACTTAAACCCCCATTTTGCAAGGAGGACCACACCTATCGTTGGTCAACGGGTCCATCGGACCTAGCCGGGAGGAAATAGGTGGTATTTAGATCCACCGACCTTCCCGTCATGTGCCTCTGAGGGACGTTGTTGTGCTGTGATAGGCCAGCACATATGTAAATGACATTTCCTCCATTTTAGATGAAACAGTTATACCACTGTGATTCGGTCCCCAGAGCCTCATCTGTTAAAAGCAGGGTGCACCACGGGCAGGATGAGGATGGGAATTGGGTAGGAGAGGCTATAGGAGGCGCATCACTATCCCTTACACCCCAGTGACGTAAATGTAACTGGAGTGGATTTTGTCAGAATATGGTATTGTAACGAAAATCATTCAGAGTGATTTTTGTGAAAAAAAAAAAATTTTTCAATATAGAGAGTTGTGTGGGGAATTTTCTTGTAAACCTTTGTGTCACATCCTTGGAATATACTCCACTTAAAAACCAAGTTTGGTTTTTAACTCAGTTTTCATTTTTGAGTATGATGCAAAACAGACAGATGCGCATTTTTTGTAGAAATAGAATTTTATTTTATTCATGGGACCTCAAAAGGTGTATTTCCAGTGAAATCTCAGTACTGAATGCAATACCTTGTCTACCTACTGTGTGTCTGGTAAAAAAAAGTGTTGTTGTTGTTTTCTAGTGCCTTGCATCTGGCAATGAAGCCATTAGCACTCGTGCTTTCCAATACTTTTGAACTGTAGTTTCTTCTGATCTTAATGCTTCACAGGTCTTCAAGAAGTAAAAAGTGATCTTTTTTAAAATTCTATTAAACTTTTGGTATTGGGTACCCTTATAAGGAATACTTTCTGATTTTTGAGGGAGTAGGACATAATGAAAGGCGAGGAGTTTCTGAGGAATTACACAAAATGAAGTGTAACACACATTTCTTAACAGTTTAAATTTTATTTACAAATTAAAAAAAGAGCTGCTGCTGTCAGTACATACAACTTAAAACATAATCTGTAGAGGAGGCAATGGTGGTTTACTACAATATTGCTTTATTGAAATTTGCACTTTTAAAATGTTCCTCCTTTGTTATAAATACTCCTTGTGGATAGGAAACTACAAAATTGAATTTGGAAGTATTCGAGTTTTGAGCATGAAGGGGTTTGATTCACTTACCATTACCTACGCTATTTACAGAGTCAACATTGTTCACAACACGAGGGAGGGCACAATGTCACTAACTGTATTAACAATGTCACCTCAGCATTCACCTCAACTAGAGCTGTACATCACTGCATTGAGTATTTGTAACAAATATGAACATCCTTCGTTTTGAAAAATATGTCATGCCAAAAACAGAACAAGGAAACACAAATTATTTGTTACTGCAGCAAAACCCAATTAACCATTTTAATGGACAAGGGAGCGGTTGATGGTTAACCAAAAATGACATAATACAACTTACTTGATACAAACAGTAAGTATAAGATACATGCTTAGCCTTTCACGGCTGGCGTTAGTTCAATAGAACATAGTTTCCAGGCTTGTAGGCTGTGGTCACGTCAATGAACAAATATCAGAAGATGCCCAACACAGTCTTGGGCAAATTGGACCACAGCCTACAAGCCTGGAAACTGCCTTCTATTTGAGTAGGTATAAGACTCATTAAACATACAAGTCCTACTGTGCTTTTCAAATGGGAAGGAGTTTGTCCTTGAGTGCCCCCAGACTGGCAACCAATCAGAGTCCTGCTGTGTTGTCATATTGCTTTCCCTTTAAGAAGGCGTTACGCTCACCAAGAGAATAATAGGACAGTGTGTGAGAGAGAGAGAGAAATATGTGCACGTAAACGTATCTCATTGGCTGCAGATCAGAACTCTTCCCATTTGAAAAGCACAGTAGTGATTGTGGTAAGAGATAACAGGCTTTTCTTGAAGAAATCGGAACTTTATTTGGTTCAAGTAAATGATAAGAAGCGTTATCCATTACAATAACCGAGTTCAACGGGATATTTGGAAGTAATGTATTGATGAACCAGTTCTTAAAATATTTCCATGCATTTCTTCGTGGTAGTCTTTCGTGACTTGGAATTGAAGGTCAGCAAGCCATTCAGAACATCCAGCGCAAAGAATGATAAACCTTTGCCCTTTTCTTAGGGGAATATCTAAGGGTGGCTCAAATCCTCCATCAGAATTTTTACACATCCATATTTTTCTTTTAGTGTAATTCACATTGATCCATGTCTCATCTAGATAAATATTTGGTCGATTTGAATTTTGCAAACCTTCAATATTTCTTAAGATATTGAATCTTTTCACTATAATGTCACTCCTTTCATTTAGAAACTTTTGTCCTTATTGTTTTTCACATAATGAAATTTCATTCCTTTTAAAATTTCACAGAGCACCCATATGCTGCCATCAAACAATCCCTCTTTCCTTAAGGGCTTCTCTAATGTAATCCAAACTTGGCAATAACTGTATCTTGTACAAATCATACATTTTTCGGCATATAGCACATTTGGTGAAAAAATCTACAACTGTTTTCTTCCAGGTTCTCTTTTTACCAGGATCTGTCACAGTAGTTTCATTTTCTTGTCCCAATTTTCTCTCATTTAAAATATGAGAAATTGTTCTTTTAGATAGTCCAGTTGAAAGAGCTGTTCTTTGTAAAACATTCATTACTGACACTGTATCCTTTCCATTCTTTAAAGTATCAAACTCATCCTCAAAGAACTTGTTCATGTTATAAACCATTTCCCTAGCGTCAGACTGCTGAGGTTTTCCTTGTTTACCAACACCAGATAGCACTACAAGAATCACAATTATAAATAGCAAAAATACATTTAAAAGTATGGACCAGGTCGCCGTATCACCTTCCATTTTAAAAGCAATGGTATAATGTTCAACTTGAATTTTGAATAATATGCACAAAAGTACTTATACTGAAGTAACCCAACACTGAACACAACACAAGACAAACTGAGAGGTGGCCTTCCGGCGTTTGTGACCACAAAACATTTCTACTCCCTCCCCTAACTTGCCTGTGGAAGCGACTTGACACTTTTATGATCCTCGAGCCAAGTTAGCCCACAGCAGGTATAGATAAAATTAGTCTTCCTAGACAAAATTAGTCATCCTACATAAACTTAGCATTCCTAGACAAATCCTTTTGACTCTATGGCTGAAAGTACCCATTTTGTGTACTTTGGCACAAATACCCATTTTGGGCACTATGCCCAAAGTACCTACTTCGGTACCATGGCCCAAAGTACCCATTTTTGACACTGTGGCCCAAAATATCCATTTTGGTTATTATGGCCCAAAGCACCCATAATGGGACTTTTGGGTTTTGTGGGTTCTTCTGGGTTTTCCGGTGCTGCTACAGTGAAGACTATGAAGCATAACTATATAAGTATCCACAAGCATTTAAGAATCGAGCATGGCTAAACTTATACTCTATCGTCAGTTCTATTACAGCCGTGAACTGATCCACTTCAGTGAATGACTGTTGCCTATATGCAAGCTAGTTGGGATATAGCAGCGTATGTGGTACACGGGTACAGTATCCATTGTGAAATGTCCCCCAAAATTAGACAAAAGTTGTAAGTGATTCTAAAGTAAGAACAAATTAGAAACTAAAAACTTCACTTATCTTAGTAATGATGCAAGTTCTTTTTGCAAAAACTGACTCAAGTTTCGAGTTGACTCCAACTCATTCTCAAAGCTATACAAATTTGTTTGAAATGACATAAAAAAAAACTGTATGCGAAATTCTCCAAAATCAAGAAGATCTAGTCTCTAAATATTGGGAGGCAAGAAGAAGAATGATTTTATTATCAAATTCTGTGAAAAATATTGGAGAGCAAGAGGATTAATGACTTCATTGTCAGAAATCCAGCATTAGCTAACAACAACATTATCAAATTCTGAGCATTAGAGACACATACACACTTTCTCTGCTGGTAAGCAGAGGAAGTATTGTATTCCACCCAAAAATTTGATGTCGGGATTTCACCGGAAATATATGTTTTGAGGCTCCCTGAATAAAACAAAAAGCATTTTTAGAAAAATATCCATGTGTGTGTGTGTGTGTGTGTGTGTGTGTGTGTGTGTGTGTGTGTGTGTGTGTGTGTGTGTGTGTGGACAGCATAACTCAAAAACGAAAGTCGGTTGAAAACGAAAGTTGGTATTTAAGTTTAATGTTCAAGGATGTGTCACAAAGATTTTGAAGAAAACAGCCCCACTCTGAACTACCCTTTACATGGAAAATTTTGATTTTCTTGAAAATCGCTCTAATGATCTTGATTAAAATGCCATATGTTTAAGATATTTGTATGACAAATGAAATGTATATCTTGAATTTTCTGGCTATAACCTATGCAGTCATGTTTACTCTGGATGACTTCGGAATAACTCGTAAACCGTAAGAGATACACTAAATCTTACTATACAAAAAATGTAGATCTCACTAAAACATCTGAATAAATTTTTTTTGTAGAGTGAACCATTTCGGAGATATTCCTTGTTATTTGTGTGAGTTTTGGATAACTTAAAAGTTTTGGTGAAATGGAACATTGTTGTTCATTTTTTTATATGTTAAGTGTGCAAAGAGAACAGAATCTCAAAGCTTTAAAAGGTTTGACTATCGCTCACAGCCTACTGCATTCTAATATTCCCCTTTCACCTACAAGGAAATAAGCAATAAGGTAATTACAAATTAAATAAGAAAAATTGTACAAATGTTTATCTCAACTAACACAAAGAAGATACAGGTATAAGAGTTTGTAATAATGGTTAGTACAAGAGTAGAGAAAGTCATCTGAGTGCAACACATCAGGCTTTTAGATTTGGCAATCACATTGTTCTGAAATTATTAACTGGACATTTGACAATATTTTTGCTTGGAAAGGTCTCCTGGAACTGTTCACATGATTTGGTTCTTACATAACATGATGCAGCTGCTATGACCCAAGGTTATTTCAAAGTCAGAATTGGATCATAAACAGATAAACTGAGTGCTCACCTGGCATAAACAATATAACCACTCTCACCAGATAAATAGAACTTTCTGGATGTTTCTCCTGCTCAAACTTTCTGAACTGTGTGAAAACTTCCAGCGGATATATGAGCTAACCCTCTTGCAAGTCTTGCAGAGCCTCGTGAGTCAATGTGCTGTTCTCTGAGTGAGTTGGTATGCAGCAAGTGCTGTAACTGCAAGAGATTCAACATGTCTTGTACTCAACTCCCCAGCAAGTTCCACACAAAGAAAGTGAAGTGATGGACCAGTGTGCATTTTTCAACAGATAAGATAAAAACAGCAAGAATAATAAGAATACTCCATACACAGGGTTCCACTTTTGAGTTGCAGTGAACAAACTCTAGTACTTACACAGTAGACATTCACAATGATGAAGCGTGACCTTGAGTGGGTCCTTCACTTTTTAATATTTTGTTTGCTAATGACACTTTCAAATGCAAAGATCATATGAGCACCCACAGTGTGCTGCACTTTCAATGTCAATAAATCTACTGACATGGGACTGTTACTTTTAAGTACACTTAAAAACTATTGGTCTAGGCCGAGTTTGAATCTGTGACTGATACACCTATACCCTGTAAGAACTAACTTGGCACTTGACGTTACAGCTGCCAGCCGGCCAATCTGTTGCAGCACTTTTTCACTTGCTGTCCATCACCAGTGGTTCCATCATAAGAGGTCCACCATTTTCCTTTTCTTTTTCAAAGTCTTCCCTTAAGACACATACCATCTCCCGGGCCTGAATTTTTAGGGTTATTCCTGTACCCAATACACACTTTTTGGCTGTACCAGGACTAAAAGCCATTAAAAAAAAACCAGTGTAACCAAGACTGATAAAATCTGTTACGAATGCAGTAAAACAGTGAAATATGCAGCAGCAAACTATATAAAGTAGGTGCAATAATAAAACTATAATTCCTACAGATACACTGTTGTATGCAATTTGTAAGTCATCTTCTTTCACCCTGCAGTTATTAAACGATCAAACAATATTAAAGCATTCTTCATGTTTGAGGTCATTTTAAGTAACTTTTTAACACTTACCTTCACTTAAATTGTTTTAAAAACAGGAAACGGTCTTGAAAAACGTTTCCTGTTTTTAAAACAATTTAAGTGAAGGTGAGTGTAAAAAGGTGACTCAAAATAGCCTCATACGAGTCAATCCACATCAAATCGCACACCCATAAAACACAATTTTTTTTATAGAAGGTTAATTTTTTTATGAATAATAGGCATCAAATAAGGAGACCCATATTTTTTTTATTTCCGTACTTTTAACCTCTTGAGCGATGGCCGTTTAAACGTCCGCGAGCCAAGAACTGCTAGCATTTAAATTGTTAAATGCGCTTCGTATATACACAGCTGTATTTTGTGTAAATATTAAGTTATTTTAATGAAACAAAAACTGGTATAAAACTCGTTATTTGCAGTATAAATGTACGTCATCAGCAAAGTTGAGTTGTATTTACAAAACGTTGAAATGGCACAATTTTGTTTCACTGTGGTGAAAAGTCAACTTTGCTCTGTCGAACGCATCTAATCTAAGTTCTCGGAAAGATACAGTAAAGAAACACCCATTGTATGTGTGGCTTATGCGTCAGCATACTGTGTAATAAAGAGCTACTGCATGCGCGGTCTCTTGAGTCATCAGAATATATCAACATTACAAGTTTTGCTTACGCGAGTTTCGTAACTGAGTAGTCCGTGTCTTTCTTTGTTGAAATACATACGCATTCTTTCCTGCTTGTAGCTGAAGGGAGAAGTGGTATAAACAGGTGTTTTTGCACCAACTGGATATAACCATATACAATTGTTTGGGGATTTGGACAGCTCTCTAAACCCACACAGGACAATGACCGACCTTGACTACAGACTATAAATAGCTCGCAGCCTAATTGAACAATACCACGTTGGGGGTTGAAAATCCAAAACCCCTGCACCCCTCAGACTTCAAGGAAAACATTATCCTAAAAGGATACCACCAACAGCAAAGAAGTCCCGCCCATTTCGAAAGTGTTTCGTGTGCTGCAAGAAGGGAATTCGCAAATGTGGAGATGTAGGTACCCTTGTGTGTTTATCCCTGTTTTGAGGTAAATCACTGCAGAACGAACATATTAAGGTAAGCCAATAAATTATATAGACCTTACTAAAATGTTTCATAAAGAGAAAATTATAATAAGTTGAGTTGGATAAGGGATAAATAAGGGTTAAATGCTTAAACGCACGGGACGTGTATACACGCCCATATCGCTCATCCGCCATTTTAAATGGACGTGATTTCACGTCGGTATCCCTCAAGAGGTTAAATTACTTGCTTAGTTATGGCTATTAGAAACTAAGCAATTTCTGTGCGCACCGTAATATAAAATCACTTGTTACTCTTAAGGCCATATAGAGTTGAGAATTGGGGTTTGGCGCAATGGAAAGGTTAAATACAACACTTTTAACAACTTTTGACCAATCATTATTACACACAAATTTTGAACTGCTTTTTTGATGGTATATTTTGTAAAACCAAAAATAGAATTTAAATCGATGTGTTAAAAATCTAAAAAAAAATGCAACGCATTCCCTGACATTTTATTTATAAAATAAGATGTTTAAAACTACAATTTTTTTACTGGAGGCCTGCATGCGCTCACGGACGCCATGAAGTAGAGATAAGTTTGTAAAGCTGGATTCACTATTTTTGGCCCCTGGAGGAAGTAAATGTAAAGCTTGAAAGCAAGTACCAAGCCAGGTGACTGCAGACAGCATGCAAATTGGTGCGTCAGCTTCATGTGCTGCTCACGTAACTACTTCTTACTAAGGCAGTACAGTCCATGCAGAAAAAAGTCTCCACAATGTGCCTTCTTTCTGATATTCCTGTGGCATCTGATACGCGCTTTTGAACTTTTTTTTAAAAAATCTTCTACGCAGTTCTTTATGTTTAGCTTCCTTCTTCTTGTACACCCATAAATTTGAAACAATTTCTCTACTCTGACTGTGTAATGTTTCGGTCCCTAATTTAGAACGTACAGGTGGCATAATTGATTTACACTAGGATCAATGTCTCACAAATTCACTATATTCACTCCTTATCGCAAAGATCTATGTCTTCAACTGCACGCTGCACTAAAAAGCACCTGTGGATTAGCAAGGACAGTCTAAGATCATGCAGACATCATTACCTTCCCCCTCCCTCCCCATGTAGTGCATGGTTTCATTCACAGAATTATACAATATGAGCTGATGAAACAGACAAAAGATAAAGAGTTCGCCTTACAGGAGTTCCAGTCAAGGTCAGGGGCCAAAAACGATAGTTCCAGCTATGCTTTAAAATCACACTCCTTCATTCCTTTGTCAAAAACTGAAGCTTTAGTGAAACAATTTTCTTTCGAAGAACGAGGTAGATGAGTAGAAATTTAAAGTTTTGTGTTGCATGGAAACATTAGTTTAAAATGCACATTTTAAAAATATTTTGAAGATGCTAATAGTGTACATATAATAGTGTCAGCTAGCAGTGTTCTCCTTACTGTACTGTTGTAACGTTCATGGAATCTCAAGCAGTGGACAGTCGCCGTAATGGAAGGTGGCAATTGTATGCGGTTACAGTAGCTGTTCACCGCTTCCACGAAGAGTCCACTGCACTGATTTGTAAGTAAGTTAATTACAACTGAACTCTTAGAGACTCCATTCTGATTTTTTTCTGAGAATACTGAATAAACTTCAGTGTATTTTGTTTTTTTTCTTCAGATTTTTAAATGGTCGAGTTTGTTTTATCTAACTTTAAAAACTTAATAGTGTAAAATATAACATCAATAATAATTACTAAAATTATCTAATAAATAGCTCACAAAATATTGCAATTTATCTTTAATTTGAGCTAAAGAGGAAGTAATTTGCTTGATTGCAATCAGAGATATCATTGATCAAAGCGTGAGGAGCATGCGATTTTTGGGACACTTCAAAAATTAAGTTCAGCCATAATAAATTTTTTTTTGTAAAACGAAGAAACACGGGTCAAATGTATCTTGTTCCAAATCAAAAAATTTTCAAGAAAATCTGAGAGATCAAGGTCATTTTTTGCCATATTTTCTGTGATTTGATGTGAAATGACTCATACATGCACATATTGCAACATAGGTATGTATACACCTCTGGTAACGTGAGTCACATGGTGTATTTGAAACGCAATTGGATGTGATAAGGCGAGCCTCCCTTACCTGCCCCTTATGAGCCACGTGGCTGTCTAGTGCCAGGTTAGCTCTCCCAGGTACAGTCTGCTAGTAGGTGGAACTAGCCCCCCTTACCTGCCCCTTATGAGCCACATGCCTGTCTAGTGCCAGGTTAGCTCTCCCAGGTACAGTCTGCTAGTAGGTGGAACTAGCCCCCCTTACCTGCCCCTTATGAGCCACATGCCTGTCTAGTGCCAGGTTAGCTCTCCCAGGTACAGTCTGCCAGTAGGTGGAACTGCACCACAACATGATTGTGATAAGGCGAGCCTCCCTTACCTGCCCCTTATGAGCCACATGGCTGTCTAGTGCCAGGTTAGCTCTCCCAGGTACAGTCTGCTAGTAGGTGGAACTAGCCCCCCTTACCTGCCCCTTATGAGCCACATGCCTGTCTAGTGCCAGGTTAGCTCTCCCAGGTACAGTCTGCTAGTAGGTGGAACTAGCCCCCCTTACCTGCCCCTTATGAGCCACATGCCTGTCTAGTGCCAGGTTAGCTCTCCCAGGTACAGTCTGCTAGTAGGTGGAACTGCACCACAACATGATTGTGATAAGGCGAGCCTCCCTTACCTGCCCCTTATGAGCCACGTGGCTGTCTAGTGCCAGGTTAGCTCTCCCAGGTACAGTCTGCTAGTAGGTGGAACTAGCCCCCCTTACCTGCCCCTTATGAGCCACATGCCTGTCTAGTGCCAGGTTAGCTCTCCCAGGTACAGTCTGCTAGTAGGTGGAACTGCACCACATGATTGTGATAAGTTGAGCCCCCCTTACCTGCCCCTTATGAGCCATGTGAGTGATGTGGCTGTCTAGTGCCAGGTTAGCTCTCCCAGGTACAGTCTGCTAGTAGGTGGAACTAGCCCCCCTTACCTGCCCCTTATGAGCCACGTGAGTGACGTGGCTGTCTAGTGCCTGGTTAGCTCTCCCAGGTACAGTCTGCTAGTAGGTGGAACTGCACCACAGCATGATTGTGATAAGGCGAGCCCCCCTTACCTGCCCCTTATGAGCCACATGCCTGTCTAGTGCCAGGTTAGCTCTCCCAGGTACAGTCTGCTAGTAGGTGGAACTAGCCCCCCTTACCTGCCCCTTATGAGCCACGTGAGTGACGTGGCTGTCTAGTGCCTGGTTAGCTCTCCCAGGTACAGTCTGCTAGTAGGTGGAACTGCACCACAGCATGATTGTGATAAGGCGAGCCTCCCTTACCTGCCCCCTATGAGCCACGTGGCTGTCTAGTGCCAGGTTAGCTCTCCCAGGTACAGTCTGCTAGTAGGTGGAACTGCACCACAACATGATTGTGATAAGGCGAGCCTCCCTTACCTGCCCCTTATGAGCCACGTGGCTGTCTAGTGCCAGGTTAGCTCTCCCAGGTACAGTCTGCCAGTAGGTGGAACTAGCCCCCCTTACCTGCCCCTTATGAGCCACGTGGCTGTCTAGTGCCAGGTTAGCTCTCCCAGGTACAGTCTGCTAGTAGGTGGAACTAGCCCCCCTTACCTGCCCCTTATGAGCCACGTGGCTGTCTAGTGCCAGGTTAGCTCTCCCAGGTACAGTCTGCTAGTAGGTGGAACTAGCCCCCCTTACCTGCCCCTTATGAGTGATGTGGCTGTCTAGTGCCAGGTTAGCTCTCCCAGGTACAGTCTGCTAGTAGGTGGAACTGCACCACAACATGATTGTGATAAGGCGAGCCTCCCTTACCTGCCCCTTATGAGTGACGTGGCTGTCTAGTGCCAGGTTAGCTCTCCCAGGTACAGTCTGCTAGTAGGTGGAACTAGCCCCCCTTACCTGCCCCTTATGAGTGATGTGGCTGTCTAGTGCCAGGTTAGCTCTCCCAGGTACAGTCTGCTAGTAGGTGGAACTGCACCACAACATCTTTGTGATAAGGCGAGCCCCCCTTACCTGCCCCTTATGAGCCACATGCCTGTCTAGTGCCAGGTTAGCTCTCCCAGGTACAGTCTGCTAGTAAGTGGAACTGCACCACAACATGATTGTGATAAGGCGAGCCCCCCTTACCTGCCCCTTATGAGCCACATGCCTGTCTAGTGCCAGGTTAGCTCTCCCAGGTACAGTCTGCTAGTAGGTGGAACTAGTCCCCCTTACCTGCTCCTTATGAGCCACATGCCTGTCTAGTGCCAGGTTAGCTCTCCCAGGTACAGTCTGCTAGTAGGTGGAACTAGTCCCCCTTACCTGCCCCTTATGAGCCACATGCCTGTCTAGTGCCAGGTTAGCTCTCCCAGGTACAGTCTGCTTGTAGGTGGAACTGCACCACAGCATGATTGTGATAAGGCGAGCCTCCCTTACCTGCCCCTTATGAGCCACATGCCTGTCTAGTGCCAGGTTAGCTCTCCCAGGTACAGTCTGCTAGTAGGTGGAACTAGTCCCCCTTACCTGCCCCTTATGAGCCACATGCCTGTCTAGTGCCAGGTTAGCTCTCCCAGGTACAGTCTGCTAGTAGGTGGAACTAGTCCCCCTTACCTGCCCCTTATGAGCCACATGGCTGTCTAGTGCCAGGTTAGCTCTCCCAGGTACAGTCTGCTAGTAGGTGGAACTAGCCCCCCTTACCTGCCCCTTATGAGCCACGTGGCTGTCTAGTGCCAGGTTAGCTCTCCCAGGTACAGTCTGCTAGTAGGTGGAACTGCACCACAACATGATTGTGATAAGGCGAGCCTCCCTTACCTGCCCCTTATGAGCCACATGCCTGTCTAGTGCCAGGTTAGCTCTCCCAGGTACAGTCTGCTAGTAGGTGGAACTAGTCCCCCTTACCTGCCCCTTATGAGCCACATGCCTGTCTAGTGCCAGGTTAGCTCTCCCAGGTACAGTCTGCTAGTAGGTGGAACTAGTCCCCCTTACCTGCCCCTTATGAGCCACATGCCTGTCTAGTGCCAGGTTAGCTCTCCCAGGTACAGTCTGCTTGTAGGTGGAACTGCACCACAGCATGATTGTGATAAGGCGAGCCTCCCTTACCTGCCCCTTATGAGCCACATGCCTGTCTAGTGCCAGGTTAGCTCTCCCAGGTAGTCTGCTTGTAGGTGGAACTGCACCACAACATGATTGTGATAAGGCGAGCCTCCCTTACCTGCCCCTTATGAGCCACATGCCTGTCTAGCGCCAGGTTAGCTCTCCCAGGTACAGTCTGCTAGTAGGTGGAACTAGTTCCCCTTACCTGCCCCTTATGAGCCACATGCCTGTCTAGTGCCAGGTTAGCTCTCCCAGGTACAGTCTGCTTGTAGGTGGAACTGCACCACAGCATGATTGTGATAAGGCGAGCCTCCCTTACCTGCCCCTTATGAGCCACCTGGCTGTCTAGTGCCAGGTTAGCTCTCCCAGGTACAGTCTGCTAGTAGGTGGAACTAGCCCCCCTTACCTGCCCCTTATGAGCCACGTGGCTGTCTAGTGCCAGGTTAGCTCTCCCAGGTACAGTCTGCTAGTAGGTGGAACTAGCCCCCCTTACCTGCCCCTTATGAGCCACGTGGCTGTCTAGTGCCAGGTTAGCTCTCCCAGGTACAGTCTGCTAGTAGGTGGAACTAGCCCCCCTTACCTGCCCCTTATGAGCCACGTGGCTGTCTAGTGCCAGGTTAGCTCTCCCAGGTACAGTCTGCTAGTAGGTGGAACTAGTCCCCCTTACCTGCCCCTTATGAGCCACGTGGCTGTCTAGTGCCAGGTTAGCTCTCCCAGGTACAGTCTGCTAGTAGGTGGAACTGCACCACAACATGATTGTGATAAGGCGAGCCTCCCTTACCTGCCCCTTATGAGTGACGTGGCTGTCTAGTGCCAGGTTAGCTCTCCCAGGTACAGTCTGCTAGTAGGTGGAACTAGCCCCCCTTACCTGCCCCTTATGAGCCACGTGGCTGTCTAGTGCCAGGTTAGCTCTCCCAGGTACAGTCTGCTAGTAGGTGGAATTGCACCACAGCATGATTGTGATAAGGTGAGCCTCCCTTACCTGCCCCTTATGAGCGACGTGGCTGTCTAGTGCCAGGTTAGCTCTCCCAGGTACAGTCTGCTAGTAGGTGGAACTAGCCCCCCTTACCTGCCCCTTATGAGCCACGTGGCTGTCTAGTGCCAGGTTAGCTCTCCCAGGTACAGTCTGCTAGTAGGTGGAACTAGCCCCCCTTACCTGCCCCTTATGAGCCACGTGGCTGTCTAGTGCCAGGTTAGCTCTCCCAGGTACAGTCTGCTAGTAGGTGGAATTGCACCACAGCATGATTGTGATAAGGTGAGCCTCCCTTACCTGCCCCTTATGAGTGACGTGGCTGTCTAGTGCCAGGTTAGCTCTCCCAGGTACAGTCTGCTAGTAGGTGGAACTGCACCACAACATGATTGTGGCCAGGCCATAAAATGCCAGTGAGTGAAAGTGAATACTTCAAAATTTGCTACTTTTTAACAACAAAATGAATAAAACTCAGGTTGTTGAAAGAGTGTATATTTTCCTGAGAACAAGATGAGGATGCTAATACATTTAAGGACAGCCTTGCCTCCTTGTTGTGAACAACGTTGTGAACACTGTGCGCCTTCATTAGGAAGACACACACTCTCACACAGACACAGACACACACACACACATCTATCTGCTGATTGGATGCAGTTGTTCCTCTTGCACATCACTTCTCATCTGCCAGCTGAAACAATAAACAAACTCATCCAGGACTAGAATGATAAATGTAACCACAATGTTGCAACCGTACTTCAGAACCGTTCTCAAGTACGGTTGCATGCCTACACTTGCATGTTGAGAACACATACAGTCAATATGCAGAACCACGTAGCCACATTTTATACACCATTCTGCAGCAAAGTGTGGATGCGTGATCCCCACAGTACTAATATTAATCAAGCTCTTTACTGGTATCACAGCAAGTAGTTAACTTTTACAATTTGCTGACTTCAAGCAATTCTTTTCAACATATATTTAAACTGCCAAACTCGCAAAAACAAATTATGTTAAATTTTCACTGCACATACTTTTTACTGTAAATAAACATTTGAATGCTCTATCAGTTTTATGTAACTAAGGTATCTATTGCTTACTTGAAATGCTAAAAATAGATTGTAACAGTATGGATAGAACAATTACATTTTAAATATGCAATGTATATATCTGAATTTGTCATTTTTAGAAAGTCAAATTTGTTTTACTTTCACTGGTTGGTAATGCAATAGAGATACGTCATTCATTTGTAACAATGGCAACCCAAAATAACTTAGCTTCTTTTAAAGATGCAAGTAAACACTTGCAAAACTTAAGTCAGTGATTAATAATTCCTCAACTTACACATATACATAAGTAAAGCCTATAGTCTCCATGCATTAATACATTTAATTTTTTTCACTGTTAATAGCTGAACTTTTTTATTGAATTCAGTTATGAGCGCCTCAATTAGTTTTATTGGTAGAGTTGGATTTCTTTCCGAGAGGACATTAAAAAGATGTAATACGATTTTCTTCATACCCCTAAGTAAAGGCTTCCCCTTACAATGTTTGAGCTCAGTTCTTCTTTATCCGATTACCTTCCTCATGTGGAGGACTTACAAGCCTGTCTGGGAGCAGACAGACTTATGCACTGGACACGGTGAGGAAGAGGATGATATGAAATGTAGGTGATGATGGAGCAGTCGGTGGAATAAGTGGTGGGAGGAATTGGAGGAAACCAGCCCAGACATCACTTCGTCCACCACGAGTACCACATGCGGGTCCCTGGTATTGAACCTGGGCTGCCTAGGTGGTAAGCAAACAGCCTAACCGCTCGGCCACAGCACTGCCGAGCTCAGAGTTACCCACAGATTCTGTGGTAATGCAGTGAAATGCAAGCCAAAGGAGCTGTTAGAATCCAAAGTAACATTCATTCAACTATAATTCACTTCAAGCACCAAACAGTAAACCATCTTCACAAAGCAGATTTAAACACAAGAATTAACTTCCCAGTCATTTCACAACATATATCTATACCCATTCTTAACAATGCTGATCATTTTGATTGGTGGAACCCAAATACCAACTTTCAGAATATTTCACTCTTACTTGAAGCCAAAGTCACAGTGTGGTACCAGAAAAGAGCTAACTGCATCACTGAAGGCACAGTTCCCTCAAACATCTCTATCTTAAAGGACTAGAAGTTCAATACTGAGTTTATTAATCAATAAATCACAATTTTTCCCTGAAGCACTTCTGCAATTTAACTAATGACTTTTCTCATTTTCTTCAAAAGTTAGATTACTGTTTGGAGTGCACCCTCAATGTTAAAGTAAAACAATAATACCACCTTGTCAGTCGTAGCGACTGTAGCTGGACTTCTTACCAGGAACGCGCTCCCTGTCTGTGGACTGAGAGCTGGAGGACGACCTCCTCCTACGATGAGATTTCTTACTTGGAATGGGAGAGCGTGACCTGGAGCGAGAGTATCGTCTCCGTCGCTTGTCCTTGTGGTGACTGTGTCTCTTGGACGATGGAGAGCTTGAACCCGACGAGCGCCGTTTTGAATGTCGACTGCTCTTCTTCTCAGAGCGACTATGCCTATACTGATGGGGCCTGTTAGTCCTAGTTCTACTCCTACTTCTACTCCTACTCCGTCTGTCTCTCTTACTCCTATCCTTCTGACTACTACTACTGCTGGACTTCCTATGGTCACTCTCGTGCCTACTGCTGCCCCGTTTCTTTTCTGACCTCCTCGAACTCTCCCTACTCCTGCTACTTTTTGAACTCTTTTTGGAACTCCTCCTACTTTCCAATGAACTAGAACGAGATGAGCTGCTAGAATCTGGGGTAGATGAACTTTCTGAGCTTTTTGAAGTCGAATGCTCATTCTCTTCAGAGCTAACACTACTCTTCTCGCTGTGTCTTCGCTGTTCTTCTTCCTCGGAGGACTTTCTAGCAACAGCTGGAGGGGATAGGAAATTGTCCCTGTCGTCATGTTGCTGCTGGTGCTGCTGTGGGGGTTGTTCTTCAGGACCTACAAGCATGATCCTTGTATCACTACAAAGTCACAACAATAGTCTTTACAAGTATGTTATACATTTGCTATGTGCACACACGTCCACAAACAGTCAGACAAGTTTACAACCTTAAACAATGTTCTCAGCTCATTTTCATAGTTCCTTCACCATTGAAAGTGTTTCTGTTTTACCAAATACATCAGAGGATATTTAGTGAATACGGGACTTGGGGCCAAAAGGGTAAATGATCATGATGTGAGTGAACAGCCCTTGTTTCTGTTCCATGCCTTATACAAAAGTGCTAAAAGGTTACAAGTGTTATTGCAATGTGCACTTTTCCAAAATTCTCAAAACAAATTACACTACCACAAAACATTTCAATACATATGTGATGATAAATTTTTGTAGGGAAGTTAGAGGGCAATTTGAAACACTATTTTCTGGCTTAATAGAAAACTTGAAGAATAAAGTGTATGCAACAAATCCCCATACACTGTAAGAAGAAAGCAAAACACCAGGCAAGAAGTTCACTAATTTTGTATATTTAACTCTCAAGTGTCGGAATGTGACAATCACTGAGTGTCTGCCGTTCAGAAAACATGCTGGTGCAGTGAATGCCACACTAATCTAACCAAGAGAATCACACAGCTACCCATGCTGCTGTTCTTAACGCCAGACACTCGTGTTTACCTTGTCTGACTATCCATGGACCTGCATGTACTCAGTTATATCTGTGGAAGAGTCAGTCACCACAAATGTGACAAGCCAGGTAGATCAAGACAGACAGGAAGTTGCACACTTACCCTTTTGTGCGGAAGGTTGCTTTGTATCAGTTTGGTTCTCTACCTGTCTCCCTTCTGCATCACTATCCTCACTTTCCTCGCCTATCAACCTCCTCTCTCTCTCCTTATCTCGTTCTTCCTCCTCCTGAATCCTCGCTTCTATCTCTTTTTCTGTTTTTGCAAAGTCCATTTTTCTTCTCCTGATCTGATCCTGCAATCATAATCACCACTTTTATTGTATTCTCCTTACTAATCATACAAAACCTTACTCTTGTTAGTATTACAAGAATACAGAACATTACAGTGAGACAGATTCATACAGAAGTGGATTGCAATGTGATTGGGGAGGGGGGGCAGTGGTTTACTGTTTGCAAAGGTATTTGAAAATTCAAACCAATATATGAAGGAATATCTCACAAATGGTTATCTCCAAAAATTATATGACAAATTATGTACTTTAATGAGATGTACATTTTTTGTACACAGGAAACACAATGAAAGCTGGCCAATGAGAGCTGCAAGAAACTTCAGTACTACTCAGATAAACTCGGGTTACCTCGTTTGATTTAATGCCACATGCCACTTCAACTCCCTGGATTGTACCTGTAACTCCCATTACTCATTCAGTGCTATACGAGGCATGTCTAAAAAGTATCTGACCTATGACCAGTAAAAATAGATAATTTACCCAATGGGATTGGGACCCAAATCCCCTTCAAAATAGTCCACTTTCTCATTCACTTACTTAGCCCACCTCTCCTTCCACTTCTGAAAACAATTCCGGAAAGCTTCTTTTGGGATGACATTCAATTCCACTGTTGCATTCCTCATTATCTCTTCTATGTTCTCAATACAGGATCTATTCAAAAGGCACCTTCAGTTTGGCAAAGAACCAGAAGTCGCAAGGAGCCATGTCTGGAGAATAGGGAGGTTGGCGAATGACCAAAAGTTCATGTTTTGCCGAAAAGTCTGGATCAGTTGTGATGAAAGTGCTGGAGCAATGTCATGATGTTTTCACCCTCCTGGCACCGGAAAACATCCTTTGTCACTGTCCTTTTGGTGCATATTCATCATGTACAACTCCATGGATATTAAACAACACTGCTAGCAACACCTTGATTTTGCTCTGCACCTGTTCTTTTTTCGGACTTGGAGACTTGGGATGTCGCCATTGCAATTACTTTTTGTTTCCGGGTCAGACCCGTAAGCCCAAGCCTCATCTCCAGCAACTCAGGTTCAGGGTTGCAAATATCCAGCAGGTCTTGTGCAACATCAAGACAGTGTTTCTGTTCCGCTGACAGAAGCCTGGGAACAAATTTTGCAGATGTTTTGCGCATGTTCAAATCATTACGCAAAATTCCGCGAGTGGAATATTTACTGATCCCGTTTATTGCAATTTCTTATAAGGTCAAACATCGATGTCTCACTTTCTCAATAACAGCAGTATTTCAAACAGTTTGTGGCCTCCCAGGATGCTCATCACTCTCCACAGAAGTGTACCCATTTTTGAATCAGTTGAACCACTCTAATTTGTATTACCCACATAGCATCATCTCCAAACGCCTATTGAATTTTACAAATTGTTTCTTTTTGAGAATCAACAAGTTTTGGCAAAATTTGATGCAGTATCTTTGTTTAGTCATCTTGTGAGAAAATGAAATCTGACGAACACTTATAACAGCACCTCACTTGGTGACCTGCAGCCAGCACCTGACACATGCAAACACAGTGAGAAAACTCAAGCATGCGCATTACGGTTCCTACAGCCATTGAGCAATGGTGCTGACATAGAATCACTACTTTGCACAGCAAAGGCCTCGTATGCACTTCTCCAGACATTGTTAGATGCTAGACCCTGCAATACGTATTAATGCTATGTTTACAAACATAGCCTTCTGCATGTACTGCAGATTGGCAAGTTTTCATAATGGCATGAATGTTGATGTTAGCCAATGCCGGATATATGGATATGTCTATGGGGATATGAGGATGGGAACCACAAGGTACCCAAGCTGAGCAGACCATTACTTCCACTTACTGGTGTCTAGGGGATATGAGGATGGGAAACACAAGGTACCCAAGCTGAGCAGACCATTACTTCCACTTACTGGTGTCTAGGGGATATGTGAATAGTGAGCACAAGGTACCCAAGCTGAGCAGAACAATACTTCCACTTACTGGTGTCTAGGGGATATGTGGATAATGAGCACAAGGTACCCAAGCTGAGCAGAACATTACTTCCACTTACTGGTGTCTAGGGGATATGTGGATAATGAGCACAAGGTACCCAAGCTGAGCAGAACATTACTTCCACTTACTGGTGTCTAGGGGATATGTGGATAGTGAGCACAAGGTACCCAAGCTGAGTAGAACAATACTTCCACTTACTGGTGTCTAGGGGATATGTGGATAGTGATCACAAGGTACCCAAGCTGAGCAGAACATTACTTCCACTTACTGGTGTCTAGGGGATATGTGGATAGTGACCACAAGGTACCCAAGCTGAGCAGAACATTACTTCCTCTTACTGTTGTCTAGGGGATATGTGAATAGTGACCACAAGGTACCCAAGGTGAGCAGAACATTAGTTCCACTTACTGGTGTCTAGGGGATATGTGGATAGTGACCACAAGGTACCCAAGCTGAGCAGACCATTACTTCCACTTACTGGTGTCTAGGGCATATGTGGATAGTGACCACAAGGTACCCTAGCTGAGCAGAACATTACTTTCACTTACTGTTGTCTAGGGCATATGTGGATAGTGACCACAAGGTACCCTAGCTGAGCAGAACATTACTTCCACTTACTGGTGTCTAGGGGATATGAGGATAGTGACCACAAGGTACCCAAGCTGAGCAGACCATTACTTTCACTTACTGGTGTCTAGGGCATATGTGGAGTGAGTGAGTGAGTAGTGGGGTTTACGGGCCCGTCGACAACTAGGTCATTAGGGCCCGAAGTCCAAAAATAAAAACAAAGAAATAAAACCTCACCCTTTTAAAGCTAAAAAGTGAAAGTTAAAAAACCTAAAAATGAACATTATAATTACTAAAAAGAGAGCTAAGACAGCTAAAAACGGAAAATTAAAACCGATAAACACTTAAATTACTAAAGACATAAAACCGGCTACTGTTAAAAAGGGCTAAAAACACGAGTAAAACATCCTAAAACTATATTTCCGCCAAGATAAAAGAAACCTTACACTTGCTTACCAAAATCGATATGCGCAACAAACCGCAGTACTGTACTTGCAGCTGCTGGGTCGTTGCCTAACACGGTGCACAGTGTAAAACCCAGGCCAAAGGACTGGCGCTCACGAGCATACCGCGGACAATCAATAAGGACATGTGCAACGGAGAGTGGGACATTGCACGTCGCACAGACAGGCTCCGGATCACCGCGCAAAAGGTGTGCATGCGTGGCTCGAGTGTGGCCTATCCTCAGGCGGGTTAAAATCACCTCCTCACGCCTGGAATCCCTGCAAGATGTTTGCCAGGGTTGTACCGTGTCCTTGATTGTCCGTAACTGAGTGCCAGATAACGCTTCCCAAGATTGTTGCCAGAGGGTAAATAGATGGCGACGGAAGTACTTCTGCACATCTATATAGGGTAGCGTACGGGTGGAATATTCCGGAAGGCGACATGCAGACTTCGCAGCCGCATCAACTGCCTCGTTGCCCGGAATACCCACATGACCTGGGATCCACGTAAAAACGAACTGGTATCCGCGAGATAACAACTGAGATAAAAGTGTCTGTATTTTAATAATTGATGCCGAGTTGCCAACAAATTGTTGCAGCGCCTGAAGAGCGCTCAGGGAGTCGCAACACACAATAAAATGTCCAGGAACTGAACGGGAGATAAAAAGTAAGAAATAAAAGATGGCAAACAGCTCGGCGGTAAAAACTGAACTGGCGTCTGGAAGGCGGTATGTGTGAACCTCACCGTTGTATATAAATGCGGAACCCGTCGTACTACCCAACTGGGAGCCATCGGTGAATACCGGAGTATAAGTCCGGTATCGGCTCAGAACTGCGGTGAAGAGTTGACGGAACACCGAAGGAGGGGTAGCAGTCTTTGGACAGCCCGACAGCTCCAGGTCAAAGCGTGCACGCTGGAGCTGCCAGGGAGGACAGTGGCCAAATGAGTGCCGCTCTACAACTGGCAGTCGGAGGGCGTTTGCAACAAGTAGTTCTTGAAACCTGATGCCACTTGGACGGGAGATTGTTTTATTCCGCATATAACGGTGCGCGAGGTCTGGACGCAATACAGGTGGAAACGAAGGATGACCTGGATGAGCGGCCAACCTTGCCACATAGGAACAAAGTAACAATGAGCGTCGAACAGACAGTGGAGGTTCGCCAGAATCAGCATACAGACAATTCACTCTACTTGTGCGGAAAGCCCCAGTAGCGAGACGGATACCAGTGTGATGAATTGTGTCTAAAAGGCGGAGTTTAGAGGCTGATGCAGAGCCATAGATAAAACAGCCGTAGTCTAATTTGGACCGGACCAGTGAGCGATACAACCTCAACATTACCGTGCGATCGCCGCCCCAAGATGCCCCAGACAGGACCCTGAGTACCCGAAGCGAGCGACCGCAGGAAGCACGAAGGTGACGTATATGGTGCTCCCATGTGAGTTTGCTGTCGAGGTGTAAGCCCAAGAACTTCAGGTGCGGAACAAATGGAAGACGTGTGCCACGCAAATGAAGATCAGGAGCAGGGTGTACACCACGGAGTCGGTGAAAGTGGAGACACTGTGTTTTCGTAGGGGAAAACCGAAAGCCGGTGCGAGACGCCCACTCGGCGATGGATGTTATGGTCATCTGCAGTTGACGCTCGATGTGCTCCAAACTATAAGAGCGATAGTATATCGCAAAGTCGTCAACATACAGCGACATCGGGATTCCGCTACGAACAGCGCTGGTGATGCCATTAATGGCAACGGCGAAAAGCGTAACGCTGAGAATCGACCCTTGGGGTACACCATTCTCCTGAACCTTCTCTTGGGAGAGCGTGTTGCCTATGCGGACACGAAAACGGCGAATTAGTAAAAAGTTAAAAATAAAAAACGACAAGTTACCGCGTAAACCATAACCGTGTAGAGTACGGAGAATGCCATAGCGCCATGTAGTGTCGTAGGCCTTCTCCAGATCAAAGAAGACACCCACGACGTGCTGCTTCAAGAGAAATGCATTCTGTATGTAGGCCTCCATGCTTGTCAGATTGTCGACACTGGAGCGATGGCGACGAAAACCGCACTGGACATTACTCAGCAGGTTATTCGTCTCCAGCCACCACACTAAACGAGTGTTGATCATACGTTCGAGGGTCTTGCAAACGACACTCGTTAGGCAAATAGGGCGGTAGCTAGAGGCAAGTGCCCGGTCTTTCCCGGGCCGAGGTATAGGGATGACGATACCCTCGCACCAGGAAGACGGGTAAACCCGCTGGAGCCAGATTCGGTTATAGATGCTCAGCAGGAAGGAAAGAGCCTGAGGTGGAAGATGAAGCAACATTTGTCGGTGGATGTCATCCGGACCGGGAGAAGAGTCGTGCGCCAGAGACAAGGAGTGCATCAGCTCTGCTATGCTAAAAGGCGTGTTGTATGGTTCACTACCGTCGCTGTTAAAATTAAGAACTATCCGCTCCGCAGATTCCTTGATAGCTAAAAACGACCTATCGTAACTTTGGGTTTGGCTGGTAACAGAGAAAGATTCGGCAAGGGCGTCGGCGATCGCCTGCTCGTTGGTGTAATAAGAGCCCTGTACGGCAAGACCGGGAATAATCGTCCGGCGACACTTGCCGTACATACGCCGAACCGCAGTCCACACCCTTTGTGTTGAAGTGCGTCGAGAGAGGGAAGAGACGTAAGTTACCCAGGATGTGCGTTTTGCACTGCGAAGTACAAAACGCGCCCGGGCACGCACACGCTTAAAGGCAATGAAGTTCTCTTCCGTAGGATGTGCACTGAAAACTCGCAGAGCCCGTTTGCGGGCTTTAACAGCCAAACGACATTCCTCGGACCACCAAGGCACGGGAACATGACGAGGTGTAGTAGAACCGCGAGGAATGCTGGAATTTGCTGCAAGCAGGACAGAACATGTAAAATACTCCACCATGTTGTCGATGGTGGTAAAACCATCGTCCGTAAGGTGAATGAGGGAACGGAATTTCCCCCAGTCAGCCTTGGAAATAATCCAGGGAGGGTATCGTGTTGGAATAGGATGGAAACCAGTAATGTGAATGTTAATGGGAAAATGATCACTGCCAAAGAGGTCGGAGAGCACCGACCAATCAATAAGTGGTACCAGTGACGGGCTACAGAAGCTAACGTCTAAGGCGGAATAGGTACCATAGGCAGATGATAAGAAGGTAGGGGCACCAGTGTTCAACAAAAGGAGGCCGGACATATCGCAAACGTCTGCTACAAGGCACCCACGAGCATCGTCAGTGTCGGAGCCCCATAAAGTGTGTTTGGCATTCAGATCACCAAGGAAGATAAGCGGTGGCGGAATCTGAGCCAAAAGAGCCCGAAGGTCGTTCGCGTGTACGACACTGACCGGTGGCATATAGACATTACAAATTGACAGACTCACGCCCTGCAACTGGACACGCACTGCTACAGCTTGCAGCGGCGTGTTTAGCGGGATGCTTGTGGCTGAGATGGTATGCGCCACCAGAGTAGCAACACCACCGCTTGTTCGTCGATCAGCTGCAGAGTCATGTCTAAATGCCGAAAAACCACGACGATGTAAGGTGTGGTTAGGCTTCAGATGGGTTTCTTGTAGACAGACGACTGAAGGCGAATGGTGCCAAGCTAAGTGTTGTATGTCCGGGGCACGGGCCCGGTACCCATTAACATTCCACTGAATTATTTCCATAATAAAAAGGTTAAGCCATAGTCTTTATCTTTTTCTTCATCTTAACCTTGGCGCACTTGGGACCAATGATGGGCTTTTCACCGTCCTCAGGCGACTCCTCGGAACTTCGGGAGTCAGAAGATCCCCGGCGGCTCGCGGAGCGGGAGCGGGACTTCGTGGAGGTACGGCTACTCGCCCGATGTTTAGGTCGCGAACGATTTGTGGGAACAGGCAATACGGTGTAGCCTCTGCTTGTGGACGACTGGTGAGCGTGTGTCTGCACAGCGGAAGATGTAGTTGCTGGTGCAGTTTTATCACGACGCGGTGGAGAGGTGCTCGCCGGTAAATCTGTTTGTGTCGAAGCATCTGCGACGGGTACATGCTGTATAGCAACAGTGTTCACAGGAGGGCGACGAACAGCGGATGCAAAACCTGTGGTGGTAGCAGGTTGCAGTTGTTGAAAGCGACGGCGCGCTTCAACAAACGTCAGGCGTTCTTTCACGCGCAGCTCCTGGATACACTTTTCCTCGAGAAACTTCGGACACTGTCGCGAGCTGGATGGATGACTCCCTTCACAGTTAACGCAGTAAGGGTCTCGGGTGCAAGCCGTGCCCTCATGGTATGGTAGTCCACAACGCTCACAAGTAGCAGGATGGGTGCACGAAGGCTTAGTATGACCGAACTTCTGACACTGAAAACAGCGCATAGGGTTCGGTACATACTGCCGAACTGCGGCACGCTCGTAGCCGCAGAAGATGTACTCGGGTAACTGAGTACCCTTAAATGTCAAAAACACAGTGCGTAAATCGATCACTTTTCCATCCTGTTTTCGAGTGAGACGGTACGCCTGACACACCCGTTGATCTGAAAGGCAGGTGACTATCTCTTCATTAGACAGACCATCAAGGCTGGAGGTGGTGACAACTCCTCTGCAAGTATTCAGTGTTTTATGTGGGACTACCCGGATAGGGTAGGAGCCCAATAAACTCGCTTTCAGTAATTTCTGCGACTGGTCTGCAGTAATCACCTCTATCAATAGCGTACCGTCGCGTATTCTGGTCGCATTTTTTACAGGGCCACAGATTCGGTCAACTTCCCGTTTAATATAGAAGGGGCTAAGATCCTTTACCGTTTTCCCATCACAAGCCAAAGTCAAAACCAAAAACGTGTCAAATGAGGAGGGTTTGCGCGGATACATTATGAATTGGACCCCCATCCGGAACCGTCGGCGTCAGCCTGCCATCCGGGGGTCAAAAGATAAAAGACACCAAAATCTCCTCGGTCTGTGCCGCCATGGAGACCCCTCCATGACTGACCTCAAGGCGTACTTCAGAGGAGCTACCCTCCGATCTCCACTGCTTGTCCGCATGGGTAAACCGTTCACCACATGACACCCCGGTTTTATGCCCCCACCACAGGAATAACCGCCTGTGGCTCCCCGCTTTAGCACACGCTGCCTCAACGGAGTCAGCGTGGATTCAGGGGACTTCGGGTTGATTACACCGGGGCTCCGTCAGCGGTAACACGTCCGGCCGGTGATACTAACCCGACGGCACGCGGCCGTCGGGAGATTAACACCGGCCGTGCCCTCAAGGAGCTACGTGGGTGTACATGACGTGTGGACGGGCTCCGCACCTAAGGCTACACATGGGGGCAGTGTGAAGGGTCCGCACAACCTTCGCGCCTGAGACCTCCGAAGAGCACACAAGTCGGGGGCCGCGCTGAAAACCGTGGGACAGGACCACGGAGATAGGAAAGATCCCTGCTGGTGAGACAGGAGTTATAAATCTAGGAACTTACAAACTAATAATCATAATAAGCCTAGAAGAGGAAGAGGGTGATATAAAAAGCAACATAAAACGCTGCACGTGGCACAGTTAATGAAGGTGGAGGGGGTGAAGTGATAGTGAGCAGCTCGGGGCCCCGGGTGCGCCAAACCCGGACCTACCGTGGTAGGTTCCCCTGGGGGAGTTTGATTTCGGAGTCCTCTTCTCCTAGATGAGTCGTCGACCAAGACTAACGAGCCTCATCTACCCGTTGGAATGTTCTTAGCTTCCCCTCACCTCTTGCCTACCAGTGGTCACAAAGACACACTTAGTAGGCCGTCTGGTTCGGGTACTAAGCCCCTCCGCCACGGCAAGGCGACACTCCTTCGGAGGGGGGCATATGTGGATAGTGACCACAAGGTACCCTAGCTGAGCAGAACATTACTTCCACTTACTGGTGTCTAAGGGATATGTGGATAGTGACCACAAGGTACCCTAGCTGAGCAGACCATTACTTTCACTTACTGGTGTCTAGGGCATATGTGGATAGTGACCACAAGGTACCCTAGCTGAGCAGAACATTACTTCCACTTACTGGTGTCTAAGGGATATGTGGATAGTGACCACAAGGTACCCTAGCTGAGCAGACCATTACTTCCACTTACTGGTGTCTAGGGCATATGTGGATAGTGACCACAAGGTACCCTAGCTGAGCAGAACATTACTTCCACTTACTGTTGTCTAGGGGATATGTGGATAGCAACCACAAGGTACCCAAGCTGAGCAGAACATTACTTCCACTTACTGGTGTCTAGGGGATATGTGGATAGTGACCACAAGGTACCCAAGCTGAGCAGACCATTACTTCCACTTACTGGTGTCTAGGGGATATGTGGATAGTGACCACAAGGTACCCAAGCTGAGCAGAACATTACTTCCACTTACTGGTGTCTAGGGGATATGTGGATAGCAACCACAAGGTACCCAAGCTGAGCAGAACATTACTTCCACTTACTGGTGTCTAGGGGATATGTGGATAGTGACCACAAGGTACCCAAGCTGAGCAGAACATTACTTCCACTTACTGGTGTCTAGGGGATATGTGGATAGCAACCACAAGGTACCCTAGCTGAGCAAAACATTACTTCCACTTACTGGTGTCTAGGGGATATGTGGATAGCAACCACAAGGTACCCTAGCTGAGCAAAACATTACTTCCACTTACTGGTGTCTAAGGGAATTGTGGATGGTGACCACAAGGTACCCTAGCTGAGCAAAACATTACTTCCACTTACTGGTGTCTAAGGGAATTGTGGATAGCAACCACAAGGTACCCTAGCTGAGCAAAACATTACTTCCACTTACTGGTGTCTAAGGGAATTGTGGATAGCAACCACAAGGTACCCTAGCTGAGCAAAACATTACTTCCACTTACTGGTGTCTAAGGGAATTGTGGATAGCAACCACAAGGTACCCTAGCTGAGCAAAACATTACTTCCACTTACTGGTGTCTAAGGGAATTGTGGATAGCAACCACAAGGTACCCTAGCTGAGCAAAACATTACTTCCACTTACTGGTGTCTAGGGGATATGTGGATAGCAACCACAAGGTACCCAAGCTGAGCAGAACATTACTTCCACTTACTGGTGTCTAGGGGATATGTGGATAGCAACCACAAGGTACCCTAGCTGAGCAAAACATTACTTCCACTTACTGGTGTCTAGGGGATATGTGGATAGCAACCACAAGGTACCCTAGCTGAGCAAAACATTACTTCCACTTACTGGTGTCTAAGGGAATTGTGGATGGTGACCACAAGGTACCCTAGCTGAGCAAAACATTACTTCCACTTACTGGTGTCTAAGGGAATTGTGGATAGCAACCACAAGGTACCCTAGCTGAGCAAAACATTACTTCCACTTACTGGTGTCTAAGGGATATGTGGATAGCAACCACAAGGTACCCTAGCTGAGCAAAACATTACTTCCACTTACTGGTGTCTAAGGGAATTGTGGATGGTGACCACAAGGTACCCTAGCTGAGCAAAACATTACTTCCACTTACTGGTGTCTAGGGGATATGTGGATAGCAACCACAAGGTACCCAAGCTGAGCAGACCATTACTTTCACTTACTGGTGTCTAGGGCATATGTGGATAGTGACCACAAGGTACCCTAGCTGAGCAGAACATTACTTCCACTTACTGGTGTCTAAGGGATATGTGGATAGTGACCACAAGGTACCCTAGCTGAGCAGACCATTACTTCCACTTACTGGTGTCTAGGGCATATGTGGATAGTGACCACAAGGTACCCTAGCTGAGCAGAACATTACTTCCACTTACTGTTGTCTAGGGGATATGTGGATAGCAACCACAAGGTACCCAAGCTGAGCAGAACATTACTTCCACTTACTGGTGTCTAGGGGATATGTGGATAGTGACCACAAGGTACCCAAGCTGAGCAGACCATTACTTCCACTTACTGGTGTCTAGGGGATATGTGGATAGTGACCACAAGGTACCCAAGCTGAGCAGAACATTACTTCCACTTACTGGTGTCTAGGGGATATGTGGATAGCAACCACAAGGTACCCAAGCTGAGCAGAACATTACTTCCACTTACTGGTGTCTAGGGGATATGTGGATAGTGACCACAAGGTACCCAAGCTGAGCAGAACATTACTTCCACTTACTGGTGTCTAGGGGATATGTGGATAGCAACCACAAGGTACCCTAGCTGAGCAAAACATTACTTCCACTTACTGGTGTCTAGGGGATATGTGGATAGCAACCACAAGGTACCCTAGCTGAGCAAAACATTACTTCCACTTACTGGTGTCTAAGGGAATTGTGGATGGTGACCACAAGGTACCCTAGCTGAGCAAAACATTACTTCCACTTACTGGTGTCTAAGGGAATTGTGGATAGCAACCACAAGGTACCCTAGCTGAGCAAAACATTACTTCCACTTACTGGTGTCTAAGGGAATTGTGGATAGCAACCACAAGGTACCCTAGCTGAGCAAAACATTACTTCCACTTACTGGTGTCTAAGGGAATTGTGGATAGCAACCACAAGGTACCCTAGCTGAGCAAAACATTACTTCCACTTACTGGTGTCTAAGGGAATTGTGGATAGCAACCACAAGGTACCCTAGCTGAGCAAAACATTACTTCCACTTACTGGTGTCTAGGGGATATGTGGATAGCAACCACAAGGTACCCAAGCTGAGCAGAACATTACTTCCACTTACTGGTGTCTAGGGGATATGTGGATAGCAACCACAAGGTACCCTAGCTGAGCAAAACATTACTTCCACTTACTGGTGTCTAGGGGATATGTGGATAGCAACCACAAGGTACCCTAGCTGAGCAAAACATTACTTCCACTTACTGGTGTCTAAGGGAATTGTGGATGGTGACCACAAGGTACCCTAGCTGAGCAAAACATTACTTCCACTTACTGGTGTCTAAGGGAATTGTGGATAGCAACCACAAGGTACCCTAGCTGAGCAAAACATTACTTCCACTTACTGGTGTCTAAGGGATATGTGGATAGCAACCACAAGGTACCCTAGCTGAGCAAAACATTACTTCCACTTACTGGTGTCTAAGGGATATGTGGATAGCAACCACAAGGTACCCTAGCTGAGCAAAACATTACTTCCACTTACTGGTGTCTAAGGGATATGTGGATAGCAACCACAAGGTACCCTAGCTGAGCAAAACATTACTTCCACTTACTGGTGTCTAAGGGAATTGTGGATGGTGACCACAAGGTACCCTAGCTGAGCAAAACATTACTTCCACTTACTGGTGTCTAAGGGATATGTGGATAGCAACCACAAGGTACCCTAGCTGAGCAAAACATTACTTCCACTTACTGGTGTCTAAGGGAATTGTGGATGGTGACCACAAGGTACCCTAGCTGAGCAAAACATTACTTCCACTTACTGGTGTCTAAGGGATATGTGGATAGCAACCACAAGGTACCCTAGCTGAGCAAAACATTACTTCCACTTACTGGTGTCTAAGGGAATTGTGGATGGTGACCACAAGGTACCCAAGCTGAGCAGAACATTACTTCCACTTACTGGTGTCTAGGGGATATGTGGATAGTGCCTACAAGGTACCCAAGCTGAGCAAAACATTACTTCCACTTGCTGGTGTCTAGGGGATATGTGGATAGTGACCACAAGGTACCCAAGCTGAGCAGAACATTACTTCCACTTGCTGGTGTCTAGGGGATATGTGGATAGTGACCACAAGGTACCCAAGCTGAGCAGAACATTACTTCCACTTACTGGTGTCTAGGGGATATGTGGATAGTGACCACAAGGTACCCAAGCTGAGCAGAACATTACTTCCACTTACTGGTGTCTAGGGGATATGTGGATGGCGACCACAAGGTACCCAAGGTGAGCAGAACATTACTTCTACTTACTGGTGTCTAGGGGATATGTGGATGGCGACCACAAGGTACCCAAGCTGAGTAGAACATTACTTCCACTTACTGGTGTCTAAGGGATATGTGGATAGCAACCACAAGGTACCCTAGCTGAGCAAAACATTACTTCCACTTACTGGTGTCTAAGGGAATTGTGGATGGTGACCACAAGGTACCCTAGCTGAGCAAAACATTACTTCCACTTACTGGTGTCTAAGGGATATGTGGATAGCAACCACAAGGTACCCTAGCTGAGCAAAACATTACTTCCACTTACTGGTGTCTAAGGGAATTGTGGATGGTGACCACAAGGTACCCAAGCTGAGCAGAACATTACTTCCACTTACTGGTGTCTAGGGGATATGTGGATAGTGCCTACAAGGTACCCAAGCTGAGCAAAACATTACTTCCACTTGCTGGTGTCTAGGGGATATGTGGATAGTGACCACAAGGTACCCAAGCTGAGCAGAACATTACTTCCACTTGCTGGTGTCTAGGGGATATGTGGATAGTGACCACAAGGTACCCAAGCTGAGCAGAACATTACTTCCACTTACTGGTGTCTAGGGGATATGTGGATAGTGACCACAAGGTACCCAAGCTGAGCAGAACATTACTTCCACTTACTGGTGTCTAGGGGATATGTGGATGGCGACCACAAGGTACCCAAGGTGAGCAGAACATTACTTCTACTTACTGGTGTCTAGGGGATATGTGGATGGCGACCACAAGGTACCCAAGCTGAGTAGAACATTACTTCCACTTACTGGTGTCTAAGGGATATGTGGATAGCAACCACAAGGTACCCTAGCTGAGCAAAACATTACTTCCACTTACTGGTGTCTAAGGGAATTGTGGATGGTGACCACAAGGTACCCTAGCTGAGCAAAACATTACTTCCACTTACTGGTGTCTAAGGGATATGTGGATAGCAACCACAAGGTACCCTAGCTGAGCAAAACATTACTTCCACTTACTGGTGTCTAAGGGAATTGTGGATGGTGACCACAAGGTACCCAAGCTGAGCAGAACATTACTTCCACTTACTGGTGTCTAGGGGATATGTGGATAGTGCCTACAAGGTACCCAAGCTGAGCAAAACATTACTTCCACTTGCTGGTGTCTAGGGGATATGTGGATAGTGACCACAAGGTACCCAAGCTGAGCAGAACATTACTTCCACTTGCTGGTGTCTAGGGGATATGTGGATAGTGACCACAAGGTACCCAAGCTGAGCAGAACATTACTTCCACTTACTGGTGTCTAGGGGATATGTGGATAGTGACCACAAGGTACCCAAGCTGAGCAGAACATTACTTCCACTTACTGGTGTCTAGGGGATATGTGGATGGCGACCACAAGGTACCCAAGGTGAGCAGAACATTACTTCTACTTACTGGTGTCTAGGGGATATGTGGATGGCGACCACAAGGTACCCAAGCTGAGTAGAACATTACTTCCACTTATTGGTGTTTGCTCCTCACTGTAGCTTTTGTATCTGACTTAATGACCTTACCTTGGTCATCCCTTGCTCTCTTCCGACCCCGATTCTATTAGCGTTCCTGAGGGCTAGAGAGTCTTTATTATGTTCTCTACTGGTAAGTAGAGGAAGTATGGTATTCCACCCAAAAATTCAATGTCGAGATTTCACCGGAAATGTTTTGAGACCCCCTGAATCCGAAAAAAGCATTTTTAGAAAAAGGTGTGTGTGTGTGGGTGTGTGTCAGTTTGTGGACAGCATAACTAAAAAACAAGGTCAGTTAAAAACCAAAGTTGGTATTTAAGATTAATGTCTTCCAAGGATGCAACACTAAGATTTTGAAGGAAATAACCGCATCCTAAACCGCCCTTGATATGGATAATTTTTCAATAATTTTTATGTCTTGAAAATGGCTCTTAAGAATTTTTTATTAAAATGCCATACGTTTAAGATATTTGTATGACAAATGAAATACATATCTTGAACTTTTTTGCCTATAGCCTATGTAGTCCTGTTTACTCTGGATGACTTTTGAATAACTCGTAAACCATAAGATCTACACAAAATCTTTCTACTCGCTAAAACACACAATTTATGTCTGAATAAATTTTTTTGTAGAATGAACAATTTCGGATATATTCCTTGTTATTTGTGTCAGTTTCGGAAAATTTAAAACTGGTCAAATGGAACATCGCTGTTCCTTATTTTATATGTTAAGCGCGCAAAGAGAACGGAATCTCAAAGCTTTAAAAGGTTTGACTATCACTCAAAGCCTACAGTATTCTAATATTCCCCTTGCACCAGCAAGGAAATAAGCAACAAGTTAATTTATATGAATGCTTATCTCAACTAACACGAAGATATAGGAAAAAGAGTTTGTAAGATGGTTAGTACAAGAGTAGAGAAAGTCATGTGAGTGCAACACATAAGATAGTAGAGAAAGTATTGTATTCCACCGAAAAATTCTATGTCGAGATTTCACCAGAAATATATGTTTTGAGACCCCCTGAATTTAAAAACAGCATTTTTAGTTTGCGTGTGTGTGTGTGTGTGAGAATGTGTGTGTGTGTGTGTGTGTGTGTGTGTATCTGTCAACAGCATACCTCTGAAACTAAAGTAGGTTAAAAACCAAAGTTGGTATTTTAGTTTAATGTCTTTCAAGGATGCGAAACAAACATTTTGAATAAAATAGCCCCAACCTAAACTACCCTTTAAATGGAAAATTTTTATTTTCTTGATGTGATTAAAATGTCATATGTTTGAGATATTTTTATGACAAATGAAATCTATATCTTGAATTTTCTGGCTATAGCACATGTAGTCATATTTACTCTGGACGACTTTTACATAACTGGTAAAATGTTAAGAGATAGACCAAATCATACTATACAAAAAATGTAGATCTTGCTAAAATACACAATTTATGCCTCAGTAAATTTTCTTGTAGAGTGAGCTATTTCGGAGATACTCCTTGTTATGTGTGCGAGTTTTGAAAAACTAAAACTTTCGTGAAATGGAACATTGTTCATTTTTTATATGTTAAGTGTGCAAAGAGAACGTAATCTCAAAGCTCTAAAATATTTGACTAGCGCACAAAGCCTACAGTATTCTAATATTCCCCTTTCACCAACAAGAAAATAAGCAATAAGATAATTTATACAAATGTTTATCTCAGCTAACACGAAGATGGTATAGGAATAAGAGTTTGTAAGAATGGTTAGTACAAGAGTAGAGAAAGTCATGTGAGTGCAACACATCAGATTTTTTTGTAATCTTTCCACTTCTCTAATTTTTCTGTAACCTCTTAACCCCTAACATGCTGACCTGTCATGGCATGTAATACGTCCTCTGATTGGTAATCAGAGGATATGGTCGATTAATTTATTTTGATAATTCTCCCAGTCAGGTCGATGAGACCTGTAAACCAACGACAGGTGTGGCCCTCCAGACATTCTGGGGGTTGTCAGAGGGGGATGTGACTGCCAAAACATAAAAATATGGTGCTCTCTAAAAAGCGGTTACTTTTACTGCTAATTCTCTCCAACTGCATGAATGTAGTATGTTGCATTTCTATTTAACCACATACAAAATTGTATGAATTGTTTCTAGAAGAGGGAATAGAGAAGGAAGTGTGCCTATGTTTCATAAAAGAGTAGAAAAAAACAGTGTGAAGGTTGTTGTTGGCTAATGATGGATTTCTGTCAATGAAGTCATTAATCCTCTTGCTCTCCAATATTTTTCACTAATGGATGGGGCATTAGAAGTGGCCAGGCATATTTGAAGGTGGTCTCGGTCCATTTCCTCTTGCAGATCACATAGAGGACAGTGTGGTGAAGAATATATCCCAATTCTGTTTAAATGTTTTGCCAGACAATCATGTCCTGTAATCAACCTGAAGGTTGCAACTGCCGTTTTTCAAGGATACTCAGGAATTACTGTTTGAATGTTTGGTAGTTCATATCTTTTATTTTTTGATTTTTCATAGTAATATTTTGCAATAATTGTTTTGAATTCAGAGTTGACTAATCTTTTAGCTGCATAAAATGGTAGATTAACTATAGATTTCTGTACACTGCTGGTGCCCTTCTTTTGCAAGAAAATCAACTCAGTCAATAGTGAGCTGGTATCCATTGGAAGACTAGGTGTTTTTAAAGTGCTGTTAGATGGGTAAGGATTTTCCAACATTCTACAATTGTTTGATTTTTTGGTGACAACTTGGAAGTAATTGCTGTAATTGCCGCCTGGAATCTGAGAGACTAACTACTAAATTTTTGGGATAGCAAAACACATCTACATTTATACAGTATTTACAATCCCCCCTGAAATGAACCAGATCTCTCACTTATTGACCAATTAAATAAAACTGTGATTGCAATATGTTGCACTTCTATTTCAAACATATAGCAAATTGTATTTTTTGTAGAAGAGGGGGTTGAGAAAGACATTTAAATGTGTTATGTAAAAGAAAAGTGGGTAGAGAAAATCATGTGAATGTAATACATTGCATAGTAAAATGGATAGCATAAAAACCTTCTGCATGAAAAAATACATATATGTGACAAAGTTGACAGTGATTGGTCAAGTTGTTACACAGACAGGTTTTGCCCAAGTTGCTGTTGTTTATACTTGTACACACACAAGGCGGGACTCAAATGTGCTAGCAAGTGCAGCCATGGGCCATGGGGACTGGTCAATTCTTCAAACAATTTAAGTGATAAGGAGTTTCAACTCTGACTCAACATTTCACAACAATTACTAGCTCATTCCATATAATACAAATTCATTTTCTGTCTGTGTACATACCCTGAGTTCCTCATCAGAGTCTGCGCCATTTGCCCGAGGAGGACTAACTGCGCCGTCTGCTTCATCACCAGAGTCAGACTCATCGCTGTCACCGTACATTCCCAGACCTGTATGTGGGACATCCAATGCTGCCACTAGTAAATGTCTTATCTCACTAGCCTGACATTTATTACCACTATTCTTATCAAATTGATATTTGATATCACCTACGTTACTGTCATGTTCTGCCTTTATGCATCTTGGTTACACTCGTGTTTACATCTATACCTGTCTTAAACTACTAGCCTGCACAACTCAATTACAGTAAAACATTGGTGTAACACTGTAGGCAAGCAAAAGTGCAATCTCCTTGTTTCCACACCAGTACAAGAACCACAAAAGAAGATCTCAAATTGGGCACAACAATCACACTTTACACAGCATTAGAGTGCACCAAGGAAAGTAAGTGCCAGTGCTGAGCACCAGAAGCAAACAACAAAACACACTGTTGCACATTCTTAGCATTTCTAGGGAACAAACGGCAGGTGCGTGGTCTACCTGCAGTGTCAGCAATTTCATCCAAGACAAGTCAGGAACAAGGAAAGGATTATTAAGTGATCAATAAAAGGTAGAGAGAATAGCAGAAAAAAGGACAAAGAGGAAGCATCTATTTTACAATAAAGCAGGAAACACGGGTCCAATTCAATACACACTAATAACATAACTATACACAATCCTACATTTGTTGCTTCATTCCTCTACTGTGCATGTTTGTCTCTCTTTCTTTTGTTCTGGCACAAACACCTAAGCTCTGTAGTAATATTTATAATATTGAACTAATAAATCGTTTATTGTTTTGTGTAGGACTGAACACATGTTCCTACCAAATATTTACTTCAATTTGCCCTTAGGCTTGCAAAATCTTTGTCTTCAGGGAAACTGAACTAAGGAAAAGAATAAAATTTCCTTCCTATTTGGGGTGAGGTAAGAGCTCTCTCGTAATTAAAAGTCCAAGTGACAGTATTACAGCCAATGCTGACATGATAGCCTCAAATGAACATAAGATTACCAATAAAATTTCAACAACTTTTTAATCTAGTATACCTCATAGTGGGAAAGTGAAATTCTTCAGGCACAACACAACACAAATACCAAGAGTTTTGGTTTAGTCCAAAAGTGGTCAACTTTTAAATTACACCAGTTTTGCATAGAAAGACTGGCCTCACAAAATATGATAGAATTTTCTTCAAGACAAAGGCATAGATATAAATAAAAATTTATAAAATTTCTTATATAAACTAAAGAAAAAACTAAATAATTTAAATTATTACACATACATAGACAGTAATAATTAACTTAAATGTTTAGGTAACCTAAAATACACACTCAAAATAATAAACAACTTTAATACTATAATTCAAACTAAAGGAAATAATAAAATTACAAAAAATATCTTGTTTTGTTGATATACTTCACTAAAGCAGAGTAAGGAAGGTCTAAACCCCTCATTATGTTTGTAGCAGAAATTATAAGCCCAGGATGATTAATGTTCAAATTTGTTATATTTATTTCTGTCCATCAAAAACATGTCAATTTCCTGTTATAAGAACATTGCATTTTATTTCCGTAAACTTTATTATATTGTACAATTTATATCCACAGATATAAATACAAGTCAGCGAAAGAAAAACTGATGCTCATCGTAAAAGTGGCACCATAGGATTTCATGTGAGAAATGGTTACAACAGAAAACTTTGTCACAACAATATGCTGAATAGTTTTGGACATTGACTTCAAATGTATAAAAAGTGAGATGATTTGCGAATATGTTATCTTAATTTAAATACAGTTAATTTTGGTGGAATCCAGATCTGATACCCAGTAAATATGACCCTGACACAAAGATCCCATCGCTCCCTTCCATAAAAAACAACACAGGTTTAAACTAGAGTTTTAAGTTTCACTTTGCAATATAAATTCAATTGTAAGTTTAACTTTATGGAACTCGTCTATAACTCGTTTGTTATAAGAGCTGAGCAGTCTCAGAACTACCTCATTACTTTCACATGTGTGATTACCATCAACATTTAAACCATTCAATCCTAACCTTATTGGGTCAGGATACAGAATGCAATGAGAAGGTATAAACTGTAAAACCATGTATTTTATAATTGGATTTCTATTAAAATAACAATACATGCAAGAAAAATTAAGTGCAAAAATAGAAGCAATGGATAATGTAATAAACATATATGTAGTTATATAAGCTTCTTCTGTATACCTCCTTTTTGGCCATGACTAACTCATGAGCTTCGATGATCAGTTAGTAAAATGTATGTATCAAAATAAATCAAGTGAGTTGTTTAGTAAGAAGAAACTGGTGAATGTACCTAAATTGCTACAAATGTTATTCTTGATTGTGAACGGTGGCCTGTCACACTTATTTAATGTTAAACTATAGTAAAACTTCTTTTATACGTTTCACACTTATACGGATTTTTCAGTGGTCTCGGCAAAATCCTATAGCATATTACAGCAAATTATTTCATTTATCCGACTTTGATTTATACGATTGTACTCTTATACAACCATAGCTTACATCCCCAAGAGCACATTGTACCATTTATACGTTTCCCTCTTTAAAATCTCAAGAAATATTTGAAGCCAAAACTTATATTCACACGGCACTACCTGGCAAAGCACCCAATGTAATGACCTTGATTTTCAGAGCACAATGATCACTTGTTACCTTGTTTACTAGAATAGCGAAATACTAGTGACTTAACCTTGACATACAGTCAGTAGGCAACACCAAAGGATGATCCCTTACACCTGCCAATATATGAGAAGTTGCTTTCCTGAACGACATGATTGCCTCTGAACAGATTCTACATGATACACTGTCTCGCCGTGTGTGTATGTGTGTGATAAACTCATGTAAACAACTCGGCAGTTTCACATTCTTTCTGGTATATCTCATGACTTTGTCCAGTAGTACACACACTGTCTCGCCGTGTGTGTGTATGTGTGTGTGATAAACTCATGTAAACAACTCGGCAGTTTCACATTCTTTCTGGTATATCTCATGACTTTGTCCAGGTGTACATACACTGTCTCGCCGTGTGTGTGTATGTGTGTGTGATAAACTCATGTAAACAACTCGGCAGTTTCACATTCTTTCTGGTATATCTCATGACTTTGTCCAGTAGTACACACACTGTCTCGCCGTGTGTGTATGTGTGTGTGATAAACTCATGTAAACAACTCGGCAGTTTCACATTCTTTCTGGTATATCTCATGACTTTGTCCAGTAGTACACACACTGTCTCGCCGTGGTGTGTATGTGTGTGTGTGATAAACTCATGTAAACAACTCGGCAGTTTCACATTCTTTCTGGTATATCTCATGGCTTTGTCCAGTAGTACACACACTGTCTCGCCGTGTGTGTATGTGTGTGTGATAAACTCATGTAAACAACTCGGCAGTTTCACATTCTTTCTGGTATATCTCATGGCTTTGTCCAGTAGTACACACACTGTCTCGCCGTGTGTGTGTGTGTGATAAACTCATGTAAACAACTCGGCAGTTTCACATTCTTTCTGGGTACATCTCATGGCTTTGTCCAGTAGTACATACACTGTCTCGCCGTGTGTGTATGTGTGTGATAAACTCATGTAAACAACTCGGCAGTTTCACTTCTTTCTGGTATATCTCATGGCTTTGTCCCTGTAGTTGACACACACTGTCTCGCCGTGTGTGTGTGTGAAAACCTCATGTAACAACTCGGCAGTTTCACATTCTTTTCTGGACATCTCATGGCTTTGTCCAGTAGTACATACACTGCCTCGCCGTGTGTGTATGTGTGTGATAAACTAAACTCATGTAAACAACTCGGCAGTTTCACATTCTTTCTGGTATATCTCATGGCTTTGTCCAGTAGTACACACACTGTCTCGCCGTGTGTGTGTGTGTGATAAACTCATGTAAACAACTCGGCAGTTTCACATTCTTTCTGGTATATCTCATGGCTTTGACCAGTAGTACACACACTGTCTCGCCGTGTGTGTATGTGTGTGTGATAAACTCATGTAAACAACTCGGCAGTTTCACATTCTTTCTGGTATATCTCATGGCTTTGTCCAGTAGTACATACACTGTCTCGCCGTGTGTGTATGTGTGTGTGATAAACTCATGTAAACAACTCGGCAGTTTCACATTCTTTCTGGTATATCTCATGGCTTTGTCCAGTAGTACACACACTGTCTCGCCGTGTGTGTATGTGTGTGTGATAAACTCATGTAAACAACTCGGCAGTTTCACATTCTTTCTGGTATATCTCATGGCTTTGTCCAGTAGTACACACACTGTCTCGCCGTGTGTGTGTGTGTGATAAACTCATGTAAACAACTCGGCAGTGTCACATTCTTTCTGGTATATCTCGTGGCTTTGTCCAGTAGTACACACACTGTCTCGCCGTGTGTGTGTGTGTGTGTATGTGTGTGTGATAAACTCATGTAAACAACTCGGCAGTGTCACATTCTTTCTGGTATATCTCATGACTTTGTCCAGTAGTACACACACTGTCTCGCCGTGTGTGTGTATGTGTGTGTGATAAACTCATGTAAACAACTCGGCAGTGTCACATTCTTTCTGGTACATCTCATGGCTTTGTCCAGTAGTACATACACTGTCTCGCCGTGTGTGTGTGTGATAAACTCATGTAAACAACTCGGCAGTTTCACATTCTTTCTGGTATATCTCATGGCTTTGTCCAGTAGTACATACACTGTCTCGCCGTGTGTGTGTGTGTGTGATAAACTCAGTAAACAACTCGGCAGTTTCACATTCTTTCTGGTACATCTCATGACTTTGTCCAGGAGTACATACACTGTCTCGCCGTGTGTATGTGTGTGTGTGATAAACTCATGTAAACAACTCGGCAGTGTCACATTCTTTCTGGTATATCTCATGGCTTTGTCCAGTAGTACATACACTGTCTCGCCATGTGTGTGTGATAAACTCATGTAAACAACTCGGCAGTTTCACATTCTTTCTGGTATATCTCATGACTTTGTCCAGGAGTACATACACTGTCTCGCCGTGTGTGTGTATGTGTCTGTGTGTGATAAACTCATGTAAACAACTCGGCAGTTTCACATTCTTTCTGGTATATCTCATGATTTTGTCCAGTAGTACACACACTGTCTCGCCGTGTGTGTGTATGTGTCTGTGTGTGATAAACTCATGTAAACAACTCGGCAGTTTCACATTCTTTCTGGTATATCTCATGACTTTGTCCAGTAGTACATACACTGCCTCGCCGCGTGTGTGTGTGTGTGATAAACTCATGTAAACAACTCGGCAGTTTCACATTCTTTCTGGTACATCTCATGACTTTGTCCAGTAGTACATACACTGTCTCGCTGTGTGTGTATGTGTGTGATAAGCTCATGTAAACAACTCGGCAGTGTCACATTCTTTCTGGTATATCTCATGACTTTGTCCAGTAGTACATACACTGTCTCGCCGTGTGTGTATGTGTGTGATAAACTCATGTAAACAACTCGGCAGTTTCACATTCTTTCTGGTATATCTCATGACTTTGTCCAGTAGTACATACACTGTCTCGCCGTGTGTGTGTGATAAACTCATGTAAACAACTCGGCAGTGTCACATTCTTTCTGGTACATCTCATGACTTTGTCCAGTAGTACATACACTGTCTCGCCGTGTGTGTATGTGTGTGATAAACTCATGTAAACAACTCGGCAGTGTCACATTCTTTCTGGTATATCTCATGACTTTGTCCAGTGGTACATACACTGTCTCGCCGTGTGTGTGTGTGTGATAAACTCATGTAAACAACTCGGCAGTTTCACATTCTTTCTGGTATATCTCATGGCTTTGTCCAGTAGTACACACACTGTCTCGCCGTGTGTGTGTGATAAACTCATGTAAACAACTCGGCAGTTTCACATTCTTTCTGGTATATCTCATGGCTTTGTCCAGTAGTACATACACTGCCTCGCCGTGTGTGTGTGTGTGTGATAAACTCATGTAAACAACTCGGCAGTGTCACATTCTTTCTGGTATATCTCATGGCTTTGTCCAGTAGTACATACACTGCCTCGCCGTGTGTGTATGTGTGTGTGATAAACTCATGTAAACAACTCGGCAGTTTCACATTCTTTCTGGTATATCTCATGGCTTTGTCCAGTAGTACATACACTGCCTCGCCGTGTGTGTGTGTGTGATAAACTCATGTAAACAACTCGGCAGTGTCACATTCTTTCTGGTATATCTCATGGCTTTGTCCAGTAGTACATACACTGCCTCGCCGTGTGTGTATGTGTGTGTGATAAACTCATGTAAACAACTCGGCAGTTTCACATTCTTTCTGGTATATCTCATGGCTTTGTCCAGTAGTACATACACTGCCTCGCCGTGTGTGTGTGTGTGATAAACTCATGTAAACAACTCGGCAGTGTCACATTCTTTCTGGTACACCTCATGGCTTTGTCCAGTAGTACATACACTGTCTCGCCGTGTGTGTGTGATAAACTCATGTAAACAACTAGGCAGTGTCACATTCTTTCTGGTACATCTCATGACTTTGTCCAGTAGTACATACACTGTCTCGCCGTGTGTGTATGTGTGTGATAAACTCATGTAAACAACTCGGCAGTGTCACATTCTTTCTGGTACATCTCATGACTTTGTCCAGTAGTACATACACTGTCTCACCGTGTGTGTGTGTGTGTGTGTGTGTGTGTGATAAACTCATGTAAACAACTCGGCAGTGTCACATTCTTTCTGGTATATCTCATGGCTTTGACCAGTAGTACATTTCTCGGAAAACATCTCTCAGCATGAAGTGAGAGTGACCTTGAGGCTATTTTTGAGCAAAGTTGTGAAATATCTAACTGGACTTGCTATAGTCATTTGAGCTGTGTGCTTCAGTCATGATTAATCTTGTTAGTGAATGTGGGTGAAAAGAAAAGGAAGTGCCTTGGACTACTTAGTAAAGTGATTCAACTTTCTTTGTATTTATTTTTATTTGGTGCATTTCTCTTGTGTTTGTATTGATCCATATTGCCAATTATAGTTAAACAATCCTATTGTTGTTGTTCTTCTTCTTCTTGTTCTTCTTGTAGATGTTGTTGTTATTATTATTATTATTATTATTATTATTATTATTATTATTATTATTATTATTATTATTATTATTATTATTATTTCTTGTTTTTCACTTCTTAACTGTAACTGATATGCTGTATAAATTTTCCAATTTTTATTTGCTGATTTTCATTTATGCATTTTAAACACTTATATCTTTTATTTTCCTTTGGTCCCGTGGAAAATGTATAAACAAAGTTATTACACTTAGTTTTCATTATAAATGGACATTATATTATTTCACATCTTTTTCTAATCTGGTGTTCCAGCAACAGCAAAGGAGCAGATAACTTGTCTTCAAGTTTACCAACACCACTGGCGCCTGCAGTTAAATCTTTGGTTTGGCTTAACTAAACCTCCAGTAAAAGTACATTTACAATACCAGACCTAAAGTAGTCAACAATAACACATTCCATAGATATACAAACTGGTGAAAACATACTTGTATGTAGTTGATAACTGAATTCAGAGTTTACGTTTTATTTTCCAAAACTATGTAACCCACTTTATAAACATGTATTGTAACTTTGTTTGCAATACCATATATAAATTGAAAATACAAAGTACTCAACTACTAAACAAACTGATTTTATGTGTATCAGTTAAACAACACTACTACCAATATCTATGATGAATTCTTGTGGCCACTTCCAATGCTGACAGAATCAGTTTAAAATTAAAAGAACTTTTTAATTTCTGGATGTTGTTTAACTGCTATAGTTCTCAGTGTCCCTTTCTATATTGGACATGAAAGATCACTTAATTTTGCTCAGAGGTCTCTTTATCAGGCTTGAGGTTCTTTTAATGCTGAAGTCTATGAGATGGGACTACCAGGAACCCTCTGCCAGGTTTGAACCTGTAACCTGGGAAGATGAGAATCAGCCAAGGCTACAATTTCACATAACATCTCTAGTGGAAAAGTGACACATTACAAGGTAAACTTCACTATGATAAAATGTATAAAGCTGGTTTCAGAAGGAAGAGATCATGTGCAATCAATTGACAATTCAAACAGACTGGCCCACAGAGACAGGAATGAGCACTTTTCGTCTTCAATGAACCAAGGATGCAAATGAGAGAATATCACTTAATAAACTGAATATTACTTAAGCCTTTCTATATCATCAAACTTGTTCTTCAATTCAAGAATTTATAACAAAAATTGTCAAATATTGAAAAATACTTCACAAGGTTGGACAAGAGTTGACAATAATTCATGAAACCTTCATCTGTCTTTAACACTCACAACTTAAACCAAGGATAAGTGGAAACTTAGTCTTCAAATATTTATATTTGTTGATTTCTTTTAGACAAAGCAAAGCCCTATAGAACACATTGATGCTGTGATGTTGACCACGTGGTGCACATCAAAGGAAGGCTCGGGTTCGAGCTGCTGAACACCACATGGCAGGTGGTATGTGTCTGTCAACACGTGACAATGAGCGTGGCACATTATTTGCAAGGCATCCAACGGCCAGAGTGTTTGCACAAGTTCTACAAAGTTCCATGTTACATCATACTCGCTATATAAGGAGCGCAGTGGGTAGCAGATAGTTACAAGCATGAGTAGAGTTGTCACAAGATACGTGTGTCAAAGTAAAGCCAGTGAAGCAGTTTTAAAGGGCGTATGGAACAGGCACGGCTCATCAATACGTGCTACAGCACAATGATTATTTTGCAGAAAATAGTTTCTTCTTTGTGTTAAACATATACTCAATTATTATTGCACATTTTCTTTCACTTTCACTATTTTATATGCCGTGCGCTAGCATTCTTTGCTCATTGTGTGCAAAGATGATGTACGCCTCACATACATGCGATCGGTGCTGCGTTAGGTGCTATAAAATTCTTCAATCCGTTGCAGGGAATGTAGACCAATCCAAGCATGTAAAACATAGGTGTACGATTTTTAAATCTGTTCTCCTATTGGTTGAATTTACCTAGCGTTGTGCTCCCGTGAATTGGAGCACAAGAATTCATGCTGCTTCTGTACAAAGACACCAGATAGCAGGATTGCTATGTCATCTAACGACTTTGCTTGCTGTTGTGCAACTTCTGCCATCTATGTGGTGTTGAGACAACTATCTGCTGCCGGTGATAGACCTTGCACACAGCAGAGAAAATAAACCTCTCGGAAGTTAGACATGTGGAGCAATTACTGTTGGCACTACTTATTTTTGACAGCAACAAATAACCGCGAAATAGTCCATAAACTCAGGTTATGAACGTCAGTTACGTGTGCTGAGCAATATCTGTGTTGTGTACGCTAAAATGAATTCTGTGGACAGTCTAATAAATTATCCATTCTCTAGGAGGACTCTAGAAGAAAAAGTTCAAGTGAAGCAGTTAGGGAGGCAAGAACCAAATCTAAACATTACGCAACTTGCAAAAGGAGGGAGAAATAATTCTTACACCAGGCGATTTAACCTCAAAATTTATGAGCATGCGTGGATATGTGGATGTCAGGAAAGAAATGCTCTTTTCTGTTTTCCATGCTTGCTCTTTGGGAACAGTGATTTGTGGAGTACGACGGGAGTGACAGACCTACAGCATATTAATGTTCTTATTAACAAACACAAACAAAATGTAAAACATTTGAACAATGTACCAAATTTAAGTGCTTTAGGTAGTACAAATATTGTGATTCAGTTAAGCCGTGCTTATCAAGAGGCGAAGCTGAAGCATAATCTACAAGTAGAGAAAAACAGGTATGTGTTGTCCAGCATAATTGACTGTATAAAGTTTTGTGGTGCATTTGAGCTTGCTTTGAGAGGACATGATGAGACTGAATCTTCTGAAAATCCTGGCGTGTTTTTAGGACTTATAGATTTAGTAAGTAACATTGATAATGCTGTGAAGGAACACATGGATTCAAACCATATATTCAAAGGGACCTCTAAAACCATCCAAAACGAACTCTTGGATTGTATGTTTGAAGTCTGTCGTGAGGTGATTCTGGAGGAAATGCAAGAAGTTGACTTTGTGGCTGTTATGGCAGATGAAACCAGAGATGTTTTGCATCAGACCCAGCTTGTATTAGTATTTAGATACGAGAAAAATGGTGTTCCATATGAGAGATTTTGCGTTTTTTTGCAATCAGAGTTACAAAACGCAGAAGTAATTTCTGAAAGCATATTAAAAGTGCTTAATGAACTATTCAGAGATAAACGTATTGCCCAAACTTACGATGGAGCTTTAGTAATGAGTGGTGCAGTTGGTGGAGTACAAGCCAAAGTACAATCTCAGTTTCCAAATGTGCAGTATATTCACTGCTATGCACATCAGCTGAACTTAGTGATGGAACATGCAGCTTCGGAGAATAAGTCTTCCAGAATATTTTTTTCTTAATCTCTCTGCTTTTCCTGCCTTTTTCTCGAGATCCCCACAGCGCTTGGCAGCTCTGGATTCTGTGGTGCCTAGAAGAGTTCCTGGTGGTTCGGCAACTAGGTAGAATTTTAGATCCAGAGCTGTTAATGTCATTTATGAAAATCAGGAATAATTGCTGCAGTGCTTTTCGGAGTTGGAAAATTCTGCCCATGATAAGACTTGTCGGAAGAAAATGGACTTCGGCATTATTTAGGAGACAGACAATTCCTTTCATGGTTGAAATTCTTTCACCGAGTAATGCCTCCTGTTGATCTACTTTATAATCAGCTGCAATCAAGACCAACTGAGGCTGTTAAAGTACAAAATGCTGTGTCTTCATTCATTCAGTGTGTCTGTGACATTTGAGACGTAGCTGATGATATATTTGTGATTACATTTGAATCAATGAGCAAACGCCAGAAGGTAGAATGTCTAAAAATAGAAGCCAAAGAAGTGTGTGACTGCATTATCGAGGAAGCTAGACGTCTTTTTCAATCACTTAGTCATCTCGATGCCGCAAAGCTGTTAAACTCTAAATTCTTTGGCAGCTTTTTAAGTCAGTTTCCTGAGGGTGAACTTTAAACTGCTGTGACTACATATACAACACTGAACAAGAAAATGCTAAAGACACAACTTAGCGTTCTGTATGCAAGAGCTGACTTTAGAAACATTGACGGGGCTGTGCAACTATTGCAATACATAATATCTAAAAGTCTGCAAGATTCGTTTTCTGAAGTGGCAACTTTACCAAAAATTTTGATCACAACGCCAATGACCACTTCTGAGCCAGAAAGATGCTTTTCATGCTTAAAACGCGTAAAAACGTTCTTAAGAAACACTATGTCACAGAATCGCCTTACTGCTCTGGCAATGCTGTCCATGAAGAAAAGCATCGCTTCTAAGATGGAGGGGTTTAATGCCAGAGTGATTGATAAGTTCTGCAGCAGGAAGGAGCGCTGTATGGACTTTATATTTTGCCATTAGGTAAGACTAATTATGTAAAATGTGTAATCATTGTATGGTACTGTAGCACACACCTTATTTTGTTCACCAGACGCCACTGGTATGGAATAAGAATGCACACAAGGCAGAACTAGACGAAGGTGGGCAAGAGCAAGCAGCTTATCCTAGAGATAGATTGGTAACATGCTGTCTAGAGCAATACATGCTTTTCACTTTTCTCTTTGCACTCAACGGCTCATTGCTATAGAGTATCCCATTGAAAAGAGCTGGAAGTCTTGAAGCTGACTGTCCAAAAAACAATATTTTAGATGGCCTGTAGCCCAAGATTTCAGTAATTAAATAAACACTGGCATCAGCAATAGCAAACGCCACATGCCTTGCAGCATGCTTGTTTATTAAGTCATCTCAAATCATTTTCTTCTCAAGGGGGGAGAGGCCTGCAGAAAACGAAAAGGAACTTAGTTTATTGTTATGAGTCTCCCGAGTCATATTCAAGATATATATATACACACACCCTAAGACAAAAGAAAATGAGCAGACTCTGGAAGCGTATACTTGTCTAAGTCCAACCATTCGGCCATCCGCTCAGATTGAGTAGTTGAGACTCAATATGAGAAATGACAACAGAACGACACTAAAGACACCATTGTAAACCGGCCGTGGAGACAAATATACTCTTCCAGAGTCTGCTCATTCTTTTTGTGTTAGGGTGTACATACTTACAGTGATATGTGTGTCTTACAGTTACTGTAAGGCATTATCAAAACCTAGTGGCTTACAAAGTGTTGCATTCAAATGTGCAGTTTGAGAGGTAGAATTGAAACTGAAAAATTCAATGCCATGACTGGAATTTGAACTACAGACCCTCCGCTTACCAGACGGGTGCTCTAACCATTAAACTACTGTGGTTTACTGGGAGAAATACGAGTTGGTTGGAGAATTGTCATCCTGGCAAGTTGTCACAGTAGCTTAATGGTTAGAGCACACATGGCTTGTGTGTTTAAAAACATCAACGGTAAGTTTGTTGGCATAAATAAATAATAATTATTGTCAGTGTTTACACTTTTTTAAAAGGGTTGGCCTCAGAAGAAATGTGTGTAAACACTGCATTTGCTAACAGCTAAGGCATGCAATGTAAGTGAACTTTGTGATTTCAAGTATATGTTCTTTAAAATACACTACCACTCATTAATTTCAACGCAACCAATAATTGACATCTAGTTCTCTGTAGATAGGATCTAATACCAAGGTTATGGTTGAATAAGCAAAGGAACAGCACAACAAGATTTTGTGTGTGTTCATCTAGATACAATATTATGGACATTAACATTATTTACCTATCTGAATGTTTGTTTACCTATTTGACGACAGAAGCCGCATTTGGTGCACCTGTGTTATGTCCGCATTGCTGAGATACTTAACATTTGGTTCCTGCATTTCAGTTCCTTAGTGACATTTGCAAGTATGGCTCCATAGAAAACGTGCTGCAATTGTAGCACTTAGACAAGCAGGTTTATCAATTTGCCAAATTGCATAACAGTGCAGTGTGTCTATAGGGGGAGTGCAATACACCCTTCACTGCCAGAAGACAACAGGTAAAAATAAGGACATACCACGAACAGGACAACCTCGTAAAACAACTAAAATTTGTTCAGAATTGGTAGAGATGAACAAGACAAAAATATCTGTAGCAACAGTAAAAAGGAGACTGATTGAAGCCGGCTTGAAAGGATGTCACAGCAAGAGGACCCCTTCTAAGGCCCATGAATAAAAAGAAGAGACTTGAATGGGCAAGAGAACCCCTTCTAAGGCCCATGAATAAAAAGAAGAGACTTGAATGGGCAAGAGGACCCCTTCTAAGGCCCATGAATAAAAAGAAGAGACTTGAATGGGCAAGAGGACCCCTTCTAAGGCCCATGAATAAAAAGAAGAGACTTGAATGGGCAAGAGGACCCCTTCTAAGGCCCATGAATAAAAAGAAGAGACTTGAATGGGCAAGAGGACCCCTTCTAAGGCCCATGAATAAAAAGAAGAGACTTGAATGGGCAAGAGGACCCCTTCTAAGGCCCATGAATAAAAAGAAGAGACTTGAATGGGCAAGAGAACCCCTTCTAAGGCCCATGAATAAAAAGAAGAGACTTGAATGGGCAAGAGAACCCCTTCTAAGGCCCATGAATAAAAAGAAGAGACTTGAATGGGCAAGAGAACCCCTTCTAAGGCCCATGAATAAAAAGAAGAGACTTGAATGGGCAAGAGGACCCCTTCTAAGGCCCATGAATAAAAAGAAGAGACTTGAATGGGCAAGAGAACCCCTTCTAAGGCCCATGAATAAAAAGAAGAGACTTGAATGGGCAAGAGGACCCCTTCTAAGGCCCATGAATAAAAAGAAGAGACTTGAATGGGCAAGAGGACCCCTTCTAAGGCCCATGAATAAAAAGAAGAGACTTGAATGGGCAAGAGAACCCCTTCTAAGGCCCATGAATAAAAAGAAGAGACTTGAATGGGCAAGAGGACCCCTTCTAAGGCCCATGAATAAAAAGAAGAGACTTGAATGGGCAAGAGAACCCCTTCTAAGGCCCATGAATAAAAAGAAGAAACTTGAATGGGCTAGAAAACATTGTAATTGGACATCTGAAGAGTCTAAAGTGTTATTCACAGATGAATCGAAGTTTGAAAGTTTTGGAACCAGAAGGAGAAAGTGTGACCCAGCAGTTAAACACGGGGAGGTTCTATGATGGTTTGGGGATGTTTTGCTGGGGACATTATGAAAATAGAGGGATGTATGGAACAGAAGCAACACCATCACATACTTCAGTATCATGCAATACCAAGAATTGTACTTAATAGGGAAAGGGTTCACTTTACAACAGGATAATGATCCAAAACATCGGTCAGCATTCTGAAACAACTACATTGCATCAAAGGGAAAGCACAAAGTACTGAAAGATATGGTATAGCCGTCCCAAAGCCCCGATTGTAATTCCATTGCAGTGGACAGACATATCAGAGAAGTTAATATATCCAGCAAGGAACATCTCTGGAATATTGTTAATGATGTGTGGAATCATATAGATTCAAAATGATTGACCGCATTGCCTCGAGTTTGTGTGGCAGTCATTAATCCAAAGGAGGATGCTTTGATGTGCCATTGTATTATATACGTATAAGTTAATATAATTATATTTTTTGAGCAGTGAAGTTTGATTTGTGTTTAAATCTGAAATACCTAGGTGTATTAAAATTAATGAGCAGTAGTGTAAATAGTTTTAGGTATTGTATTTTAAGGGGAGTGATAGGTGAATTTTTGAAAATCCTAAGTGCTTTCCTTGGTGTTCTAAGATTATAGCAGGTGTTGTATTCGTTATAAAGAGGCATGGGTGCAAAATTTGGCGCATGTATGTTAAGTTATTCCTGGATTACGTATTTTAAACCACAAATGTAACTTATTTTACAAAAAATTTTCATGATGCAATGTTCACAATTTTTAAGCAATAATGCATGCTTATGTTCCTTATTGAGCTATAAAATAAGTTTGCTAAGAAATACAGTTTTAACACAATTTGAATGGGGGGGGAATACCAAACCTTGATGAGCATGCAGTTGCAACACATTTGTCTTACATTGATAACTGCATAGCAAGTTTTAGTTAGCACATACTGGGGAAACTACTTCTTTAGTTTCACTCTGATAATTTACAAATTGAAATCGTAAGGAACATTTTAAATTCTGAAAACTGTCTAAAATATACAACGAGAAAGCCATACAGGAAAACTAATCATAAAACTGGTCTGAAATTGTGCTTTGGCATTTGCTAATAAACAATGTACATTTTTACTTAGAATACCTAATTTAGAAACTGATTAACATATGTGCAGAAATTTTGCATCATACTTTTAGAAAATTATGAGAAATGTCAGAAATGGCTCAAATATGCAACCATGCCCTCCACTTAAGTTCATTTAAATCGCCACATAACTCTCATTTTCATTCCAATAACAAAAATATTTACACAATAAATTTATATGGAACTAAACATGAAATTAAATCACATTTAAAATTACAAGAAAGGGAAAGACATACTCTTGCAGACATTAGATTTTTGAATATTTGTTTAAAAAGAAAAGTAACCCCTGTTCTTGTTAGAAGAACAGTTAAATTGGATAATAATAGTATTCACCAGAAGGCAGCAGAAAAGAAAGTTAATTAAGTTGAAAGAAGTTTACATTTAAAAAAATTAAATAATATGTTGTTGTTGTTAGCTAATGCTGGATTTCTGACAATGAAGTCATTAATCCTCTTGCTCTCCAATATTTTTCACTGATGGATGGGGCATTAGAAGTGGCCGGGCATATTTGAAGGTGGTCTCGATCCATTTCCTCTTGCAGATCACATAGAGGACAGAGTGAAATTAAATAATATTGAACTTAGGATAAATTGAATTTTGTTATTTATAGAAAATCTACTCACACTGATAATTACATAAAAAATAAAAGTTTTAATCCTTCTACACAAATTTGCTGTTTTCAATAGTTTATAGGTTAGTAAATATACCCCTCAATAAAGAAGAATTTGACACAGAATATAAACACATTATTAACACTGCAGTAATTAATGGTTTTAATACAGATTTTATACATAAAAGATAGAAAAATGTAAGTATCAAAAGGCTGTTAAAGAGGTTTCTACTCTCAAAAAAATAAAAGATAATTGTAATTTTAAAACGTTTACTTCCCATCCATGAGCCAATAAAAAATTTACAAAATTTTTTAAAGAATATGGAGTAAATTTGGTCCCTCAAAATAAATTTAATATACAAAATTTACCAACTTCTTTTTCCAAAAAAGCATAAAATTCCAAATTATAAAAAATCTGGCATTTATCAATTTAGTTGTTTGAATTGTGATAAGGTCTATATTGGTAAAACTAAATGTCATTTAGAAACCAGAATAAAAGAGCATTTTAGAAATATTAAATATAAACTAATTGATAAATCATTTCTTGTCATTTAATCATGAAATTAATCCAGATGTTAAATTATTAAAACAATTAAGTGGACCTATAGATTTAATGGTTTGGGAAAAGAGATTTATTTTAAGAAACAGGAACAATATTATGAATTTTGAAACACCTCCAATAGATTATATTTATAGGCTTTTGTTTTCAGAGATTGGTGATTAAAATGAGCATCAGTAGCTATGGTAACTAATTTGTTTGTATAGCTTTGAGAATGAGTTGGAGTCAACTTGAAACATGTCAGTTGCATAAAATCTTACTATACTACTAAGATAAGTGAAACTTTTAGTTTCTAATTTGTTGTTACTTTGGGTTCTTGTTGCTTCACCGTTAATAGCTTCATTATTTCTGGGTGGATTTTGTCATACTGGTGTCAGAAGTGGGATTTGTCTAATTATTTTGTCACAATAATTTGAATGAGCACAGTAATTTACTATTAGCATCATGACAGAACTATGTAATTACATAGCATTTTCATGTATTGGGCCCATGAAATCAGATTACAAGGTACAAATTGGTAGGTTAAGATATCCGCAACATACACACCAGCCAGCTCAGATACAGTTGTTGTCATGAGCAGTGCAAACGCTCCCAGAGTATGCCCTTATTTACAAGAAAAGTTGCAAGTTGTGGAAAGCTTTCTGATACTGTATGCATGGCCAGCACATACGTGTTGCTCTGTATTAACACAACTCACATTACCTTATAGGGTTTTCATTTTACAACTTGATTGACATTTCAAGCCAGGTTTGTGTTCTCTCCCACTGCTCTACACATAGCATATCTAAAGTAATTAGGATTCCAGCAAACTTGTTCATAAGGAAGCTATTAGCTTAGTTCAGGAAAGTGCAGTAACTAATTCACACAGACAAAAATTCTGAAAATTAGAATATCAAATGAAGATTCTTAGAATTTAGCAAGTCATCAAATGGGAATTGTATTTCATAAGAAAATGGGAAGATCAGTTGGCAATGTTTAGGAATGTGATGTGGTAGGCAGAAATTGAGTCGTATTTCTGTAACAATCTTACGTTAAGTGCTAACTGTAGCACCAAAGACCATTTTCAAGTTATGCAATTGAGTGATCGCCACCAAGGAACCTTCAACAACTCTCAGCAATTTAAACTTATTATTGTGAGAACAGTTAAGTTAAACTGTAAACAACTGATACATCACAAATTAGAAAACTTAATACTTTAACAGTTACAATTTCTCTTGTGAATAGTTATACAAGCTCACAAACAGTGTGATCAATTCCAATACATCATTATTAGATTCATCAGTCAAGTGTGTTTTTACCCTAAGAAAAAGATCTCAAAATACACCACTGGAGAAGATACATTGAGGACAAGCAATTCCCCGTAATACAGCCATATGTCCAAATACTAGACTCTCTCGTTACCAAACTAGAACAGGAACAAATCCCATCTGTTCCCTGCAGTGTGAAGCTTTGGCCAGCATTGTGTTACATCAAGGTTTTACTGACATAAGCAAAGACAGAACAATGACACATCATCACTACAATAATTAGTGTTAAAATGAGACTCACCCAATCTGCCAGTCAAAGATGCTAAAGCCTGGGTCTTCCTCAGTTGCAATGCTGGAGCTTTTCAAAATAGAAATGTTTAGTACACACATAGTTTTAGTTGTATCCTGTAGTCAGCTGCTTCCTTGTAAACAAACTCACGTTAATATACAACATTATACAACACACTATATATGTAACTACAAACACAGTATTTCCAACACTTTAGATAAAAGATCAACTGTATAATTGATGTATCTAATACCTTTAGACTTTGCCTTATTCAAAACTTCATGGGCAATGTTCTCCATTTCCTCTGTTGTTACCTCTAACAGTATTTCCGTTAAAGTGCGTCTCACCTTCATCATCTGAAACACACAAAGGTATCCTTAATTAATGGAGCGGAGGTCTCAGAGCTAGGGAGAGTGTTCACAGATTGTCCCATGGCAGCACCAGACTGGCGCACCATCTGCCAGAGTTAGATGTAAAGAACCAGCAGGTCATGGCTACAGAACACTAACTTACCTGCATCACAACATATTCCCTATACAGTAAATTCTCAGTTTAGTGGACCTAAAGGGGCAAGGAGTTGTCCGGAAAATCGAAAGTCTATTAAATCGCAAAATGAATGAAAATGAAGCAAAAACAATTGAAATTGTTTTATTGGTATTTGCCATTTACTTCACATGATTTACTCTTGGTTAGAAGTTACTCCCTGTGAACTTGTGGGTTTGAAAAAAGGGTCAATACTCATTTGCTCAATATTGCTTCTTTATGAATAAGGAGCAAAACTGTCAGAAATGTTCATAATATGTGAGTAGTACGGGTCACGCAGTGGAACTGAGCAGGCGTATAGTGAAGGAAGCTGCCGTGGCCGAGGGGAAAAAGGAGTTAAGCGACATGGCAGCTAAAGGGCAGATAAACGATACAGTGGTAATAAGAGATAAAGGACTGGCAGAGAGATTTAGACAAGAGTGGATGAAATACGATACAATGACATACAATAGGGGAAACAAAGAAATGGATACGTTAAAACGGGAAATTCAAAATTTAAAAAAAAAAAAAAAAAAAAAGACACTTGAAAGAATGGAAGATAAAAGCAGAAAATACAATGTAGTGATTTCAGGAGTTGAAGAAAAATGTGGAGTGGGAGTATATCAGGATTTAGAAGATCTTCTAGTGAACTGATTGGAAATGCATCTGAGAGGCTATGAGATTTCCGATACATTTAGGATCGGTAAAATACCAGGGAAAAGAAATATTCTTATGAAGTTTACAAACATAAAAATGACTAAAGAAGTACTACAACAGGCAAGAAAATTGAGAGGATCAACTATTTACATCAACAAGGACTTAATGTATGTACAAACAGCGCAAATGAAGGAGCTAATTAATCGGAGAAGACAATCAAGAAATGAAGGCAAGAGGGTGTATATTAAAAACTTTGAGCTGTACACAGTTAATCAGGCAACAGAGAAGAAGAACGGACTAGGCAAAGGGCAGAGGCAGGACCAGCAGCCATTGCACCAAGAAAAACAAGGAAACGACCAAACATCAGCAAGAAATATCATAGAACAGACGACTACTCAGGAAATTGCAACACGTGTGGTTTCAGTGACAAGTGCTTCAAAGTCAAGATCAGGGGTGAGCAAGATGCAAGGTGATGAAATGGTAGCATGTGGCACACGAAAGAAACTGGGGAAAGAGCCAAGGTGGGGATGACAACACTGGGCATTAGAGAGCACAGAGAGGAAGCGATACCAGTGAGGGTGAGGGGGAAAGGGAGAACTACGCAGGAGAAAAAGAAAGAACGGGGTATGAGAGTTAGAATTGGAACTTAAAAATTCAATGCCACAACTGAGATTTGAACCACAGAACTTCCGCTTACCAGGCAGCTGCTCTACCACTGAGCTATTGTGACAAACTGCAGAATGGCATTAAATTCTCAAACCACACACATGGCTTGTGTGTTTAAAAACACCAACAGTAAGTTTGTTGGCATAAGTAATAAGAACGGGGTATTTTGCCGAGAGCAACAAGGTTTAAAACATGGTTGGGGAATCTATAAATGAGGAAGGAGAAGGTTTTTATACACAGTGAAAGTGGGGTTATAGTGAAGCACTGAAATGAAAGCTAATGAAGTGTACAATGTAAACTGATGAAAAGAAGTTACGAGTGAAGCTGATGAGGAAAGTTGAGAAAGAGGGAAAGGAATAGCGGTGGGAGATGACAGAAAAGCAGAAATGAAAATTTAAGGGCGGGAGCAGGATAAGATTAGTGAAAAGGTAAACATGTGTAATGTGTAATGTGTATGTATAGGTCGCGCGTTACTTCTTGACGAATGAAAATTTTATATGAAAGGTTGAATGCGAGTCTCTACTCAGCTTTTGCGGGAACGAGAGAGAGCAGGTACAGTCTGCAGTGAGATGACGCGCATGCTTCTGAGCTGAAGTAGTACAACACTACAAATCAATTTATGACACTTGCAGTAATATCAGCCACAAGTATTATACACTATACCTCTATAACTGTTTCCACTTAACTTTCTTGCATTTATTCTATTCCCGACATCTCTCCCTCGTCTGAATTGCTATTTTCGTTGCATGCATACATACATCCGTACCGCACAAAACTTCTGCAGTCGACTGTATACACACACGTGACAGAGGAAAACAGAGGTGTCTGTTATCGTAGCATAAACATTTGCTGACCTGTTTATTAAGGGTAGGCTCACTCATTGGATTTCTGCTCAAGGTCATTCGTCAAGAACGAACGCGCAACCTATAAAAGGCAGTTTTATTGAAGGGCTACCCTAATAGCAAAGGCACCAGGGTCCAGCTCAGGGGTAGCCCAAGGTGTATCAGATTTAGTACTCAATAAATATTCATTCATTCATAATAGGTTAACACTTGTGGGTCTGAAGATCTTTCCAGTAAGAAATCACATCATCCATGTGGTCTCTTATTACGGATAATTTAGGTACACACTTCAGAGATTCATCACTGTTGTCTTCATCTTCATCCTCTTGTGGAACACTTGTAGCGATCTCTTCATGACTCAGAATCTGGTAACCTGGGTTACCCCCATCCATGTCTAAGTTGTGTTCACTGAAATTATTCGCTGCCTTCATCAGTGTATTACAAAAATCGGGTGTTTTGAAGCCACTGAAATCATATTCGGCTTCAATTCCTTTCAATAACTGTGTCCTTCCATTAGCAAATGTTGTCTTCATCTCTTTCCAAGCTGAAGCAAAGTTAAAGATGGCGGATTTGATATTATAAGCCTGTAAATTTGCCAGTGTTTTAGTTCCTCACGTGTCATTTTCAGAGTCGTTTTCTTGCTTGAAGACGACCATAACGTCTTCAAGAAACTTCTTCTTGTAAATTCTTTAACAAGATGAGTAGACCTGTAATGAACATAAGTATTACATTCACCAGAGAATGTCCAATTCAGAATGAAGCTCAGTCATGTGAGCTCTTGAGCGCATGACACTGAGACAGAATATTGACCAATAGAAAATCGTTCATGTAAATGTTTTTTTAAAAGTGTATAAATTTCTAGTTCTTGTTTGGGTGTATCAGGGACTTATTTTTAATATTCAGGATAGCCAATGTTTTCTTGTCACTAGATAGTCTGTTGTGTTCAACCAATAAAAACTATTTGCGCGGATGAATACAAAAAATGGCGGTGTGTCGTACCAAAGCGACACCAAGGACTATTTTCATTAGCGTCTGTATGCTCAAGATGATAAGACATGTTTTTTGGTAGTGTGTGAACATGGAACTTTCACCAAACTTTTATCCAGAGTAGATTCTACCAAATAATTTAATTGTGAAAGTTGTTGATTAATTAATATGGTGCTGAGAGTGTAAAATAACGAAGTGTTAATGAATAAATATGTTGTGATAAGGAACATTGATTTATGCATTCCATTCTGTAACCACGACCCTGTAAATAGGAATCGCATCTGCTATCACAGTATTTCATCTTTCAGTAAGAACATTATTCCTGCTGTGATGTGTAAAGAATCTTTATAAAAACTGCACCAATACGTACACAGACTTTCACAAATGTAGCCGAAGATGAATGAACTAGCCTTCTCGATCGAACAGTGGAATGCCACAATTTAATCATTGCAGATCTAAATTTCATTTAAATTTATTTAATAACCAATGCCAAATTTAGTCAGTTAACTCTGAAGTCCATTAAACTGAGACAGAATATATGGTTAGATCCCAAAAGGAAAGCATATATGTAAATATTGGTTGTAAGTATAGTTTATTTTTCATGTTGGTAAGGATTTGCTGAGTACTGAAAATGTATTGCCATTACCAATTGTTATAAAAAATAGTTGTTTAAAAGTGTCATAAATGTTTAGTGACATGAAAGGTAGAACTGGAACTTAAAAATTCAATGTTGTTGCTGTTGTTTTCTAGTGCCTTGCATCTGGCAATGAAGCCATTAGCATTCGTGCTTTCCAATACTTTTGAACTGTAGTTTCTTCTGATCTTAATGCTTCACAGGTCTTCCAAGTGTTCTTCATTCATTTCTGCTGGATCGTTACACAGGACACATATTGGTGAGGCTGAGATACCTATTCTGTAGAGATGACTTGCCAAGCAGTCATGATTTGTCAATAGTCGGAAGGCTGCAACAGCTGTTTTCCTTGGTCTCTGGGGGATTATATCTGGATTGGAAAGTAGTGTAATCCATTTTTTATCTTTGGCATTTGTTTCTATTTCTTGTAGGTGTGAATGACAAAAAATTTTAATGATCAAGTGTTTTATTGAGGAATATGAGAAATTGAATTTAGACTTTTGTTTTATTGTTGTGCCTTTCTTTGCAAGTGAGTCTGCAGCTTCGTTCCCCATGACTCCACAGTGTGCTGGAATCCATTGGAGATGAACAGTCTTATTAACTTTTTGGAGTTGTGTTAACATTTTGTAGCATTCTCTAATTTTTGTTGACTTCTTCAATGTCACAGCTAGGATTTGAACCACAGACCCTCCGCTTACTAGACGGGTGCTCTAACCATTAAGCTACTGTGACAACCTACCAGAATGACATTGAATTCTCAAACCAGTTCGTATTTTTCCCGGTAAACCACAAAGGTATCTCACATCAGAGACAATTACCCCAATGGTGACTTACTATTGCAAGTACTTTATGCACCGGCATTAAATAACCTTCAGATGGTAATTATTATTCATTTATGCCAACAAACTTACTGTTGGTGTTTTTAAACACACAAGCCGTGTGTGGGCAAAGTTTGAGAGGTAGAACTGGAACTTAAAAATTCAATGTCACAGCTGGGATTTGAACCACAGATCCTCCGCATAACTGATATCTAAGCTACAGGGAGGTCAACATTTTACCAGCCTTGACCTAACAGCATCATTCTGGCAAATTCCTCTTCACCCAAACGTCAGGAAATATACCTGCTTCCTACACAAAGGGAAAGTATATCAATTTCTAAAGTGCGCCTTTGGATTATCGACCAATAGCAGTGCACTACTGAGGGCACCTGACAAAGTTTTCGGGGATACAATCAAGACTTTTGTGACACAATATGTAGACAACTTTCTAGTATACAGTAAGCATCCCGAGTCACACTTGCATCACATAGATTAGTGCTATCCAAGTTCCAGGGAAGCAACATGACTGAACTTGGAGAAATGTGAATTCTTTGTTAAAGAGGCTGAATTTTTGGGCCACATCATTACACCTGATGGCATACAACCTAATCCAGAGAGAGTCAAGGCCATAGAGTGTATACCACCTCCACAAAACTTGAAACAGCTAAGAAGGTTTCTGGGCAATCCAAGTTTGTGATTAACTACGCTAAGGAGTTAGTACCCCTTAGGGAATTATTGAGAAAGGACACCAAGTGGAAATGGGACACTGAACACCAGGTAGCCTTTGAGAAAATCAAAGAACTCTTTAAACATAATATTCTTCTGGAACGACCAGATCCGAATTCACCTTTTTTAACCTATACTGACACTAGTGCACACTCGTATGGGGCAATATTGGCACAAGAAGATGCAGATGGCAACAAGCATGTGATTGCCACAGCTTCTAGATTTCTAACCAAGAGTGAGTGAGTAGGGTTTATGGGCCCATCGACAACTAGGTCATTAGGGCCCGTCTAACCAAGATAGAAGCCAATAGTAGTAGTAGCACTGCTGGGGTTATTAACGCCCAAACAACACAAAAAACTTAAAAAGTACAGGTGGATAACCTGTTGTCTAAAATGCTATGAGAATTCAAAAGTCACCAAGACAGTGCCAGTAATGCTAAAAGTAGAGCTAAAATTAACACTAAAACCCACATGTAGCTGCTGAAGTACCAAACTGCACACGCGATCAACAAAAAAACTAAACATAAAACCAGCAGTTTAAACACGACCTCCTGTACCACTGAAACGAATAAAACTTAAGAGACGCTCTACAGCACTGGAATTATCTGCCAGAACCTCGACCAGGGTAGCCGGCAGTCCTAGGGACATGCGAAAGTGAAATAAAAACTGGCACTGAATTAAAACATGGCGTACCGTCATTACAGTGATCACAAAGTGGCGCCAAGTCAGAAGATAAAAGGTGACCATGACTAAAACGAGAGTGCCCGATACGAAGTCTAGATAAAAGCACTACCTCGTGGCGACAAGCACAAGAGGAAGTCCTCCAGGTAGCCGGGAGGGGCTTAACCTCCCGAAGTTTATTCCCCTAAACAGCACTCCACTTAGAACGCCACTGCGAAAGGATAACACTACGTAAAACGGTGCGTAAGTCTTCATAGGGAACACAAGAACTGTAACACCTGGGACCTAAAACTGCTGCCTTCGCAGCAGCATCGGCAGCCTCACTTCCTGTAAGGCCTGCGTGGCCAGGCACCCATGCAAAGGACATGCTAATGCCAGCACCAGCGAGTGAGTGCAGACTATCCTGGACAAGCTGCCAAGCGGATGGGGAGAAGAAAACCTGAGACACGGGAAGCCTTCTCTTTTATACCAGGATCAGAGACGTCCCATTTGCCGATAGGCAGCCAATAGCCGCCATGCTCCCCCCCTCTACAGGGCACGCCCTCCCTCTATGTGCGACTATATATATAGCGCGCTGGAAGGCATAGCTCTCTAATATTTGGACTTGGGAGTTCACTAATTGGATCACCCTGAAGATGCTGGACGCAGTTTTAAGCGAAACGTCGGAGGAAGGCAATCCAACTCGACCACGGCCCACAAGCCCGGAAAATCTACTTAACATAGTTAAGCTAAGGTTACTTGAGTGGCGGCTGGCACTTCAATTTACCCTTAGAGTTTTGTGTGGAACAAAGGCTTTTAGGTGGTGGTATTTCCTGCTCCATTGGTTCCTCTGAAGGAAGAGGCTCACTACCAGCAGAAAAAAGTGCCTGAAAACGATTGTGCGTAGGCACAGGAGGAGAATCACGAGGATCTCTACTATGCCTTTAGTCTTCCTGTGAACGGGATCTCCGAGGAGGTGAAGGAGAATTGTCACTCCGACCACATCAGCTACTGGCAGAGGTCTGCGAATCTTTAAGAAAGTCACTTCATTTTGGCTGGATTTTAAATTTTCGTTGTTCAGTACCAACAGTGATTGACTTAGATGTAACGGATGCAGAAGCAGCTGGTAGGGTAGGGTTAGCCACGACGTTGGAGATTACAGGTAGAGTCTGCGTACTCATATCCCGCTTTTGCACTTGCGTTTGTACCACGGAACTAAAGGTACCAAATTTAAGAAGAGAAGGCTGGAGAGTGAGATGACGTTTGCGGCTTCACTGAAAGATAAACGTTCTTTCACCCGCAGCTCTTGTATGGCCTTCTCATCCAAAAAGCGGGGACAGTCGTGGGATGTTGCTGGATGGGCACCCCTACAAATCACGCAGCAAATAACAGATTGACAAGCTCCGTCGTGGGCATCCTTACCACACTTGACACAAACAGGAATTGCAAGTTTGCAAGACATATTAGTGTGGCCAAAGCGTTGGCACTGAAAGCAACACATAGGACGTGGAACATATTGTCGTACAAGGATCACTTCGTAACCCGCCTTAATTTTCGAAGGTAGGTCAAGCCAATCGAATGTAAGGAACAGGGTACGGGTAGGCACCTGGACACCATCGGGTTTAGCCCTGACTCGGTAGACCTCAATGACTCCTTGATCCGATAAATAACCCAAGATCTCTTCCTCTGACATGTCATCCAAAAGGTGATGACCCCCCTTTGTAGAGTTTAGACTACGGAGCTTCTCGACACGAATAGGATATCCATGGAGTAGTTTGGCCTTTAACAATTTATCAAACTGGGCTGAGGTAAATGTCTCAATAAGAAGAGAACCGTTATGGAGTCTGGTACACGACTTTACAGGACCGGCTATTTTATCAAGACTGGCCTGAATGACGAAAGAGTTCACTTTCATAAATGACTGAGAATCTTCCAATCTACTGATAACCAGGTACCGAGCTGCTGACACTGCGGTTACCTCTTTTACTTCTTGCACTTGACGCCGTCGTTTCGGTGTATTTGTAGCCATAAAAGGGTTACATAAAGTTCATCCCCCAGTGCTCCCCAGCCACCACGGAGCCCAACGAGGGATCATCCCATTGGGATGACAGGGTTACACAGGGGATATGGCGGGCTCGTCGTCCCACTCACCCTGGAGTTCAGTGCAATACCTAATCCCGGCCGATTGACTAAGAGTGGGTTAGTCCCTAGCCTCCCGTTTAGATGAAGCAGAAACCAAAGCGGTGTGTCGGAAATGCGCACCCTCCCCGGATTCAGAAAAGAAACTGTCCCAAGCTCAGATACACACCCCTCAACCACCAGGATAATCCTTTCCACCGACACGGGTCTCCACGCACGGCCTACACGTGGGTGGGCATTTTGACTGACTCCCTGACCACGAAGAGGAGCCCACATCGAGGGTGTCAGTATAGAAGCCAATGCATGCATAACAGAGTTAGAATTAGGTGCAATCCATTTTGCGTTGCAAAAGTTCAGACAATATATCTACCACTACAAAATAATCATTTTTACCGACCATGTAAGCCCGTCCTTCATCCAGAAATGCAAGTTAACCAACTCTAAGATCTCGAGGTACATACATGAAATAACGTCACATGACATAGAGGTCAGACATATTCCAGGCAAGGAAAACATCTTTAGTGACTTATTATCCAGGCTAAAATCAGAAAGTCACATACCCGAAACAATAAATTTAAATTGAAATTAAAATCATGCAGATAAATAGTAAGAAAAACAATGAAATTTTAGAAGACTTCAAAAACATGGCGAAGCTACAGCAAGAAGACCCTGAATTGAAGAGACTATTCGACCAGCACCAGAAATAGCACCAAAATTGGAAGTCAAGATAGGAAAGTTTAGAAACATCTTAAGTTACATGGACGAGATGTAAGGAAGTGCAAAATGATGGTACCTAATTCCTTACAGAACAGAGTTATTTTGGCATTCCATCACTCGAATCTCGACTCAGGCAGCGAAAGAACGATGCTTGCAATCAAGGAGGTCAGGAAGTTAATTTCCTCATGCGACCTATGTTCGAAAGCCAAACCTATTAATGTAAAGTATGACACCGTTCCACAATCCATCTTAAGAGATGAGAAGAATGCACTGGTATGCATCAACAAACATGGAGAGCTACCAAGGGAGAAAGACAGAAACAAATATATCTTTGTCATGTTTGATGTCTTTACAAAATTTACCAAGATTTACCCCGTTAGGAACATCAAGAGTAGGACGGACCTACCTGAACAAGATCGTTAAAGATCATATTCCAAAATATGGGAAAATAAAAGCAATTCTCTCTGATAATACAACAATGCATAGAAGTAAACTATTGCAGAACACCTTGCAGACATTGGGAATAAAGTTGCATTATTCTTCAGCATATTACCCTCAAGGAATCCAACAGAAAGGACGATGAGGGATATCTCTATATATTTTTGCCTACTTTGCTACAGAGACCACACTTCCTGGGCCGAAAAATGCACCTACATAGAGGAGGCGATTAACAATTCAGTGAACCCCACGACTAAGTTCGCCCCAATTGAATTGATGACCAACACAAAACCTAAGCGGTTGACAATTGACATCGACACCAAAATGGCTGCCCAAAGGGAATTAACAGAAAAGGAGAAATGTCAACTGGCATTCAGAGACTGCAGCAAAAAGCTGAAAAAGGAAGAAATAAAAAGGTACATCAGGAAATGGTTCCCACAAATCAGAGAAAAGGTGCTCCTAAGAAGGCACAAAGCATCCAAGGCATCTGAAAAAAGAGCCACTGTACACTGGACCACTGGTTATAACAAAACAGCTGGGTGACCATACATATGAGCTTCAGAATTTAAATGGCAAGTTGATAGGAAGATACCATAAAAACAAATTAAAACCATATAAAGAAAGGACCAACTAGTCTTTGCCAATGAATGTGTGAGGCAGCAACAGTAGAAATAAGGAAAAACAATAAGATTGAATGGGTTTCTTATCGAAAATTATGTACAGGTTGGAAGATACAACAGGAAAGGAAATCAACATTGTCATTGGCTATAATCACCACCAAAAGCATTGACAACAAAGACAGATGAGAATACTCATTGTCATAAAAGAAATTAATTATAGCGACGAAGAAAATGTATTTTTGACATAAGGATGTCAAGGACAAAATAAGAAGGAATCAATTGTGGCGACAATGAGAATATATTTTTGACACAAGGGTGTCGAGAGTGAATTAAGAAGAAAAATAATATAGTTGCAGGATAATTATAAATATAGAAGTTTTCTCTTATAGAGATAAGAGACAAAGAGATGACGATTAGTAAAGAGAGAAAAACCATAGTCAGAGAAAAACAATGCCCACAGATTAAGATGGAAATGGCCAATGTTGAGCTCAAAGAAATATCGACGAACTGAACAATAGTGAATAAGAACCCAATGTCATAATAGTATCAGTAACATCACAGTTAAAGAACTGAATCAACGACCTGCCTACACATAAGCTTGCAAGACAAAGAAGGTAAAGAACTGAATAAAATAGCCATAAGTACGATAATAATCATTAGCTCAAGATTTGTATCCTGTTTCTCTCCCCTCATAACAAAGAACAGAAGTCAAAGGGTACATAATAAATCATGATACACTTAAATAATATTTGTGTCAATGTCAAATGTAAAAACTTAGGAATACTCATGGAATTGTGTTGTGAAATAACTAAATACTGTATTTTATCGCGTAATTCCCCTCCTTTTTTTCTCGAAAACTTTGCTTGAAAACACTGGGGAGGGAATTATGCGAGTGGTGCTTCTAGGAATTCAGGCAGGAAGGGAAACCATGTAGTATTATGTAAAAGTTATATAGGTATACAGTAATTTGTGAATGAACTGGATACATACCACGGTTTCAATGGGCCTACAATGTATTGTTTCATTGTTTCTTTTGAGACAGAATATTGACCAATGGAGGGTCGTTCATGTAAATATTTTTGTAAGAGTGTGTAAATTTCTAATTCTTTTAATTTGGGTGTATCAGGGACTTTTTTTTTTTTAATATTCAAGATAGCCAATGTTTTCTCGTCACTTTGAGTTCAACCAATGAGAACTGTTGCGCGGATGAATACATAAGAATGGCGGTGTTGCGTCATACCGACGCCAAGGACTCTTTATTCATTAGCGTCTGTGTGCTCAAGGTGAAAGGATGTATATTTTCTGATAGCGTGTGAACATGTAACTTACACCCAAACTTTTAACCAGTGTAGATTCTATCGAATTTTGAAAGTTGTTAACTAATTAATATGGTGCTAAAAGTGTAAATTAACGAATAAATATATTGTGAGAAAGAAACGTTGATTTATGCATTCCATTCTGTGACCTCGACCCTGTAGATGGCCGCGTCCGATATCAAACTATTACATCATTCAGTAAGAACATTATCTCCGGTATGCTATGTAAGAATCTTTTCCTGCTGATGTGTAAAGACTTATTATTATAAAATCCGTAACACTTTTTTCTGACTATTCTGCGGTCTCACTTTCGTCACTATCATCACTATTTTCATTTATATCTGGCTCAGATAACACATATTCATGTTCACTATTCCACAACATGTCGTCAGAACTATTAATGGAACAAGAAATACCAGTTTTTTTAACTCTCCTTAACAATATGACGACTTGTAACAAACTGACTTAGGGTTACACAGATTGAACACTTCTTACTTCTTAGACATTATGGGACGTAAAAACGTGACCAGCAGAAAAAAAGACCACAGAAACAATGAGGTACGTGAGCAGGCGCAATGTATCTCACAGATACTTTTGCTTGATAATCGAATGAAACAACAAGCAGCTGGCCAATAATGGTCCAGGAAGTGCTACAGTGTGTTTTAGGAAGCTACAATGACTTGCATTAATTTCACATAAACACTTGCGTCATATTGTTTAAAAAAGCAGGGGAGGTATCTCTCAGATATATTGCGCCCGACGGAGGGTTAAGAGTTTTCTGACCGAAACAAGTCATTACAGTCGTGTAGATAGCGATAAACACCAGTATTTATCACAAGAGCTATCACTAAGCAAAATGTATGAACTTTTAAGTTATGCCAGGAAAAACAAATTAATCCTGTTAAAGAATGGTGTTACAAAAGTGTATTTAATACAACGTTAAATTATTTTTCAAGAAACCAAAAAGTGACACGTGTTCTTTTCGTCACTGAATGAAAGTTAGTGTAAGTCGGGAGGAGAATCTTCTCTTTGAAAGGCTGAATGGGAATTACATAAGTGGTGTGGAAAGAACGCACACAGTGAAATGAGAGCAGACATTAAAAACTCAAAAGACAATGGTGTTGTGCATACTGTAACTTTTGACATGCCCCCTGTTGCTACTAATTCTAGACGTACAATCTAGGAGTGCATGATTGTGAACATGATTCAGGACACATGTATTTGTGAGGGGAACACACTGTTCAGACGGCTGCTAATGAAGTGGGATCATATCTGTTATCTTACCCCAGATCAGTAAATCTAAAAGCTAACCATTTAATAACATATTCTCACATGTCTGGAGGACAAAACAAGAAACAGTACATAGCTTCTCTGTGGGCCTGCCTTGTCAACCACACTCAGTTTAAAATAACAGAACCAGGTCATTCTTTCCTCCCTAATTCAGTAGCACTGAACCTGCTAAATGCACAGCCAAATCTCTATTTTCAGTAGATGATTATGTGGATCACATGAAACAACACAGGACAAAGAACCCTTTTGCAGTAAAAAAAATGAATCAGTCACACTTTTTTGATATCAAAGAAAACGCAAACTCTAAATTTTCAATGCGCAAGAAAACTGTAGATGGTGAAAAGGTGCAATGGTTGAAAACTAAATGGATAAGTTTTCATGACTGTGCTATTCTCTAAATGAAATAGAGAGTTGGAAAATAATTGACATTTCACCAGTAAAAAGGGGCAGAAACTTTGTGAAAGTTACATCTGCTGTTCCATCGCCATGGTCTCTACTACCAGCTTACAAAGAATCAGTTAAAATAAGTAGAAGTAAATATTGTGACTTTGGTGGGTGTAAAGTAAAGAAGACAGATGTAGTCGAGATAAAGAAACACTTTTATTTCCGTAAACAGTAACTTTGTACACTCGTTGCAACAGCAAGAAAGTCTTTACCGATTCACCAACAGCACGGCTCCGAATTCGTAACACATGAACTGTCCCTTCTCACACTTTACCGCTGTTTATATCCCCCAGGCACTGTTCTGGAAACTTCAGGGAAGTTCAGTTATTATTGCGGTCAAATACAAAGCAGACAATTCCAGAAGTCTCTATCCCTTTCTCTCTTTCGGCAAGCGCCCAACAATGCGGCCATTCTCTGTCCCTTCCCTTCGGCTCCTTTGCTGTAGTGCCGACAATAATGCGATGGGCGACACTGCTCCCTCCTCAAGGCTGGTCGTCCCGAACAGCACCATCGTAACGGGCCAGACGATCCAGGTGTACCACTAACATCTTCCCTCGGGGCACCTTCTGATTGCGGTAGACTACGTCGTTAATCCTCTTTACCACTCGGTACTGTCCTTGCCACGATTGTTGAAGTTTTGGGCAGCGTCCCTTGGTCCGGGTAGGGCGGTACAACCAGACCATGTCACCTTGCTGGAATCCTCGGCTGTTGGCTTGCCTGTCGTACCGGGTCTTCATGCGGTCGCTCGCCATCTGGATGTTCTGACGAGCCATCTCCTGCATGTCGTGGAGATGGTCTACAAGATTTTCCACATACTCAGTTGTCAGCTGTTTCGCTTCCGGGGGGCTCCCAAAAGCCACGTCACAAGGGAGACATAGCTCTCGGCCGAACATTAGGCTTGCTGGTATCATCCCGGTGGTGTCGTGTGTCGACGAACGGTAGGCCAGCAAGAACAGTGGTACCTTGAGGTCCCAGTATCGCTGATGGCTGACCACGACCTTCCTCAGGTGCTCCTCTAGGGTCTTGATGTATCTCTCGACCATGCTGTACAACTGTGGATGTAGGGGTGTTGTGCTGGTCTTGTTCACCCCAAGTCTTTCCAATGCCTCCTTCATTAGGTGCGACTCAAAATTGGTGCCCTGGTCGCTATGGAGCTCTAACGGGACCCCAAAACGGCAGAACAGCTGTTCCACGAGGCAGTCAGTAATCGTCTTTGCCTCTTGGTTCGGGATGGCATACACCTCTGGCCACTTGGTGAAGTAGTCCACAGCTACCATCAGGTACTTGTTGCCTCGATCGGACACTGGGAATGGTCCAGCTATGTCGACGGCGATGCGTTCGAAGGGCGCTCCGACGTTGTACTGCTGCATGCGACCCCGGCTCCTAGTCTGGGGGCCGCGACTCGCCACGCACACGTGACATTGACGGCACCAGTTATCAGCGTCTGCTCGGAGCCTCAGCCAGCAGTAGCGCTGCCGGAGTTTGTCGATAGTTCGGTTTGCTCCTAGGTGTCCACCTGAGGTACCGGCTTGCACTTCCTCCAAGACTTCCGGGACCTTACTTCGGGGAAGTACCAACTGCTCTTTCTGGGTCTTCCCATCAGGTGATTCCCATACCCAGAACAGCACGCCCTTTTGGTCTTCAACGAGTCCCATTGGGCCCAGTACGACTTGTATGTACTGCTTCTGGGTGCGATGTCCTCCCAGGTTGGTCTCGTCCCTGTCTGCACTTCTCTCAAGAGTGGTCCCAAGTCGGCGTCCGCCAGCTGCTCCCTCCTCAGGCCCGCGCTATCCCATCCGTCCGCAGGCACTGCCGTGACCACTCTGACAGCTGCGGTACGCTCCTTCTCTTCCACTCTTGCGCATTGACCGCACTCTTCTGGGCAGGGTCTTCGGGACATGGCGTCTGCGTTGCCGTGGCTCTTCCCTCTGCGATGTTCGGAGGTGACGTCGTACTCCTGCAACCTCTGGACTCAACCGGCTGTCTGGCCCTCCAGGTCTCTAAAGCTAAGTAGCCAGGTTAGGGAGGAGTGGTTTGTCCTCAGGTGGAATGGCTGACCGTACAGGTACTTGTGGAAGTGCTCCAAGGTCTTCATTACCGCCAGTAGCTCTCGTCGGGTGACACAGTAGTTCTACTCTGCCTTGGACAACATCTTGCTGTAGTAGGCTATCACCCACTCGTGGCCGTTCTGGACTTGGGATAGGATGCCTCCAATGCAATGTTCGCTGGCGTCGGTGTCCACAATGAAGGCGTCGCCTGGTTGTGGGAATCCCAAAATAGGAGCACTGCAGAGCGTCCTCTTCAGCTGCCGGAAAGCGCCTTCGGCGTCCTCCGTCCACACATAAGGTCGATGTTCTTCCATCAGGCGAGTCAGGGGTTTGGCGATGCTGGAGAAACCCTTTATGAAGCGGCGGTAATAACTGCACAATCCAAGGAAACTGCGCAGTTCTCGCTTATCCTTTGGGCGAGGCCAATCTCTCACGGCCTGTATCTTCTCCGGATCCGTGGCCACTCCGGTTGGTGAGACTATGTAGCCCAAGTAGTTGACTTCCCTGCGGAAGAGCTGGCACTTCTTGGCGTTCAGCTTCAAGCCGGTCGCCTGCAGTCTCTGTAGCACCTTGCTCAGTTTGTCAAGATGGTCTTCGAATATCATGCCGACGATGATGTCGTCCAGGTATAACAGGCAGGCGTCATAAGTCAATCCTCTCATTACTGACTCCATGAGGCGTTGGAAGGTAGCTGGTGCATTGCAGAGACCAAAGGGCATAACTGTGAACTGCCGAAGCCCTTGGCCTGTCGAGAATGCGGTCTTCTCCTTGTCTCTCGGGTCTAGAGCCACCTGACAGTAACCCGATTTCAGGTCCAGGGTTGAGAACCACTGCGCACCAGCAAGCGTGTCCAGGGTGTCGTCAATCCGGGGTAAGGGGAAGCAGTCCTTGCTGGTGACAGCGTTCAGCTTCCTGTAATCTACGCAGAAGCGTAGCTCGCCATTCTTCTTCCTCTTCACCAGAACTACAGGGGAACACCAAGGACTGTCAGACTCTTCGATCACTCCCTTGGTTCTCATGTCCTCCAGCATGTCTCGTACCGCCGCTTGTTTAACCAACGGAACGCGTCTAGGTGGTTGCCGAATAGGCCGGGCGTCTCCGGTGTCGATGTGGTGAAGCACTCGGTCCGTGCGGCCGTAATCACTGCTGGCTTGGCTGAAGACGTGCTGATATCGTCTCAGCAGTTGTTGGACCTTCTCTCTCTGATCAGCGGTCAGGTGGTTGGCCGCCCTCTCCAGTAAGGCTTCCAGCCGGGGCCCCAGGTGTTGCGTCGGCACCGGCTCCTGGGTCTTGTCTATTGGTGTTACGCTGACCACGGGCTCGCATACCCCCAACTCCGTCCCGGCCTGGACGTCGTGATCGGTGTCTGTTGGGTTGAGCAGTCTCACCGGCATCTCCTCTCGGCACAGCAACAATGTCCCGGCTACAGAGAGCCCGTGCACATGCGTCTTCCGGTCCAGCAGCATGTTCTTCTTGCGCTGGCCTTCCAGTCGCGCCGTCACTACCATCTCGCTTCTCGCGGGGACAACTACGTCTTCCCTGAGAATGACCCTGCAGATTCCAAGGCGTTCTTCGGGGTCCCGGAGCATTACTTCCTCTCCCTTAAGCCGCAGAACCTTCTTGCCGATGTCGACCGTCGCCTCGTGGCTCCAGAGGCAATCCAGTCCCAGTATCACTTCCTCAGCCACCTCCGCGACGAACACACAATGCTGTCTGGACTGCGTTCAGCACCTCTGCGGCTCGTCCCTGGAGGCTGGCTATCAGCTGCGAGGCCTCTTCTTCTGGCGAGCATTTGTTGTGCTTGGCCTGTGTCGAATTGACGGCGGAAGACCTCAAACGTTGGCGTGCCATCGTACTTCGGTGGTTGACGCACGTCAATGTACAATATGAAGACCTAATGTCTTTGTTACCTTATATTGCACAAATTTCACATCAATTTTTCCAGAATTTGGAGGTGGAAACTAAGCAGCAAGAGGGAGTTTGTAGATGGCCCACTAAGATTTTTTCTATTTTGACAACAAAATAATAGAGCCATAGTGGGCCAACTCCATGATTCTGAAATATGTTGAATTTTGCACTATTATTTTTAGGATACTTGGTTTTTGTTTTCATGTTACAGGGATAGTTTAATCAATGTCTACTTTATAAAAATGTTAACAGTTTCAAGAATATGCATTCAAGGAATTATTTGATGTGCTAAACTTTACATCAATTTTTCTCAGTTCCAATAAAGTGGCATTTGGCCCACTCTGGCTCTCAGCCCCTCAATTGCTGTGCTGACTCTGTGTTTATATTCTCCTTCTGATAATGGGATAAGAACCAATCTGTGAGATAACCTGTTGAGGGCTGCAAATTACTGTGCAACAAGTCAAAGGACCAGATACCACAGAACCCACCACTAGATGTCAGCACAACCAAACAACATCAACAAGGCAGGTTATTCACACTGTGAGCAACACTTACAATCTCATGCAGTATCTCCTCTCTGGATTTGGACTGTTCAGACTCTGCACTTGAAAACCTTGACGGCTGCTGCTGCTTAGGAGACGAACTAGGACTATCAGCATTTCTAAATCTCGACCTCCTTTTAAGTGAAGACTGTGATGGAGTTGGACTTGCTCCTCGAACTGAATCCTCCGAATCACTTTCCTGCAACAAACAAAATAACACTAGTAACAATATATTCCAGGCTTATATTGTTTCTAGTATTAACACCAGCCATGAAAACCTTAGAAACTCCAAAAATAACACTTTCAGAAGTATGTGAGTCGACCTATAGGCACTTATAATTTCACTTAAACTTACTTTTATCTGCACGTGTTTCAAAGACAAGCGTCGTAAGTGTCAACAATTTCTCAGGAAACTGTTGACAATGAAGCAGACTTCAGAGCCCACTCCCAGATAATTATATAGCTACTTGTCATTTGTCATGTAATTATCCTACAGATGTTTTCTTTTAATCAAAATTGTTACAGCCATTTATGAGGGGAAAAAACAATCTTCCATGCAAAGGTTAGTTTGAGGTGGGAATTTCCTTAGAGGAAGGAATGTATGACCACTATGCGTCATTTCACACACACTTGGTTCTTGCGGAATCAACTTTAGGGAGATCACTACTTCCTCTCTGGCTAGTGCTCGATTTAACCATACACAGCTGCTGCAATTGTTTTCATCTTTTCCTACTTTAAGTGAGCTATTGTCTTAATTGAACATACCACAGGTATCCAAAACAACATTTATTGGCAGTGGATATATTTACAGCAAGGGTTAATTTAACATAAACTACATTACTTACAAATTTACTTTTCTTTGGAATCATAGGCTGGCCACCGCTCTTTTCCAGTTCATTGATTGAATTCTCCTCTTCCTCCCGTTTCTTCAGCAGATAAGCTTCTCTCTCCTTCATCTGTCTCTCCCTATCCATTTTCTTCTGTTTCTCTCTCTCCATCTTCTCCAAACCCTCCCGTATCCACGCAGGCAGTTGTCTCCTTTTGGCCGCATCTGTTCACATACATATTGCTCAGCAACAACATAACCTATACAACCTATGTGTGGCATAGGACAGTAAAGAGTAACACTCACCTAGTACAGTTGTGGTGTCCTCTTCCTCATCCGACTTCTCTGTTGTCCTCAGACGATCGTGAGACCTGCTGTTCCTCCTCCAGTCATGTCTGTTGTGTCTGATGAATGGAGAAGGACCTGTACCTGGTGCTGGGGGTATTCCTGTGGCATCTGCAGGACCTCCTGACGTCCAGTACCCACTTGCCATCACCTTCAACAGTAACACAATGTACGCTACAGTACCCAGCAGTTTCAGTGTATATCCAGATGCACGCTACAGTACCTAACAGTGACAGTGTATATGCTGACGTCCAGTACCTACTGGCTATCACCTTATACATGATGTACACTACATTACCTGTGAGTTTCATCAAAACAAGCCAGTAAATGACTTACCTGGCCATACTGTTCCGATCCTGCTGCATGGTTATAGTCATAAACCCCTGTACCACTGGTATATGCTGTCTGTGAGTTGGCTTGGTACGTGTAAGGTGGCACAGTGGAACTTTTGCCTGCTACTACAGGCTGGTTTGGTGGTGGGACGCCTCCTGGTGGTACCATAGTGCCTGTTGTTGCATTCCAATTCCATCCCCACTGCTGCCAACCTGGCCATGTTCCCCAAGAATTAGCATCTGAAAAAATACATGTGGCACACAACAATGAAAAACTTTAAGTTGGAGTACACATATAGTGAGAGAACCAGTTCCAAAAAGTTAGGTTTAAGATTAAAACTTATAATAGAAAGTGTTAACTAAAACTACAGTTTTAACCTGACACCTGGTTTAAACCTCATTTACACACTGGGCGTTGGAGAATCAAGTAATAAAAATGAGTACACAGAAAGCATTTTATGAGTTGCAAAGAATTCCATGAACCTTTTTGCATTTTTTGAGAAGGGAGATTGTTTCCAGTGAAATTACAAGTTACCCTTACCCTGATTGCTGGAAGCATTTGAGTTTTCTGCATCTTCCTTACTCTCCATGTCCATTGGGGCCTCGCCCCCTTCTACATCTCCAGGAGCATCCTTCTTCTTGTCACTGAGTGGTGGTGGAGGTGGCGCAGGTGGTATATGTTCATCTGGATGGGTCTCCTTCATCTGTATCCATTGCTGCGCCAGTGCGGCCCAGTCCACTGTAACCATATCAGCATGTTCAGTTCACATGTCACATTAATAATATGCACAAACTGTATGTCAGACTACTCACCTTCCTCATGCGACACATTCTGATAGGCTGATGGGTTTAGTGCCCACTGGGAATACTGTGGGTCTCCCGACCACATCACTGCAGTCTGAAACAAACATTTCCTTTCTGTTCACATTTTTTTTCTCTACCACTAACCTATGTACAGCCATGGAAAAAGTTATTGAGCACATTAGGAGAACAGAATATTTCTAAATCCTGCAACATCATGCAATGTGATATGCAGAAGTTGATATTTCCAACATGCAGCTGAGTTTACTGATAGCCTCTGTTCTATATAGACATTCAAATAGGCAGTGTCTTGAATCACCACTTGCATTTGTATTTGCAAGTATATACACACACAAATGCAAGAGGTGATTCAACATGTGGAACAGACTATCATAAACTTGGCTGCATGTTAGAAATATCAACTTGTATAAATATGTAAGATTTAAAACTTTCACGACACACATTATTAATTTAGGCTTCACGGGTGATCAGCCATGTGAGGTTTAAAAACATGATGTGGGACTTCCATGAATGTACCTATTGCACGATACTATGAAAATTCAATGCTTATTTTCTATGTCATAACTAAAAAATGTGATCCGTGTCCACAGTTTGGCACTTTGTAGTTATGGAGTTGCCCTGCCTACATTTTCAAGTAACATGCAGAAAAAAGAACAATGTCCCGAAGTTAGTCTTATGCTAGTGTCTGTGTTTGTAAACCAGATTCAAATAATGGTTATGATAATACAGTACGCTCATTAACATAAAAACACAGCTATTTCTTGGATTACAATAGTGCAATAGAATTGACAGTTTCTTCTGCACATGCACAGTGTTAACAAAATGGACTACTTTGTTGATGTATTGCCATGAATTTATGAATGTTAGGTGATGCATTTTCTTACCATATAATCAACCACAGAAAAGAAAACAACATTTTTGACAGAATCAATTGGCAGCATTTAAAAGTTCATGACACAGTCCTTATCCCTCAAAATGAACATCTTTTCACAAACAGTTAAATCTGTGATACAGCACACTATTACCCAGGTAACAATGGCAACCAGCATTAACACTCGGAGCACTGACAATTCCAACGAACATTCACAAAACCTTGGCCTGCTCCATCATAACCTTTCCTTCCTTACTCTGGACTGATCACCCCTCCTAGCTTCACAGCCTGCATTCATCCCACCAACTGCTCCATCATAACCTTTCCTTGCTTACTCTGGACTGATCACCCCTCCTAGCTTCACAGCCTGCATTCATCCCACCAACTGCTCCATCATAACCTTTCCTTCCTTACTCTGGACTGATCACCCCTCCTAGCTTCACAGCCTGCATTCATCCCACCAACTGCTCCATCATAACCTTTCCTTGCTTACTCTGGACTGATCACCCGTGTTGTACCCGAGCACCACGTGCTTCTAGGTCAGTAGTGCCTCCAATGTAAACAAAACAGCTGACTGGCGTGCAAGCATGAAGACATCAACAAAACACTGGGCCAGTGCATTTACTTAACAGTGAAGCAGTCGCAATCTTGGCAAATTGGCAAGAATCGATATGTCATGCCTGAAAAGTATGAATATAACTGAAATGACGCACTCGTTCAAGTAATAACGAACATGCAGTTTTCCATAGTTAACACAGCAGAAGAATGAATAAATCAAAACAACAAAATTTTTGGTTGAACAATGCTGACATAAAGAGATACAGATTTTCCTAATAGTGGACATGCTTCTTTGCCTTCTTGTTATTTTGATTGCTGTTTATTATTATTATCATTATTATTCATCACGAGCTAAAATAATAATAACTACCTTTAATACACCAGCAAATAAGTCTTCCCCTTCATTTTTCTAAAACAATTGTGCTCTTCTGTAGATTATCAGGCTGAAGTAAAACTAAAACATCATAAATTACAGCTGTGGTCACAATGGCCCCTAAACAAGCAGATAAGCAAAATGAAATTTTTCTCTGCAAGAAAACATGACAGTGATACTATTTTTAAAGGAAGTATACATAATATGGGGTTTCTCTAGACATATGACAAACCAAATTTGTATTTAATACGGCTATCTGCCAAGTGCACCGTGCTCGCAAACATCTTCACTGCGATTTCAAAGTTAGGACCTAGTTTTGTGCTGTTGTTTCCCGGGGTTCCATAGGTATTAATAAACACCTGATTATTTAAATTTTTGAATGATGATCAGCACCACGGCCACACGCGGATGAAATGGTGGACGAAGTAGGATGCTGCATTTGCTTTGCAGGCATGAAAATAAACCACTAATTCAGCACTGTGATTTTCACAAATGAAAGGATTCTTCATCAACGACAAAAAATCAATAAATTACAAAAGTATCTACCAACCTTTGGCTGTTTCTCCTCTTCTTCACAATACTAAAAACAAACCTCCATTTATTAATTTACTGATTTGCTGACATGATTGTTCACATAATTCCATTGATGTCCACTTTCCAAACAGAGCGCTACCAGCAGCAATATGGCGTTCACCAACGGTAATGGCGGCTCTCGTTGATCATAACCGCTGCCTTTCTCTAGTTACCTTGCGCTGCCTACGCGGTTACTATTCGGTTTGTGTGTGTTGCAGAAACACGTGTCATAATGCAGATGAGTGACCGATCACAATAACATTAATAAAGGACAAAATATGCGTCTAGGTAGGCAACATATCACATCTAGCTATATGCAACGTTTTACTTGTCACAATCAAATGGCGTTAGAGGCATCACGCCAATTGGACTAGTATATAGATAGTAGAAAAAGTTAACTAAGGAAAACAGGCAGGGTATGCAACACATCACCCACAATTCACACCGAGGCCGTAAGCTAGAGGGGAGCTAGGTCGGTCAGCGCCCGTACTGCAAAAAATGCCCGTATTGAGAGAAGCCCCTGTATCTTTTCTGTTTTGAAGTTTCATAAATATTTCAATAATAAATTAACAACCAAAATAACTATGTATTAAACAGTATATTAACAGTAACAATGCTATAATAGTTATCCAGCGTGCCGAATATCCAAACCTCTTGGCAGTCAAAGACCACTCAGCAAGCCGCTAAAACACAAACATGTAGCTATACATAGTATGATCCGCGGTATTTGGAAATCGTCTTGTAGGAACTAAGCAGTGTTCAGTTAAATATTGCTACAGTTGGTAGTATTGCATTTTCTAGTTTTGTGAACAATGTAACTTTCATTTATCATTTTTGTGTGAAAAAGGTACCTAACTATAAATACACAACTACGTTAAAACCGTAAAACGTGAGTTTATATTAAAAAGTAAATGAATAGCCAGAGAACCCAACAGTCTGCTTACACTAGTGCGCTCGCTTCGTTTTCCTTCCCTACCTTTCCCATCAATGAATTCGAACTTTTAAGAATGAGCTTCCAGATGATAGTGCATTGTTTTTATTTTAAACTAACAGATTTAAGTAGTGGCGAGGACAATGAGTAGTGCATTCATTGTGGACATAAGAGATTTGTTGGCAAAACGCAAAAGAGAAGAGCAGCAAGAAAACCAAGTTGTCTGCAGCAACACAGGGGCCAGTGGTACAACACGAGCTGACTACTTAGAGAGGTGAGTCAATAAAGCAAGCTTATCTAAAGGATTACCCTAAGCAAAGCAATAGGCGTAATTTTTGCTCCGTTGTTGGATGTGCTTGGGGCGGGAGTGGGGGTGGGAATGGTGGGCTGGGTGGTGTGTTTCTTCTGTGTCTGTGTTTGAACGGGGGCTTTGGTAGGGGGTAGCTTGGGGAAGGGGTCTCTAGAGGTGGAGGCTATTGCGGGTTGTGGTGGTGGATCCTCTGACGTCTCGTCGTCGGATTCTGCATCAAATTGTACCCTCAGCGGCGCGTAGGTGTTTCTCATGGTGAGGGGATATGGCGGCGTTTTTTGTTTTGAGACGCGCTTGGGGCGCAGCTGGTTGGGACGTTCACTGTCTGAATCGCTTTCCCGGCCGCTTCCTCTATTCCTCTTATTTCTTGCAGGCACTTGTTGCCACCCCTCGCTGAGGATGACTAATCGCCGCTTCTTGAGGGCATGCTCTTTGTAGCAGAACCCGAGGTCCTGTGCGAATTTTGCAAATTGTTGAGATTCCCCATCCATATTTGCCAGCACATTCTGGTAGTAGATGATCTCTCCCTTTAGTTCATCTACTTCTTTCTGAAGTTTCTCTATTTCCATTGCCTTACGCTCTTCCTCTGTCATCTGCGTCTTCTAAGTGGGGCTTGACGCGCACCAATAAATATGAAAAGAGTGGGGTAATGAGTTTGCAACACTGCAGGTATGTAAACGTATCTCATTGGCTGCAGATCAGAACTCTTCCCATTTGAAAAGCACAATAGGTATACGTTTATGCTCTGGATCGTATTGGCAAAAAGAGAAACAGGTAGAATGAGTGAATTCACACAGACAGACATCATAGTAAACATTAGTAGCCGTGCCTTACTAACTAGCATAAGGGACGCCTTTCAATAGGTTCAAATCTAACAAGAAAACTTGATAAGTGCCTCACGTCTTAAAGTACCACAGAAAACGATAAAAAAAAAAAAGCCGAAGATTTTCATTGGCGCTCTTTGTACTTGTGTAATGAAAGTTTATATCAGTTGACATAAAGCTTGAAGTATACGTGTTTATTAAAAAGATGAGCGTAAGATTAGTTGTTAGTACAACTCAAGTTTGGGTACTTTTCAACCTTTTAGTTATCACTATGATCTTCGCAAAAGTTAAAAGGCATATGGAGGCGGGCGGGGCGTACTGCAGACCACAGAACACCCTAGTAGACTACAGTCCATTCGCTGCAGACTACAGCGAATTCTAAGGTTGTTCCTGCTACCAGTGCTGCCCAATGTGGTATACAGAACATCTGCCGGTCGGTACACGCACTATGCTTGAGCATTGGCCGGCGTTCACTGCGAACAGTATAACAGTCCATGGTAAAACAGGGAAGAGACAGGATATATGAGAGGGGGGCAAGAGACATTGCGAGAGTGAGAGAGAAAACAGTGAAGGTGGAGACAGAAAAGAAGGATGAAGTGCAGAGAGAAGGCGAGAGAAAAGAGAGGTGGAGAGAGAAGACAAGAGAGGGAGGGTGGAAAGAGGAGAGAGTGGAGAGAAGGCGAGAGAACAGAGGAGGGGGATGCATAGACGAGAGAAGACGAAAGAAGAGAATGAGAGGGGAGGGGGAGAGAAGGTGAGGAAGGAGAGAGTGAGAGTGGGTAGGCGATAGAATAGAGAGTGAGGGTGGGAAGGGAAAAGAGGGCGACAGGGAAGCAAGTGAGGGTGCGGAGGGGAGAGAAGGTGAAAGAGAAGAGAGTGAGGGTGGGGAGGGGGAGAGGGCGAGAGTGAAGAGAGTGAGGGGAGGGGAGAGAAGGTGAGAGAGAAGACAGTGAGGGTGGGGAGGGGAGAGAAGGCGAGAGAATAGAGTGAGGTAGGGGAGAGGATGCGACAGAGAAGAGAGTGAGGGTGTGGAGAGGAGGGGAGGGGAGAGAAGGCGAGAGAATAGAGTGAGGTATTAGAGAGAATGCGACAGAGAAGAGAGTGAGGGTGGGGAGGGGAGAGAAGGTGAGAGAGAATAGAGTGAGGGAGGGGAGAGAGGGCGAGAGTTAGGGTGGGGAGGGGAGAGAAGGTGAGAGAGAATATAGTGAAGGAGGGGAGAGAGGGCGAGAGTGAGGGTGGGGAGGGGAGAGAAGGTGAGAGAGAATAGAATGAGGGAGGGGAGAGAGGGCGAGAGTGAAGGTGGGGAGGGGAGAGAAGGTGAGAGAGAATAGGGTGAGGGAGGGGAGAGAGGGCGAGAGTGAAGGTGGGGAGGGGAGAGAAGGTGAGAGAGAATATAGTGAAGGAGGGGAGAGAGGGCGAGAGTGAGGGTGGGGAGGGGAGAGAAGGTGAGAGAGAGTAGAGTGAGGGAGGGGAGAGAGGACGAGAGTGAAGGTGGGGAGGGGAGAGGAGGTTAGAGAGAATAGAGTGAGGGAGGGGAGAGAGGGCGAGAGTAAAGGTTGGGAGGGGAGAGAAGGTGAGAGAGAATAGAGTGAGGGAGGGGAGAGAGGGCGAGAGTGAGGGTGGGGAGGGGAGAGAAGGTGAGAATGAATAGAGTGAGGGAGGGGAGGGTAGAGAGTGCGACAGAGAAGAGAGTGAGGGTGGGGAGGGGAGAGAATGCGACAGAGAAGAGAGTGAGGGTGGGGAGGGGAGAGAATGCGACAGAGAAGAGAGTGAGGGTGGGGAGAGAGGGCGAGAGTGAGGGTGGGGAGGGGAGAGAAGGTGAGAGAGAATAGAATGAGGGAGGGGAGAGAGGGCGAGAGTGAAGGTGGGGAGGGGAGAGAAGGTGAGAGAGAATAGAGTGAGGGAGGGGAGGGGAGAGAGTGCGACAGAGAAGAGAGTGAGGGTGGGGAGAGAGGGCGAGAGTGAGGGTGGGGAGGGGAGAGAAGGTGAGAGAGAATAGAATGAGGGAGGGGAGAGAGGGCGAGAGTGAAGGTGGGTAGGGGAGAGAAGGTGAGAGAGAGTAGAGTGAGGGAGGGGAGAGAGGACGAGAGTGAAGGTGGGGAGGGGATAGGAGGTGAGAGAGAATAGAGTGAGGGAAGGGAGAGAGGGTGAGAGTGAAGGTGGGGAGGGGAGAGAAGGTGAGAGAGAATAGAGTGAGGGAGGGGAGAGAGGGCGAGAGTGAGGGTGGGGAGGGGAGAGAAGGTGAGAGAGAATAGAGTGAGGGAGGGGAGGGGAGAGAGTGCGACAGAGAAGAGAGTGAGGGTGGGGAGGGGAGAGAATGCGACAGAGAAGAGAGTGAGGGTGGGGAGGGGAGAGAATGCGACAGAGAAGAGAGTGAGGGTGGGGAGGGGAGAGAGTGCGACAGAGAAGAGAGTGAGGGTGGGGAGGGGAGAGAGTGCGACTGAGAAGAGAGTGAGGGTGGGCAGGGGAGAGAGTAGAGAGTGAGAGTGGTGAGGGGTAGGGAGGGGAGGTGAGAAAAGAGAGAAGGGAGATGGAAAGAGAAGAGAGAATGTTCACACGAGAGGAACAATTAAATGCCCCTGTAGTAGCAGTTGTGCGCATGCGCGGCGCGGGTGTTAACACGAGGGTCGGTCGGAAGGAAGAAAGGGCGGCTGTCCAGTGTAACAGTTCATGTTGGACAGTATGCTAACATGGAGCTCTCGTTACTGCTGCTGCTACTGCTTGCTTCACGTAAGTCACTTTCCTTATATGTTGCTTTACTACTCGATCCTCTGGAGCTTGTTGGTTCTGCGTAAATACCAAAACTGAAATATAAATGACATGTTTGTGTTATAAATTCACCATCTCACAAGATTCTCCCCACACAAAATAACACTATTGTTTTAGTTCTTTTAAATTTTCTAAAGGATTACCACCTATAGACAAACAGTTCAGATGTGTTACACTCACCTGACTTTTTCTACTCTTGTACTAACCATTCTTACAAACTGTTATTACTATATCTTCTTCATGTTAATACAGATATCTGACGTGTTACACTCACATGACTTTCTCTACTCTTGTACTAACCATTCTTACAAACTCTTATTCCTATATCTTCTTCATGTTAATACAGATATCTGATGTGTTACACTCACATGACTTTCTCTACTCTTGTACTAACCATTCTTACAAACTCTTATTCCTATATCTTCTTCATGTTAATACAGATATCTGATGTGTTACACTCACATGACTTTCTCTACTCTTGTACTAACCATTCTTACAAACTGTTATTACTATATCTTCTTCATGTTAATACAGATATCTGACGTGTTACACTCACATGACTTTCTCTACTCTTGTACTAATCATTCTTACAAACTCTTATTCCTATATCTTCTTCATGTTAATACAGATATCTGACGTGTTACACTCACATGACTTTCTCTACTCTTGTACTAACCATTCTTACAAACTCTTATTCCTATATCTTCTTCATGTTAATACAGATATCTGACGTGTTACACTCACATGACTTTCTCTACTCTTGTACTAACCATTCTTACAAACTCTTATTCCTATATCTTCTTCATGTTAATACAGATATCTGACGTGTTACACTCACATGACTTTCTCTACTCTTGTACTAACCATTCTTACAAACTCTTATTCCTATATCTTCTTCATGTTAATACAGATATCTGACGTGTTACACTCACATGACTTTCTCTACTCTTGTACTAACCATTCTTACAAACTCTTATTCCTATATCTTCTTCATGTTAATACAGATATCTGACGTGTTACACTCACATGACTTTCTCTACTCTTGTACTAACCATTCTTACAAACTCTTATTCCTATATCTTCTTCATGTTAATACACATATCTGATGTGTTACACTCACATGACTTTCTCTACTCTTGTACTAACCATTCTTACAAACTGTTATTACTATATCTTCTTCATGTTAATACAGATATCTGACGTGTTACACTCACATGACTTTCTCTACTCTTGTACTAATCATTCTTACAAACTCTTATTCCTATATCTTCTTCATGTTAATACAGATATCTGACGTGTTACACTCACATGACTTTCTCTACTCTTGTACTAACCATTCTTACAAACTCTTATTCCTATATCTTCTTCATGTTAATACAGATATCTGACGTGTTACACTCACATGACTTTCTCTACTCTTGTACTAACCATTCTTACAAACTCTTATTCCTATATCTTCTTCATGTTAATACAGATATCTGACGTGTTACACTCACATGACTTTCTCTACTCTTGTACTAACCATTCTTACAAACCCTTATTCCTATATCTTCTTCATGTTAATACAGATATCTGACGTGTTACACTCACATGACTTTCTCTACTCTTGTACTAACCATTCTTACAAACTCTTATTCCTATATCTTCTTCATGTTAATACAGATATCTGACGTGTTACACTCACATGACTTTCTCTACTCTTGTACTAACCATTCTTACAAACTCTTATTCCTATATCTACTTCATGTTAATACAGATATCTGACGTGTTGCACCCACATGACTTTCTCTACTCTTGTACTAGCCATTCTTACAAACTCTTATTCCTATATCTTCTTCATGTTAATACAGATATCTGACGTGTTACACTCACATGACTTTCTCTACTCTTGTACTAACCATTCTTACAAACTCTTATTCCTATATCTTCTTCGTGTTAATACAGATATCTGACGTGTTACACTCACATGACTTTCTCTACTCTTGTACTAACCATTCTTACAAACTCTTATTTCTATATCTACTTCGTGTTAATACAGATATCTGACGTGTTGCACCCACATGACTTTCTCTACTCTTGTACTAGCCATTCTTACAAACTCTTATTCCTATATCTTCTTCATGTTAATACAGATATCTGACGTGTTACACTCACATGACTTTCTCTACTCTTGTACTAACCATTCTTACAAACACTTATTCCTATATCTTCTTCATGTTAATACAGAAATCTGACGTGTTACACTCACATGACTTTCTCTACTCTTGTACTAACCATTCTTACAAACTCTTATTCCTATATCTTCTTCATGTTAATACAGATATCTGACGTGTTGCACTCACATGACTTTCTCTACTCTTGTACTAACCATTCTTACAAACTCTCATTCCTATATCTTCTTCATGTTAATACAGATATCTGACGTGTTACACTCACATGACTTTCTCTACTCTTGTACTAACCATTCTTACAAACTCTTATTCCTATATCTTCTTCATGTTAATACAGATATCTGACGTGTTACATTCACATGACTTTCTCTACTCTTGTACTAACCATTCTTATAAACTCTTATTCCTATATCTTCTTCATGTTAATACAGATATCTGATGTGTTACACTCACATGACTTACTCTACTCTTGTACTAACCATTCTTACAAACTCTTATTCCTATATCTTCTTCATGTTAATACAGATATCTGACATGTTACACTCACATGACTTTCTCTACTCTTGTACTAACCATTCTTATAAACTCTTATTCCTATATCTACTTCATGTTAATACAGATATCTGACGTGTTACACTCACATGACTTTCTCTACTCTTGTACTAACCATTCTTACAAACTCTTATTTCTATATCTACTTCGTGTTAATACAGATATCTGACGTGTTGCACCCACATGACTTTCTCTACTCTTGTACTAGTCATTCTTACAAACTCTTATTCCTATATCTTCTTCATGTTAATACAGATATCTGACGTGTTACACTCACATGACTTTCTCTACTCTTGTACTAACCATTCTTACAAACTCTTATTCCTATATCTTCTTCATGTTAATACAGATATCTGACGTGTTACACTCACATGACTTTCTCTACTCTTGTACTAACCATTCTTACAAACTCTTATTCCTATATCTTCTTCGTGTTAATACAGATATCTGACGTGTTACACTCACATGACTTTCTCTACTCTTGTACTAACCATTCTTACAAACTCTTATTTCTATATCTACTTCGTGTTAATACAGATATCTGACGTGTTACACTCACATGACTTTCTCTACTCTTGTACTAACCATTCTTACAAACTCTTATTCCTATATCTTCTTCATGTTAATACAGATATCTGACGTGTTACACTCACATGACTTTCTCTACTCTTGTACTAACCGTTCTTACAAACTCTTATTCCTATATCTTCTTCATGTTAATACAGATATCTGACGTGTTACACTCACATGACTTTCTCTACTCTTGTACTAACCGTTCTTACAAACTCTTATTCCTATATCTTCTTCATGTTACTACAGATATCAGACCTGTTACACTCACATGACTTTCTCTACTCTTGTACTAACCATTCTTACAAACTCTTATTCCTATATCTACTTCGTGTTAATACAGATATCTGACGTGTTACACTCACATGACTTTCTCTACTCTTGTACTAACCATTCTTACAAACTCTTATTCCTATATCTACTTCGTGTTAATACAGATATCTGATGTGTTACACTCACATGACTTTTTCTACTCTTGTACTAACCATTCTTACAAACTCTTGTTCTTCTATTTACTTCATGATAATACATATAGATAAACATTTGTACAAATTATCTTATTGTTAATGTTCTTATAGGTAAAGGGCAGTATAGTAGAATTTAAGTGATACTTAAATGTTTAGAGAACTGGTTGAAGGAAAAAAAAAACGAGAGAGAGAGAGAGAGAGAACGAGTAACCACTTCCTATTTGAGAAAATTAAGTATTTGAAAATTCAAACAATAAGAAAAAATATTAGAAAACTATTATCTCCATAAAAACAAAAGTGCACAATTTTAATAAATTCTTTGTTTTAACGATATCTTCATTTTTGTGTAGTAAAATGTGCTGTTCCTCACAGTTTACCAGTTATCAGTGGCGGTTGGTGTCTAAAATAACAGGGGGTTCACTACTTTAGTGCATTTTGTAGTTTACCTTTCCAAATACTGTGATTTTCTGAATTGCATAGAGTATTTCAATAGCTCTGAAATTAGCTTAAACCAGCCTGATGAAATTGATGGAGTTGAATCTCCTGTAAACGTATATTTGTAGAGAAACTCCATCCTCCTTTCCATTTCCTTGGCGAACCTGTTTGACTCGTTGAAATATGGAAGGCTGTGGATCACTTCCTTGTCAATAGACAGCCGTCTTCATCCAAGAACAAGTGCTTCATACGTCATTGGAATAGCAGCTTGTTCATAACATCACCAAAGAGGTCTTGCAGCTTATTTTCAATTAAAAACTTTAGAATGGCTATTGCACTTTTCATTTCTTCAAAACCATTTCGAGAATACATGATCTGTAGTTCTGTTTTCACTTAGATTTATGTCTGCATGTCAGAAAGGATTTTCTCAGGAAATTTATTTTTCAACAAAGGAAAGAAATGCTGGTCAAGTAAATTAGTGGCCAATAAGTGATTGGAGAATTGAAACCTCTGTTGGCTCTGATGAATTATTATGTGACATACCTACTGCTACATTGCTCCACAAATAGGCTGTTTGTTACACAGTCCCTTCTTTATCAGGAGCAGATACTTGTCTGACATATGGAACAGAGACTATCAGTAAACTCAAGCTGCATCTTGCAAATGTCGACTTGTGTAAACCATGCTTTAACATGACATGGGATTTAGAAATATTCTGCTCTTCCTAAAGCGCTCAATCATTTTTTGTAACTTTAAAGACTGTAGCATTATTCATGTGCTCTTTTACAACTGCATCCAAAGCCGAAGTCAAATTTATTATTGTGCTGGATATTCCAGGATTGTTAGATTCTGCAGCTTCATCATGTCCACGTAACTCAAATTCAAACTCACCACAGAAGTTAACACAGACAATTATTTTGGAAAGAATATAGCGATTTTTGCATATGTTGTCATTGTTTCTTTCTATATTCTGTCTGAAAGCTGAGCTAAGCTGTTACATAATTCCTGTTTTTCCAAGGATTGATAAATCCAAATAAGCATTCTTCGTGCTTCTTAACCCTCTGTTTTAGATTTGACATGCCAGTGTATGTCCAGCTTGTATATTTACCCTTAGCAAACAGCAAGCACGGAAAACAAAATAGCTTATTTGTGAAAATAAACCACAAATCCAACTATTTCTTTTATTTATATTTACATTAAAAGATCTGCAACATGTCTTACCTCGGCTAGTTTGCACATGTATTAATTTTAGAGGAGGTATCGGCCTATGAAGCTCCTTTATTTCACACTTCTCTTTCAAGCTTAAAGCTGAGGAATGTGTTTCTAAAGGATATTGAAAGCTATTCATTCTTCTTGGAAAATAGCTCTAAGAACAGATGAATGGCAATTAAACACTAAAGCACAAGTAAATAGCTGAATACACTGTAATACAGCTAAACGATTGTAGACAATCGCTCCATTATTACAGTGAAAACACACGTGTTAATGTTGTGGTTAGGTTGCTTTTAGTTTGGGTCGATTCGTGCGTTTCCGCCAGTCCGACTTGCAGTACTTCGACCAGCGCATACTCACTTATACCTAGCAACCTCCCCTCTCGCCTCTCCCTGCCGAAAGAACACCCACAAGCTTACACTTGGAGGTTCACAAGAGAAATTGAACCTCGGGAATGTCTGACAACCTATGGCGCGTATGAGTGCTATCTGAATTACTTAAAAGTTTCTCATGCGACAAAATACTTTGAAAATGCACATAAAATTACCTAACATGAGAAAGAAACAAAAAATGATTGTTTAAATATAATTTGGACAAACAACCTTTTTCCGGGGGTTCACTGAACACATAGGACGCGCCGTCCCTGTCAGCTATACAAAATTAATTCAGAATGAAGAGAACTTTTGAGAACACTCACAGAAAATGCAACATATGCATTTCACTTGTTATGTAAACATATTAAACACGTATTCTAAATAAAATTCTTATAGCCATTTTCGAGAAAACCAACGTTTTCCTTAAATATTTCAGCTAGGGTGATCTTGAACAAGTTTGTTCTTTAACCAAGCTTTTTTTCCCTTCATTTTTTTTTCAGTTATGTTTTTCACACACACGCGCGCGGTCCTTTTTTTTTTTTTTTTTTTTTTTTCTAAAACTGCTTTTTGAGGATTCCGGGGGCGGTAAAACACATATTTGCGAGGAAATCACTTGTTAATTTTTGGCTGAAACACTGTACTTCCCCTACTCACTATACATAGTAGAAAAAGAGAACTGTTTATTTAAAATAACTTTTTTGTGACACAAGCCGTTTCCGAGATGTTCGTTTTTCATTTGAATTGTTCAATATGTACTATGTTCGGTGAGACGTGCGCGAAGGGTCAGGCGTGCTTACATAGGTGGTATTGCTTCCCTTGCTGGTCGGAGAACATGGCAGCCATGTCACCTCTCAGCTCAGCTCACCTCACCTCGTGGCTTCAGCAATCCTTCTGCACTAACAGGCAAACATTGCAGACTCAACTTCAGTGCGCCTGGTGTTTCTGTTAAGTTGTGATTCAGTTTTGGTGCTAGACTTATAGGGTGAGTTTAATCAATCAGTCCAATACCGGGTGTTCGTTATGCCTGTGCTGGCTAAGGCGTCTTCTTTCAAATGAACAGTGTACGCTGACATGGGTTCAAATCCCATCCAACTTATTTCTTTTTATTTCCCTTTTTCTTTTTTCTTTCTTAACGAGAACATTATTATTTATATAACCTGTGCGAAATATAAAATTATACAAACTAATGGAACCTATGAGAGGTAGAACTGGAACTTAAAAATTCAATGCCACAGCTGAGATTTGAACCACAGACCCAGTTGTGGCATTGAATTTTTAAGTTCCAGTTCTACCTCTCAAACATTGCCGACACACGCTTTGTGTGTTTAAAAACACCAACAAGTTTGTTGGCATAAATAAATAATAATGGAATCTATTTCTAATAAAGCTCCACGTACCATTGTAACCTTTCCCGCCGTCTTATGATGGACATTTTACAACTGAATATGCTGAAAATGAAGCGACGAACACGCCTACCTCAATTGTCAAACATTTCCCTTAAAACATTCACATTCAAAAGCAACTCTATGAATGTCGTAGGCTATTACCATATTAAAATATATAAGCGTGTAATAGTGTAATTTACCAGATCTGGATGCCAGTGAATATGATACATTAAACACAGTTGTTGAAGCAACCTTTGCACCCAGCAAGGTTGTCATGTCGTTTATTTCCAAGCAGACACAACGTTGCCATGTCCCCATAGATTTGCATAGCGACGTTGAGGTGATTCCGCACATTTACATTAAAAGTGTGCTGGAGCTCAAGTCGGCTGTATACTGGTACATGTCGCACTGCTGTTAAAACGTTATTGTACTGGAAAGTACACAAGTAATGCAGTAGGATGTGCACCTAGCGCATGCGCAGGAATGTTATAATGATCAGGTTGTTCATCCCTGTATACAGATGGCTAAAAGGTTACATACCTTGCATATTAAGGTACCAAAATGAATGTTAACAGATTACCACAACCGTTCGTGCTCAACCTTAGGCGCTCTCCAGCGTCCAAACCGTGCATTTCCGGGCAGAAAGGGGTTCCTATTTGAAAATCGTTCAGTTCGCCTTTCCTCACAACATAATAAGCCTTGTCAGTGTTTTTTTTAATACCCAGTATGTTTTGAGACCCCCTGAATCAAAAACAAAAAAGCATTTCTTGAAAAAGCTCCTGTGTGTATGTATTTGCAAGTGTGTATGTGTGTGTGCGTATATGTGCGTATGTGTGCGCGCGTGTCTGTGCGTGTGTGTCCGTGTGTATGTGTGCGTGTGTCTGCGTCTGTGTGCGCATGTACGTATGTGCGTGCGTGCATGTGTGCGTGTGTGTGCGTGCGTATGTGTGTACATGTGTGTGCGCGCATGTCTGTGCGTGTGTGTCCGTGTGTATGTGTGCGTGTGTGTGCGTCTGTGTGCGCATGTGTGTAAGCGTGCGTGCATGTGTGCGTGCGTGCATGTGTGCGTGCATGTGTGCATGCGTATATGGCCGTGCGTGTGTGTCCGCGCCTGCGTGTGTGCATGCGTGTGCGCGTGTGTGTGCGTGAGTGTGTGTACGTGTGTTGAGGAGTGTGTGCGTGTGTGCGCGTGAGTCTGAGTGCATATGTGTGCACATGTGTGTGAGCGTGCGTGTGTGTCCGTGTGTGTATGTGTATATGTGTGTGCGTGTGTGTGCGTGCGTACGTGGCCGTGCGTGTGTGTGCGCGCCTGCGTGTGTGTGAGTGTGCGTGAGTGTATGTGCGTGTGTGTGCTAGTATATATGTGTGTGCGTGTGTGAGTGTGTGTGCGTGTGTGTATGTGTGTGCATACACGGACACACAAGCGCGCACGCACACATAGACACACACGCGCGCGCACACACAGACACACACACACACACACACACACACACACACACACACACACACACACATATATATATATATATAACATGATTATAATATTTAACATTCATTATTAACAATTCTTAAAATATTGTATAATAAAATTAAATATAACTGAAAATGGTGAATCCGGGTTGGACCTAAAATGACTGCCACAGTAATATGCACTAAAGCTATGCTAGCGAACTTCTCTCCTTCATGGACGTAACGTAAACGTTATTAGTTCTGCGCAACTTCCCCCACCATCAGCCTTTCAGGTGAAGAGTAGAGTTGCCACTGCGCAGCTAGGGGAGTTGCTCTTGTCTTGCCTCAAGCCTATAGAAGCTAAACTTCTTTGACATATTATTATTATTATTATTATTATTATTATTATTATTATTATTATTATTATTATTACCCACAAGTGAGTTGAGAGAGATGTGAACGAGTTACCCACAAGTGAGTTGAGAGAGATGAGAACGAGTTACTCACAAGTGAGTTGAGAGAGATGTGAACGACTTACCCACAAGTGAGTTGAGAGAGATGTGAACGAGTTACTCACAAGTGAGTTGAGAGAGATGTGAACGGGTTACCCACAAGTGAGTTGAGAGAGATGTGAACGAGTTACCCACAAGTGAGTTGAGAGAGATGAGAATGTGTTAAAGATTCCAACAAAATCTGATTACTGCTACATCTCCATGGTAACCACGCGAAATATGTACGTGTTGCTCGAGTAGTAGTGCCGACTTTTCCGGAGTGAGTGGATTAATTTGCAAAGGACGGGAGATGGAGCGACGGCCGAGATGACCAAAGTTGCTGCTCTGGCCTAGACCTACAACTTTGATTAAGAACTTTTTGCTCCATCTGCAGCCCAAGTCGAGTTATTCGCGAAAAAGTAAATTTAGCGGGAGAAAAGGGCGGTTTGCGGCCAAAGGGTGGGAGATGGGGGACAGGTGAACATAAACAAAGTTGCTGCACTTGAGGAGACCTACAACTTTGGTTAAGAACATTTTGCTGTATGGCCACTTTGAAAAACGTGACAAAGTGGCCTGTTTGGGGTCGATTTGCGGGCAAAGTAAGGGAGGCACAGGGCCGGGTAAGGTGTCGCGGTGTAGAAAAAAGTTGGTAGAGTAGAAGGAGCCCACCAGCGCCTGTCTGGGACGCCGATGAGCGACGGCGTCGGTGATAAGAGGGCGCCTTCAAAGTGTGGGAGATAGTATTATATAGGCGGGGTACGAGAGAGAAGGCTTTATATACTAAGTATAATATATATGGTGCGGGGTCCTATATATAGGCTCTGGTATGTCACGTGGTATTGTGGAGGGGACGTCGAGTGCGGTCCTATATATAGGCTCGGGAGTGTCACGTGGTGGGGACGAGGCATGGTGGGGAGACCACGTGGTCGGCTGGGCCGCGTGGAGGGGGACGGGACCGGGTCCGCGACGTCGCCCTGCCGGTGCGCCGTCCCGGCGCGTTCTCGGGCACCCGTGGGCCGAAGAGCCCCGAGTTTGGGCTCCCCTCGAGCTTACCAGGGGCGGCGGGGCCGGGGGGCTTGGCCCCGAAGTCCTGGGGCGCCCCTGGAGCGCGGGGGGGCCAAAGGCGCACCGGGTGTTGGTGCGTTTTCGGTTTTTCGGCCATAACTCGGGAACGGAGCGGCCGCCAGGCAAACGCTTGGGGGCGCTGGACCGCTGCCGACCTCCTCCACCCACCCCCACCCTCCGTTACAAAAGTGCCGATATCTCGGAAACTATGGGCCGCAGACCCCCCGAGTGGGTACTCGATTAGGGCTTATCGGGGGTGCCCCACCCGACGGTCCGGGTCCCGTTGGCCCATCTCCCATAGGGACGGAGATACGTAAAAATGAACCTTATTTATTAAGATAGGGGGTCGGCGAGGGGTGCGTTGGAGAGGGCTCGCCTTGCCCCTCCCGATGCAAAAAACCCCGACTCTCTAGGCCCACGCGTTCTAAATTTGCTCCGAGCGCCGCTTACGGTTGAGCCACCGCCGATTTCTCAAAATTGAGCTAGAGAGCCCCGCGACAGCTCACAAGACGCGTCTCGGCGAGACGAGCAAAAATGCTTATGTGCACTTTGGCGCCATCTGCAGCCGTTGGCCCGCAGGAGTCAAAAAAGTGTTAAAAATCGGTAACTTCGCCCCTAATTGAGCTGCAGGCCCCAAATTCGGGATGCTGCATCGGAGGGCGAGGTGCAAGCGTATGCCGGTGCAAAATCCGCCCCCGCGCACCACCAGCGCCCTCTAGGGACAAAAAACCGGTTTACTCCCCAACGGTTCGCGGGATTCGAACCGGGACACCACAGCTGGGTAGTACTTCTCGAGGGCTATCCAGGGACACCTTCGGATCCCAAATCGCGCCCACGGGGGCCAGCCCATACCTCTCGTAAGATGGCCAAAATTTTCTAAAATCTGAACGGCGCAAAATCCGCCAATTCGGACCACTAACTGTTGTAGTCCTCCTAGACCGCTTTCCACACATGTGCTCAGATTCCTTAAACCGGTACGCCCTGCCCGGATCGAAGCTTCCAAAGTCGGGCAAAACTGCGGGACGCTCTCGTCGGCGCCCTAATTGCGCTAGAGCCACCAAACTTTAGGTGAAGCTCCGGCCCCAGGGGCACCACCCACCCACCACGGGACATCCCCCCGCGCCTGCGGTAGCGCACGCTATAAACATAAAACGCTTTTACTCTCGACTTGCTGCCGGGGGTCGAACTCGGACCACCGATTCCGGTAGTCCTCCCCGAGGGCTACACGACCCAACAGTCAGATTCCTTAAACCTCCTCTGGCTTCTTCGCAAGAAGCGATCAAAGATGGCCAAAAATTTCTAAAACTCGAACCGAGGACCGCAGCGACTCGGGACCGGTCCAGGCGTGTTCCCCGCGTTAAGAAACGTACCAATTCTGAAATTCATCGAGTTCCGTGCAGCCGTTCGCATTTTGGAAAAACTTGTAAAACCTAAAGCTACAAGTCCAGGTGCCGCACTGTACGACAGACCCGTCTTGAACCGCTTGTACTGACACGATACGGAAAAGTGGGAACGGCTCCACGGAGAGCGACCAAACTCTGGAATTACACGTTTTGGACCACGGCCGACACTCCTAGACCATCGCCGACCCTCTCCGAGGCCCCGTTCAAAAAGTGCGGTTCCGTGTTAGGTACGACTTAGACAAAGGTAGGACCCAGTAGTCTGGGCGGGCAACTTGTCTAGGAGGGGGACCTTAGTCTAGGGGGGACCTTAGTCTAGTGGGGCCCTTAGTGTAGGGGGGCCTCAGTCAAGGGGGGGCCCTTAGTCTAGGGAGGGCCCTTAGTCTAGTGGGGCCCTTAGTCTAGGGAGGGCCCTTAGTCTAGTGGGGCCCTTAGTCTAGGGGGCCCTTAGTCTAGGAGGGCCCTTAGTCTAGTGGGGCCCTTAGTGTAGGGGGGCCTTAGTCAAGGGGGGGCCCTTAGTCTAGGGAGGGCCCTTAGTCTAGTGGGGCCCTTAGTCTAGGGGGGCCCTTAGTCTAGGAGGGCCCTTAGTCTAGTGGGGCCCTTAGTGTAGGGGGGCCTTAGTCAAGGGGGGGCCCTTAGTCTAGGGGGGCCCTTTGTCTAGGGGGCCCTTAGTCTAGTGGGGCCCTTAGTGTAGGGGGGCCTTAGTGTAGGGGGGCCTTAGTCAAGGGGGGGACCTTAGTCAAGGGGGGGACCTTAGTCTAGGGGCGCCCTTAGTCTAGTGGGGCCCTTAGTGTAGGGGGGCCTTAGTCAAGGGGGGCCCTTAGTCTAGGGGGGGCCCTTAGTCTAGGGGGGCCCTTACTCTAGGGGGCCCTTAGTCTAGGGGGGCCCTTTGTTTAGGGGGGCCCGTAGTCTAGGGGGGCCCTTAGTCTAGGGGGGGCCCTTAGTCTAGGGGGGCCCTTAGTCTAGTGGGGGGCCCTTAGTCTAGCGGGGCCCTTAGTATAGGAGGGGCCCTTAGTCTAGGGGGGCCCTTAGTCGAGCGGGGCCCTCTTAGTCTAGGGGGGGCCCTTAGTCTAGGGCGGCCCTTAGTCTAGGGGGGCCCTTAGGGTCGGGGGGCCCTTAGTCTAGGGGCGCCCTTAGTCCAGGGGGGCCCTTACTCTAGGGGAGTCCTTAGTCTAGGGGGGCCCTAAGTCTAGGGGGGCCCTTAGTCTAGGGGGGCCCTTAGTCTAGGGGGGGCCTTTAGTCTCGGGGGGCCCTTGTCTAGGAGGGCCCTTTTCTAGGAAGGGCCTTTTCTAGGAAGGGCCCTTATCTAGGAAGGGCCCTTGTCTAGGAAGGGACCTTGTCTACGAAGGGCCCTTGTCTAGGAAGGGCCTTGTCTAAGAAGGGCCCTTGTCTAGGAAGGGCCCTTTTCTAGGAATAGCCTTTTCTAGGAAAGGCCCTTGTCTAAGAAGGGCCCTTGTCTAGGAAGGGCCCTTTTCTAGGAAGGGACCTTGTCTAGGAAGCACCCTTTTCTGGGAAGGGCCTTTTCTACGAAGGGCCCTTATCTAGGAAGGGCCCTTCTCTAGGAAGGGCCCTTGTCTAGGAAGGGCCCTTTTCTAGGAAAGGGCCCTTATCTAGGAAGGGCCGTTGTCTAGGAAGGGCCCTTATCTAGGAACGGCCCTCTTCTAGGAAGGGCCCTTTTCTAGGAAGGGCCCTTGTCAAGGAAGGGACCTTTTCTAGGAAGGGCCCTTTTCTAGGAAGGGCCCTTGTCTAGGAAGGGCCCTTGTCTAAGAAGGTTTCTTGTCTAGGAAGGGCCCTTGTCTAGGTGGGGCCCTTTTCTAGGAAGGGCCCTTGTCTAGAAAGGGCCCTAGTCTACGAAGGGCCCTTTTCTAGTAAGGGCCCTTGTCTAGGAAGGGCCCTTATCTAGGAAGGGCCCTTTTCTAGGAAGGGCCTTTTCGAAGAAGGGCCCTTGTCTAGGAGGGGCCTTGTCTAGGAAGGGCACTTGTCTAGGAGAGCCCTTTTCTAGGAAGGGCCTTTTCTAGGAAGGGCCCTGATCTAGGAAGGGCCCTTGTCTAGGAAGGGCCTATTCGAGGAAGGGCCCTTATCTAGGAAGGGCCCTTGTCTAGTAAGGGCCCTTGTCAAGGCAGGGCCCTTTTCTAGGAAGGGCCCTTTTCTAGGAAGGGCCCTTTTATAGGAAAGGGCCCTTGTCTATGACGGGCCCTTGTCTAGGAGGGGCCCTTGTCTAGGAGGGGCCCTTTTCTAGGAAGGGCCCTTGTCTAGGAGGGGCCTTGTTTAGGAAGGGCCCTTGTCTAGGAGGGGCCCTTTTCTAGGAAGGGCCCTTGACTAAAAAGGGCCGTTTTCTATGAAGGGCCCTTGTCTAGGAAGGGCCGTTGTCTAGGAAGGGCCCTTGTCTAGGAAATGCCCTTGTCTAGGAAGGGACCTTTTCTAGGAAGGACCTTTTGTAGGAAGGGCCCTTGTCTAGGAGGGGCCCTTGTCTGGGAAGGGAGCTTGTCTAGGAAGGGCCCTTGTCTAGGAGGGCCCCTTGTCTAGGAGGGGCCCTTTTCTAGGAAGGGCCCTTGTCTAGGATGGGCCCTTGTCTAGGAAGGGCCCTTGTCTAGGAAGGGTCCTTGTCTAGGAGGGGCCTTTTTCTAGGAAGGGCCCTTTTCTAAAAAGGGCCCCTGTCTAAGAAGGTTTCTTGTCTAGGAAGGGCCCTTGTCTAGGAGGGGCCCTTTTCTAGGAAGGGCCCTTTTCTAGGAAGGGCCCTTGTCTAGGAAAGGCCTTTATCTAGGAAGGGCCCTTTTCTAGGAAGGGCCTTTTCTAGGAAGGGCCCTTGTCTAGGAAGGGCCCTTGTCTAGGAAGGGCCCTTGTCTAGGAAGGGCCCTTGTCTAGGAAGGGCCCTTGTCTAGGAAGCGCCCTTGTCTTGGAAGGGCCCTTGTGTAGGAAGGGCCCTTGTCTAGGAAGTGCCCTTGTCTAGGAGGGGCCCTTGTCTAGGAGGGGCCGCTTTCTAGGAAGGGCCCTTGTCTAGGAAGGGCCCTTTTCTAGGAAGAGCCCTTGTCTAGGAAGGGCCCTTTTCTAGAAAGGGCCCTAGTCTAGGAAGGGCCCTTTTCTAGGAAGGGCCCTTGTCTAGGATGGGCCCTTGTCTAGGAAGGGCCTTTGTCAAGGCAGGGCCCTTTTCTAGGAAGGGCCCTTATCTAGGAAGGGCCCTTTTATAGGAAAGGGCCCTTGTCTATGACGGGCGCTTGTCTAGGAGGGGCCCTTGTCTAGGAGGGGCCCTTTTCTAGGAAGGGCCCTTGTCTAGGAGGGGCCTTGTTTAGGAAGGGCCCTTGTCTAGGAGGGGCCCTTTTCTAGGAAGGGCCCTTGTCTAGAAAGGGCCCTTTTCTAGGAAGGGCCCTTGTCTAGGAAGGGCCCTTGTCTAGGAAGGGCCGTTGTCTAGGTAGGGTCCTTGTCTAGGAAGGGCCGTTGTCTAGCAAGGGACCTTTTCTAGGAAGGGCCCTCTTCTAGGAAGGGCCCTTGTCTAGGAAGGGCCCTTGTCTAGGAAGGGCCCTTGTCTAGAAAGGGCCCTTTTCTAGGAAGGGCCCTTGTCTAGGAAGGGCCCTTGTCTAGGAAGGGCCCTTGTCGAGGAAGGGCCCTTGACTAGGAAGGGCCGTTGTCTAGCAAGGGACCTTTTCTAGGAAGGACCTTTTGTAGGAAGGACCTTTTGTAGGAAGGGCCCTTGTCTAGGAGGGGCCCTTGTCTGGGAAGGGCCCTTGTCTAGGAAGGGCCCTTTTCAAGGAAAGGCCGTTCTCTAGGAAGGGCCCTTGTCTAGGAAGGGCCCTTTTCTAGGAGAGGGCCCTAATCTAGGAAGGGCCCTTGCCTAGGAAGGGCCCTTATCTAGGAAGGGCCCTTGTCAAGGAAGGGCCCTTGTCTAGGAGGGGCCTTGTCTAGGAAGGGCCCTTGCCTGGGAGGGGCCCTTTTCTAGGAAGGGCCCTTTTCTAAAAACGGCCCTTGTCTAAGAAGGTTTCTTGTCTAGGAAGGGCCCTTGTCTAGGAGGGGCCCTTTTCTAGGAAGGGCCCCTGTCTAGGAAGGGCCCTTTTCTAGAAAGGGCCCTAGTCTAGGAAGGGCTCTTTTCTAGGAAGGGCCCTTGTCTAGGAAGGGCCCTTATCTAGGAAGGGCCCTTTTCTAGGAAGGGCCTTTTCGAAGAATGGCCCTTGTCTAGGAGGGGCCTTGTCTAGGAAGGGCCCTTGTCTAGGAAGGGCCTTGTCTAAGAAGGGCCCTTGTCTAGGAAGGGCCCTTTTCTGGAAAGGGCCCTAGTCTAGGAAGGGCCCTTTTCTAGGAAGGGCCCTTATCTAGGAACGGCCCTCTTCTAGGAAGGGCCCTTTTCTAGGAAGGGCCCTTGTCAAGGAAGGGCCCTTTTCTAGGAAGGGCCCTTGTCTAGGACGGGCCCTTGTCTAGGAGGGGCCCTTGTCTAGGAGGGGCCCTTGTCTAGGAGGGGCCCTTTTCTAGGAAGGGTCCTTCTCTAGGAAGGGCCCTTGTCTAGGAAGGGCCCTTGTCTAGGAAGGGTCCTGTTCTAGGAAAGGGCCCTTATCTAGGAAGGGCCCTTGTCTAGGAGGGGTCCTTATCTAGGAAGGGCCCTTTTCTAGGAAGGGCCTTTTCTAGGAAGGGCCCTTTTCCAGGAAGGGCCCTTGTCTAGGAAGGGCCCTTGTCTAGGAAGGGCCCTTGTTTAGGAGGGGCCCTTTTCTAGGAAGGGCCCTTGTCTACGAAGGGCCCTTGTCTAGCAAGCGCCCTTGTTTAGGAAGGGCCCTTTTTTAGGAAGGGCCCTTGTCTAGGAAGGGCCCTTATCTAGGAAGGGCCCTTTTCTAAAAAGGGCCCTTGTCTAACAAGGTTTCTTGTCTAGGAAGGGCCCTTGTCTAGGAAGGGCCCTTGCTTAGGAAGGGCCCTTGTCTAGGAAGGGCCCTTGTCTAGCAAGCGCCCTTGTTTAGGAAGGGCCCTTTTTTAGGAACGGCCCTTGTCTAGGAGGGGCCCTTTTCTGGGAAGGGCCCTTGTCTAGGAAGGGCCCTTTTCAAGGAAAGGCCGTTCTCTAGGAAGGGCCCTTGTCTAGGAAGGGCCCTTTTCTAGGAAAGGGCCCTAATCTAGGAAGGGCCCTTGCCTAGGAAGGGCCCTTATCTAGGAAGGGCCCTTGTCAAGGAAGGGCCCTTGTCTAGGAGGGGCCCTTTTCTAGGAAGGGCCCTTTTATAGGAAAGGGCCCTTGTCTATGACGGGCCCTTGTCTAGGAGGGGCCCTTGTCTAGGAGGGGCCCTTTTCTAGGAAGGGCCCTTGTCTAGGAGGGGCCTTGTTTAGGAAGGGCCCTTGTCTAGGAGGGGCCCTTTTCTAGGAAGGGCCCTTGTCTAGGAGGGGCCTTGTTTAGGAAGGGCCCTTGTCTAGGAGGGGCCCTTTTCTAGGAAGGGCCCTTGTCTAGAAAGGGCCCTTTTCTAGGAAGGGCCCTTGTCTAGAAAGGGCCCTTTTCTAGGAAGGGCCCTTGTCTAGGAAGGGCCCTTGTCTAGGAGGGGCCTTGTTTAGGAAGGGCCCTTGTCTAGGAGGGGCCCTTTTCTAGGAAGGGCCCTTTTCTAGGAGGGGCCCTTTTCTAGGAAGGGCCCTTGTCTAGGAGGGGCCTTGTTTAGGAAGGGCCCTTGTCTAGGAGGGGCCCTTGTCTAGGAGGGGCCCTTGTCTAGGAGGGGCCCTTTTCTAGGAAGGGCCCTTGTCTAGGAGGGGCCTTGTTTAGGAAGGGCCCTTGTCTAGGAGGGGCCCTTTTCTAGGAAGGGCCCTTGTCTAGAAAGGGCCCTTTTCTAGGAAGGGCCCTTGTCTAGAAAGGGCCCTTTTCTAGGAAGGGCCCTTGTCTAGGAAGGGCCCTTGAATAGGAAGGGCCGTTGTCTAGCAAGGGACCTTTTCTAGGAAGGACCTTTTGTAGGAAGGACCTTTTGTAGGAAGGGCCCTTGTCTAGGAGGGGCCCTTGTCTGGGAAGGGCCCTTGTCTAGGAAGGGCCCTTTTCAAGGAAAGGCCGTTCTCTAGGAAGGGCCCTTGTCTAGGAAGGGCCCTTTTCTAGGAAAGGGCCCTAATCTAGGAAGGGCCCTTGCCTAGGAAGGGCCCTTGTCAAGGAAGGGCCCTTGTCTAGGAGGGGCCTTGTCTAGGAAGGGCCCTTGTCTGGGAGGGGCCCTTTTCTAGGAAGGGCCCTTTTCTAAAAAAGCCCTTGTCTAAGAAGGTTTCTTGTCTAGGAAAGGCCCTTGTCTAGGAGGGGCCCTTTTCTAGGAAGGGCCCTTGTCTAGGACGGGCCCTTGTCTAGGAGGGGCCCTTGTCTAGGAGGGGCCCTTGTCTAGGAGGGGCCCTTTTCTAGGAAGGGTCCTTCTCTAGGAAGGGCCCTTGTCTAGGAAGGGCCCTTGTCTAGGAAGGGTCCTGTTCTAGGAAAGGGCCCTTATCTAGGAAGGGCCCTTGTCTAGGAGGGGTCCTTATCTAGGAAGGGCCCTTTTCTAGGAAGGGCCTTTTCTAGGAAGGGCCCTTTTCCAGGAAGGGCCCTTGTCTAGGAAGGGCCCTTGTCTAGGAAGGGCCCTTGTTTAGGAGGGGCCCTTTTCTAGGAAGGGCCCTTGTCTACGAAGGGCCCTTGTCTAGCAAGCGCCCTTGTTTAGGAAGGGCCCTTTTTTAGGAAGGGCCCTTGTCTAGGAAGGGCCCTTATCTAGGAAGGGCCCTTTTCTAAAAAGGGCCCTTGTCTAACAAGGTTTCTTGTCTAGGAAGGGCCCTTGTCTAGGAAGGGCCCTTGCTTAGGAAGGGCCCTTGTCTAGGAAGGGCCCTTGTCTAGCAAGCGCCCTTGTTTAGGAAGGGCCCTTTTTTAGGAACGGCCCTTGTCTAGGAGGGGCCCTTTTCTGGGAAGGGCCCTTGTCTAGGAAGGGCCCTTTTCAAGGAAAGGCCGTTCTCTAGGAAGGGCCCTTGTCTAGGAAGGGCCCTTTTCTAGGAAAGGGCCCTAATCTAGGAAGGGCCCTTGCCTAGGAAGGGCCCTTATCTAGAAAGGGCCCTTGTCAAGGAAGGGCCCTTGTCTAGGAGGGGCCCTTTTCTAGGAAGGGCCCTTTTATAGGAAAGGGCCCTTGTCTATGACGGGCCCTTGTCTAGGAGGGGCCCTTGTCTAGGAGGGGCCCTTTTCTAGGAAGGGCCCTTGTCTAGGAGGGGCCTTGTTTAGGAAGGGCCCTTGTCTAGGAGGGGCCCTTTTCTAGGAAGGGCCCTTGTCTAGGAGGGGCCTTGTTTAGGAAGGGCCCTTGTCTAGGAGGGGCCCTTTTCTAGGAAGGGCCCTTGTCTAGAAAGGGCCCTTTTCTAGGAAGGGCCCTTGTCTAGAAAGGGCCCTTTTCTAGGAAGGGCCCTTGTCTAGGAAGGGCCCTTGTCTAGGAGGGGCCTTGTTTAGGAAGGGCCCTTGTCTAGGAGGGGCCCTTTTCTAGGAAGGGCCCTTTTCTAGGAGGGGCCCTTTTCTAGGAAGGGCCCTTGTCTAGGAGGGGCCTTGTTTAGGAAGGGCCCTTGTCTAGGAGGGGCCCTTGTCTAGGAGGGGCCCTTGTCTAGGAGGGGCTCTTTTCTAGGAAGGGCCCTTGTCTAGGAGGGGCCTTGTTTAGGAAGGGCCCTTGTCTAGGAGGGGCCCTTTTCTAGGAAGGGCCCTTGTCTAGAAAGGGCCCTTTTCTAGGAAGGGCCCTTGTCTAGAAAGGGCCCTTTTCTAGGAAGGGCCCTTGTCTAGGAAGGGCCCTTGAATAGGAAGGGCCGTTGTCTAGCAAGGGACCTTTTCTAGGAAGGACCTTTTGTAGGAAGGACCTTTTGTAGGAAGGGCCCTTGTCTAGGAGGGGCCCTTGTCTGGGAAGGGCCCTTGTCTAGGAAGGGCCCTTTTCAAGGAAAGGCCGTTCTCTAGGAAGGGCCCTTGTCTAGGAAGGGCCCTTTTCTAGGAAAGGGCCCTAATCTAGGAAGGGCCCTTGCCTAGGAAGGGCCCTTGTCAAGGAAGGGCCCTTGTCTAGGAGGGGCCTTGTCTAGGAAGGGCCCTTGTCTGGGAGGGGCCCTTTTCTAGGAAGGGCCCTTTTCTAAAAAAGCCCTTGTCTAAGAAGGTTTCTTGTCTAGGAAAGGCCCTTGTCTAGGAGGGGCCCTTTTCTAGGAAGGGCCCTTGTCTAGGAAGGGCCCTTTTCTAGAAAGGGCCCTAGTCTAGGAAGGGCCCTTATCTAGGAAGGGCCCTTGTCTAGGAAGGGCCCTTATGTAGGAAGGGCCCTTTTCTAGGAAGGGCCTTTTCGAAGAAGGGCCCTTGTTTAGGAGGGGCCTTGTCTAGGAAGGGCCCTTGTCTAGGAAGGGCCTTTTCTAGGAAGGGCCCTTGTCTAAGAAGGTCCCTTGTCTAGGAAGGGCCCTTTTGTAGGAAGGGCCCTTTTCTAGGAAGGGCCTTTTCTAGGAAGGGCCCTTATCTAGTAAGGGCCCTTGCCTAGGAAGGGACCTTGTCTACGAAGGACCCTTGTCTAGGAAGGGCCCTTGTCTAGGAAGGGCCCTTTTCTAGGAAGGGCTTTTTCTAGGAAGGGCCCTTGTCTAAGAAGGGCCCTTGTCTAGGAAGGGCCCTTATCTAGGAAGGACCCTTTTCTAGGAAGGGCCTTGTCTAGGAAGGGCCTTGTCTAAGAAGGGCCCTTGTCTAGGAAGGGCCCTTTTCTAGGACGGGCCTTTTCTAGGAAGGGCCCTTGTCTAAGAAGGGCCCTTGTCTAGGAAGGGCCCTTATCTAGGAAGGGCCCTTTTCTAGGAAGGACCCTTTTCTAGGAAGGGCCCTTGTCTAGGAAGGGCCCTAGTCTAGGAAGGGCCTTGTCTAGGAAGGGACCTTGTCTAGGACGGGCCCTTGTCTAGGAAGGGCCCTTGTCTAGGAAGGGCCCTTGTCTAGGAAGGGCCCTTGTCTAGGAAGGGCCCTAGTCTAGGAAGGGCCTTGTCTAGGAAGGGCCCTTGTCTAGGAAGGGCCCTTGTCTAGGAAGGGCCCTTGTCTAGGAAGGGCCCTTGTCTAGCAAGGGCCCTTGTCTAGGAAGGGACCTTGTCTAGGAAGGGACCTTGTCTAGGAAGGACCCTTTTCTGGGAAGGGCCTTTTCTACGAAGGGCCGTTATCTAGGAAGGGCCCTACTCTAGGAAGGGCCCTCGTCTAGGAAGGGCCCTTGTCTAGGAAGGGCCCTTTTCTAGGAAGGGCCCTTGTCTAGGAAGGGCCTTTTTCTAGGAAAGGGCCCTTATCTAGGAAGGGCCCTTGTTTAGGAAGGGCCCTTATCTAGGAAGGGCCCTTTTCTAGGAAGGGCCCTTGTCAAGGAAGGGCCCTTTTCTAGGAAGGGCGCTTGTCTAGGAAGGGCCCTTGTCTAGGAAGGGCCTTGGTTAGGAAGGGCCCTTGTCTAGGAAGGGCCCTTTTCTTGGAAGGGCCCTTGTCTAGGAAGGGCCCTTTTCTAGGAAGGGCCCTTTTGTAGGAAGGGCCCTTGTCTAGGAAGGGCCCTTTTCTTGGAAGGGCCCTTGTCTAGGAAGGGCCCTTTTCTTGGAAGGGCCCTTGTCTAGGAAGGGCCCTTTTCTAGGAAGGGCCCTTTTCTAGGAAGGGCCCTTGTCTAGGAAGGGCCCTTGTCTAGGAAGGGCCCTTGTCTAAGAAGCGCCCTTGTCTAGGAAGGGCTCTTGTGTAGGAAGGGCCCTTGTCTAGGAAGGGCCCTTGTGTAGGAAGGGCCCTTGTCTAGGAGGGCCCCTTGTCTAGGAGGGGCGCTTTTCTAGGAAGGGCCCTTGTCTAGGATGGGCCCTTGTCTAGGAAGGGCCCTTGTCTAGTAAGGGCCCTTGTCAAGGCAGGGCCCTTTTCTAGGAAGGGCCCTTATCTAGGAAGGGCCCTTTTCTAGGAAGGGCCCTTTTATAGGAAAGGGCCCTTGTCTATGACGGGCCCTTGTCTAGGAGGGGTCTTGTCTAGGAGGGGCCCTTGTCTAGGAGGGGCCCTTTTCTAGGACGGGGCCCTTGTCTAGGAGGGGCCTTGTTTAGGAAGGGCCTTTGTCTAGGAGGGGCCCTTTTCTAGGAAGGGCCCTTGTCTAGAAAGGGCATTTTTCTAGGAAGGGCCGTTGTCTAGGAAGGGCCCTTGTCTAGGAAGGGCCGTTGTCTAGGAAGGGCCCTTGTCTAGGAAATGCCCTTGTCTAGGAAGGGACCTTTTCTAGGAAGGACCTTTTGTAGGAAGGGCCCTTGTGTAGGAGAGGCCCTTGTCTGGGAAGCGAGCTTGTCTAGGAAGGGCCCTTGTCTAGGAGGACCCTTTGTCTAGGAGGGGCCCTTTTCTAGGAAGGGCCCTTGTCTAGGATGGGCCCTTGTCTAGGAAGGGCCCTTGTCAAGGCAGGGCACTTGTCTAGGAAGGGCCTTGTCTAAGAAAGGCCCTTGTCTAGGAAGGGCCCTTTTCTAGGAAGGGCCTTTTCTAGGTAGGGCCGTTGTCTAAGAAGGTCCCTTGTCTAGGAAGGGCCCTTATCTAGGAAGGGCCCTTTTGTAGGAAGGGCCCTTATCTAGGAAGGGCCCTAATCTAGGAAGGGCCCTTGTCTAGGAAGGGCCCTAATCTAGGAAGGGCCCTTTTCTAGGAAGGGCCCTTGTCAAAAAAGGGCCCTTGTCTAGGAAGGGCCCTTGTCTAGGAAGGGCCCTTGTCTAGGAAGGGCCCTTGTCTAGGACGGGCCCTTGTCTAGGAGGGGCCCTTGTCTAGGAGGGGCCCTTTTCTAGGAAGGGTCCTTCTCTAGGAAGGGCCCTTGTCTAGGAAGGGCCCTTGTCTAGGAAGGGCCCTGTTATAGGAAAGGGCCCTTATCTAGGAAGGGCCCTTGTCTAGGAAGGGCCCTTATCCTTGAAGGGCCCTTTTCTAGGAAGGGCCCTTTTCTAGGAACGGCCCTTGTCTAGGAAGGGCCCTTGTCTAGGAAGGACCCTTGTCTAGGAAGGGCCCTTTTCTAGAAAGGGCCCTTTTCTAGGAAGGGCCCTTTTCTAGGAAGGGCGCTTGTCTAGGAAGGGCCCTTGTCTAGGAAGGGCCCTTGTCAAGGAAGGGCCCTGTTATAGGAAAGGGCCCTTATCTAGGAAGGGCCCTTGTCCAGGAAGGGCCCTTAACCTGGAAGGGCCCTTTTCTAGTAAGGGCCCTTGTCTAGGAAGGGCCCTTATCTAGGAAGGGCCCTCATCTAGGAAGGGCCTTTTCGAAGAAGGGCCCTTGTCTAGGAGGGGCCTTGTCTAGGAAGGGCACTTGTCTAGGAAGAGCCCTTTTCTAGGAAGGCCCTTTTCTAAGAAGGGCCCTTTTCTAGGAAGGGCCCTTTTCTAGGAAGGGCCCTTGTCTAGGAAGGGCCCTTGTCTAGGAAGGGCCCTTGTCTAGGAAGGGCCCTTGTCTAGGAAGGGCCCTTGTCTAAGAAGCGCCCTTGTCTAGGAAGGGCCCTTGTCTAGGAAGGGCCCTTGTCTAGGAAGGGCCCTTGTCTAGGAAGGGCCCTTGTCTAGGAGGGGCCCTTGTCTAGGAGGGCCCCTTGTCTAGGAGTAGCCATTTTCTAGGAAGGGCCCTTGTCTAGGATGGGCCCTTGTCTAGGAAGGGCCCTTGTCTAGGAAGGGCCCTTGTCAAGGCAGGGCCCTTTTCTAGGAAGGGCTCTTATCTAGGAAGGGCCCTTTTCTAGGAAGGGCCCTTTTATAGGAAAGGGCCCTTGTCTATGACGGGCCCTTGTCTAGGAGGGGCCCTTTTCTAGGAAGGGCCCTTGTCTAGGAGGGGCCTTGTTTAGGAAGGGCCCTTGTCTAGGAGGGGCCCTTTTCTAGGAAGGGCCCTTGTCTAGAAAGGGCCCTTTTCTAGGAAGGGCCCTTGTCTAGGAAGGGCCGTTGTCTAGGAAGGGCCCTTGTCTAGGAAATGCCCTTGTCTAGGAAGGGACCTTTTCTAGGAAGGACCTTTTTTAGGAAGGGCCCTTGTGTAGGAGAGGACCTTGTCTGGGAAGCGAGCTTGTCTAGAAAGGGCCCTTGTCTAGGAGGACCCTTTGTCTAGGAGGGGCCCTTTTCTAGGAAGGGCCCTTGTCTAGGATGGGCCCTTGTCTAGGAAGGGCCCTTGTCAAGGCAGGGCACTTGTCTAGGAAGGGCCTTGTCTAAGAAGGGCCCTTGTCTAGGAACGGCCCTTTTCTAGGTAGGGCCTTTTCTAGGAAGGGCCGTTGTCTAAGAAGGTCCCTTGTCTAGGAAGGGCCCTTATCTAGGAAGGGCCCTTTTGTAGGAAGGGCCCTTATCTAGGAAGGGCCCTAATCTAGGAAGGGCCCTTGTCTAGGAAGGGCCCTAATCTAGGAAGGGCCCTTTTCTAGGAAGGGCCCTTGTCAAAAAAGGGCCCTTGTCTAGGAAGGGCCCTTGTCTAGGAAGGGCCCTTGTCTAGGAAGGGCCCTTGTCTAGGAAGGGCCCTTGTCTAGGAGGGGCCCTTGTCTAGGAGGGGCCCTTTTCTAGGAAGGGTCCTTCTCTAAGAAGGGCCCTTGTCTAGGAAGGGCCCTTGTCTAGCAAGGGCCCTGTTATAGGAAAGGGCCCTTATCTAGGAAGGGCCCTTGTCTAGGAAGGGCCCTTATCCTTGAAGGGCCCTTTTCTAGGAAGGGCCCTTTTCTAGGAACGGCCCGTGTCTAGGAAGGGCCCTTGTCTAGGAAGGACCCTTGTCTAGGAAGGGCCCTTTTCTAGAAAGGGCCCTTTTCTAGGAAGGGCCCTTTTCTCGGAAGGGCGCTTGTCTAGGAAGGGCCCTTGTCTAGGAAGGGCCCTTGTCTAGGAAGGGCCCTGTTATAGGAAAGGGCCCTTATCTAGGAAGGGCCCTTGTCTAGGAAGGGCCCTCATCTAGGAAGGGCCTTTTCGAAGAAGGGCCCTTGTCTAGGAGGGGCCTTGTCTAGGAAGGGCACTTGTCTAGGAAGAGCCCTTTTCTAGGAAGGCCCTTTTCTAAGAAGGGCCCTTTTCTAGGAAGGGCCCTTGTCTAGGAAGGGCCCTTGTCTATGAAGGGCCCTTGTCTAGGAAGGGCCCTTGTCTAGGAAGGGCCCTTGTCTAAGAAGCGCCCTTGTCTAGGAAGGGCCCTTGTCTAGGAAGGGCCCTTGTCTAGGAAGGGCCCTTGTCTAGGAAGGGCCCTTGTCTAGGAGGGGCCCTTGTCTAGGAGGGCCCCTTGTCTAGGAGTAGCCATCTTCTAGGAAGGGCCCTTGTCTAGGATGGGCCCTTGTCTAGGAAGGGCCCTTGTCTAGGAAGGGCCCTTGTCAAGGCAGGGCCCTTTTCTAGGAAGGGCCCTTATCTAGGAAGGGCCCTTTTCTAGGAAGGGCCCTTTTATAGGAAAGGGCCCTTGTCTATGACGGGCCCTTGTCTAGGAGGGGCCCTTTTCTAGGAAGGGCCCTTGTCTAGGAGGGGCCTTGTTTAGGAAGGGCCCTTGTCTAGGAGGGGCCCTTTTCTAGGAAGGGCCCTTGTCTAGAAAGGACCCTTTTCTAGGAAGGGCCCTTGTCTAGGAAGGGCCTTTGTCTAGGAAGGGCCCTTGTCTAGGAAGGGCCCTTGTCTAGGAAGCGCCCTTGTCTAGGAAGGGACCTTTTCTAGGAAGGACCTTTTGTAGGAACGGCCCCTATCTAGGAGAGGCCCTTGTCTGGGAAGGGCCCTTGCCTAGGAAGGGCCCTTTTCAAGGAAGGGCCGTTCTCTAGGAAGGGCCCTTGTCTAGGAAGGGCCCTTGTCTAGGAAGGGCCCTTGTCTAGGAAGGGCCCTTTTCTAGGAAAGGGCCCTAATCTAGGAAGGGCTCTTGCCTAGGAAGGGCCCTTGTCTAGGAAGGGCCCTTGTCTAGGAAGGGCCCTTGTCTAGCAAGGGACCTTTTCTAGGAAGGACCTTTTGTAGGAAGGACCTTTTGTAGGAAGGGCCCTTGTCTAGGAGGGGCCCTTGTCTGGGAAGGGCCCTTGTCTAGGAAGGGCCCTTTTCTAGGAAAGGGCCCTAATCTAGGAAGGGCCCTTGCCTAATAAGGGCCCTTATCTAGGAAGGGCGCTTGTCAAGGAAGGGCCCTTGTCTAGGAGGGGCCTTGTCTAGGAAGGGCCCTTGTCTGGGAGGGGCCCTTTTCTAGGAAGGGCCCTTTTCTAAAAACGGCCCTTGTCTAAGAAGGTTTCTTGTCTAGGAAGGGCCCTTGTCTAGGAGGGGCCCTTTTCTATGAAGGGCCCTTGTCTAGGAAGGGCCCTTTTCTAGAAAGGGCCCTAGTCTAGGAAGGGCCCTTTTCTAGGAAGGGCCCTTGTCTAGGAAGGGCCCTTTTCTAGGAAGGGCCATTTCGAAGAAGGGCCCTTGTCTAGGAGGGGCCTTGTCTAGGAAGGGCCCTTGTCTAGGAAGGGCCTTGTCTAAGAAGGGCCCTTGTCTAGGAAGGGCCTTTTCTAGGAAGGGCCCTTGTCTAAGAAGGTCCCTTGTCTAGGAAGGGCCCTTATCTAGGAAGGGCCCTTTTGTAGGAAGGGCCCTTGTTAAGGAAGGGCCCTTTTCTAGGAAGGGCCCTTGTCTAGGAAGGGCCCTTATCTAGGAAGGGCCCTTTTCTAGGAAGGGCCATTTCGAAGAAGGGCCCTTGTCTAGGAGGGGCCTTGTCTAGGAAGGGCCCTTGTCTAGGAAGGGCCTTGTCTAAGAAGGGCCCTTGTCTAGGAAGGGCCTTTTCTAGGAAGGGCCCTTGTCTAGGAAGGGCCCTTGTCTAGGAAGCGCCCTTATCTAGGAAGGGCCCTTGTGTAGGAAGGGCCCTTGTCTAGGAAGGGTCCTTGTGTAGGAAGGGCCCTTGTCTAGGAGGGGCCCTTGTCTAGGAGGGGCGCTTTTCTAGGAAGGGCCCTTGCTAGGAAGGGCCCTTTTCTAGTAAGGGCCCTTGTCTAGGAAGGGCCCTTGTCTAGTAATGGCCCTTGTCAAGGCAGGGCCCTTTTCTAGGAAGGGCCCTTATCTAGGAAGGGCCCCTTTCTAGGAAGGGCCCTTTTATAGGAAAGGGCCCTTGTCTATGACGGGCCCTTGTCTAGGAGGGCCCCTTGTCTAGGAGGGGCTCTTTTCTAGGAAGGGCCCTTGTCTAGGATGGGCCCTTGTCTAGGAGGGGCCCTTTTCTAGGAAGGGCCCTTGTCTAGGAAGCGCCCTTGTCTAGGAAGGGCCCTTGTGTAGGAAGGGCCCTTGTCTAGGAAGGGCCCTTGTCAAGGAAGGGCCCTTTTGCAGGAAGGGCCCTTTTCTAGGAAGGGCCCTTGTCTAGGACGGGCCCTTGTCTAGGAGGGGCCCTTGTCTAGGAGGGGCCCTTGTCTAGGAGGGGTTCTTTTCTAAGAAGGGCCCTTGTCTAGGAAGGGCCTTTGTCTAGGAAGGGCCGTTGTCTAGGAAGGGCCCTTGTCTAGGAAGCGCCCTTGTCTAGGAAGGGACCTTTTCTAGGAAGGACCTTTTGTAGGAAGGGCCCTTGTCTAGGAGGGGCCCTTGTCTGGGAAGGGCCCTTGCCTAAGAAGGGCCCTTTTCAAGGAAGGGCCGTTCTCTAGGAAGGGCCCTTGTCTAGGAAGGGCCCTTGTCTAGGAAGGGCCCTTTTCTAGGAAAGGGCCCTAATCTAGGAAGGGCCCTTGCCTAGGAAGGGCCCTTGTCTAGGAAGGGCCCTTGTCTAGCAAGGGACCTTTTCTAGGAAGGACCTTTTGTAGGAAGCACCTTTTGTAGGAAGGGCCCTTGTCTAGGAGGGGCCCTTGTCTGGGAAGGGCCCTTGTCTAGGAAGGGCACTTTTCTAGGAAAGGGCCCTAATCTAGGAAGGGCCCTTGCCTAGGAAGGGCCCTTATCTAGGAAGGGCGCTTGTCAAGGAAGGGCCCTTGTCTAGGAGGGGCCTTGTCTAGGAAGGGCCCTTGTCTGGGAGGGGCCCTTTTCTAGGAAGGGCCCTTTTCTAAAAACGGCCCTTGTCTAAGAAGGTTTCTTGTCTAGGAAGGGCCCTTGTCTAGGAGGGGCCCTTTTGTATGAAGGGCCCTTGTCTAGGAAGGGCCCTTTTCTAGAAAGGGCCCTAGTCTAGGAAGGGCCCTTTTCTAGGAAGGGCCCTTGTCTAGGAAGGGCCCATATCTAGGAAGGGCCCTTTTCTAGGAAGGGCCATTTCGAAGAAGGGCCCTTGTCTAGGAGGGGCCTTGTCTAGGAAGGGCCCTTGTCTAGGAAGGGCCTTTTCTAGGAAGGGCCCTTGTCTAAGAAGGTCCCTTGTCTAGGAAGGGCCCTTATCTAGGAAGGGCCCCTTTGTAGGAAGGGCCCTTGTCAAGGAAGGGCCCTTGTCTAGGAAGGGCCCTTTTCTAGGAAGGGCCTTTTCTAGGAAGGGCCCTTATCTAGTAAGGGCCCTTGCCTAGGAAGGGACCTTGTCTACGAAGGGCCCTTGTCTAGGAAGGGCCCTTGTCTAGGAAGGGCCCTTTTCTAGGAAGGGCCCTTGTCTAGGAAGGGCCTTGTCTAAGAAGGGCCCTTGTCTAGGAAGGGCCTTTTCTAGGAAGGGCCCTTGTCTAAGAAGGTCCCTTGTCTAGGAAGGGCCCTTATCTAGGAAGGGCCCTTTTGTAGGAAGGGCCCTTGTCAAGGAAGGGCCCTTGTCTAGGAAGGGCCCTTTTCTAGGAAGGGCCTTTTCTAGGAAGGGCCCTTATCTAGTAAGGGCCCTTGCCTAGGAAGGGACCTTGTCTACGAAGGGCCCTTGTCTAGGAAGGGCCCTTGTCTAGGAAGGGCCCTTTTCTAGGAAGGGCCTTTTCTAGGAAGGGCCCTTGTCTAGGAAGGGCCCTTGTCTAGGAAGGGCCCTTGTCTAGGAAGCGCCCTTGTCTAGGAAGGGCCCTTGTGTAGGAAGGGCCTTTTCGAAGAAGGGCCCTTGTCTAGGAGGGGCCTCGTCTAGGAAGGGCACTTGTCTAGGAAGAGCCCTTTTCTAGGAAGGCCCTTTTCTAGGAAGGGCCCTTGTCTAGGAAGAGCCCTTGTCTAGGAAGGGCCCTTGTCTAGGAAGGGCCCTTGTCTAGGAAGGGCCCTTGTCTAGGAAGCGCCTTTGTCTAGGAAGGGCCCTTGTGTAGGAAGGGCCCTTGTCTAGGAAGGGCCCTTGTGTAGGAAGGGCCCTTGTCTAGGAGGGGCCCTTGTCTAGGAGGGCCCCTTGTCTAGGAGGAGCGCTTTTCTAGGAAGGGCCCTTGCTAGGAAGGGCCCTTGTCTAGTAAGGGCCCTTGTCTAGGAAGGGCCCTTGTCTAGTAAGGGCCCTTGTCAAGGCAGGGCCCTTTTCTAGGAAGGGCCCTTATCTAGGAAGGGCCCTTTTCTAGGAAGGGTCCTTCTCTAGGAAGGGCCCTTGTCTAGGAAGGGCCCTTGTCTAGGAAGGGTCCTGTTCTAGGAAAGGGCCCCTTGTCTAGGAGGGGCCCTTTTCTAGGAAGGGCCCTTGTCTAGGATGGGCCCTTGTCTAGGAGGGGCCCTTTTCTAGGATGGGCCCTTGTCTAGGAAGCGCCCTTGTCTAGGAAGGGCCCTTGTGTAGGAAGGGCCCTTGTGTAGGAAGGGCCCTTGTCTAGGAGGGGCCGTTGTCTAGGAAGGGCCCTTGTCTAGGAAGGGCCCTTGTCTAGCAAGGGACCTTTTCTAGGAAGGACCTTTTGTAGGAAGGACCTTTTGTTGGAAGGGCCCTTGTCTAGGAGGGGCCCTTGTCTGGGAAGGGCCCTTGTCTAGGAAGGGCCCTTTTCAAGGAAGGGACGTTCTCTAGGAAGGGCCCTTGTCTAGGAGGGCCCTTGTCTAGGAAGGGCCCTTTTCTAGGAAGGGCCATTTCGAAGAAGGGCCCTTGTCTAGGAGGGGCCTTGTCTAGGAAGGGCCCTTGTCTAGGAAGGGCCTTGTCTAAGAAGGGCCCTTGTCTAGGAAGGGCCCTTTTCTAGGAAGGGCCTTTTCTAGGAAGGGCCCTTGTCTAAGAAGGTCCCTTGTCTAGGAAGGGCCCTTATCTACGAAGGGCCCTTTTGTAGGAAGGGCCCTTGTCAAGGAAGGGCCCTTGTCTAGGAAGGGCTCTTGTCTAGCAAGGGACCTTTTCTAGGAAGGACCTTTTGTAGGAAGGACCTTTTGTAGGAAGGACCTTTTGTTGGAAGGGCCCTTGTCTAGGAGGGGCCCTTGTCTGGGAAGGGCCCTTGTCTAGGAAGGGCCCTTTTCAAGGAAGGGCCTTTTCTAGGAAGGGCCCTTGTCTAAGAAGGGCCCTTGTCTAGGAAGGGCGCTTATCTAGGAAGGGCCCTTGTCTAGGAAGGGCCCTTGTCTAGGAAGGGCCCTTATCTAGGAAGGGCCCTTTTCTAGGAAGGGCCTTTTCGAAGAGGGAAGAGTGAAGTTGGGGAGGGGAGAGAAGGTGAGAGAGTAGAGTGGGGGAGGGGAGAGAGGACGAGAGTGAAGGTGGGGAGGGGAGAGAAGGTGAGAGAGAATAGAGTGAGGGTGGGGAGGGGAGAGAGTGCGACAGAGAAGAGAGTGAGGGTGGGGAGGGGAGAGAGTGCGACAGAGAAGAGAGTGAGGGTGGGCAGGGGAGAGAGTAGAGAGTGAGAGTGGTGAGGGGTAGGGAGGGGAGGTGAGAAAAGAGAGAAGGGAGATGGAAAGAGAAGAGAGAATGTTCACACGAGATGCCCCTGTAGTAGCAATTGTGCGCATGCGCGGCGCGGGTGTTAACACGAGGGTCGGTCGGAAGGAAGAAAGGGCGGCTGTCCAGTGTAACAGTTCATGTTGGACAGTATGGTAACATGGAGCTCCCGTTACTGCTGCTGCTCCTGCTTGCTTCACGTAAGTCACTTTCCTTATATGTTGCTTTACTACTCGATCCTCTGGAGCTTGTTGGTTCTGCGTAAACACCAAAACTGAAATATAAATGACATGTTTGTGTTATAAATTCACCATCTCACAAGATTCTCCCCACACAAAATAACACTATTGTTTTAGTTCTTTTAAATTTTCTAAAGGATTACCACCTATAGACAAACAGTTCATTAAAATAATCAGATGTGTTACACTCACATGACTTTTTCTACTCTTGTACTAACCATTCTTACAAACTCTTATTCTTCTATTTACTTCATGATAATACATATAGATAAACATTTGTACAAATTATCTTATTGTTAATGTTCTTATAGGTAAAGGGCAGTATAGTAGAATTTAAGTGATACTTAAATGTTTAGAGAACTGGTTGAAGAAAAAAAAAAAAGAGAGAGAGAGAACGAGTAACCACTTCCTATTTGAGAAAATTAAGTATTTGAAAATTCAAACAATAAGAAAAAATATTAGAAAACTATTATCTCCATAAAAACAAAAGTGCACAATTTTAATAAATTCTTTGTTTTAACGATATCTTCATTTTTGTGTAGTAAAATTTGCTGTTCCTCACAGTTTACCAGTTATCAGTGGCGGCTGGTGTCTAAAATAACAGGGGGTTCACTACTTTAGTGCATTTTGTAGTTTACCTTTCCAAATACTGTGATTTTCTGAATTGCATAGAGTATTTCAATAGCTCTGAAATTAGCTTAAACCAGCCTGATGAGATTGATGGAGTTGAATCTCCTGTAAACGTATATTTGTAGAGAAACTCGATCCTCCTTTCCATTTCCTTGGCGAACCTGTTTGACTCGTTGAAATATGGAAGGCTGTGGATCACTTCCTTGTCAATAGACAGCCGTCTTCATCCAAGAACAAGTGCTTCATACGTCACTGGAATAGCAGCTTGTTCATAACATCACCAAAGAGGTCTTGCAGCTTATTTTCAATTAAAAACTTTAGAATGGCTATTGCACTTTTCATTTCTTCAAAACCATTTCGAGAATACATGATCTGTAGTTCTGTTTTCACTTAGATTTATGTCTGCATGTCAGAAAGGATTTTCTCAGGAAATTTATTTTTCAACAAAGGAAAGAAATGCTGGTCAAGTAAATTAGTGGCCAATAAGTGATTGGAGAATTGAAACCTCTGTTGGCTCTGATGAATTATTATGTGACATACCTACTGCTACATTGCTCCACAAATAGGCTGTTTGTTACACCGCCCCCTTCTTTATCAGGAGCAGATACTTGTCTGACATATGGAACAGAGACTATCAGTAAACTCAAGCTGCATCTTGCAAATGTCGACTTGTGTAAACCATGCTTTAACATGACATGGGATTTAGAAATATTCTGCTCTCCCTAAAGCGCTCAATCATTTTTTGTACCTTTAAAGACTGTAGCATTATTCATGTGCTCTTTTACAACTGCATCCAAAGCCGAAGTCAAATTTATTATTGTGCTGGATATTCCAGGATTGTTAGATTCTGCAGCTTCATCATGTCCACGTAACTCAAATTCAAACTCACCACAGAAGTTAACACAGACAATTATTTTGGAAAGAATATAGCGATTTTTGCATATGTTGTCATTGTTTCTTTCTATATTCTGTCTGAAAGCTGAGCTAAGCTGTTACATAATTCCTGTTTTTCCAAGGATTGATAAATCCAAATAAGCATTCTTCGTGCTTCTTAACCTTCTGTTTTAGATTTGACACGCCAGTGTATGTCCAGCTTGTATATTTACCCTTAGCAAACAGCAAGCACGGAAAACAAAATAGCTTATTTGTGAAAATAAACCACAAATCCAACTATTTCTTTTATTTATATTCTGCAACATGTCTTACCTCGGCTAGTTTGCACGTGTATTAATTTTAGAGGAGGTATCGGCCTATGAAGCTCCTTTATTTCACACTTCTCTTTCAAGCTTAAAGCTGAGGAATGTGTTTCTAAAGGATATTGAAAGCTATTCATTCTTCTTGGAAAATAGCTCTAAGAACAGATGAATGGCAATTAAACACTAAAGCACAAGTAAATAGCTGAATACACTGTAATACAGCTAAACGATTGTAGACAATCGCTCCATTATTACAGTGAAAACACACGTGTTAATGTTGTGGTTAGGTTGCTTTTAGTTTGGGTCGATTCGTGCGTTTCCGCCAGTCCGACTTGCAGTACTCCGACCAGCGCATACTCACTTATACCTAGCAACCTCCCCTCTCGCCTCTCCCTGCCGAAAGAACACCCACAAGCTTACACTTGGAGGTTCACAAGAGAAATTGAACCTCGGGAATGTCTGACAACCTATGGCGCGTATGAGTGCTATCTGAATTACTTAAAAGTTTCTCATGCGACAAAATACTTTGAAAATGCACATAAAATTACCTAACATGAGAAAGAAACAAAAAATGATTGTTTAAATATAATTTGGACAAACAACCTTTTTCCGGGGGTTCACTGAACACATAGGACGCGCCGTCCCTGTCAGCTATACAAAATTAATTCAGAATGAAGAGAACTTTTGAGAACACTCACAGAAAATGCAACATATGCATTTCACTTGTTATGTAAACATATTAAACACGTATTCTAAATAAAATTCTTATAGCCATTTTCGAGAAAACCAACGTTTTCCTTAAATATTTCAGCTAGGGTGATCTTGAACAAGTTTGTTCTTTAACCAAGCTTTTTTTCCCTTCATTTTTTTTTCAGTTATGTTTTTCACACACACGCGCGCGGTCCTTTTTTTTTTTTTTTTTTTTTTTTCTAAAACTGCTTTTTGAGGATTCCGGGGGCGGTAAAACACATATTTGCGAGGAAATCACTTGTTAATTTTTGGCTGAAACACTGTACTTCCCCTACTCACTATACATAGTAGAAAAAGAGAACTGTTTATTTAAAATAACTTTTTTGTGACACAAGCCGTTTCCGAGATGTTCGTTTTTCATTTGAATTGTTCAATATGTACTATGTTCGGTGAGACGTGCGCGAAGGGTCAGGCGTGCTTACATAGGTGGTATTGCTTCCCTTGCTGGTCGGAGAACATGGCAGCCATGTCACCTCTCAGCTCAGCTCACCTCACCTCGTGGCTTCAGCAATCCTTCTGCACTAACAGGCAAACATTGCAGACTCAACTTCAGTGCGCCTGGTGTTTCTGTTAAGTTGTGATTCAGTTTTGGTGCTAGACTTATAGGGTGAGTTTAATCAATCAGTCCAATACCGGGTGTTCGTTATGCCTGTGCTGGCTAAGGCGTCTTCTTTCAAATGAACAGTGTACGCTGACATGGGTTCAAATCCCATCCAACTTATTTCTTTTTATTTCCCTTTTTCTTTTTTCTTTCTTAACGAGAACATTATTATTTATATAACCTGTGCGAAATATAAAATTATACAAACTAATGGAACCTATGAGAGGTAGAACTGGAACTTAAAAATTCAATGCCACAGCTGAGATTTGAACCACAGACCCAGTTGTGGCATTGAATTTTTAAGTTCCAGTTCTACCTCTCAAACATTGCCGACACACGCTTTGTGTGTTTAAAAACACCAACAAGTTTGTTGGCATAAATAAATAATAATGGAATCTATTTCTAATAAAGCTCCACGTACCATTGTAACCTTTCCCGCCGTCTTATGATGGACATTTTACAACTGAATATGCTGAAAATGAAGCGACGAACACGCCTACCTCAATTGTCAAACATTTCCCTTAAAACATTCACATTCAAAAGCAACTCTATGAATGTCGTAGGCTATTACCATATTAAAATATATAAGCGTGTAATAGTGTAATTTACCAGATCTGGATGCCAGTGAATATGATACATTAAACACAGTTGTTGAAGCAACCTTTGCACCCAGCAAGGTTGTCATGTCGTTTATTTCCAAGCAGACACAACGTTGCCATGTCCCCATAGATTTGCATAGCGACGTTGAGGTGATTCCGCACATTTACATTAAAAGTGTGCTGGAGCTCAAGTCGGCTGTATACTGGTACATGTCGCACTGCTGTTAAAACGTTATTGTACTGGAAAGTACACAAGTAATGCAGTAGGATGTGCACCTAGCGCATGCGCAGGAATGTTATAATGATCAGGTTGTTCATCCCTGTATACAGATGGCTAAAAGGTTACATACCTTGCATATTAAGGTACCAAAATGAATGTTAACAGATTACCACAACCGTTCGTGCTCAACCTTAGGCGCTCTCCAGCGTCCAAACCGTGCATTTCCGGGCAGAAAGGGGTTCCTATTTGAAAATCGTTCAGTTCGCCTTTCCGCACAACATAATAAGCCTTGTCAGTGTTTTTTTTAATACCCAGTATGTTTTGAGACCCCCTGAATCAAAAACAAAAAAGCATTTCTTGAAAAAGCTCCTGTGTGTATGTATTTGCAAGTGTGTATGTGTGTGCGTGTGTGTGCGTATATGTGCGTATGTGTGCGCGCGTGTCTGTGCGTGTGTGTCCGTGTGTATGTGTGCGTGTGTCTGCGTCTGTGTGCGCATGTACGTATGTGCGTGCGTGCATGTGTGCGTGTGTGTGCGTGCGTATGTGTGTGCGTATGTGTGCACATGTGTGTGCGCGCATGTCTGTGCGTGTGTGTCCGTGTGTATGTGTGCGTGTGTGTGCGTCTGTGTGCGCATGTGTGTAAGCGTGCGTGCATGTGTGCGTGCGTGCATGTGTGCGTGCATGTGTGCATGCGTATATGGCCGTGCGTGTGTGTCCGCGCCTGCGTGTGTGCATGCGTGTGCGCGTGTGTGTGCGTGAGTGTGTGTACGTGTGTTGAGGAGTGTGTGCGTGTGTGCGCGTGAGTCTGAGTGCATATGTGTGCACATGTGTGTGAGCGTGCGTGTGTGTCCGTGTGTGTATGTGTATATGTGTGTGCGTGTGTGTGCGTGCGTACGTGGCCGTGCGTGTGTGTGCGCGCCTGCGTGTGTGTGAGTGTGCGTGAGTGTGTGTGCGTGTGTGCGTGTGTGTGTATGTGTGTGCGTGAGTGTATGTGCGTGTGTGTGCTAGTATATATGTGTGTGCGTGTGTGAGTGTATGTGTGCGTGTGTGTATGTGTGTGCATACACGGACACACAAGCGCGCACGCACACATAGACACACACGCGCGCGCACACACAGACACACACACACACACACACACACACACACATATATATATATAACATGATTATAATATTTAACATTCATTATTAACAATTCTTAAAATATTGTATAATAAAATTAAATATAACTGAAAATGGTGAATCCGGGTTGGACCTAAAATGACTGCCACAGTAATATGCACTAAAGCTATGCTAGCGAACTTCTCTCCTTCATGGACGTAACGTAAACGTTATTAGTTCTGCGCAACTTCCCCCACCATCAGCCTTTCAGGTGAAGAGTAGAGTTGCCACTGCGCAGCTAGGGGAGTTGCTCTTGTCTTGCCTCAAGCCTATAGAAGCTAAACTTCTTTGACATATTATTATTATTATTAGATCTCTTGTGACTGACCACATTAGTATGTGTAAAGTTTAGGTTTAAGTTTAAGGGTGCTCAACTACTAGGATGTCTAAAGACGTCTGTGTCCTTGAACTTGCTTAAACAAAAATCTGTGACATTTTGGTCGTGAAGTTAACCTTGACTGGAAGTATTGTGAAGTAGAACAAGAAATTGTACACGTGGCAACCATAGCAAACGGAATGTGTCTGCGGAAAATCACCAAAGGATTGGGAATGAAACACTTTTTTTTTTGTGCGTAGGTAACCATTTCCAACATATTCGTTGTTATTGGTATACTTATACTTTTCTGATATTGTATATTTATACAGCTATTACAAGTAAAGCCCGGATTTCTAAGCACAATAAAATAGTAGGTAAGCAAATAAGCACCAAAATAAGCAAAAAGGAATACACGCAAATGTGATAAGTACGAGTAGTTTAACAGAACTCTTATTATTTGAAGTTTATTACAGTACATAAAGAAGGTTATCTTGTGATTTAAACCCCTGCGTCTAATTTGTGTAACGATAATGTTGATGACGTCACACGCGATGAGCAAAGCAGCACAGTTCTTCGGTGAAATTGTGGTTTCTTCAGCAGAAAGCATTTCGGAATTTTTCTGTAGCTCCTGACTGAGTTTGTCTAAATTATGTTTTGCAATTCCGCGTGTTTCTGACGATAGATAATGCAACAATACGAGAAAGCGAATGTATCAAACAATTAATTCTTTCCAACTGCTTTAAAATGTCAGGTGTTTTGGACAATTGATTATGGATGTACGAAACATTCTTGTGCTGTGGCAATACTGACTATTTTCTGCATCTAGGGAATTCAAAACAGTTTTCACTTCACTGAAATGTTATGCAGAGTATGATACGGATAACTATCAAATATGCACTTTTAAATTTGCAGTTTTGAGTTTTTTACGATTATAACCTTTCTGATTATCCTTAAAAATATGGAAAAAGTTAAGTATTTTGCTTAGAAATGCGGGCTTTAATCATAACACATGTAACGTAATTGATAAACTCCCGAATAGACTGAGTCAGACCTTCGATTTATGTATATTTATATGGAACTATTCATAAACAAAATGTTTAAATACTATGTACATATATCGCAAAGATTTGACTAGGAAATGTTAAGTTGTATAAAAAAATAACCTCAAATATATTAATTGGGATTAGTGTAGTTCAACTTTCTCAGCACTGCCAACTGAGGGAAACGGAACAATTACCATCTTCTCTTCTCATAACAGAAAACCAGTTTGGAATCTCAACTTATTTTTAACATTAACAAACAACCTTTCTTTTGGAGAAATGTATTAATTATCAAGCGAACAATTGTTAAAAACAGTTGTGAAATTGAAATGGAGTGGTTGTAATGAGTAATAAATTGTTTTCTCTAATTTATGGGACACAATTGGACTCTGACTAAACAAAAGAATGACGTAATGATAATTTTCAGTTAATTTAAAGCCTCTAAGTAGGAAATAGTCTCTCACATTGTATCTATAAGAAAGTATATAATAAAACAATTTGTACAAATGTTTATCATGAAGAAGAAGTGTTTGTACGAGAGTGAGTACACAAACTCGGTTAGCTTGTCATTTCTGGATAACTGTTTAATAATAATAATAATAATAATAATAATAATAATAATAATAATAATAATAATAATAATAATAATAATAATAATAATAATAATAATAATAATAATAATAATAATAATAATAATAATAATAATAATAATAATAATAATAATAATAATAATAATAATAATAATAATAATAATAATAATAATAATAATAATAATAATAATAATAATAATAATAATAATAATAATAATAATAATAATAATAATAATAATAATAATAATAATAATAATAATAATAATAATAATAATAATAATAATAATAATAATAATAATAATAATAATAATAATAATAATAATAATAATAATAATAATAATAATAATAATAATAATAATAATAATAATAATAATAATAATAATAATAATAATAATAATAGATAATAATAATCATCATCAGTATGATATTTTCGAGGAGTTAGAGATAGACGGATGTTGAACGTTTTTGTTGACTAGCAGAGTCCCGTGTTCGACCCCAAGTGGCAGAGTGAGACGAGTGGACCTGTCTGTCCCTAAGGGACCCATTAGTGCAGTTGGTGTTTGTCGTTCCTCTCCACATTCAGCTGTCTGCCTGCATGCCTACCTGCCTTGAGTGAGGCGAAAACCATCACCGTCGTCATCTATTGCTACTTATCGCTCTGCTTTTGTTTTCCCACATTCCACATCGATATAGGGAAAATATGCTGAATACAAAGGTTGTGTGGCGTGTCAGTGAACAGTGAGTGAGTGTATCGAGTTTAAGGGCCCGTCAGCTTACCCATGAAATGCGCGATAAATAATAAAATTGCTATTCAATTAGGGAATTTTTCAAGGATGCGACAAAAGATGTTAAACTGCTGGTCCTGTAGCTCAGTCGGTAGAGCGCATGCTTACTGTGCCCCTGGTTCGATTCCTGGCTGGCGGTGGTGTAGCCATCATTATTGCCAATGTTCCCCAGAGTCTGGAGGAGTATGTGAATTTAACGTATAAAATCCCTAAAGACACAACCCTTACACAAAATCTTCCCAAAATAATGATTTTCAAATAACATTACTTCGTTATATTGTATATTATTTACGATGGCTCTAATGATTTTAATTAAAATAGGACCTATATTTAAGATATTTCCATAACAAATAAAATGTATATCCTGAATTTTCTGGGAAAAGTTTCAAAAGTGCTCTTTATTCTCAATGACTTGTATAAAAAGTTAAAAGACTCAGACAAACTTTAAATACCTGCCGCGAGAAGCAAGAATCTGTTCCGGCCGCTGCGTTTCCCACAGGCGTCATGAGTGAGGCGCAGCACTGAAGGCTGGGACGTGGTCGGTATATCTGCTACTTGTCCTTCAAGTAGTTCTTCAGGAAGGTAACGAGGCTGAGTGTACCCCGGGCCAGGTCTCACAGTGGGAGAAAATAGCCGCTAAGGAGAGGAAACACCACACCAATAATCTGATATCTTACACTCACATGACTTTCTCTACTCTTGTACTAGCCATTCTTATAAACTCTTATTCCTATATCTTCTTCATGTTAATACAGATATCTGACGTGTTACACTCACATGACTTTCTCTACTCTTGTACTAGCCATTCTTATAAACTCTTATTCCTATATCTTCTTCATGTTAATACAGATATCTGACGTGTTACACTCACATGACTTTCTCTACTCTTGTACTAACCATTCTTACAAACTCTTATTCCTATATCTTCTTCATGTTAATACAGATATCTGACGTGTTACACTCACATGACTTTCTCTACTCTTGTACTAACCATTCTTACAAACTCTTGTTCCTATATCTTCTTCATGTTAATACAGATATCTGACGTGTTACACTCACATGACTTTCTCTACTCTTGTACTAACCATTCTTACAAACTCTTATTCCTATATCTTCTTCATGTTAATACAGATATCTAACGTGTTACACTCACATGACTTTCTCTACTCTTGTACTAACCATTCTTACAAACTCTTATTCCTATATCTTCTTCATGTTAATACAGATATCTGACGTGTTACACTCACATGACTTTCTCTACTCTTGTACTAACCATTCTTACAAACACTTATTCCTATATCTTCTTCATGTTAATACAGATATCTGACGTGTTGCACTCACATGACTTTCTCTACTCTTGTACTAACCATTCTTACAAACACTTTATTCCTATATCTTCTTCATGTTAATACAGATATCTGACGTGTTGCACTCACATGACTTTCTCTACTCTTGTACTAAACATTCTTACAAACTCTTATTCCTATATCTTCTTCATGTTAATACAGATATCTGACGTGTTACACTCACATGACTTTCTCTACTCTTGTACTAACCATTCTTACAAACTCTTATTCCTATATCTTCTTCATGTTAATACAGATATCTGACGTGTTACACTCACATGACCTTCTCTACTCTTGTGCTAACCATTCTTACAAACTCTTATTCCTATATCTTCTTCATGTTAAAACAGATATCTGACGTGTTACACTCACATGACCTTCTCTACTCTTGTGCTAACCATTCTTACAAACTCTTATTCCTATATCTTCTTCATGTTAATACAGATATCTGACGTGTTGCACTCACATGACTTTCTCTACTCTTGTACTAAACATTCTTACAAACTCTTATTCCTATATCTTCTTCATGTTAATACAGATATCTGACGTGTTACACTCACATGACTTTCTCTACTCTTGTACTAACCATTCTTACAAACACTTATTCCTATATCTTCTTCATGTTAATACAGATATCTGACGTGTTGCACTCACATGACTTTCTCTACTCTTGTACTAAACATTCTTACAAACTCTTATTCCTATATCTTCTTCATGTTAATACAGATATCTGACGTGTTACACTCACATGACTTTCTCTACTCTTGTACTAACCATTCTTACAAACTCTTATTCCTATATCTTCTTCATGTTAATACAGATATCTGACGTGTTACACTCACATGACCTTCTCTACTCTTGTGCTAACCATTCTTACAAACTCTTATTCCTATATCTTCTTCATGTTAAAACAGATATCTGACGTGTTACACTCACATGACTTTCCCTACTCTTGTACTAACCATTCTTACAAACTCTTATTCCTATATCTTCTTCATGTTAATACAGATATCTGACGTGTTACACTCACATGACTTTCCCTACTCTTGTACTAACCATTCTTACAAACTCTTATTCCTATATCTTCTTCGTGTTAATACAGATATCTGACGTGTTACACTCACATGACTTTCCCTACTCTTGTAGTAACCATTCTTACAAACTCTTATTCCTATATCTTCTTCGTGTTAATACAAATATCTGACGTGTTACACTCACATGACTTTCTCTACTCTTGTACTAACCAGACTTACAAACTCTTATTCCTATATCTTCTTCGTGTTAATACAGATATCTGATGTGTTACACTCACATGACTTTCTCTACTCTTGTACTAACCATTCTTACAAACTCTTATTCCTATATCTTCTTCGTGTTAATACAGATATCTGGCATGTTACACTCACATGACTTTCTCTACTCTTGTACTAACCATTCTTACAAACTCTTATTCCTATATCTTCTTCGTGTTAATACAGATATCTGGCATGTTACACTCACATGACTTTCTCTACTCTTGTACTAACCATTCTTACAAACTCTTATTCCTATATCTTCTTCGTGTTAATACAGATATCTGACATGTTACACTCACATGACTTTCCCTACTCTTGTACTAACCATTCTTACAAACTCTTATTCCTATATCTTCTTCATGTTAATACAGATATCTGACGTGTTACACTCACATGACTTTCCCTACTCTTGTACTAGCCATTCTTACAAACTCTTATTCCTATATCTTCTTCATGTTAATACAGATATCTGACGTGTTACACTCATATGACTTTCCCTACTCTTGTACTAACCATTCTTACAAACTGTTATTCCTATATCTTCTTCATGTTAATACAGATATCTGACGTGTTACACTCACATGACTTTATCTACTCTTGTACTAACCATTCTTACAAACTCTTATTCCTATATCTTCTTCATGTTAATACAGATATCTGACGTGTTACACTCACATGACTTTATCTACTCTTGTATTAACCATTCTTACAAACTCTTATTCCTATATCTTCTTCATGTTATTACAGATATCTGACGTGTTACACTCACATGACTTTATCTACTCTTGTATTAACCATTCTTACAAACTCTTATTCCTATATCTTCTTCATGTTATTACAGATATCTGACGTGTTACACTCACATGACTTTATCTACTCTTGTACTAACCATTCTTACAAACTCTTATTCCTATATCTTCTTCATGTTAATACAGATATCTGACGTGTTACACTCACATGACTTTCTCTACTCTTGTACTAACCATTCTTACAAACTCTTATTCCTATATCTTCTTCATGTTAATACAGATATCTGACGTGTTACACTCACATGACTTTATCTACTCTTGTATTAACCATTCTTACAAACTCTTATTCCTATATCTTCTTCATGTTATTACAGATATCTGATATGTTACACTCACATGACTTTCTCTACTCTTGTACTAACCATTCTTACAAACTGTTATTCCTATATCTTCTTCATGTTAATACAGATATCTGACGTGTTACACTCACATGACTTTATCTACTCTTGTACTAACCATTCTTACAAACCCTTATTTCTATATCTTCTTCATGTTAATACAGATATCTGACGTGTTACACTCATATGACTTTCCCTACTCTTGTACTAACCATTCTTACAAACTCTTATTCCTATATCTTCTTCGTGTTAATACAGATATCTGACGTGTTACACTCACATGACTTTCTCTACTCTTGTACTAACCATTCTTACAAACTGTTATTCCTATATCTTCTTCATGTTAATACAGATATCTGACGTGTTACACTCACATGACTTTATCTACTCTTGTACTAACCATTCTTACAAACCCTTATTCCTATATCTTCTTCATGTTAATACAGATATCTGACGTGTTACACTCATATGACTTTCCCTACTCTTGTACTAACCATTCTTACAAACTCTTATTCCTATATCTTCTTCATGTTAATACAGATATCTGATGTGTTACACTCACATGACTTTCTCTACTCTTGTACTAACCATTCTTACAAACTCTTATTCCTATATCTTCTTCATGTTAATACAGATATCTGACGTGTTACACTCACATGACTTTATCTACTCTTGTATTAACCATTCTTACAAACTCTTATTCCTATATCTTCTTCATGTTATTACAGATATCTGACGTGTTACACTCACATGACTTTCTCTACTCTTGTACTAACCATTCTTACAAACTGTTATTCCTATATCTTCTTCATGTTAATACAGATATCTGACGTGTTACACTCACATGACTTTATCTACTCTTGTACTAACCATTCTTACAAACCCTTATTCCTATATCTTCTTCATGTTAATACAGATATCTGACGTGTTACACTCATATGACTTTCCCTACTCTTGTACTAACCATTCTTACAAACTCTTATTCCTATATCTTCTTCATGTTAATACAGTTATCTGATGTGTTACACTCACATGACTTTCTCTACTCTTGTACTAACCATTCTTACAAACTCTTATTCCTATATCTTCTTCATGTTAATACAGATATCTGACGTGTTACACTCACATGACTTTATCTACTCTTGTATTAACCATTCTTACAAACTCTTATTCCTATATCTTCTTCATGTTATTACAGATATCTGACGTGTTACACTCACATGACTTTCTCTACTCTTGTACTAACCATTCTTACAAACTGTTATTCCTATATCTTCTTCATGTTAATACAGATATCTGACGTGTTACACTCACATGACTTTATCTACTCTTGTACTAACCATTCTTACAAACCCTTATTCCTATATCTTCTTCATGTTAATACAGATATCTGACGTGTTACACTCATATGACTTTCCCTACTCTTGTACTAACCATTCTTACAAACTCTTATTCCTATATCTTCTTCATGTTAATACAGATATCTGATGTGTTACACTCACATGACTTTCTCTACTCTTGTACTAACCATTCTTACAAACTCTTATTCCTATATCTTCTTCATGTTAATACAGATATCTGACGTGTTACACTCACATGACTTTATCTACTCTTGTACTAGCCATTCTTACAAACTCTTATTCCTATATGTTCTACGTGTTAGTTGAGATAAACATTTGTACAAATTATTTTATTGCTTGTTTCCTTGTAGGTACAAGGGGAATATTAGGATACAGTATGCTTTGAGCGATTGTCCAGTGTTTTAAAGCTTTGAGATTCCGTTTTCTTTGCACACTTAACATATAAAAACGAATAAAGATCTTCCCTTTGACAAAAGTTTTAAGTATTCCAAAACACATAAATAAGAAGGAAGATCTCCGAATTGGTTTACTCTCTAAAAATTTATTTAGACATAAATTGTGTGTTTTAGCAAGATCTACATTTTTTGTACAGCAGGATTTGGCCTATCTCTTACGGTTTACCATTTATACAAAAGTCATCCTGAGTAAACAGCACCACATGGGCTATAGCCAGAAAATTCAAAATATACATTTCATATGTCTTACAAATGTCTGAAACATATGACATTTTAATCAAAATTGTTAGAGCCATTTTCGAGAAAATCAAAATTTTCGTAAAATAATCCGTGTAAAGGGTAGTTTAGGATGAGGCTATTTTTTTTTTCAAAATCTTCGTGTTCCATCCTTTTAAGATGTTGAGCTTAAATAAGATATTTGTTTGTTAAATGACTTTTTGTTTTTGAGTTATGCCTTTCACAGACACACGCACACAAACTGACCTTTTTCTAAAAATGCTCATTTTGTATTTAGGGGTCCTCAAAACATACTTCCGGTGAAATCTAGACATTGAATTTTTGGGTGGAATACAATACTTGCTCTACTTACCCTGCCGTGGTAGAGAAAGTGAAAAGCAACAAGTTTGTGTTTGTGACCTGATACGAGCGTGTTTTGTTGACAGCTGCAGGCAATTGCTGCCACTTGTGTCAATTAGTGTAACTGGCGCCCACTTGTACCACGTTAGGGCAGTCCTCACTCCAAGTCTCTACTGCATAACCTAAAACAAAATGTTCGATAGATATCGAAGCAGCTTATCATAAGAAAATACAAAACAGAGGCATCCAGAAGTCGTTCTTTAAATATTCGAGATTGAAGGATCAGTATTGCATGTACAGTGCTGTGAGAAAATAAAGTTAATTACAATATATTTTAAAATACGAAATATTAATAAACTTCACATCGACACCCTTTGAAGATGAAATAGAAAGGAGTGTTACAGTTTGACGACTGCATCAAGATCCAAGCATTCAAACATCAAATCTGTTATGGCACGGGCCAACATCACACAAGAAGTTGAAGTAAAACATTAATATATTTTATAAAGGTATTTATAAAACCCACTTCAATACAAAACTTAGTATTTAATCTCAACACTACCAACGATGTCTAACCTAACCAATACATTTTCGAGCGGAGCGACCCACATCGTCGAATGATATTTATCTGCATTATTTAATGAATATTATATGAATTTAAATACCATGTCGCAAAGATTTTGCCAGAAAAGGTTAAATTATATATAAAATAACCTAAAATATAGTAATTTTGATCAGTATAGTTCGATGCTGTCAACTGAAGAAAAATAAAGCCCAACAATTAGATATTGTAACTATTTGTTCTCAATTATTTATTGTAACTTTATTTTACAACCAATTATGACCTCACTTAGCACATATTATCACAACACCTTGTACAGGTTATTCAGATGATCTTCAAAGGTGCTGCCAATCACGATGATGTTGTCCAGGTAGAGCAGGCAGGCATTGTAAGCCAAGCCTCTCATCACCGACTCCATGAGGCGCGTTACAGAGGTCAAAGGGCATAACTCTGCTGTGTCCCGTCGAGAATGCGGTCTTTCCTTTGTATCTGGGGTCAAGAACTACCTGCTAGTATCCCGATTTCAAGTCCAAAGTTGAAAACCACTGGGCACCAGCAAGAGTCTCGAGAGTGTCATCAATTCAGGGTATGGGAAAGCTGTCCTTTCGGGTGACAGCATTCAGCTTCCGATAATCCACACAGAACCGAAGGTCGCCGTTCTTCTTTTCTACCAGGACTACAGGGGAGCACCAAGGGCTGTCGGACTCTTCGATGATTCCCCACGATCTCATCTCCTGCAGCATGACCCGTATTTCTGCCTGTGATGCACCACTCGGTTGGTGCGACCGCAATCGCTGTTCCCTTGGGTGAAGACTGACTGATAGCGTTCAAGTAGATGTCGAACTTTCTCAAGTCAGATGGTCGGCCGCCTACTTCACCAAGTCTCTCAGCCGAGGGCCCAGGTTCTACGTTGGGTTTGGCTCCACAGGTCCGTCGCACGTGGTCACACTCACAGCTGGCTCGCACTTCCCCAGCTCCGTCCCAGCTTGTATATCCCGATCGCTGTCCGAAAGATTCAGCAGCCTCACAGGCACTTCCTTCTGGCAAGGCAACAACGCCCTAGCAACACATACTCCCTCTAAGGGCGTCTTCCGGTCCAGCACCAGATTCCTCCACGGCTTCCCTTGCAGGCACGCCTGGACAACCACCTCACTTCTCGCGGGGATTACCACGTCCTCTACTAGGGTCACCGTGCACATCCTTGGCTGCTCATTCGGCTTCGAATCATCACTTCATCTTGGCCGAGTCGCAAGACCCTCCGACCAACGTTGACCGTCACGTCGTGGCTCATGAGGGCGTCCAGCCCCAATATCACTTCCTCAGCCATCTTCGCGACGAACACCCACACTCACAATGCTGTGTCTCAGAGTCAACTCAAGGCAGGCCTCATTCTCCATTGACAACGTGTCGCCCGATGTCGTCACTATCTGGTAGGACTCTGGTTTCCTCGACGGCAACCCCTTCGCCACATCACGTCGGATCACGGTCACGGCTGCACGCGTGTACACCAGTATCTGGTAGGGCTTTCCCTGTATCCGCCCATCCCGATGAGGCTGTCGTCCATCCGCCTGCACAAGGTGCGCAGCGTCACCCGAGGGGTCAGCGATGACGGCCCCGACGTGCCCCTCGTCACGCCGGTACTCGTTTCCTGCTGGCTCGTCAACTGGGTGCGGACAGTCCCTCATCAGATGTCCTCGCTGGCCACACCCCAGGCACACACCATTCAAAGGTCTGAGACGTCGTCCTTGAGTGAGTTCACAGTCCCCGTCGTATCGAATGCTAATGCTCTTAGTTTTCTATGTTGGGGTGATTGTTACCTTGGCCGCCTCCATACCTAGTGCGGCTGTCAGGAAGTCTTGTAGTCGCTTACGTATCTCGGCGTGACGCACCCCATCGACGAAGGAATAGGCAGCTTCCTCCGACCCGTACACGGCCGGGAGGTTCACCAGTTGTTCAATGGCCAGGGCGAACTCCTGCAGTGTCTTCCCTGGCTGTTGCAGCCTCGACTTGAGCTGGCTGCGATAGACTGCTGCCAGACGGTGCTTCCCGAACCGGTTTTCTAAGGCTTCCCAAATGTCTCTGGACGTCACCGACATCGGAATCGCGTTCAGCACCTCGGCCGCCCGTCCCTGGAGACTAGCTGTCAGTTGAGCGGCTTCTTCTCCTGCTGACCACCCGTCACAGGTGGTAACGGTGGCAAATTGCCGGCGGAAGACTTCTAAAGCTGTCATCCCATCGTACTTAGGCGACTTGGCGCACGCAGATGTTTTATCGCTTCCTGGCGCCTCAAACTTCAGAACCTTAAGCTTTTCGCCAATCATTTGCACCACCTTGGCGTTCAGTTCCTTGGTTCTGCCGTCGACTCTGCCTTCCAGTGGGCTAACACGTTCATCCTCCCGCCGAGTTCTGCCTCTGTCCCTATCCCAATCTTCTCCATGTCCGTCTTTATTTCTGCTACACTAGCCAATATTGTTTTCCAGCATTGCCGCCAACGTGCTTTTTACGTTGCTCTTTTATTTCTTTTGTGGCTTTGTAATGTGTGTTTTGGGGAATAGTGGGTTACAGTTAGCGACACTGACTAAACAAAAGCATGACCTATAGTCACTGTATGTACGCACATAAACATTGCGATTGTACCACTCCGCCAACAAGCACGTGCGCACAGCTGTTACCGCAACCGTCAGTAGCAGTGTGAGGTTAGAATCGCACTCGACTCATATTTAACTCATTAAAGTTTTTGCTTAAGAAAATGTATGAAATGTAATTTTGTGAGTAAAAAGTTAGGTTAAGCTGAGTAATGGGATTGAGGCAACGTCTCCACATCATCAAATGTCGCATTAATGTTGTAAACTGAAAGTGAATGTGTTTCAGCAAATTGTGGAACGTGGAAGAACGTTTGGAAGATGTTAATTATCTATTATAGGAGGCCGTTGTTCCAAAGGGAACGATGCATTACCCTTTTAACAGTTATCCACTTTGCCTAAAACACTAAATGGTGCTTCATTTCCGTCGAAACAGCGTACAGTTGCTTCAGACGTCCTTCACAGCCAGAATGCTACAAGCATGAAGGAAACAGTTGCTTCAGACGTTCTTCACAGCCAGAATGCTACAAGCATGAAGGAAACAGTTGCTTCAGACGTTCTTCACAGCCAGAATGCTACAACCATGAAGGAAACAGTTGTTTCAGACGTCCTTCACAGCCAGAATGCTACAACCATGAAGGAAACAGTTGCTTCAGACGTCCTTCACAGCCAGAATGCTACAACCATGAAGGAAACAGTTGCTTCAGACGTTCTTCACAGCCAGAATGCTACAACCATGAAGGAAACAGTTGCTTCAGACGTCCTTCACAGCCAGAATGCTACAACCATGAAGGAAACAGTTGCTTCAGACGTCCATCACAGCCAGAATGCTACAACCATGAAGGAAACAGTTGCTTCAGACGTCCTTCACAGCCAGAATGCTACAACCATGAAGGAAACAGTTGCTTCAGACGTCCTTCACAGCCAGAATGCTACAACCATGAAGGAAACAGTTGCTTCAGACGTCCTTCACAGCCAGAATGCTACAACCATGAAGGAAACAGTTGCTTCAGACGTCCTTCACAGCCAGAATGCTACAACCATGAAGGAAACAGTTGCTTCAGACGTCCTTCACAGCCAGAATGCTATAACCATGAAGCAAACAGTTGCTTCAGACGTCCTTCACAGCCAGAATGCTATAACCATGAAGGAAACAGTTGCTTCAGACGTCCTTCACAGCCAGAATGCTACAACCATGAAGGAAACAGTTGCTTCAGACGTCCTTCACAGCCGGAATGCTATAACCATGAAGGAAACAGTTCCTTCAGACGTCCTTCACAGCCAGAATGCTACAACCATGAAGGAAACAGTTGCTTCAGACGTCCTTCACAGCCAGAATGCTACAACCATGAAGGAAACAGTTGCTTCAGACGTCCTTCACAGCCAGAATGCTACAACCATGAAGGAAACAGTTGCTTCAGACGTGCTTCACAGCCAGAATGCAACAACCATGAAGGAAACAGTTGCTTCAGACGTCCTTCACAGCCAGAATGCTACAACCATGAAGAAAACAGTTGCTTCAGACGTCCTTCACAGCCAGAATGCTACAAGCATGAAGGAAACAGTTGCTTCAGACGTCCTTCACAGCCAGAATGCTACAAGCATGAAGGAAACAGTTGCTTCAGACGTCCTTCACAGCCAGAATGCTACAACCATGAAGGAAACAGTTGCTTCAGACGTCCTTCACAGCCAGAATGCTACAACCATGAAGGAAACAGTTGCTTCAGACGTCCTTCACAGCCAGAATGCTACAACCATGAAGGAAACAGTTGCTTCAGACGTCCTTCACAGCCAGAATGCTACAACCATGAAGAAAACAGTTGCTTCAGACGTCCTTCACAGCCAGAATGCTACAAGCATGAAGGAAACAGTTGCTTCAGACGTGCTTCACAGCCAGAATGCTACAACCATGAAGGAAACAGTTGCTTCAGACGTCCTTCACAGCCAGAATGCTACAACCATGAAGGAAACAGTTGCTTCAGACGTCCTTCACAGCCAGAATGCTACAACCATGAAGGAAACAGTTGCTTCAGACGTCCTTCACAGCCAGAATGCTACAAGCATGAAGGAAACAGTTGCTTCAGACGTCCTTCACAGCCAGAATGCTACAACCATGAAGGAAACAGTTGCTTCAGACGTGCTTCACAGCCAGAATGCAACAACCATGAAGGAAACAGTTGCTTCAGACGTCCTTCACAGCCAGAATGCTACAACCATGAAGAAAACAGTTGCTTCGGACGTCCTTCACAGCCAGAATGCTACAACCATGAAGGAAACAGTTGCTTCAGACGTCCTTCACAGCCAGAATGCTACAACCATGAAGGAAACAGTTGCTTCAGAGGTCCTTCAGAGCCAGAATGCTACAACCATGAAGGAAACAGTTGCTTCAGACGTCCTTCACAGCCAGAATGCTACAACCATGAAGGAAACAGTTGCTTCAGACGTCCTTCACAGCCAGAATGCTACAACCATGAAGGAAACAGTTGTTTCAGACGTCCTTCACAGCCAGAATGCTACAACCATGAAGGAAACAGTTGCTCCAGACGTCCTTCACAGCCAGAATGCTACAACCATGAAGGAAACAGTTGCTTCAGACGTCCTTCACAGCCAGAGTGCTACAACCATGAAGGAAACAGTTGCTTCAGACGTCCTTCACAGCCAGAATGCTACAACCATGAAGGAAACAATTGCTTCAGACGTCCTTCACAGCCAGAATGCTACAACCATGAAGGAAACAGTTGCTTCAGATGTCCTTCACAGCCAGAATGCTACAACCATGAAGGAAACAGTTGCTTCAGACGTCCTTCACAGCCAGAATGCTACAACCATGAAGGAAACAGTTGCTTCAGACGTCCTTCACAGCCAGAATGCTACAACCATGAAGGAAACAGTTGCTTCAGACGTCCTTCACAGCCAGAATGCTACAACCATGAAGGAAACAATTGCTTCAGACGTCCTTCACAGCCAGAATGCTACAACCATGAAGGAAACAGTTGCTTCAGATGTCCTTCACAGCCAGAATGCTATAACCATGAAGGAAACAGTTGCTTCAGACGTCCTTCACAGCCAGAATGCTACAACCATGAAGGAAACAGTTGCTTCAGACGTCCTTCACAGCCAGAATGCTATAACCATGAAGGAAACAGTTGCTTCAGACGTCCTTCACAGCCAGAATGCTACAACCATGAAGGAAACAGTTGCTTCAGAGGTTCTTCACAGCCAGAATGCTACAACCATGAAGGAAACAGTTGCTTCAGACGTCCTTCACAGCCAGAATGCTACAACCATGAAGGAAACAGTTGCTTCAGACGTCCTTCACAGCCAGAATGCTACAACCATGAAGGAAACAGTTGTTTCAGACGTCCTTCAGAGCCAGAATGCTACAACCATGAAGGAAACAGTTGCTTCAGACGTCCCTCACAGCCAGAATGATACAACCATGAAGGAAACAGTTGCTTCAGAGGTCCTTCAGAGCCAGAATGCTGCAACCATGAAGGAAACAGTTGCTTCAGACGTCCTTCACAGCCAGAATGCTACAACCATGAAGGAAACAGTTGCTTCAGACGTCCTTCACAGCCAGAATGCTATAACCATGAAGGAAACAGTTGCTTCAGACGTCCTTCACAGCCAGAATGCTACAACCATGAAGGAAACAATTGCTTCAGACGTCCTTCACAGCCAGAATGCTACAACCATGAAGGAAACAGTTGCTTCAGACGTCCTTCACAGCCAGAATGCTACAACCATGAAGGAAACAGTTGCTTCAGACGTCCTTCACAGCCAGAATGCTACAACCATGAAGGAAACAGTTGCTTCAGACGTCCTTCACACCCAGAATGCTACAACCATGAAGGAAACAGTTGCTTCAGACGTCCTTCACAGCCACAATGCTACAACCAGGAAGGAAACAGTTGCTTCAGAGGTCCTTCACAGCCAGAATGCTACAACCATGAAGGAAACTGTTGCTTCAGCCGTCCTTAACAGCCAGAATGCTACAACCATGAAGGAAACAGTTGTTTCAGACGTCCTTCACAGCCAGAATGCTACAACCATGAAGGAAACAGTTGCTTCAGACGTCCTTCACAGCCAGAATGCTACAACCATGAAGGAAACAGTTGCTTCAGAGGTCCTTCACAGCCAGAATGCTACAACCATGAAGGAAACAGTTGCTTCGGACGTCCTTCACAGCCAGAATGCTACAACCATGAAGGAAACAGTTGCTTCGGACGTCCTTCACAGCCAGAATGCTACAACCATGAAGGAAACAGTTGCTTCAGACGTCCTTCACAGCCAGAATGCTACAACCATGAAGGAAACAGTTGCTTCAGAGGTCCTTCAGAGCCAGAATGCTGCAACCATGAAGGAAACAGTTGCTTCAGACGTCCTTCACAGCCAGAATGCTACAACCATGAAGGAAACAGTTGCTTCAGACGTCCTTCACAGCCAGAATGCCACAACCATGAAGGAAACAGTTGCTTCAGACGTCCTTCACAGCCAGAATGCTACAACCATGAAGGAAACAGTTGCTTCAGACGTCCTTCACAGCCAGAATGCTACAACCATGAAGGAAACAGTTGCTTCAGAGGTCCTTCACAGCCAGAATGCTACAACCATGAAGGAAACAGTTGCTTCAGACGTCCTTCACAGCCAGAATGCTACAACCATGAAGGAAACAGTTGCTTCAGACGTCCTTCACAGCCAGAATGCTACAACCATGAAGGAAACAGTTGCTTCAGACGTTCTTCACAGCCAGAATGCTACAACCATGAAGGAAACAGTTGCTTCAGACGTCCTTCACAGCCAGAATGCTACAACCATGAAGGAAATAGTTGCTTCAGACGTCCTTCACAGCCAGAATGCTACAACCATGAAGGAAACAGTTGTTTCAGACGTCCTTCACAGCCAGAATGCAACAACCATGAAGGAAACAGTTGCTTCAGACGTCCTTCACAGCCAGAATGCTACAACCATGAAGGAAACAGTTGCTTCAGACGTCCTTCACAGCCAGAATGCTATAACCATGAAGGAAACAGTTGCTTCAGACGTCCTTCACAGCCAGAATGCTACAACCATGAAGGAAACGGTTGCTTCAGACGTCCTTCACAGCCAGAATGCTACAACCATGAAGGAAACAGTTGCTTCAGACGTCCTTCACAGCCAGAATGCTACAACCATGAAGGAAACAGTTGCTTCAGACGTCCTTCACAGCCAGAATGCTACAACCATGAAGGAAACAGTTGCTTCAGACGTCCTTCACAGCCAGAATGCTACAATCATGAAGGAAACAGTTGCTTCAGACGTCCTTCACAGCCAGAATGCTACAACCATGAAGGAAACAGTTGCTTCAGACGTCCTTCACAGCCAGAATGCTACAACCATGAAGGAAATAGTTGCTTCAGACGTCCTTCACAGCCAGAATGCTATAACCATGAAGGAAACAGTTGTTTCAGACGTCCTTCACAGCCAGAATGCAACAACCATGAAGGAAACAGTTGCTTCAGACGTCCTTCACAGCCAGAATGCTACAACCATGAAGGAAACAGTTGCTTCAGAGGTCCTTCACAGCCAGAATGCTACAACCATGAAGGAAAAAGTTGCTTCAGACGTCCTTCACAGCCAGAATGCTACACCCATGAAGAAAACAGTTGCTTCGGACGTCCTTCACAGCCAGAATGCTACAACCATGAAGGAAACAGTTGCTTCAGACGTCCTTCACAGCCAGAATGCTATAACCATGAAGGAAACAGTTGCTTCAGAGGTCCTTTAGAGCCAGAATGCTACAACCATGAAGGAAACAGTTGCTTCAGACGTCCTTCACAGCCAGAATGCTACAACCATGAAGGAAACAGTTGCTTCAGACGTCCTTCACAGCCAGAATGCTACAACCATGAAGGAAACAGTTGCTTCAGACGTCCTTCACAGCCAGAATGCTACAACCATGAAGGAAACAGTTGCTTCAGACGTCCTTCACAGCCAGAATGCTACAACCATGAAGGAAACAGTTGCTTCAGACGTCCTTCACAGCCAGAATGCTACAACCATGAAGGAAACAATTGCTTCAGACGTCCTTCACAGCCAGAATGCTACAACCATGAAGGAAACAGTTGCTTCAGACGTCCTTCACAGCCAGAATGCTACAACCATGAAGGAAACAGTTGCTTCAGACGTCCTTCAGAGCCAGAATGCTACAACCATGAAGGAAACAGTTGCTTCAGACGTCCTTCAGAGCCAGAATGCTACAACCATGAAGGAAACAGTTGCTTCAGACGTCCTTCACAGCCAGAATGCTACAACCATGAAGGAAACAATTGCTTCAGACGTCCTTCACAGCCAGAATGCTACAACCATGAAGGAAACAGTTGCTTCAGACGTCCTTCACAGCCAGAATGCTACAACCATGAAGGAAACAGTTGCTTCAGACGTCCTTCAGAGCCAGAATGCTACAACCATGAAGGAAACAGTTGCTTCAGACGTCCTTCACAGCCAGAATGCTACAACCATGAAGGAAATAGTTGCTTCGGACGTCCTTCACAGCCAGAATGCTACAACCATGAAGGAAACAGTTGCTTCAGACGTCCTTCACAGCCAGAATGCTACAACCATGAAGGAAACAGTTGCTTCAGACGTCCTTCACAGCCAGAATGCTACAACCATGAAGGAAACAGTTGCTTCAGACGTCCTTCACAGCCAGAATGCTACAACCATGAAGGAAACAGTTGCTTCAGACGTCCTTCACAGCCAGAATGCTATAACCATGAAGGAAACAGTTGCTTCAGACGTCCTTCACAGCCAGAATGCTACAACCATAAAGGAAACAGTTGCTTCAGACGTCCTTCACAGCCAGAATGCTACAACCATGAAAGAAACAGTTGCTTCAGACGTCCTTCACAGCCAGAATGCTACAACCATGAAGGAAACAGTTGCTTCAGACGTCCTTCACAGCCAGAATGCTACAACCATGAAGGAAACAGTTGCTTCAGACGTCCTCCACAGCCAGAATGCTACAACCATGAAAGAAACAGTTGCTTCAGACGTCCTTCACAGCCAGAATGCTACAACCATGAAGGAAACAGTTGCTTCAGACGTCCTTCACAGCCAGAATGCTACAACCATGAAGGAAACAGTTGCTTCAGACGTCCTTCACAGCCAGAATGCTACAACCATGAAGGAAACAGTTGCTTCAGACGTCCTTCACAGCCAGAATGCTACAACCATGAAGGAAACAGTTGCTTCAGACGTCCTTCACAGCCAGAATGCTATAACCATGAAGGAAACAGTTGCTTCAGACGTCCTTCACAGCCAGAATGCTACAACCATGAAGGAAACAGTTGCTTCAGACGTCCTTCACAGCCAGAATGCTATAACCATGAAGGAAACAGTTGCTTCAGACGTCCTTCACAGCCAGAATGCTACAACCATGAAAGAAACAGTTGCTTCAGACGTCCTTCACAGCCAGAATGCTACAACCATGAAGGAAACAGTTGCTTCAGACGTCCTTCACAGCCAGAATGCTACAACCATGAAGGAAACAGTTGCTTCAGACGTCCTTCACAGCCAGAATGCTACAACCATGAAAGAAACAGTTGCTTCAGACGTCCTTCACAGCCAGAATGCTACAACCATGAAGGAAACAGTTGCTTCAGACGTCCTTCAGAGCCAGAATGCTACAACCATGAAGGAAACAGTTGCTTCAGACGTCCTTCACAGCCAGAATGCTACAACCATGAAGGAAACAGTTGCTTCAGAGGTCCTTCAGAGCCAGAATGCTGCAACCATGAAGGAAACAGTTGCTTCAGACGTCCTTCACAGCCAGAATGCTACAACCATGAAGGAAACAGTTGCTTCAGACGTCCTTCACAGCCAGAATGCTATAACCATGAAGGAAACAGTTGCTTCAGACGTCCTTCACAGCCAGAATGCTACAACCATGAAGGAAACAATTGCTTCAGACGTCCTTCACAGCCAGAATGCTACAACCATGAAGGAAACAGTTGCTTCAGACGTCCTTCACAGCCAGAATGCTACAACCATGAAGGAAACAGTTGCTTCAGACGTCCTTCACAGCCAGAATGCTACAACCATGAAGGAAATAGTTGCTTCAGACGTCCTTCACAGCCAGAATGCTACAACCATGAAGGAAACAGTTGTTTCAGACGTCCTTCACAGCCAGAATGCTACAACCATGAAGGAAACAGTTGCTTCAGACGTCCTTCACAGCCAGAATGCTACAACCATGAAGGAAACAGTTGTTTCAGACGTCCTTCACAGCCAGAATGCTACAACCATGAAGGAAACAGTTGCTTCAGACGTCCTTCAGAGCCAGAATGCTACAACCATGAAGGAAACAGTTGCTTCAGACGTCCTTCACAGCCAGAATGCTACAACCATGAAGGAAACACTTGCTTCAGACGTCCTTCAGAGCCAGAATGCTACAACCATGAAGGAAACAGTTGCTTCAGACGTCCTTCACAGCCAGAATGCTACAACCATGAAGGAAACAGTTGCTTCAGACGTCCTTCAGAGCCAGAATGCTACAACCATGAAGGAAACAGTTGCTTCAGACGTCCTTTACAGCCAGAATGCTACAACCATGAAGGAAACAGTTGCGTCAGACGTCCTTCACAGCCAGAATGCTACAACCATGAAGGAAACAGTTGCTTCAGACGTCCTTTACAGCCAGAATGCTACAACCATGAAGGAAACAGTTGCTTCAGACGTCCTTCACAGCCAGAATGCTACAACCATGAAGGAAACAGTTGCTTCAGACGTCCTTCACAGCCAGAATGCTACAACCATGAAGGAAACACTTGCTTCAGACGTCCTTCAGAGCCAGAATGCTACAACCATGAAGGAAACAGTTGCTTCAGACGTCCTTCACAGCCAGAATGGTACAACCATGAAGGAAACAGTTGCTTCAGACGTCCTTCAGAGCCAGAATGCTACAACCATGAAGGAAACAGTTGCTTCAGACGTCCTTCACAGCCAGAATGCTACAACCATGAAGGAAACAGTTGCTTCAGACGTCCTTCACAGCCAGAATGCTACAACCATGAAGGAAACAGTTGCTTCAGACGTCCTTCACAGCCAGAATGCTACAACCATGAAGGAAACAGTTGCTTCAGACGTCCTTTACAGCCAGAATGCTACAACCATGAAGGAAACAGTTGCTTCAGACGTCCTTCACAGCCAGAATGCTATAACCATGAAGGAAACAGTTGTTTCAGACGTCCTTCACAGCCAGAATGCTACAACCATGAAGGAAACAGTTGCTTCAGACGTCCTTCACAGCCAGAATGCTACAACCATGAAGGAAACAGTTGTTTCAGACGTTCTTCACAGCCAGAATGCTATAACCATGAAGGAAACAGTTGTTTCAGACGTCCTTCACAGCCAGAATGCTACAACCATGAAGGAAACAGTTGCTTCAGACGTCCTTCACAGCCAGAATGCTACAACCATGAAGGAAACAGTTGCTTCAGACGTCCTTCACAGCCAGAATGCTACAACCATGAAGGAAACAGTTGCTTCAGACGTCCTTCACAGCCAGAATGCTACAACCATGAAGGAAACAGTTGCTTCAGACGTCCTTCACAGCCGGAATGCTACAACCATGAAGGAAACAGTTGCTTCAGACGTCCTTCACAGCCAGAATGCTATAACCATCAAGGAAAAACTTCAACACATATACACAACACAATATCCTTGTCACCACTTTTATGTTTCCTCAGCACAATACGAGCATCACTTTACTGCAGTAGAGTACCACGTGACAAGAAATACAAGTAAAATATGTTGAAATGTTTTGTAAGTTGAGTTACGGCATTTGTTTACCCCGTTTATTACTTGAAGGTATCAAATAAGCGATCATATACGCAACGTAGTAAGGAACTATTTGCACCATTTCACGCGCGCTGAAAGTTGTGCTGCGGCATAATGTTGACATCCGCACCCTTTAAGGCCGGATAGGGTATAGTAATAATTCGTTTAACATAACTTAATCCCGCTATATTTGAAATAGTCATAAGTAAAGCTCGGATTTCTAACACAATAAAATAGTAAAGTAAGCGAGCAAATAAGCACAAAAAAAAAGATGGAAATAAGCACCAAATTAAGCAAAAACCAGTAGACGCAAATAGTATAAAGGAAAGTGATGCTGAGATTTTCTTGGGTCTATCAGTGAAAATGACTTGTATAATGAAAACGTTCTTCCGACGTCGCATGACGTCACAGCTACTACAGTTCTTCGGTGAATTTCTGTTCCATATTTGTTTCTTCGCTTGAGAGGTTTTTAGAAATGGTACAATATTTTGTAACCTGAATATTTCTGCAGCAGCTGAGTGAGTTTGTAAAATGCAATTTTTGCAACCATGTATGTTTCTGACGGAAACGTTACTAGTCTGAGAAAGTGAATATTGCAAGGATTTATTATTTATTTACTTACTTACCTGCCTCCCTCCCTCCCTGCATACCTGCCTGCCTACCTACCTGACTACCTACCTGCCTGCCTATCTACCTACCTGCCTACATACCTGCCTGCCTACCTACCTGCCTACCTACCCACCTACCTGCCTACCTACCTGCCTGCCTACCTACCCACCTACCTGCATACCTGCCTGCCTATCTACCTACCTGCCTACATACCTGCCTGCATACCTACCTGCCTACCTACCCACCTACCTGCCTACCTACCTGCCTGCCTACCTACCTGCCTACCTACCCACCTACCTGCATACCTACCTGCCTATCTACCTACCTGCCTACCTAACTGCCTACCTACCTGCCTACCTATCTACCTGCCTACCTACCAGCCTACCTACCTGCCTACCTACCTGCCTACCTATCTACCTACCTACCTAACTACCTACCTAACTACCTACCTACCTACCTGCCTACCTACCTACCTTCCTACCTACCTACCTCCTACCTGCCTACCTACCTGCCTACATACCTACCTGCATACCTACCGGCCTACCTACATGCCTACTTGCCTGCCTACCTACCTGCCTACCTACCTGCATACCTACCCGCCTGCCTACCCACCTACCTACCTACCTACCTTCCTACCTACCTACTTACCTCCCTTCCTGCCTACCTACCTACCCACCTACCTACTTACCTCCCTTCCTGCCTACCTACCTACCTACCTACCTACCTACCCACCTACCTACTTACCTCCCTTCCTGCCTACCTACCTACCTACCTACCTACCCACCTACCTACTTACCTCCCTTCCTGCCTACCTACCTACCTACCTACCTACCCACCTACCTACTTACCTCCCTTCCTGCCTACCTACCTACCTACCTACCCACCTACCTACTTACCTCCCTTCCTGCCTACCTACCTACCTACCCACCTACCTACTTACCTCCCTTCCTGCCTACCTACCTACCTACCCACCTACCTAGTTACCTCCCTTCCTGCCTACCTACCTACCTACCTACCCACCAACCTACTTACCTCCCTGCCTGCCTACCTACCTACCTACCCACCTACCTACTTACTTACCTACCTCCCTTCCTGCCTACCTACCTTCCTACCTACCTACCTACCCACCTACCTACTTATTTATTTCAGGTTTTCAGGGCTGCTTGGAACTCGGGGAATCCTGGTCCTTAGCAATAACTGACTCATCACTTCACTCTATATCCATCGCAGCAACTTTTTTACTTTCTCTACTGGAAGAGTATTGCACCCAAAAATTCAATGTCCATTTCACCGGAAATATATATTTTGAGCTTCCCTGAATAAAAAAAAGCATTTTTAGAAAAAGGCCCGTGTGTGTGTGTGTGTGTCTGTGTGTGTGTGTGTGTGTGTGTGTGTGTGTGTGTGTGTGTGTGTGTGTGTGTGTGTGTGTGTGTGTGTGTGTGTGTGTGTGTGTGGGCGCGCGTCTGTCAGACTGGACAGCATAACCCAAAAATGAAAAGTCCGTTAAAAACCAAAGTTGGCATTTAAGTTTAATGTCTTTTAAGGATGCAACACGAGGATTTTGAAGAAAATAGTCCCACCCTGAACTACCCTTTACATGGAACATTTTTTGAAAATTTTGATTTTCTTGAAGATGGCTCTAACGATTTTGGTTAAAATGTCATATGTTTAAGATATTTGTATGAAAAATGAAATGTATATTTTGAATTTTCTGGCAATAGCCTATGTCGTGCTGTTTACCCTGGATGACTTTTGAATAACTCGTAAACCGTAAGAGATTCTTAATATACAAAAATGTTGTTGTTGTTTTCTAGTGCCTTGCATCTGGCAATGAAGCCATTAGCATTTGTGCTTTCCAATACTTTTGAACTGTAGTTTCTTCTGATCTTAATACTTCACAGGTCTTCAAGTGGTCTTCGTTCATTTATGCTGGATCGTTACACAGGACACATATTGGTGAGGCTGAGATACCTATTCTGTAGAGATGACTTGCCAAGCAGTCATGATTTGTCAATAGTCGGAAGGCTGCAACCGCTGTTTTCCTTGGTCTCTGGGGGATTATATCTGGGTTGGAAAGTAGTGTAATCCATTTTTTATCTTTGGCATTTGTTTCTATTTCTTGTAGGTATGAATGAGAAAATTTTTTAATGATCAAGCGTTTTATTGAGGAATATGAGAAATTGAATTTAGACTTTTGTTTTATTGTTGTGCCTTTCTTTGCAAGTGAGTCTGCAGCTTCATTCCCCATGACTCCACAGTGTGCTGGAATCCATTGGAGCTGAACAGTCTTATTAACTTTTTGGAGTTGTGTTAACATTTTGTAGCATTCTATAATTTTTGTTGACTTCTTTGTAGTATTTGAACATATTCCCTGAATTGCAGCTTTAGAATCTGAAAGAATTACTGCCTTGTTAAATTTATTTAAGCGAAGATTTAATAATTGTTGGAGAGAATGGCTAGTACAGAGTAGAGAAAGTAATGTGAAAGTAACACATCAGATATCTGTATTAACATGAAGAAGATACAGGAATAAGAGTTTGTAAGAATGGTTAGTACAAGAGTAGAGAAACTCATGTGAGTGTAACACGTCAGATATCTGTATTAACATGAAGAAGATACAGGAATAAGAGTTTGTAAGAATGGCTAGTACAAGAGTAGAGAAAGTCATGTGAGTGTAACACGTCAGATATCTGTATTAACATGAAGAAGATATAGCAATAAGAGTTTGTAAGAATGGCTAGTACAAGAGTAGAGAAAGTCATGTGAGTGTAACATGTCAAATATGTGTATTAACTTGTAGAAGATACATGAATAAGAGTTTGTAAGAATGGTTAGTACAAGAGTAGAGAAAGTCATGTGAGTGTAACATGTCAAATATGTGTATTAACTTGTAGAAGATATAGGAATAAGAGTTTGTAAGAATGGTTAGTACAAGAGTAGAGAAAGTCATGTGAGTGTAACACGTCAGATATCTGTATTAACATGAAGAAGATATAGGAATAAGAGTTTGTAAGAATGGCTAGTACAAGAGTAGAGAAAGTCATGTGAGTGTAACACGTCAGATATCTGTGTTAACATGAAGAAGATATAGGAATAAGAGTTTGTAAGAATGGCTAGTACAAGAGTAGAGAAAGTCATGCGAGTGTAACACGTCAGATATCGGTATTAACATGAAGAAGATATAGGAATAAGTGTTTATAAGAATGATTAGTACAAGAGTAGAGAACGTCATGTGAGTGTAACACGTCAGATATCTGTATTAACATGAAGAAGATATAGGAATAAGAGTTTATAAGAATGGTTAGTACAAGAGTAGGGAAAGTCATGTGAGTGTAACACGTCAGATATCTGTATTAACATGAAGAAGACATAGGAATAAGAGTTTGTAAGAATGGTTAGTACAAGAGTAGAGAAAGTCATGTGAGTGTAACACGTCAGATATCTGTATTAACATGAAGAAGATATAGGAATAAGAGTTTATAAGAATGGTTAGTACAAGAGTAGGGAAAGTCATGTGAGTGTAACACGTCAGATATCTGTATTAACATGAAGAAGATATAGGAATAAGAGTTTGGAAGAATGGTTAGTACAAGAGTAGAGAAAGTCATGTGAGTGTAACACGTCAGATATCTGTATTAACATGAAGAAGACATAGGAATAAGAGTTTGTAAGAATGGTTAGTACAAGAGTAGAGAAAGTCATGTGAGTGTAACACGTCAGATATCTGTATTAACATGAAGAAGATATAGGAATAAGAGTTTATAAGAATGGTTAGTACAAGAGTAGGGAAAGTCATGTGAGTGTAACACGTCAGATATCTGTATTAACATGAAGAAGATATAGGAATAAGAGTTTGGAAGAATGGTTAGTACAAGAGTAGAGAAAGGCATGTGAGTGTAACACGTCAGATATCTGTATTAACTTGAAGAAGATATAGGAATAAGAGTTTATAAGAATGGTTAGTACAAGAGTAGAGAAAGTCATGTGAGTGTAACACATCAGATATCTGTATTAACTTGAAGAAGATATAGGAATAAGAGTTTATAAGAATGGTTAGTACAAGAGTAGAGAAAGGCATGTGAGTGTAACACGTCAGATATCTGTATTAACTTGAAGAAGATATAGGAATAAGAGTTTATAAGAATGGTTAGTACAAGAGTAGAGAAAGGCATGTGAGTGTAACACATCAGATATCTGTATTAACTTGAAGAAGATATAGGAATAAGAGTTTATAAGAATGGTTAGTACAAGAGTAGAGAAAGGCATGTGAGTGTAACACGTCAGATATCTGTATTAACTTGAAGAAGATATAGGAATAAGAGTTTATAAGAATGGTTAGTACAAGAGTAGAGAAAGTCATGTGAGTGTAACACATCAGATATCTGTATTAACATGAAGAAGATATAAGAATAAGGGTTTATAAGAATGGTTAGTACAAGAGTAGGGAAAGTCATGTGAGTGTAACACGTCAGATATCTGTATTAACATGAAGAAGATATAGGAATAAGAGTTTGTAAGAATGGTTAGTACAAGAGTAGGGAAAGTCATGTAAGTGTAACACGTCAGATATCTGTATTAACATGAAGAAGATATAGCAATAAGAGTTTGTAAGAATGGTTAGTACAAGAGTAGGGAAAGTCATGTGAGTGTAACACGTCAGATATCTGTATTAACATGAAGAAGATATAGGAATAAGAGTTTGTAACAATGGTTAGTATAAGAGTAGAGAAAGTCATGTGAGTGTAACACGTCAGATATCTGTATTAACATGAAGAAGATATAGGAATAAGAGTTTGTAAGAATGGTTAGTACAAGAGTAGAGAAAGTCATGTGAGTGTAACACGTCAGATATCTGTATTAACATGAAGAAGATATAGGAATAAGAGTTTGTAAGAATGGTTAGTACAAGAGTAGAGAAAGTCATGTGAGTGTAACACATCAGATATCTGTATTAACATGAAGAAGATACAGGAATAAGAGTTTGTAAGAATGGTTAGTACAAGAGTAGAGAAAGTCATGTGAGTGTAACACGTCAGATATCTGTATTAACATGAAGAAGATATAGGAATAAGAGTTTGTAAGAATGGTTAGTACAAGAGTAGAGAAAGTCATGTGAGTGTAACACGTCAGATATCTGTATTAACATGAAGAAGATATAGGAATAAGAGTTTATAAGAATGGTTAGTACAAGAGTAGAGAAAGTCATGTGAGTGTAACACATCAGATATCTGTATTAACTTGAAGAAGATATAGGAATAAGAGTTTATAAGAATGGTTAGTACAAGAGTAGAGAAAGGCATGTGAGTGTAACACGTCAGATATCTGTATTAACTTGAAGAAGATATAGGAATAAGAGTTTATAAGAATGGTTAGTACAAGAGTAGAGAAAGGCATGTGAGTGTAACACATCAGATATCTGTATTAACTTGAAGAAGATATAGGAATAAGAGTTTATAAGAATGGTTAGTACAAGAGTAGAGAAAGGCATGTGAGTGTAACACGTCAGATATCTGTATTAACTTGAAGAAGATATAGGAATAAGAGTTTATAAGAATGGTTAGTACAAGAGTAGAGAAAGTCATGTGAGTGTAACACATCAGATATCTGTATTAACATGAAGAAGATATAAGAATAAGGGTTTATAAGAATGGTTAGTACAAGAGTAGGGAAAGTCATGTGAGTGTAACACGTCAGATATCTGTATTAACATGAAGAAGATATAGGAATAAGAGTTTGTAAGAATGGTTAGTACAAGAGTAGGGAAAGTCATGTAAGTGTAACACGTCAGATATCTGTATTAACATGAAGAAGATATAGCAATAAGAGTTTGTAAGAATGGTTAGTACAAGAGTAGGGAAAGTCATGTGAGTGTAACACGTCAGATATCTGTATTAACATGAAGAAGATATAGGAATAAGAGTTTGTAACAATGGTTAGTATAAGAGTAGAGAAAGTCATGTGAGTGTAACACGTCAGATATCTGTATTAACATGAAGAAGATATAGGAATAAGAGTTTGTAAGAATGGTTAGTACAAGAGTAGAGAAAGTCATGTGAGTGTAACACGTCAGATATCTGTATTAACATGAAGAAGATATAGGAATAAGAGTTTGTAAGAATGGTTAGTACAAGAGTAGAGAAAGTCATGTGAGTGTAACACATCAGATATCTGTATTAACATGAAGAAGATACAGGAATAAGAGTTTGTAAGAATGGTTAGTACAAGAGTAGAGAAAGTCATGTGAGTGTAACACGTCAGATATCTGTATTAACATGAAGAAGATATAGGAATAAGAGTTTGTAAGAATGGTTAGTACAAGAGTAGAGAAAGTCATGTGAGTGTAACACGTCAGATATCTGTATTAACATGAAGAAGATATAGGAATAAGAGTTTGTAAGAATGGTTAGTACAAGAGTAGGGAAAGTCATGTGAGTGTAACACATCACATTTTTAGACATTCTAGTGAGTGTGGAGTTAACTTGATAAACTCTACGGAAGGACATGTTTGTGAAGCTCCAATTGTAGAGGGCAGGGTTCAATGTGAGGACAGTTGTTAATTCCTTTGTCCTTGTGAGAAGAGCAGCCAAACGCGATAACGCGATTCACTGATCCCCAGGAACGGTGACACTCAACATGTTCACAAAATTAAACTGCGATACCTACGTTCTTGAAAACGTAAATTATATTATATTTTTTTAAAAAAATTCCCCTTTAACATCGTGGCCAGTATACTAGGCTCTGAGTTCCTGAGGTCAGAGGTTCAAAACTGGCGGGGATCGCTGGATTGTTTTTTGGAGCGTAAGAATGCTTAGTATGCCTTACTTGGCACGTTACGTCACGTAACCCCCCAAGGGCAGGTAAAGACACGTCTTGATAAAATGAACAAGTGTTTCACGTCCAATATACAGTGCGACGCTAAAACCCACATGACCTCGGGCGTTCGGATATCATTTACAGTAATGCCTACTTTTCTACCTAATGTAACATATGTGCCAACATAGTCCGCACCGTCTGGAATACACTACTCACTTGACGGACAGCTCTGGGTCTATGTTTGTAAACAGGACAGTTGAACATCTGACACACTCCATGTTGTCCACGAGTTTACACTTGCTGCACGGTCTGTTCAACAGCTCGTGGCATTAGGGCACTGAAGAGACGTTACTTCCTAGATAACGTTTCTGCTAGTTACGTTGCCAATTTAGCTGCATATTATTCCCGCTATTATCTCTTAATTTCAGTTAAAAATTGGACGAATCAGTGGCGAAGTAGATAAATCCTTGATCCTTGTCTAGGAGTGTTGTGAAATGTGCTATGATATTACGGTTCTGTTGAGAGTATACCTAAACGTCCGTAAGTTGAGAAAATGGCATTGCAACGCTCGAGTTTAGAGTGTTGCACATAGTCACATTGCTCACCTGTAGTAGAAGATTGTTTATGTTACGTTACGGCTGGGAGAGTGCGCCATGTTTTAGTTTTCAAGAAAGGTGACGCACAAGGAGAGTGTTGCACATAGTCACATTGCTCACCTGTAGTAGAAGATTGTTTATGTTACGTTACGGCTGGGAGAGTGCGCCATGTTTTAGTTTTCAAGCAAGGTGACGCACAAGGAGAGTGTAGAGTGTTGCACATAGTCACATTGCTCACCTGTAGTAGAAGATTGTTTATGTTACGTTACGGCTGGGAGAGTGCGCCATGTTTTAGTTTTCAAGAAAGGTGACGCACAAGGAGAGTGTTGCACATAGTCACATTGCTCACCTGTAGTAGAAGATTGTTTATGTTACGTTACGGCTGGGAGAGTGCGCCATGTTTTAGTTTTCAAGAAAGGTGACGCACAAGGAGAGTGTTGCACATAGTCACGTTGCTCACCTGTAGTAGAAGATTGTTTATGTTACGTTACGGCTGGGAGAGTGCGCCATGTTCTGGTTTTCAAGAAAGGTGACGCACAAGGAGAGTGTTGCACATAGTCACATTGGTCACCTGTAGTAGAAGATTGTTTATGTTACGTTACGGCGGGGAGAGTGCGCCATGTTTTAGTTTTCAAGAAAGGTGACGCACAAGGAGAGTGTTGCACATAGTCACATTGCTCACCTGTAGTAGAAGATTGTTTATGTTACGTTACGGCGGGGAGAGTGCGCCATGTTTTAGTTTTCAAGAAAGGTGACGCACAAGGAGAGTGTAGAGTGTTGCACATAGTCACATTGCTCACCTGTAGTAGAAGATTGTTTATGTTACGTTACTGCTGGGAGAGTGCGCCATGTTTTAGTTTTCAAGAAAGGTGACGCACAAGGAGAGTGTTGCACATAGTCACATTGCTCACCTGTAGTAGAAGATTGTTTATGTTACGTTACGGCGGGGAGAGTGCGCCATGTTTTAGTTTTCAAGAAAGGTGACGCACAAGGAGAGTGTTGCACATAGTCACATTGCTCACCTGTAGTAGAAGATTGTTTATGTTACGTTACGGCGGGGAGAGTGCGCCATGTTCTGGTTTTCAAGAAAGGTGACGCACAAGGAGAGTGTAGAGTGTTGCACATAGTCACATTGCTCACCTGTAGTAGAAGATTGTTTATGTTACGTTACGGCGGGGAGAGTGCGCCATGTTCTGGTTTTCAAGAAAGGTGACGCACAACGAGAGTGTAGAGTGTTGCACATAGTCACATTGCTCACCTGTAGTAGAAGATTGTTTATGTTACGTTACGGCTGGGAGAGTGCGCCATGTTCTGGTTTTCAAGAAAGATGACGCACAAGGAGAGTGTAGAGTGTTGCACATAGTCACATTGCTCACCTGTAGTAGAAGATTGTTTATGTTACGTTACGGCGGGGAGAGTGCGCCATGTTTTAGTTTTCAAGAAAGGTGACGCACAAGGAGAGTGTTGCACATAGTCACATTGCTCACCTGTAGTAGAAGATTGTTTATGTTACGTTACGGCGGGGAGAGTGCGCCATGTTTTAGTTTTCAAGAAAGGTGACGCACAAGGAGAGTGTTGCACATAGTCACATTGCTCACCTGTAGTAGAAGATTGTTTATGTTACGTTACGGCGGGGAGAGTGCGCCATGTTTTAGTTTTCAAGAAAGGTGACGCACAAGGAGAGTGTTGCACATAGTCACATTGCTCACCTGTAGTAGAAGATTGTTTATGTTACGTTACGGCGGGGAGAGAGCGCCATGTTTTAGTTTTCAAGAAAGATGACGCACAAGGAGAGTGTTGCACATAGTCACATTGCTCACCTGTAGTAGAAGATTGTTTATGTTACGTTACGGCTGGGAGAGTGCGCCATGTTTTAGTTTTCAAGAAAGATGACGCACAAGGAGAGTGTAGAGTGTTGCACATAGTCACATTGCTCACCTGTAGTAGAAGATTGTTTATGTTACGTTACGGCGGGGAGAGTGCGCCATGTTTTAGTTTTCAAGAAAGGTGACGCACAAGGAGAGTGTTGCACATAGTCACATTGCTCACCTGTAGTAGAAGATTGTTTATGTTACGTTACGGCGGGGAGAGTGCGCCATGTTTTAGTTTTCAAGAAAGGTGACGCACAAGGAGAGTGTTGCACATAGTCACATTGCTCACCTGTAGTAGAAGATTGTTTATGTTACGTTACGGCGGGGAGAGAGCGCCATGTTTTAGTTTTCAAGAAAGATGACGCACAAGGAGAGTGTTGCACATAGTCACATTGCTCACCTGTAGTAGAAGATTGTTTATGTTACGTTACGGCGGGGAGAGAGCGCCATGTTTTAGTTTTCAAGAAAGATGACGCACAAGGAGAGTGTTGCACATAGTCACATTGGTCACCTGTAGTAGAAGATTGTTTATGTTACGTTACGGCGGGGAGAGAGCGCCATGTTTTAGTTTTCAAGAAAGGTGACGCACAAGGAGAGTGTTGCACATAGTCACATTGCTCACCTGTAGTAGAAGATTGTTTATGTTACGTTACGGCGGGGAGAGAGCGCCATGTTTTAGTTTTCAAGAAAGGTGACGCACAAGGAGAGTGTTGCACATAGTCACATTGCTCACCTGTAGTAGAAGATTGTTTATGTTACGTTACGGCGGGGAGAGTGCGCCATGTTCTGGTTTTCAAGAAAGATGACGCACAAGGAGAGTGTTGCACATAGTCACATTGCTCACCTGTAGTAGAAGATTGTTTATGTTACGTTACGGCTGGGAGAGTGCGCCATGTTTTAGTTTTCAAGAAAGGTGACGCACAACGAGAGTGTAGAGTGTTGCACATAGTCACATTGCTCACCTGTAGTAGAAGATTGTTTATGTTACGTTACGGCTGGGAGAGTGCGCCATGTTTTAGTTTTCAAGAAAGGTGACGCACAAGGAGAGTGTAGAGTGTTGCACATAGTCACATTGCTCACCTGTAGTAGAAGATTGTTTATGTTACGTTACGGCTGGGAGAGTGCGCCATGTTTTAGTTTTCAAGAAAGGTGACGCACAAGGAGAGTTTAGAGTGTTGCACATAGTCACATTGCTCACCTGTAGTAGAAGATTGTTTATGTTACGTTACGGCTGGGAGAGTGCGCCATGTTCTGGTTTTCAAGAAAGGTGACGCACAAGGAGAGTGTTGCACATAGTCACATTGCTCACCTGTAGTAGAAGATTGTTTATGTTACGTTACGGCTGGGAGAGTGCGCCATGTTCTGGTTTTCAAGAAAGGTGACGCACAAGGAGAGTGTTGCACATAGTCACATTGCTCACCTGTAGTAGAAGATTGTTTATGTTACGTTACGGCGGGGAGAGTGCGCCATGTTTTAGTTTTCAAGAAAGGTGACGCACAAGGAGAGTGTTGCACATAGTCACATTGCTCACCTGTAGTAGAAGATTGTTTATGTTACGTTACGGCTGGGAGAGTGCGCCATGTTCTGGTTTTCAAGAAAGGTGACGCACAAGGAGAGTGTAGAGTGTTGCACATAGTCACATTGCTCACCTGTAGTAGAAGATTGTTTATGTTACGTTACGGCGGGGAGAGTGCGCCATGTTTTAGTTTTCAAGAAAGGTGACGCACAAGGAGAGTGTTGCACATAGTCACATTGCTCACCTGTAGTAGAAGATTGTTTATGTTACGTTACGGCGGGGAGAGTGCGCCATGTTTTAGTTTTCAAGAAAGGTGACGCACAAGGAGAGTGTTGCACATAGTCACATTGCTCACCTGTAGTAGAAGATTGTTTATGTTACGTTACGGCGGGGAGAGTGCGCCATGTTTTAGTTTTCAAGAAAGGTGACGCACAAGGAGAGTGTTGCACATAGTCACATTGCTCACCTGTAGTAGAAGATTGTTTATGTTACGTTACGGCGGGGAGAGTGCGCCATGTTTTAGTTTTCAAGAAAGGTGACGCACAAGGAGAGTGTAGAGTGTTGCACATAGTCACATTGCTCACCTGTAGTAGAAGATTGTTTATGTTACGTTACGGCTGGGAGAGTGCGCCATGTTCTGGTTTTCAAGAAAGGTGACGCACAAGGAGAGTGTTGCACATAGTCACATTGCTCACCTGTAGTAGAAGATTGTTTATGTTACGTTACGGCTGGGAGAGTGCGCCATGTTCTGGTTTTCAAGAAAGGTGACGCACAAGGAGAGTGTAGAGTGTTGCACATAGTCACATTGCTCACCTGTAGTAGAAGATTGTTTATGTTACGTTACGGCTGGGAGAGTGCGCCATGTTTTAGTTTTCAAGAAAGGTGACGCACAAGGAGAGTGTTGCACATAGTCACATTGCTCACCTGTAGTAGAAGATTGTTTATGTTACGTTACGGCGGGGAGAGTGCGCCATGTTTTAGTTTTCAAGAAAGGTGACGCACAAGGAGAGTGTAGAGTGTTGCACATAGTCACATTGGTCACCTGTAGTAGAAGATTGTTTATGTTACGTTACGGCTGGGAGAGTGCGCCATGTTCTGGTTTTCAAGAAAGGTGACGCACAAGGAGAGTGTTGCACATAGTCACATTGCTCACCTGTAGTAGAAGATTGTTTATGTTACGTTACGGCTGGGAGAGTGCGCCATGTTCTGGTTTTCAAGAAAGGTGACGCACAAGGAGAGTGTAGAGTGTTGCACATAGTCACATTGCTCACCTGTAGTAGAAGATTGTTTATGTTACGTTACGGCGGGGAGAGTGCGCCATGTTCTGGTTTTCAAGAAAGGTGACGCACAAGGAGAGTGTAGAGTGTTGCACATAGTCACATTGCTCACCTGTAGTAGAAGATTGTTTATGTTACGTTACGGCTGGGAGAGTGCGCCATGTTTTAGTTTTCAAGAAAGGTGACGCACAAGGAGAGTGTTGCACATAGTCACATTGCTCACCTGTAGTAGAAGATTGTTTATGTTACGTTACGGCGGGGAGAGTGCGCCATGTTTTAGTTTTCAAGAAAGGTGACGCACAAGGAGAGTGTAGAGTGATGCACATAGTCACATTGCTCACCTGTAGTAGAAGATTGTTTATGTTACGTTACGGCGGGGAGAGTGCGCCATGTTTTAGTTTTCAAGAAAGGTGACGCACAAGGAGAGTGTTGCACATAGTCACATTGCTCACCTGTAGTAGAAGATTGTTTATGTTACGTTACGGCGGGGAGAGTGCGCCATGTTTTAGTTTTCAAGAAAGGTGACGCACAAGGAGAGTGTAGAGTGATGCACATAGTCACATTGCTCACCTGTAGTAGAAGATTGTTTATGTTACGTTACGGCGGGGAGAGTGCGCCATGTTTTAGTTTTCAAGAAAGGTGACGCACAAGGGGAGTGTTGCACATAGTCACATTGCTCACCTGTAGTAGAAGATTGTTTATGTTACGTTACGGCTGGGAGAGTGCGCCATGTTTTAGTTTTCAAGAAAGATGACGCACAAGGAGAGTCTAGAGTGTTGCACATAGTCACATTGCTCACCTGTAGTAGAAGATTGTTTATGTTACGTTACGGCGGGGAGAGTGAGCCATGTTTTAGTTTTCAAGAAAGGTGACGCACAAGGAGAGTGTAGAGTGTTGCACATAGTCACATTGCTCACCTGTAGTAGAAGATTGTTTATGTTACGTTACGGCGGGGAGAGTGCGCCATGTTTTAGTTTTCAAGAAAGGTGACGCACAAGGGGAGTGTTGCACATAGTCACATTGCTCACCTGTAGTAGAAGATTGTTTATGTTACGTTACGGCTGGGAGAGAGCGCCATGTTTTAGTTTTCAAGAAAGATGACGCACAAGGAGAGTCTAGAGTGTTGCACATAGTCACATTGCTCACCTGTAGTAGAAGATTGTTTATGTTACGTTACGGCGGGGAGAGTGAGCCATGTTTTAGTTTTCAAGAAAGGTGACGCACAAGGAGAGTGTAGAGTGTTGCACATAGTCACATTGCTCACCTGTAGTAGAAGATTGTTTATGTTACGTTACGGCGGGGAGAGTGCGCCATGTTCTGGTTTTCAAGAAAGGTGACGCACAAGGAGAGTGTTGCACATAGTCACATTGCTCACCTGTAGTAGAAGATTGTTTATGTTACGTTATGGCGGGGAGAGTGCGCCATGTTTTAGTTTTCAAGAAAGGTGACGCACAAGGAGAGTGTTGCACATAGTCACATTGCTCACCTGTAGTAGAAGATTGTTTATGTTACGTTACGGCGGGGAGAGTGCGCCATGTTTTAGTTTTCAAGAAAGGTGACGCACAAGGAGAGTGTAGAGTGATGCACATAGTCACATTGCTCACCTGTAGTAGAAGATTGTTTATGTTACGTTACGGCGGGGAGAGTGCGCCATGTTTTAGTTTTCAAGAAAGGTGACGCACAAGGAGAGTGTAGAGTGATGCACATAGTCACATTGCTCACCTGTAGTAGAAGATTGTTTATGTTACGTTATGGCGGGGAGAGTGCGCCATGTTTTAGTTTTCAAGAAAGGTGACGCACAAGGAGAGTGTTGCACATAGTCACATTGCTCACCTGTAGTAGAAGATTGTTTATGTTACGTTACGGCTGGGAGAGAGCGCCATGTTTTAGTTTTCAAGAAAGGTGACGCACAAGGAGAGTGTTGCACATAGTCACATTGCTCACCTGTAGTAGAAGATTGTTTATGTTACGTTACGGCGGGGAGAGTGCGCCATGTTTTAGTTTTCAAGAAAGGTGACGCACAAGGAGAGTGTTGCACATAGTCACATTGCTCACCTGTAGTAGAAGATTGTTTATGTTACGTTACGGCGGGGAGAGTGCGCCATGTCTTAGTTTTCAAGAAAGGTGACGCACAAGGAGAGTGTAGAGTGATGCACATAGTCACATTGCTCACCTGTAGTAGAAGATTGTTTATGTTACGTTACGGCGGGGAGAGTGAGCCATGTTTTAGTTTTCAAGAAAGGTGACGCACAAGGAGAGTGTAGAGTGTTGCACATAGTCACATTGCTCACCTGTAGTAGAAGATTGTTTATGTTACGTTACGGCTGGGAGAGTGCGCCATGTTTTAGTTTTCAAGAAAGGTGACGCACAAGGAGAGTGTAGAGTGATGCACATAGTCACATTGCTCACCTGTAGTAGAAGATTGTTTATGTTACGTTACGGCGGGGAGAGTGCGCCATGTTTTAGTTTTCAAGAAAGGTGACGCACAAGGAGAGTGTTGCACATAGTCACATTGCTCACCTGTAGTAGAAGATTGTTTATGTTACGTTACGGCGGGGAGAGTGCGCCATGTTTTAGTTTTCAAGAAAGGTGACGCACAAGGAGAGTGTTGCACATAGTCACATTGCTCACCTGTAGTAGAAGATTGTTTATGTTACGTTACGGCGGGGAGAGTGCGCCATGTTTTAGTTTTCAAGAAAGGTGACGCACAAGGAGAGTGTTGCACATAGTCACATTGCTCACCTGTAGTAGAAGATTGTTTATGTTACGTTACGGCGGGGAGAGTGCGCCATGTTTTAGTTTTCAAGAAAGGTGACGCACAAGGAGAGTGTTGCACATAGTCACATTGCTCACCTGTAGTAGAAGATTGTTTATGTTACGTTACGGCGGGGAGAGTGCGCCATGTTTTAGTTTTCAAGAAAGGTGACGCACAAGGAGAGTGTAGAGTGTTGCACATAGTCGCATTGCTCACCTGTAGTAGAAGATTGTTTATGTTACGTTACGGCGGGGAGAGTGCGCCATGTTTTAGTTTTCAAGAAAGGTGACGCACAAGGAGAGTGTTGCACATAGTCACATTGGTCACCTGTAGTAGAAGATTGTTTATGTTACGTTACGGCTGGGAGAGTGCGCCATGTTCTGGTTTTCAAGAAAGGTGACGCACAAGGAGAGTGTTGCACATAGTCACATTGCTCACCTGTAGTAGAAGATTGTTTATGTTACGTTACGGCTGGGAGAGTGCGCCATGTTCTGGTTTTCAAGAAAGGTGACGCACAAGGAGAGTGTAGAGTGTTGCACATAGTCACATTGCTCACCTGTAGTAGAAGATTGTTTATGTTACGTTACGGCTGGGAGAGTGCGCCATGTTCTGGTTTTCAAGAAAGGTGACGCACAAGGAGAGTGTAGAGTGTTGCACATAGTCACATTGCTCACCTGTAGTAGAAGATTGTTTATGTTACGTTACGGCTGGGAGAGTGCGCCATGTTTTAGTTTTCAAGAAAGGTGACGCACAAGGAGAGTGTAGAGTGTTGCACATAGTCACATTGCTCACCTGTAGTAGAAGATTGTTTATGTTACGTTACGGCGGGGAGAGTGCGCCATGTTTTAGTTTTCAAGAAAGGTGACGCACAAGGAGAGTGTAGAGTGATGCACATAGTCACATTGCTCACCTGTAGTAGAAGATTGTTTATGTTACGTTACGGCGGGGAGAGTGCGCCATGTTTTAGTTTTCAAGAAAGGTGACGCACAAGGAGAGTGTAGAGTGTTGCACATAGTCACATTGCTCACCTGTAGTAGAAGATTGTTTATGTTACGTTACGGCTGGGAGAGTGCGCCATGTTCTGGTTTTCAAGAAAGGTGACGCACAAGGAGAGTGTAGAGTGTTGCACATAGTCACATTGCTCACCTGTAGTAGAAGATTGTTTATGTTACGTTACGGCTGGGAGAGTGCGCCATGTTTTAGTTTTCAAGAAAGGTGACGCACAAGGAGAGTGTAGAGTGTTGCACATAGTCACATTGCTCACCTGTAGTAGAAGATTGTTTATGTTACGTTACGGCGGGGAGAGTGCGCCATGTTTTAGTTTTCAAGAAAGGTGACGCACAAGGAGAGTGTAGAGTGATGCACATAGTCACATTGCTCACCTGTAGTAGAAGATTGTTTATGTTACGTTACGGCGGGGAGAGTGCGCCATGTTTTAGTTTTCAAGAAAGGTGACGCACAAGGGGAGTGTGGAGTGTTGCACATAGTCACATTGCTCACCTGTAGTAGAAGATTGTTTATGTTACGTTACGGCGGGGAGAGTGCGCCATGTTTTAGTTTTCAAGAAAGGTGACGCACAAGGAGAGTGTTGCACATAGTCACATTGCTCACCTGTAGTAGAAGATTGTTTATGTTACGTTACGGCTGGGAGAGTGCGCCATGTTTTAGTTTTCAAGAAAGGTGACGCACAAGGAGAGTGTTGCACATAGTCACATTGCTCACCTGTAGTAGAAGATTGTTTATGTTACGTTACGGCGGGGAGAGTGCGCCATGTTTTAGTTTTCAAGAAAGGTGACGCACAAGGAGAGTGTAGAGTGTTGCACATAGTCACATTGCTCACCTGTAGTAGAAGATTGTTTATGTTACGTTACGGCTGGGAGAGTGCGCCATGTTTTAGTTTTCAAGAAAGGTGACGCACAAGGAGAGTGTAGAGTGTTGCACATAGTCACATTGCTCACCTGTAGTAGAAGATTGTTTATGTTACGTTACGGCTGGGAGAGTGCGCCATGTTTTAGTTTTCAAGAAAGGTGACGCACAAGGAGAGTGTAGAGTGTTGCACATAGTCACATTGCTCACCTGTAGTAGAAGATTGTTTATGTTACGTTACGGCTGGGAGAGTGCGCCATGTTTTAGTTTTCAAGAAAGGTGACGCACAAGGAGAGTGATGCACATAGTCACATTGCTCACCTGTAGTAGAAGATTGTTTATGTTACGTTACGGCTGGGAGAGTGCGCCATGTTTTAGTTTTCAAGAAAGGTGACGCACAAGGAGAGTGTTGCACATAGTCACATTGCTCACCTGTAGTAGAAGATTGTTTATGTTACGTTACGGCTGGGAGAGAGCGCCATGTTTTAGTTTTCAAGAAAGATGACGCACAAGGAGAGTCTAGAGTGTTGCACATAGTCACATTGCTCACCTGTAGTAGAAGATTGTTTATGTTACGTTACGGCTGGGAGAGAGCGCCATGTTTTAGTTTTCAAGAAAGGTGACGCACAAGGAGAGTGTAGAGTGTTGCACATAGTCACATTGCTCACCTGTAGTAGAAGATTGTTTATGTTACGTTACGGCTGGGAGAGTGCGCCATGTTTTAGTTTTCAAGAAAGGTGACGCACAAGGAGAGTGTTGCACATAGTCACATTGCTCACCTGTAGTAGAAGATTGTTTATGTTACGTTACGGCTGGGAGAGAGCGCCATGTTTTAGTTTTCAAGAAAGATGACGCACAAGGAGAGTCTAGAGTGTTGCACATAGTCACATTGCTCACCTGTAGTAGAAGATTGTTTATGTTACGTTACGGCGGGGAGAGTGAGCCATGTTTTAGTTTTCAAGAAAGGTGACGCACAAGGAGAGTGTAGAGTGTTGCACATAGTCACATTGCTCACCTGTAGTAGAAGATTGTTTATGTTACGTTACGGCGGGGAGAGTGCGCCATGTTCTGGTTTTCAAGAAAGGTGACGCACAAGGAGAGTGTTGCACATAGTCACATTGCTCACCTGTAGTAGAAGATTGTTTATGTTACGTTATGGCGGGGAGAGTGCGCCATGTTTTAGTTTTCAAGAAAGGTGACGCACAAGGAGAGTGTTGCACATAGTCACATTGCTCACCTGTAGTAGAAGATTGTTTATGTTACGTTACGGCGGGGAGAGTGCGCCATGTTTTAGTTTTCAAGAAAGGTGACGCACAAGGAGAGTGTTGCACATAGTCACATTGCTCACCTGTAGTAGAAGATTGTTTATGTTACGTTATGGCGGGGAGAGTGAGCCATGTTTTAGTTTTCAAGAAAGGTGACGCACAAGGAGAGTGTTGCACATAGTCACATTGCTCACCTGTAGTAGAAGATTGTTTATGTTACGTTACGGCGGGGAGAGTGCGCCATGTTTTAGTTTTCAAGAAAGGTGACGCACAAGGAGAGTGTAGAGTGATGCACATAGTCACATTGCTCACCTGTAGTAGAAGATTGTTTATGTTACGTTATGGCGGGGAGAGTGCGCCATGTTTTAGTTTTCAAGAAAGGTGACGCACAAGGAGAGTGTTGCACATAGTCACATTGCTCACCTGTAGTAGAAGATTGTTTATGTTACGTTACGGCGGGGAGAGTGCGCCATGTTTTAGTTTTCAAGAAAGGTGACGCACAAGGAGAGTGTTGCACATAGTCACATTGCTCACCTGTAGTAGAAGATTGTTTATGTTACGTTACGGCGGGGAGAGTGCGCCATGTTTTAGTTTTCAAGAAAGGTGACGCACAAGGAGAGTGTAGAGTGATGCACATAGTCACATTGCTCACCTGTAGTAGAAGATTGTTTATGTTACGTTACGGCTGGGAGAGTGCGCCATGTTTTAGTTTTCAAGAAAGGTGACGCACAAGGAGAGTGTAGAGTGTTGCACATAGTCACATTGCTCACCTGTAGTAGAAGATTGTTTATGTTACGTTACGGCTGGGAGAGTGCGCCATGTTTTAGTTTTCAAGAAAGGTGACGCACAAGGAGAGTGTAGAGTGTTGCACATAGTCACATTGCTCACCTGTAGTAGAAGATTGTTTATGTTACGTTACGGCTGGGAGAGTGCGCCATGTTTTAGTTTTCAAGAAAGGTGACGCACAAGGAGAGTGTTGCACATAGTCACATTGCTCACCTGTAGTAGAAGATTGTTTATGTTACGTTACGGCGGGGAGAGTGCGCCATGTTTTAGTTTTCAAGAAAGATGACGCACAAGGAGAGTGTTGCACATAGTCACATTGCTCACCTGTAGTAGAAGATTGTTTATGTTACGTTACGGCTGGGAGAGTGCGCCATGTTTTAGTTTTCAAGAAAGGTGACGCACAAAAGGATGTGTAGAGTGTTGCACATAGTCACATTGCTCACCTGTAGTAGAAGATTGTTTATGTTACGTTACGGCGGGGAGAGTGCGCCATGTTCTGGTTTTCAAGAAAGGTGACGCACAAGGAGAGTGTAGAGTGTTGTACATAGTCACATTGCTCACCTGTAGTAGAAGATTGTTTATGTTACGTTACGGCGGGGAGAGTGCGCCATGTTCTGGTTTTCAAGAAAGGTGACGCACAAGGAGAGTGTAGAGTGTTGTACATAGTCACATTGCTCACCTGTAGTAGAAGATTGTTTATGTTACGTTACGGCTGGGAGAGTGCGCCATGTTTTAGTTTTCAAGAAAGGTGACGCACAAGGAGAGTGTTGCACATAGTCACATTGCTCACCTGTAGTAGAAGATTGTTTATGTTACGTTACGGCTGGGAGAGTGCGCCATGTTCTGGTTTTCAAGAAAGATGTCGCACAAGGAGAGTGTTGCACATAGTCACATTGCTCACCTGTAGTAGAAGATTGTTTATGTTACGTTACTGCTGGGAGAGTGCGCCATGTTTTAGTTTTCAAGAAAGGTGACGCACAAGGAGAGTGTAGAGTGTTGCACATAGTCACATTGCTCACCTGTAGTAGAAGATTGTTTATGTTACGTTACGGCTGGGAGAGTGCGCCATGTTTTAGTTTTCAAGAAAGGTGACGCACAAGGAGAGTGTTGCACATAGTCACATTGCTCACCTGTAGTAGAAGATTGTTTATGTTACGTTACTGCTGGGAGAGTGCGCCATGTTTTAGTTTTCAAGAAAGGTGACGCACAAGGAGAGTGTAGAGTGTTGCACATAGTCACATTGCTCACCTGTAGTAGAAGATTGTTTATGTTACGTTACGGCTGGGAGAGTGCGCCATGTTTTAGTTTTCAAGAAAGGTGACGCACAAGGAGAGTGTAGAGTGTTGCACATAGTCACATTGCTCACCTGTAGTAGAAGATTGTTTATGTTACGTTACGGCTGGGAGAGTGCGCCATGTTTTAGTTTTCAAGAAAGGTGACGCACAAGGAGAGTGTTGCACATAGTCACATTGCTCACCTGTAGTAGAAGATTGTTTATGTTACGTTACTGCTGGGAGAGTGCGCCATGTTTTAGTTTTCAAGAAAGGTGACGCACAAGGAGAGTGTAGAGTGTTGCACATAGTCACATTGCTCACCTGTAGTAGAAGATTGTTTATGTTACGTTACGGCTGGGAGAGTGCGCCATGTTTTAGTTTTCAAGAAAGGTGACGCACAAGGAGAGTGTAGAGTGTTGCACATAGTCACATTGCTCACCTGTAGTAGAAGATTGTTTATGTTACGTTACTGCTGGGAGAGTGCGCCATGTTTTAGTTTTCAAGAAAGGTGACGCACAAGGAGAGTGTAGAGTGTTGCACATAGTCACATTGCTCACCTGTAGTAGAAGATTGTTTATGTTACGTTACGGCTGGGAGAGTGCGCCATGTTTTAGTTTTCAAGAAAGGTGACGCACAAGGAGAGTGTTGCACATAGTCACATTGCTCACCTGTAGTAGAAGATTGTTTATGTTACGTTACTGCTGGGAGAGTGCGCCATGTTTTAGTTTTCAAGAAAGGTGACGCACAAGGAGAGTGTTGCACATAGTCACATTGGTCACCTGTAGTAGAAGATTGTTTATGTTACGTTACTGCTGGGAGAGTGCGCCATGTTTTAGTTTTCAAGAAAGGTGACGCACAAGGAGAGTGTTGCACATAGTCACATTGCTCACCTGTAGTAGAAGATTGTTTATGTTACGTTACTGCTGGGAGAGTGCGCCATGTTTTAGTTTTCAAGAAAGGTGACGCACAAGGAGAGTGTTGCACATAGTCACATTGCTCACCTGTAGTAGAAGATTGTTTATGTTACGTTACTGCTGGGAGAGTGCGCCATGTTTTAGTTTTCAAGAAAGGTGACGCACAAGGAGAGTGTTGCACATAGTCACATTGCTCACCTGTAGTAGAAGATTGTTTATGTTACGTTACTGCTGGGAGAGTGCGCCATGTTTTAGTTTTCAAGAAAGGTGACGCACAAGGAGAGTGTAGAGTGTTGCACATAGTCACATTGCTCACCTGTAGTAGAAGATTGTTTATGTTACGTTACTGCTGGGAGAGTGCGCCATGTTTTAGTTTTCAAGAAAGGTGACGCACAAGGAGAGTGTAGAGTGTTGCACATAGTCACATTGCTCACCTGTAGTAGAAGATTGTTTATGTTACGTTACGGCTGGGAGAGTGCGCCATGTTTTAGTTTTCAAGAAAGGTGACGCACAAGGAGAGTGTTGCACATAGTCACATTGCTCACCTGTAGTAGAAGATTGTTTATGTTACGTTACTGCTGGGAGAGTGCGCCATGTTTTAGTTTTCAAGAAAGGTGACGCACAAGGAGAGTGTTGCACATAGTCACATTGGTCACCTGTAGTAGAAGATTGTTTATGTTACGTTACTGCTGGGAGAGTGCGCCATGTTTTAGTTTTCAAGAAAGGTGACGCACAAGGAGAGTGTTGCACATAGTCACATTGCTCACCTGTAGTAGAAGATTGTTTATGTTACGTTACTGCTGGGAGAGTGCGCCATGTTTTAGTTTTCAAGAAAGGTGACGCACAAGGAGAGTGTTGCACATAGTCACATTGCTCACCTGTAGTAGAAGATTGTTTATGTTACGTTACTGCTGGGAGAGTGCGCCATGTTTTAGTTTTCAAGAAAGGTGACGCACAAGGAGAGTGTTGCACATAGTCACATTGGTCACCTGTAGTAGAAGATTGTTTATGTTACGTTACTGCTGGGAGAGTGCGCCATGTTTTAGTTTTCAAGAAAGGTGACGCACAAGGAGAGTGTTGCACATAGTCACATTGCTCACCTGTAGTAGAAGATTGTTTATGTTACGTTACTGCTGGGAGAGTGCGCCATGTTTTAGTTTTCAAGAAAGGTGACGCACAAGGAGAGTGTTGCACATAGTCACATTGCTCACCTGTAGTAGAAGATTGTTTATGTTACGTTACTGCTGGGAGAGTGCGCCATGTTTTAGTTTTCAAGAAAGGTGACGCACAAGGAGAGTGTAGAGTGTTGCACATAGTCACATTGCTCACCTGTAGTAGAAGATTGTTTATGTTACGTTACGGCTGGGAGAGTGCGCCATGTTTTAGTTTTCAAGAAAGGTGACGCACAAGGAGAGTGTAGAGTGTTGCACATAGTCACATTGCTCACCTGTAGTAGAAGATTGTTTATGTTACGTTACGGCTGGGAGAGTGCGCCATGTTTTAGTTTTCAAGAAAGGTGACGCACAAGGAGAGTGTTGCACATAGTCACATTGCTCACCTGTAGTAGAAGATTGTTTATGTTACGTTACGGCTGGGAGAGTGCGCCATGTTTTAGTTTTCAAGAAAGGTGACGCACAAGGAGAGTGTAGAGTGTTGCACATAGTCAATTGCTCACCTGTAGTAGAAGATTGTTTATGTTACGTTACGGCTGGGAGAGTGCGCCATGTTTTAGTTTTCAAGAAAGGTGACGCACAAGGAGAGTGTTGCACATAGTCACATTGCTCACCTGTAGTAGAAGATTGTTTATGTTACGTTACGGCTGGGAGAGTGCGCCATGTTTTAGTTTTCAAGAAAGATGTCGCACAACGAGAGTGTAGAGTGTTGCACATAGTCACATTGCTCACCTGTAGTAGAAGATTGTTTATGTTACGTTACGGCTGGGAGAGTGCGCCATGTTTTAGTTTTCAAGAAAGGTGACGCACAAGGAGAGTGTTGCACATAGTCACATTGCTCAACTGTAGTAGAAGATTGTTTATGTTACGTTACGGCGGGGAGAGTGCGCCATGTTTTAGTTTTCAAGAAAGGTGACGCACAAGGAGAGTGTTGCACATAGTCACATTGCTCACCTGTAGTAGAAGATTGTTTATGTTACGTTACGGCGGGGAGAGTGCGCCATGTTTTAGTTTTCAAGAAAGGTGACGCACAAGGAGAGTGTAGAGTGTTGCACATAGTCACATTGCTCACCTGTAGTAGAAGATTGTTTATGTTACGTTACGGCTGGGAGAGTGCGCCATGTTTTAGTTTTCAAGAAAGGTGACGCACAAGGAGAGTGTTGCACATAGTCACATTGCTCACCTGTAGTAGAAGATTGTTTATGTTACGTTACGGCGGGGAGAGTGCGCCATGTTTTAGTTTTCAAGAAAGGTGACGCACAAGGAGAGTGTTGCACATAGTCACATTGCTCACCTGTAGTAGAAGATTGTTTATGTTACGTTACGGCGGGGAGAGTGCGCCATGTTTTAGTTTTCAAGAAAGGTGACGCACAAGGAGAGTGTAGAGTGTTGCACATAGTCACATTGCTCACCTGTAGTAGAAGATTGTTTATGTTACGTTACGGCTGGGAGAGTGCGCCATGTTTTAGTTTTCAAGAAAGGTGACGCACAAGGAGAGTGTAGAGTGTTGCACATAGTCACATTGCTCACCTGTAGTAGAAGATTGTTTATGTTACGTTACGGCTGGGAGAGTGCGCCATGTTTTAGTTTTCAAGAAAGGTGACGCACAAGGAGAGTGTAGAGTGTTGCACATAGTCACATTGCTCACCTGTAGTAGAAGATTGTTTATGTTACGTTACGGCTGGGAGAGTGCGCCATGTTTTAGTTTTCAAGAAAGGTGACGCACAAGGAGAGTGTAGAGTGTTGCACATAGTCACATTGCTCACCTGTAGTAGAAGATTGTTTATGTTACGTTACGGCTGGGAGAGTGCGCCATGTTTTAGTTTTCAAGAAAGGTGACGCACAAGGAGAGTGTAGAGTGTTGCACATAGTCACATTGCTCACCTGTAGTAGAAGATTGTTTATGTTACGTTACGGCGGGGAGAGTGCGCCATGTTTTAGTTTTCAAGAAAGATGTCGCACAACGAGAGTGTAGAGTGTTGCACATAGTCACATTGCTCACCTGTAGTAGAAGATTGTTTATGTTACGTTACGGCGGGGAGAGTGCGCCATGTTTTAGTTTTCAAGAAAGGTGACGCACAAGGAGAGTGTTGCACATAGTCACATTGCTCACCTGTAGTAGAAGATTGTTTATGTTACGTTACGGCGGGGAGAGTGCGCCATGTTTTAGTTTTCAAGAAAGGTGACGCACAAGGAGAGTGTAGAGTGATGCACATAGTCACATTGCTCACCTGTAGTAGAAGATTGTTTATGTTACGTTACGGCTGGGAGAGTGCGCCATGTTCTGGATTTCAAGAAAGGTGACGCACAAGGAGAGTGTAGAGTGTTGCACATAGTCACATTGCTCACCTGTAGTAGAAGATTGTTTATGTTACGTTACGGCTGGGAGAGTGCGCCATGTTTTAGTTTTCAAGAAAGGTGACGCACAAGGAGAGTGTAGAGTGATGCACATAGTCACATTGCTCACCTGTAGTAGAAGATTGTTTATGTTACGTTACGGCGGGGAGAGTGAGCCATGTTTTAGTTTTCAAGAAAGGTGACGCACAAGGAGAGTGTAGAGTGATGCACATAGTCACATTGCTCACCTGTAGTAGAAGATTGTTTATGTTACGTTACGCCTGGGAGAGAGCGCCATGTTTTAGTTTTCAAGAAAGGTGAAGCACAAGGAGAGTGTTGCACATAGTCACATTGCTCACCTGTAGTAGAAGATTGTTTATGTTACGTTACGGCGGGGAGAGTGAGCCATGTTTTAGTTTTCAAGAAAGGTGACGCACAAGGAGAGTGTAGAGTGATGCACATAGTCACATTGCTCACCTGTAGTAGAAGATTGTTTATGTTACGTTACGCCTGGGAGAGAGCGCCATGTTTTAGTTTTCAAGAAAGGTGAAGCACAAGGAGAGTGTTGCACATAGTCACATTGCTCACCTGTAGTAGAAGATTGTTTATGTTACGTTACGGCGGGGAGAGAGCGCCATGTTTTAGTTTTCAAGAAAGATGACGCACAAGGAGAGTGTAGAGTGATGCACATAGTCACATTGCTCACCTGTAGTAGAAGATTGTTTATGTTACGTTACGGCGGGGAGAGTGAGCCATGTTTTAGTTTTCAAGAAAGGTGACGCACAAGGAGAGTGTAGAGTGATGCACATAGTCACATTGCTCACCTGTAGTAGAAGATTGTTTATGTTACGTTACGGCTGGGAGAGAGCGCCATGTTTTAGTTTTCAAGAAAGGTGTCGCACAAGGAGAGTGTAGAGTGTTGCACATAGTCACATTGCTCACCTGTAGTAGAAGATTGTTTATGTTACGTTACGGCTGGGAGAGTGCGCCATGTTTTAGTTTTCAAGAAAGGTGACGCACAAGGAGAGTGTAGAGTGATGCACATAGTCACATTGCTCACCTGTAGTAGAAGATTGTTTATGTTACGTTACGGCGGGGAGAGTGCGCCATGTTTTAGTTTTCAAGAAAGATGACGCACAAGGAGAGTGTTGCACATAGTCACATTGCTCACCTGTAGTAGAAGATTGTTTATGTTACGTTACGGCGGGGAGAGTGCGCCATGTTCTGGTTTTCAAGAAAGGTGACGCACAAGGAGAGTGTAGAGTGATGCACATAGTCACATTGCTCACCTGTAGTAGAAGATTGTTTATGTTACGTTACGGCGGGGAGAGTGCGCCATGTTCTGGTTTTCAAGAAAGGTGACGCACAAGGAGAGTGTAGAGTGTTGTACATAGTCACATTGCTCACCTGTAGTAGAAGATTGTTTATGTTACGTTACGGCTGGGAGAGTGCGCCATGTTCTGGTTTTCAAGAAACATGTCGCACAAGGAGAGTGTTGCACATAGTCACATTGCTCACCTGTAGTAGAAGATTGTTTATGTTACGTTACGGCTGGGAGAGTGCGCCATGTTTTAGTTTTCAAGAAAGGTGACGCACAAGGAGAGTGTTGCACATAGTCACATTGCTCACCTGTAGTAGAAGATTGTTTATGTTACGTTACGGCTGGGAGAGTGCGCCATGTTTTAGTTTTCAAGAAAGATGTCGCACAAGGAGAGTGTTGTACATAGTCACATTGCTCACCTGTAGTAGAAGATTGTTTATGTTACGTTACGGCTGGGAGAGTGCGCCATGTTCTGGTTTTCAAGAAAGATGTCGCACAAGGAGAGTGTTGTACATAGTCACATTGCTCACCTGTAGTAGAAGATTGTTTATGTTACGTTACGGCTGGGAGAGTGCGCCATGTTTTAGTTTTCAAGAAAGATGTCGCACAAGGAGAGTGTTGCACATAGTCACATTGCTCACCTGTAGTAGAAGATTGTTTATGTTACGTTACGGCTGGGAGAGTGCGCCATGTTCTGGTTTTCAAGAAAGATGTCGCACAAGGAGAGTGTTGCACATAGTCACATTGCTCACCTGTAGTAGAAGATTGTTTATGTTACGTTACGGCTGGGAGAGAGCGCCATGTTTTAGTTTTCAAGAAAGGTGACGCACAAGGAGAGTGATGCACATAGTCACATTGCTCACCTGTAGTAGAAGATTGTTTATGTTACGTTACGGCGGGGAGAGAGCGCCATGTTTTAGTTTTCAAGAAAGGTGACGCACAAGGAGAGTGATGCACATAGTCACATTGCTCACCTGTAGTAGAAGATTGTTTATGTTACGTTACGGCTGGGAGAGTGCGCCATGTTTTAGTTTTCAAGAAAGGTGACGCACAAGGAGAGTGTTGCACATAGTCACATTGCTCACCTGTAGTAGAAGATTGTTTATGTTACGTTACGGCTGGGAGAGTGCGTCATGTTCTGGTTTTCAAGAAAGATGTCGCACAAGGAGAGTGTTGCACATAGTCACATTGCTCACCTGTAGTAGAAGATTGTTTATGTTACGTTACGGCTGGGAGAGTGCGTCATGTTCTGGTTTTCAAGAAAGGTGACGCACAAGGAGAGTGTTGCACATAGTCACATTGCTCACCTGTAGTAGAAGATTGTTTATGTTACGTTACGGCTGGGAGAGTGCGCCATGTTTTAGTTTTCAAGAAAGGTGACGCACAAGGAGAGTGTAGAGTGTTGCACATAGTCACATTGCTCACCTGTAGTAGAAGATTGTTTATGTTACGTTACGGCTGGGAGAGTGCGCCATGTTTTAGTTTTCAAGAAAGGTGACGCACAAGGAGAGTGTAGAGTGTTGCACATAGTCACATTGCTCACCTGTAGTAGAAGATTGTTTATGTTACGTTACGGCTGGGAGAGTGCGCCATGTTTTAGTTTTCAAGAAAGGTGACGCACAACGAGAGTGTAGAGTGTTGCACATAGTCACATTGCTCACCTGTAGTAGAAGATTGTTTATGTTACGTTACGGCTGGGAGAGTGCGCCATGTTTTAGTTTTCAAGAAAGGTGACGCACAAGGAGAGTGTTGCACATAGTCACATTGCTCACCTGTAGTAGAAGATTGTTTATGTTACGTTACGGCTGGGAGAGTGCGCCATGTTTTAGTTTTCAAGAAAGGTGACGCACAAGGAGAGTGTTGCACATAGTCACATTGCTCACCTGTAGTAGAAGATTGTTTATGTTACGTTACGGCGGGGAGAGTGAGCCATGTTTTAGTTTTCAAGAAAGGTGACGCACAAGGAGAGTGTAGAGTGATGCACATAGTCACATTGCTCACCTGTAGTAGAAGATTGTTTATGTTACGTTACGGCTGGGAGAGTGCGCCATGTTTTAGTTTTCAAGAAAGGTGACGCACAAGGAGAGTGTTGCACATAGTCACATTGCTCACCTGTAGTAGAAGATTGTTTATGTTACGTTACGGCGGGGAGAGTGAGCCATGTTTTAGTTTTCAAGAAAGGTGACGCACAAGGAGAGTGTAGAGTGATGCACATAGTCACATTGCTCACCTGTAGTAGAAGATTGTTTATGTTACGTTACGGCTGGGAGAGAGCGCCATGTTTTAGTTTTCAAGAAAGGTGTCGCACAAGGAGAGTGTAGAGTGTTGCACATAGTCACATTGCTCACCTGTAGTAGAAGATTGTTTATGTTACGTTACGGCTGGGAGAGTGCGCCATGTTTTAGTTTTCAAGAAAGGTGACGCACAAGGAGAGTGTAGAGTGATGCACATAGTCACATTGCTCACCTGTAGTAGAAGATTGTTTATGTTACGTTACGGCGGGGAGAGTGCGCCATGTTTTAGTTTTCAAGAAAGATGACGCACAAGGAGAGTGTTGCACATAGTCACATTGCTCACCTGTAGTAGAAGATTGTTTATGTTACGTTACGGCGGGGAGAGTGCGCCATGTTCTGGTTTTCAAGAAAGGTGACGCACAAGGAGAGTGTAGAGTGTTGCACATAGTCACATTGCTCACCTGTAGTAGAAGATTGTTTATGTTACGTTACGGCGGGGAGAGTGCGCCATGTTCTGGTTTTCAAGAAAGGTGACGCACAAGGAGAGTGTAGAGTGTTGTACATAGTCACATTGCTCACCTGTAGTAGAAGATTGTTTATGTTACGTTACGGCGGGGAGAGTGCGCCATGTTCTGGTTTTCAAGAAAGGTGACGCACAAGGAGAGTGTAGAGTGTTGTACATAGTCACATTGCTCACCTGTAGTAGAAGATTGTTTATGTTACGTTACGGCTGGGAGAGTGCGCCATGTTTTAGTTTTCAAGAAAGGTGACGCACAAGGAGAGTGTTGCACATAGTCACATTGCTCACCTGTAGTAGAAGATTGTTTATGTTACGTTACGGCGGGGAGAGTGCGCCATGTTTTAGTTTTCAAGAAAGGTGACGCACAAGGAGAGTGTTGCACATAGTCACATTGCTCACCTGTAGTAGAAGATTGTTTATGTTACGTTACGGCTGGGAGAATGCGCCATGTTTTAGTTTTCAAGAAAGGTGACGCACAAGGAGAGTGTTGCACATAGTCACATTGCTCACCTGTAGTAGAAGATTGTTTATGTTACGTTACGGCGGGGAGAGTGCGCCATGTTTTAGTTTTCAAGAAAGGTGACGCACAAGGAGAGTGTAGAGTGTTGCACATAGTCACATTGCTCACCTGTAGTAGAAGATTGTTTATGTTACGTTACGGCTGGGAGAGTGCGCCATGTTTTAGTTTTCAAGAAAGGTGACGCACAAGGAGAGTGTAGAGTGATGCACATAGTCACATTGCTCACCTGTAGTAGAAGATTGTTTATGTTACGTTACGGCTGGGAGAGTGCGCCATGTTTTAGTTTTCAAGAAAGGTGACGCACAAGGAGAGTGTAGAGTGTTGCACATAGTCACATTGCTCACCTGTAGTAGAAGATTGTTTATGTTACGTTACGGCTGGGAGAGTGCGCCATGTTTTAGTTTCAAGAAAGGTGACGCACAAGGAGAGTGTAGAGTGATGCACATAGTCACATTGCTCACCTGTAGTAGAAGATTGTTTATGTTACGTTACGGCGGGGAGAGTGCGCCATGTTTTAGTTTTCAAGAAAGATGACGCACAAGGAGAGTGTTGCACATAGTCACATTGCTCACCTGTAGTAGAAGATTGTTTATGTTACGTTACGGCGGGGAGAGTGCGCCATGTTCTGGTTTTCAAGAAAGGTGACGCACAAGGAGAGTGATGCACATAGTCACATTGCTCACCTGTAGTAGAAGATTGTTTATGTTACGTTACGGCTGGGAGAGTGCGCCATGTTTTAGTTTCAAGAAAGGTGACGCACAAGGAGAGTGTAGAGTGATGCACATAGTCACATTGCTCACCTGTAGTAGAAGATTGTTTATGTTACGTTACGGCGGGGAGAGTGCGCCATGTTTTAGTTTTCAAGAAAGATGACGCACAAGGAGAGTGTTGCACATAGTCACATTGCTCACCTGTAGTAGAAGATTGTTTATGTTACGTTACGGCGGGGAGAGTGCGCCATGTTCTGGTTTTCAAGAAAGGTGACGCACAAGGAGAGTGTAGAGTGTTGCACATAGTCACATTGCTCACCTGTAGTAGAAGATTGTTTATGTTACGTTACGGCGGGGAGAGTGCGCCATGTTCTGGTTTTCAAGAAAGGTGACGCACAAGGAGAGTGTAGAGTGTTGTACATAGTCACATTGCTCACCTGTAGTAGAAGATTGTTTATGTTACGTTACGGCTGGGAGAGTGCGCCATGTTTTAGTTTTCAAGAAAGGTGACGCACAAGGAGAGTGTTGCACATAGTCACATTGCTCACCTGTAGTAGAAGATTGTTTATGTTACGTTACGGCTGGGAGAGTGCGCCATGTTCTGGTTTTCAAGAAAGATGTCGCACAAGGAGAGTGTTGCACATAGTCACATTGCTCACCTGTAGTAGAAGATTGTTTATGTTACGTTACGGCTGGGAGAGTGCGCCATGTTTTAGTTTTCAAGAAAGGTGACGCACAACGAGAGTGTAGAGTGTTGCACATAGTCACATTGCTCACCTGTAGTAGAAGATTGTTTATGTTACGTTACGGCTGGGAGAGTGCGCCATGTTTTAGTTTTCAAGCAAGGTGACGCACAAGGAGAGTGTTGCACATAGTCACATTGCTCACCTGTAGTAGAAGATTGTTTATGTTACGTTACGGCTGGGAGAGTGCGCCATGTTTTAGTTTTCAAGAAAGGTGACGCACAAGGAGAGTGTTGCACATAGTCACATTGCTCACCTGTAGTAGAAGATTGTTTATGTTACGTTACGGCTGGGAGAGTGCGCCATGTTTTAGTTTTCAAGAAAGGTGACGCACAAGGAGAGTGTTGCACATAGTCACATTGCTCACCTGTAGTAGAAGATTGTTTATGTTACGTTACGGCTGGGAGAGTGCGCCATGTTTTAGTTTTCAAGAAAGATGTCGCACAACGAGAGTGTAGAGTGTTGCACATAGTCACATTGCTCACCTGTAGTAGAAGATTGTTTATGTTACGTTACGGCTGGGAGAGTGCGCCATGTTTTAGTTTTCAAGAAAGGTGACGCACAAGGAGAGTGTTGCACATAGTCACATTGCTCACCTGTAGTAGAAGATTGTTTATGTTACGTTACGGCGGGGAGAGTGCGCCATGTTTTAGTTTTCAAGAAAGATGTCGCACAACGAGAGTGTAGAGTGTTGCACATAGTCACATTGCTCACCTGTAGTAGTAGATTGTTTATGTTACGTTACGGCGGGGAGAGTGCGCCATGTTCTGGTTTTCAAGAAAGGTGACGCACAAGGAGAGTGTAGAGTGTTGTACATAGTCACATTGCTCACCTGTAGTAGAAGATTGTTTATGTTACGTTACGGCTGGGAGAGTGCGCCATGTTTTAGTTTTCAAGAAAGGTGACGCACAAGGAGAGTGTTGCACATAGTCACATTGCTCACCTGTAGTAGAAGATTGTTTATGTTACGTTACGGCTGGGAGAGTGCGCCATGTTCTGGTTTTCAAGAAAGATGTCGCACAAGGAGAGTGTTGCACATAGTCACATTGCTCACCTGTAGTAGAAGATTGTTTATGTTACGTTACGGCTGGGAGAGTGCGCCATGTTTTAGTTTTCAAGAAAGGTGACGCACAAGGAGAGTGTAGAGTGTTGCACATAGTCACATTGCTCACCTGTAGTAGAAGATTGTTTATGTTACGTTACGGCTGGGAGAGTGCGCCATGTTTTAGTTTTCAAGCAAGGTGACGCACAAGGAGAGTGTTGCACATAGTCACATTGCTCACCTGTAGTAGAAGATTGTTTATGTTACGTTACGGCTGGGAGAGTGCGCCATGTTTTAGTTTTCAAGAAAGGTGACGCACAAGGAGAGTGTTGCACATAGTCACATTGCTCACCTGTAGTAGAAGATTGTTTATGTTACGTTACGGCTGGGAGAGTGCGCCATGTTTTAGTTTTCAAGAAAGGTGACGCACAAGGAGAGTGTTGCACATAGTCACATTGCTCACCTGTAGTAGAAGATTGTTTATGTTACGTTACGGCTGGGAGAGTGCGCCATGTTTTAGTTTTCAAGAAAGATGTCGCACAACGAGAGTGTAGAGTGTTGCACATAGTCACATTGCTCACCTGTAGTAGAAGATTGTTTATGTTACGTTACGGCTGGGAGAGTGCGCCATGTTTTAGTTTTCAAGAAAGGTGACGCACAAGGAGAGTGTTGCACATAGTCACATTGCTCACCTGTAGTAGAAGATTGTTTATGTTACGTTACGGCGGGGAGAGTGCGCCATGTTTTAGTTTTCAAGAAAGATGTCGCACAACGAGAGTGTAGAGTGTTGCACATAGTCACATTGCTCACCTGTAGTAGTAGATTGTTTATGTTACGTTACGGCGGGGAGAGTGCGCCATGTTTTAGTTTTCAAGAAAGGTGACGCACAAGGAGAGTGTTGCACATAGTCACATTGCTCACCTGTAGTAGAAGATTGTTTATGTTACGTTACGGCGGGGAGAGTGCGCCATGTTTTAGTTTTCAAGAAAGATGTCGCACAACGAGAGTGTAGAGTGTTGCACATAGTCACATTGCTCACCTGTAGTAGAAGATTGTTTATGTTACGTTACGGCTGGGAGAGTACGCCATGTTTTAGTTTTCAAGAAAGATGTCGCACAACGAGAGTGTAGAGTGTTGCACATAGTCACATTGCTCACCTGTAGTAGAAGATTGTTTATGTTACGTTACGGCTGGGAGAGTGCGCCATGTTTTAGTTTTCAAGAAAGGTGACGCACAAGGAGAGTGTAGAGTGTTGCACATAGTCACATTGCTCACCTGTAGTAGAAGATTGTTTATGTTACGTTACGGCGGGGAGAGTGCGCCATGTTTTAGTTTTCAAGAAAGATGTCGCACAACGAGAGTGTAGAGTGTTGCACATAGTCACATTGCTCACCTGTAGTAGTAGATTGTTTATGTTACGTTACGGCGGGGAGAGTGCGCCATGTTTTAGTTTTCAAGAAAGATGTCGCACAACGAGAGTGTAGAGTGTTGCACATAGTCACATTGCTCACCTGTAGTAGAAGATTGTTTAAGTTACGTTACGGCTGGGAGAGTGCGCCATGTTTTAGTTTTCAAGAAAGATGTCGCACAACGAGAGTGTAGAGTGTTGCACATAGTCACATTGCTCACCTGTAGTAGAAGATTGTTTATGTTACGTTACGGCTGGGAGAGTGCGCCATGTTTTAGTTTTCAAGAAAGATGTCGCACAACGAGAGTGTAGAGTGTTGCACATAGTCACATTGCTCACCTGTAGTAGAAGATTGTTTATGTTACGTTACTGCTGGGAGAGTGCGCCATGTTTTAGTTTTCAAGAAAGGTGACGCACAAGGAGAGTGTAGAGTGTTGCACATAGTCACATTGCTCACCTGTAGTAGAAGACTGTTTATGTTACGTTACGGCTGGGAGAGTGCGCCATGTTTTAGTTTTCAAGAAAGGTGACGCACAAGGAGAGTGTTGCACATAGTCACATTGCTCACCTGTAGTAGAAGATTGTTTATGTTACGTTACGGCGGGGAGAGTGCGCCATGTTTTAGTTTTCAAGAAAGGTGACGCACAAGGAGAGTGTAGAGTGTTGCACATAGTCACATTGCTCACCTGTAGTAGAAGATTGTTTATGTTACGTTACGGCGGGGAGAGTGCGCCATGTTTTAGTTTTCAAGAAAGGTGACGCACAAGGAGAGTGTTGCACATAGTCACATTGCTCACCTGTAGTAGAAGATTGTTTATGTTACGTTACGGCGGGGAGAGAGCGCCATGTTTTAGTTTTCAAGAAAGGTGACGCACAAGGAGAGTGTTGCACATAGTCACATTGCTCACCTGTAGTAGAAGATTGTTTATGTTACGTTACGGCTGGGAGAGTGCGCCATGTTTTAGTTTTCAAGAAAGGTGACGCACAAGGAGAGTGTTGCACATAGTCACATTGCTCACCTGTAGTAGAAGATTGTTTATGTTACGTTACGGCTGGGAGAGAGCGCCATGTTTTAGTTTTCAAGAAAGGTGACGCACAAGGAGAGTGTAGAGTGTTGCACATAGTCACATTGCTCACCTGTAGTAGAAGATTGTTTATGTTACGTTACGGCTGGGAGAGTGCGCCATGTTTTAGTTTTCAAGAAAGGTGACGCACAAGGAGAGTGTTGCACATAGTCACATTGCTCACCTGTAGTAGAAGATTGTTTATGTTACGTTACGGCGGGGAGAGAGCGCCATGTTTTAGTTTTCAAGAAAGGTGACGCACAAGGAGAGTGTTGCACATAGTCACATTGCTCACCTGTAGTAGAAGATTGTTTATGTTACGTTACGGCGGGGAGAGAGCGCCATGTTTTAGTTTTCAAGAAAGGTGACGCACAAGGAGAGTGTTGCACATAGTCACATTGCTCACCTGTAGTAGAAGATTGTTTATGTTACGTTACGGCGGGGAGAGTGCGCCATGTTTTAGTTTTCAAGAAAGGTGACGCACAAGGAGAGTGTTGCACATAGTCACATTGCTCACCTGTAGTAGAAGATTGTTTATGTTACGTTACGGCTGGGAGAGTGCGCCATGTTTTAGTTTTCAAGAAAGGTGACGCACAAGGAGAGTGTTGCACATAGTCACATTGCTCACCTGTAGTAGAAGATTGTTTATGTTACGTTACGGCTGGGAGAGAGCGCCATGTTTTAGTTTTCAAGAAAGGTGACGCACAAGGAGAGTGTAGAGTGTTGCACATAGTCACATTGCTCACCTGTAGTAGAAGATTGTTTATGTTACGTTACGGCGGGGAGAGTGCGCCATGTTTTAGTTTTCAAGAAAGGTGACGCACAAGGAGAGTGTAGAGTGTTGCACATAGTCACATTGCTCACCTGTAGTAGAAGATTGTTTATGTTACGTTACGGCTGGGAGAGTGCGCCATGTTTTAGTTTTCAAGAAAGGTGACGCACAAGGAGAGTGTTGCACATAGTCACATTGCTCACCTGTAGTAGAAGATTGTTTATGTTACGTTACGGCTGGGAGAGTGCGCCATGTTCTGGTTTTCAAGAAAGGTGACGCACAAGGAGAGTGTTGCACATAGTCACATTGCTCACCTGTAGTAGAAGATTGTTTATGTTACGTTACGGCGGGGAGAGAGCGCCATGTTTTAGTTTTCAAGAAAGGTGACGCACAAGGAGAGTGTAGAGTGTTGCACATAGTCACATTGCTCACCTGTAGTAGAAGATTGTTTATGTTACGTTACGGCTTGGAGACAGCGCCATGTTTTAGTTTTCAAGAAAGGTGACGCACAAGGAGAGTGTTGCACATAGTCACATTGCTCACCTGTAGTAGAAGATTGTTTATGTTACGTTACGGCTGGGAGAGTGCGCCATGTTTTAGTTTTCAAGAAAGGTGACGCACAAGGAGAGTGTAGAGTGTTGCACATAGTCACATTGCTCACCTGTAGTAGAAGATTGTTTATGTTACGTTACGGCTGGGAGAGAGCGCCATGTTTTAGTTTTCAAGAAAGGTGACGCACAAGGAGAGTGTAGAGTGTTGCACATAGTCACATTGGTCACCTGTAGTAGAAGATTGTTCATGTTACGTTACGGCTGGGAGAGAGCGCCATGTTTTAGTTTTCAAGAAAGGTGACGCACAAGGAGAGTGTTGCACATAGTCACATTGCTCACCTGCAGTAGAAGATTGTTTATGTTACGTTACGGCGGGGAGAGTGCGCCATGTTTTAGTTTTCAAGAAAGATGACGCACAAGGAGAGTGTTGCACATAGTCACATTGCTCACCTGTAGTAGAAGATTGTTTATGTTACGTTACGGTGGGGAGAGTGCGCCATGTTTTAGTTTTCAAGAAAGGTGACGCACAAGGAGAGTGTAGAGTGTTGCACATAGTCACATTGCTCACCTGTAGTAGAAGATTGTTTATGTTACGTTACGGCTGGGAGAGTGCGCCATGTTTTAGTTTTCAAGAAAGGGACGCACAAGGAGAGTGTAGAGTGTTGCACATAGTCACATTGGTCACCTGTAGTAGAAGATTGTTTATGTTACGTTACGGCTGGGAGAGTGCGCCATGTTTTAGTTTTCAAGAAAGGTGACGCACAAGGAGAGTGTAGAGTGTTGCACATAGTCACATTGCTCACCTGTAGTAGAAGATTGTTTATGTTACGTTACGGCGGGGAGAGTGCGCCATGTTTTAGTTTTCAAGAAAGGTGACGCACAAGGAGAGTGTTGCACATAGTCACATTGGTCACCTGTAGTAGAAGATTGTTTATGTTACGTTACGGCTGGGAGAGTGCGCCATGTTTTAGTTTTCAAGAAAGGTGACGCACAAGGAGAGTGTTGCACATAGTCACATTGCTCACCTGTAGTAGAAGATTGTTTATGTTACGTTACGGCGGGGAGAGTGCGCCATGTTTTAGTTTTCAAGAAAGGTGACGCACAAGGAGAGTGTTGCACATAGTCACATTGCTCACCTGTAGTAGAAGATTGTTTATGTTACGTTACGGCTGGGAGAGTGCGCCATGTTTTAGTTTTCAAGAAAGATGTCGCACAACGAGAGTGTAGAGTGTTGCACATAGTCACATTGCTCACCTGTAGTAGAAGATTGTTTATGTTACGTTACGGCGGGGAGAGTGCGCCATGTTTTAGTTTTCAAGAAAGGTGACGCACAAGGAGAGTGTTGCACATAGTCACATTGCTCACCTGTAGTAGAAGATTGTTTATGTTACGTTACGGCGGGGAGAGTGCGCCATGTTTTAGTTTTCAAGAAAGGTGACGCACAATGAGAGTGTAGAGTGTTGCACATAGTCACATTGCTCACCTGTAGTAGAAGATTGTTTATGTTACGTTACGGCTGGGAGAGTGCGCCATGTTTTAGTTTTCAAGAAAGGTGACGCACAAGGAGAGTGTAGAGTGTTGCACATAGTCACATTGCTCACCTGTAGTAGAAGATTGTTTATGTTACGTTACGGCTGGGAGAGTGCGCCATGTTTTAGTTTTCAAGAAAGATGTCGCACAAGGAGAGTGTTGCACATAGTCACATTGCTCACCTGTAGTAGAAGATTGTTTATGTTACGTTACGGCTGGGAGAGTGCGCCATGTTTTAGTTTTCAAGAAAGGTGACGCACAATGAGAGTGTAGAGTGTTGCACATAGTCACATTGCTCACCTGTAGTAGAAGATTGTTTATGTTACGTTACGGCGGGGAGAGTGCGCCATGTTTTAGTTTTCAAGAAAGGTGACGCACAATGAGAGTGTAGAGTGTTGCACATAGTCACATTGCTCACCTGTAGTAGAAGATTGTTTATGTTACGTTACGGCTGGGAGAGTGCGCCATGTTTTAGTTTTCAAGAAAGATGTCGCACAAGGAGAGTGTTGCACATAGTCACATTGCTCACCTGTAGTAGAAGATTGTTTATGTTACGTTACGGCTGGGAGAGTGCGCCATGTTTTAGTTTTCAAGAAAGGTGACGCACAAGGAGAGTGATGCACATAGTCACATTGCTCACCTGTAGTAGAAGATTGTTTATGTTACGTTACGGCTGGGAGAGTGCGCCATGTTTTAGTTTTCAAGAAAGGTGACGCACAAGGAGAGTGTTGCACATAGTCACATTGCTCACCTGTAGTAGAAGATTGTTTATGTTACGTTACGGCGGGGAGAGTGCGCCATGTTTTAGTTTTCAAGAAAGGTGACGCACAAGGAGAGTGTTGCACATAGTCACATTGCTCACCTGTAGTAGAAGATTGTTTATGTTACGTTACGGCGGGGAGAGAGCGCCATGTTTTAGTTTTCAAGAAAGGTGACGCACAAGGAGAGTGTTGCACATAGTCACATTGCTCACCTGTAGTAGAAGATTGTTTATGTTACGTTACGGCGGGGAGAGTGCGCCATGTTTTAGTTTTCAAGAAAGATGTCGCACAACGAGAGTGTAGAGTGTTGCACATAGTCACATTGCTCACCTGTAGTAGAAGATTGTTTATGTTACGTTACTGCTGGGAGAGTGCGCCATGTTTTAGTTTTCAAGAAAGGTGACGCACAAGGAGAGTGTAGAGTGTTGCACATAGTCACATTGCTCACCTGTAGTAGAAGATTGTTTATGTTACGTTACTGCTGGGAGAGTGCGCCATGTTTTAGTTTTCAAGAAAGGTGACGCACAAGGAGAGTGTTGCACATAGTCACATTGCTCACCTGTAGTAGAAGATTGTTTATGTTACGTTACTGCTGGGAGAGTGCGCCATGTTTTAGTTTTCAAGAAAGGTGACGCACAAGGAGAGTGTAGAGTGTTGCACATAGTCACATTGCTCACCTGTAGTAGAAGATTGTTTATGTTACGTTACTGCTGGGAGAGTGCGCCATGTTTTAGTTTTCAAGAAAGGTGACGCACAAGGAGAGTGTAGAGTGTTGCACATAGTCACATTGCTCACCTGTAGTAGAAGATTGTTTATGTTACGTTACTGCTGGGAGAGTGCGCCATGTTTTAGTTTTCAAGAAAGGTGACGCACAAGGAGAGTGTTGCACATAGTCACATTGCTCACCTGTAGTAGAAGATTGTTTATGTTACGTTACGGCTGGGAGAGTGCGCCATGTTTTAGTTTTCAAGAAAGGTGACGCACAACGAGAGTGTAGAGTGTTGCACATAGTCACATTGCTCACCTGTAGTAGAAGATTGTTTATGTTACGTTACGGCTGGGAGAGTGCGCCATGTTTTAGTTTTCAAGAAAGATGTCGCACAACGAGAGTGTAGAGTGTTGCACATAGTCACATTGCTCACCTGTAGTAGAAGATTGTTTATGTTACGTTACGGCGGGGAGAGTGCGCCATGTTTTAGTTTTCAAGAAAGGTGACGCACAACGAGAGTGTAGAGTGTTGCACATAGTCACATTGCTCACCTGTAGTAGTAGATTGTTTATGTTACGTTACGGCTGGGAGAGTGCGCCATGTTTTAGTTTTCAAGAAAGATGACGCACAAGGAGAGTGTAGAGTGTTGCACATAGTCACATTGCTCACCTGTAGTAGTAGATTGTTTATGTTACGTTACGGCTGGGAGAGTGCGCCATGTTTTAGTTTTCAAGAAAGATGTCGCACAACGAGAGTGTAGAGTGTTGCACATAGTCACATTGCTCACCTGTAGTAGAAGATTGTTTATGTTACGTTACGGCGGGGAGAGTGCGCCATGTTTTAGTTTTCAAGAAAGGTGACGCACAAGGAGAGTGTAGAGTGATGCACATAGTCACATTGGTCACCTGTAGTAGAAGATTGTTTATGTTACGTTACGGCTGGGAGAGTGCGCCATGTTCTGGTTTTCAAGAAAGGTGACGCACAAGGAGAGTGTTGCACATAGTCACATTGGTCACCTGTAGTAGAAGATTGTTTATGTTACGTTACGGCTGGGAGAGTGCGCCATGTTCTGGTTTTCAAGAAAGGTGACGCACAAGGAGAGTGTTGCACATAGTCACATTGGTCACCTGTAGTAGAAGATTGTTTATGTTACGTTACGGCTGGGAGAGTGCGCCATGTTCTGGTTTTCAAGAAAGGTGACGCACAAGGAGAGTGATGCACATAGTCACATTGGTCACCTGTAGTAGAAGATTGTTTATGTTACGTTACGGCTGGGAGAGTGCGCCATGTTTTAGTTTTCAAGAAAGGTGACGCACAAGGAGAGTGTTGCACATAGTCACATTGCTCACCTGTAGTAGAAGATTGTTTATGTTACGTTACGGCGGGGAGAGAGCGCCATGTTTTAGTTTTCAAGAAAGGTGACGCACAAGGAGAGTGTTGCACATAGTCACATTGCTCACCTGTAGTAGAAGATTGTTTATGTTACGTTACGGCTGGGAGAGTGCGCCATGTTTTAGTTTTCAAGAAAGGTGACGCACAAGGAGAGTGTTGCACATAGTCACATTGCTCACCTGTAGTAGAAGATTGTTTATGTTACGTTACGGCTGGGAGAGAGCGCCATGTTTTAGTTTTCAAGAAAGGTGACGCACAAGGAGAGTGTAGAGTGTTGCACATAGTCACATTGCTCACCTGTAGTAGAAGATTGTTTATGTTACGTTACGGCTGGGAGAGTGCGCCATGTTTTAGTTTTCAAGAAAGGTGACGCACAAGGAGAGTGTTGCACATAGTCACATTGCTCACCTGTAGTAGAAGATTGTTTATGTTACGTTACGGCGGGGAGAGAGCGCCATGTTTTAGTTTTCAAGAAAGGTGACGCACAAGGAGAGTGTTGCACATAGTCACATTGCTCACCTGTAGTAGAAGATTGTTTATGTTACGTTACGGCGGGGAGAGTGCGCCATGTTTTAGTTTTCAAGAAAGGTGACGCACAAGGAGAGTGTTGCACATAGTCACATTGCTCACCTGTAGTAGAAGATTGTTTATGTTACGTTACGGCTGGGAGAGTGCGCCATGTTTTAGTTTTCAAGAAAGGTGACGCACAAGGAGAGTGTTGGACATAGTCACATTGCTCACCTGTAGTAGAAGATTGTTTATGTTACGTTGCGGCTGGGAGAGAGCGCCATGTTTTAGTTTTCAAGAAAGGTGACGCACAAGGAGAGTGTAGAGTGTTGCACATAGTCACATTGCTCACCTGTAGTAGAAGATTGTTTATGTTACGTTACGGCGGGGAGAGTGCGCCATGTTTTAGTTTTCAAGAAAGGTGACGCACAAGGAGAGTGTAGAGTGTTGCACATAGTCACATTGCTCACCTGTAGTAGAAGATTGTTTATGTTACGTTACGGCGGGGAGAGTGCGCCATGTTTTAGTTTTCAAGAAAGGTGACGCACAAGGAGAGTGTTGCACATAGTCACATTGCTCACCTGTAGTAGAAGATTGTTTATGTTACGTTACGGCGGGGAGAGTGCGCCATGTTTTAGTTTTCAAGAAAGGTGACGCACAAGGAGAGTGTTGCACATAGTCACATTGCTCACCTGTAGTAGAAGATTGTTTATGTTACGTTACGGCGGGGAGAGTGCGCCATGTTTTAGTTTTCAAGAAAGGTGACGCACAAGGAGAGTGTTGCACATAGTCACATTGCTCACCTGTAGTAGAAGATTGTTTATGTTACGTTACGGCTGGGAGACAGCGCCATGTTTTAGTTTTCAAGAAAGGTGACGCACAAGGAGAGTGTTGCACATAGTCACATTGCTCACCTGTAGTAGAAGATTGTTTATGTTACGTTACGGCTGGGAGAGTGCGCCATGTTTTAGTTTTCAAGAAAGGTGACGCACAAGGAGAGTGTAGAGTGTTGCACATAGTCACATTGCTCACCTGTAGTAGAAGATTGTTTATGTTACGTTACGGCTGGGAGACAGCGCCATGTTTTAGTTTTCAAGAAAGGTGACGCACAAGGAGAGTGTAGAGTGTTGCACATAGTCACATTGCTCACCTGTAGTAGAAGATTGTTTATGTTACGTTACGGCGGGGAGAGTGCGCCATGTTTTAGTTTTCAAGAAAGGTGACGCACAAGGAGAGTGTTGCACATAGTCACATTGCTCACCTGTAGTAGAAGATTGTTTATGTTACGTTACGGCGGGGAGAGTGCGCCATGTTTTAGTTTTCAAGAAAGATGTCGCACAACGAGAGTGTAGAGTGTTGCACATAGTCACATTGCTCACCTGTAGTAGAAGATTGTTTATGTTACGTTACGGCTGGGAGAGTGCGCCATGTTTTAGTTTTCAAGAAAGGTGACGCACAAGGAGAGTGTTGCACATAGTCACATTGCTCACCTGTAGTAGAAGATTGTTTATGTTACGTTACGGCGGGGAGAGTGCGCCATGTTTTAGTTTTCAAGAAAGGTGACGCACAACGAGAGTGTAGAGTGTTGCACATAGTCACATTGCTCACCTGTAGTAGAAGATTGTTTATGTTACGTTACGGCTGGGAGAGTGCGCCATGTTTTAGTTTTCAAGAAAGATGTCGCACAACGAGAGTGTAGAGTGTTGCACATAGTCACATTGCTCACCTGTAGTAGAAGATTGTTTATGTTACGTTACGGCGGGGAGAGTGCGCCATGTTTTAGTTTTCAAGAAAGGTGACGCACAACGAGAGTGTAGAGTGTTGCACATAGTCACATTGCTCACCTGTAGTAGTAGATTGTTTATGTTACGTTACGGCTGGGAGAGTGCGCCATGTTTTAGTTTTCAAGAAAGATGACGCACAAGGAGAGTGTAGAGTGTTGCACATAGTCACATTGCTCACCTGTAGTAGAAGATTGTTTATGTTACGTTACGGCGGGGAGAGTGCGCCATGTTTTAGTTTTCAAGAAAGGTGACGCACAAGGAGAGTGTAGAGTGATGCACATAGTCACATTGGTCACCTGTAGTAGAAGATTGTTTATGTTACGTTACGGCTGGGAGAGTGCGCCATGTTCTGGTTTTCAAGAAAGGTGACGCACAAGGAGAGTGTTGCACATAGTCACATTGGTCACCTGTAGTAGAAGATTGTTTATGTTACGTTACGGCTGGGAGAGTGCGCCATGTTCTGGTTTTCAAGAAAGGTGACGCACAAGGAGAGTGTTGCACATAGTCACATTGGTCACCTGTAGTAGAAGATTGTTTATGTTACGTTACGGCTGGGAGAGAGCGCCATGTTTTAGTTTTCAAGAAAGGTGACGCACAAGGAGAGTGTAGAGTGTTGCACATAGTCACATTGCTCACCTGTAGTAGAAGATTGTTTATGTTACGTTACGGCTGGGAGAGTGCGCCATGTTTTAGTTTTCAAGAAAGGTGACGCACAAGGAGAGTGTTGCACATAGTCACATTGCTCACCTGTAGTAGAAGATTGTTTATGTTACGTTACGGCTGGGAGAGAGCGCCATGTTTTAGTTTTCAAGAAAGGTGACGCACAAGGAGAGTGTAGAGTGTTGCACATAGTCACATTGCTCACCTGTAGTAGAAGATTGTTTATGTTACGTTACGGCGGGGAGAGTGCGCCATGTTTTAGTTTTCAAGAAAGGTGACGCACAAGGAGAGTGTAGAGTGTTGCACATAGTCACATTGCTCACCTGTAGTAGAAGATTGTTTATGTTACGTTACGGCGGGGAGAGTGCGCCATGTTTTAGTTTTCAAGAAAGGTGACGCACAAGGAGAGTGTTGCACATAGTCACATTGCTCACCTGTAGTAGAAGATTGTTTATGTTACGTTACGGCGGGGAGAGTGCGCCATGTTTTAGTTTTCAAGAAAGGTGACGCACAAGGAGAGTGTTGCACATAGTCACATTGCTCACCTGTAGTAGAAGATTGTTTATGTTACGTTACGGCGGGGAGAGTGCGCCATGTTTTAGTTTTCAAGAAAGGTGACGCACAAGGAGAGTGTTGCACATAGTCACATTGCTCACCTGTAGTAGAAGATTGTTTATGTTACGTTACGGCGGGGAGAGTGCGCCATGTTTTAGTTTTCAAGAAAGGTGACGCACAAGGAGAGTGTTGCACATAGTCACATTGCTCACCTGTAGTAGAAGATTGTTTATGTTACGTTACGGCGGGGAGAGTGCGCCATGTTTTAGTTTTCAAGAAAGGTGACGCACAAGGAGAGTGTTGCACATAGTCACATTGCTCACCTGTAGTAGAAGATTGTTTATGTTACGTTACGGCTGGGAGACAGCGCCATGTTTTAGTTTTCAAGAAAGATGTCGCACAAGGAGAGTGTAGAGTGATGCACATAGTCACATTGCTCACCTGTAGTAGAAGATTGTTTATGTTACGTTACGGCTGGGAGAGTGCGCCATGTTTTAGTTTTCAAGAAAGGTGACGCACAAGGAGAGTGTAGAGTGTTGCACATAGTCACATTGCTCACCTGTAGTAGAAGATTGTTTATGTTACGTTACGGCTGGGAGAGTGCGCCATGTTTTAGTTTTCAAGAAAGGTGACGCACAAGGAGAGTGTAGAGTGTTGCACATAGTCACATTGCTCACCTGTAGTAGAAGATTGTTTATGTTACGTTACGGCTGGGAGAGTGCGCCATGTTTTAGTTTTCAAGAAAGGTGACGCACAAGGAGAGTGTAGAGTGTTGCACATAGTCACATTGCTCACCTGTAGTAGAAAATTGTTTATGTTACGTTACGGCTGGGAGAGTGCGCCATGTTTTAGTTTTCAAGAAAGGTGACGCACAAGGAGAGTGTTGCACATAGTCACATTGCTCACCTGTAGTAGAAGATTGTTTATGTTACGTTACGGCTGGGAGAGTGCGCCATGTTTTAGTTTTCAAGAAAGGTGACGCACAAGGAGAGTGTTGCACATAGTCACATTGCTCACCTGTAGTAGAAGATTGTTTATGTTACGTTACGGCTGGGAGACAGCGCCATGTTTTAGTTTTCAAGAAAGGTGACGCACAAGGAGAGTGTTGCACATAGTCACATTGCTCACCTGTAGTAGAAGATTGTTTATGTTACGTTACGGCGGGGAGAGTGCGCCATGTTTTAGTTTTCAAGAAAGGTGACGCACAAGGAGAGTGTAGAGTGTTGCACATAGTCACATTGCTCACCTGTAGTAGAAGATTGTTTATGTTACGTTACGGCTGGGAGAGTGCGCCATGTTTTAGTTTTCAAGAAAGGTGACGCACAAGGAGAGTGTTGCACATAGTCACATTGCTCACCTGTAGTAGAAGATTGTTTATGTTACGTTACGGCTGGGAGACAGCGCCATGTTTTAGTTTTCAAGAAAGGTGACGCACAAGGAGAGTGTTGCACATAGTCACATTGCTCTCCTGTAGTAGAAGATTGTTTATGTTACGTTACGGCTGGGAGAGTGCGCCATGTTTTAGTTTTCAAGAAAGGTGACGCACAAGGAGAGTGTAGAGTGTTGCACATAGTCACATTGCTCACCTGTAGTAGAAGATTGTTTATGTTACGTTACGGCTGGGAGAGAGCGCCATGTTTTAGTTTTCAAGAAAGGTGACGCACAAGGAGAGTGTAGAGTGTTGCACATAGTCACATTGGTCACCTGTAGTAGAAGATTGTTCATGTTACGTTACGGCTGGGAGAGAGCGCCATGTTTTAGTTTTCAAGAAAGGTGACGCACAAGGAGAGTGTTGCACATAGTCACATTGCTCACCTGCAGTAGAAGATTGTTTATGTTACGTTACGGCTGGGAGAGAGCGCCATGTTTTAGTTTTCAAGAAAGGTGACGCACAAGGAGAGTGTAGAGTGTTGCACATAGTCACATTGGTCACCTGTAGTAGAAGATTGTTCATGTTACGTTACGGCTGGGAGAGAGCGCCATGTTTTAGTTTTCAAGAAAGGTGACGCACAAGGAGAGTGTTGCACATAGTCACATTGCTCACCTGTAGTAGAAGATTGTTTATGTTACGTTACGGCGGGGAGAGTGCGCCATGTTTTAGTTTTCAAGAAAGATGACGCACAAGGAGAGTGTTGCACATAGTCACATTGCTCACCTGTAGTAGAAGATTGTTTATGTTACGTTACGGCGGGGAGAGTGCGCCATGTTTTAGTTTTCAAGAAAGGTGACGCACAAGGAGAGTGTAGAGTGTTGCACATAGTCACATTGCTCACCTGTAGTAGAAGATTGTTTATGTTACGTTACGGCTGGGAGAGTGCGCCATGTTTTAGTTTTCAAGAAAGGGACGCACAAGGAGAGTGTAGAGTGTTGCACATAGTCACATTGCTCACCTGTAGTAGAAGATTGTTTATGTTACGTTACGGCGGGGAGAGTGCGCCATGTTTTAGTTTTCAAGAAAGGTGACGCACAAGGAGAGTGTTGCACATAGTCACATTGCTCACCTGTAGTAGAAGATTGTTTATGTTACGTTACGGCTGGGAGAGTGCGCCATGTTTTAGTTTTCAAGAAAGATGACGCACAAGGAGAGTGTTGCACATAGTCACATTGCTCACCTGTAGTAGAAGATTGTTTATGTTACGTTACGGCTGGGAGAGTGCGCCATGTTTTAGTTTTCAAGAAAGGTGACGCACAAGGAGAGTGATGCACATAGTCACATTGCTCACCTGTAGTAGAAGATTGTTTATGTTACGTTACGGCTGGGAGAGTGCGCCATGTTTTAGTTTTCAAGAAAGGTGACGCACAAGGAGAGTGTTGCACATAGTCACATTGCTCACCTGTAGTAGAAGATTGTTTATGTTACGTTACGGCGGGGAGAGTGCGCCATGTTTTAGTTTTCAAGAAAGGTGACGCACAAGGAGAGTGTAGAGTGTTGCACATAGTCACATTGCTCACCTGTAGTAGAAGATTGTTTATGTTACGTTACGGCTGGGAGAGTGCGCCATGTTTTAGTTTTCAAGAAAGGTGACGCACAAGGAGAGTGTAGAGTGATGCACATAGTCACATTGCTCACCTGTAGTAGAAGATTGTTTATGTTACGTTACGGCTGGGAGAGTGCGCCATGTTTTAGTTTTCAAGAAAGGTGACGCACAAGGAGAGTGGAGAGTGTTGCACATAGTCACATTGCTCACCTGTAGTAGAAGATTGTTTATGTTACGTTACGGCTGGGAGAGTGCGCCATGTTTTAGTTTTCAAGAAAGATGTCGCACAAGGAGAGTGTAGAGTGATGCACATAGTCACATTGCTCACCTGTAGTAGAAGATTGTTTATGTTACGTTACGGCTGGGAGAGTGCGCCATGTTTTAGTTTTCAAGAAAGATGTCGCACAAGGAGAGTGTATAGTGTTGCACATAGTCACATTGCTCACCTGTAGTAGAAGATTGTTTATGTTACGTTACGGCTGGGAGAGTGCGCCATGTTTTAGTTTTCAAGAAAGGTGACGCACAAGGAGAGTGTAGAGTGTTGCACATAGTCACATTGCTCACCTGTAGTAGAAGATTGTTTATGTTACGTTACGGCTGGGAGAGTGCGCCATGTTTAATTTTCAAGAAAGGTGACGCACAAGGAGAGTGTTGCACATAGTCACATTGCTCACCTGTAGTAGAAGATTGTTTATGTTACGTTACGGCTGGGAGAGTGCGCCATGTTTTAGTTTTCAAGAAAGGTGACGCACAAGGAGAGTGTTGCACATAGTCACATTGCTCACCTGTAGTAGAAGATTGTTTATGTTACGTTACGGCTGGGAGAGTGCGCCATGTTTTAGTTTTCAAGAAAGGTGACGCACAAGGAGAGTGTAGAGTGTTGCACATAGTCACATTGCTCACCTGTAGTAGAAGATTGTTTATGTTACGTTACGGCTGGGAGAGTGCGCCATGTTTTAGTTTTCAAGAAAGGTGACGCACAAGGAGAGTGTTGCACATAGTCACATTGCTCACCTGTAGTAGAAGATTGTTTATGTTACGTTACGGCTGGGAGAGTGCGCCATGTTTTAGTTTTCAAGAAAGATGACGCACAAGGAGAGTGTTGCACATAGTCACATTGCTCACCTGTAGTAGAAGATTGTTTATGTTACGTTACGGCTGGGAGAGTGCGCCATGTTTTAGTTTTCAAGAAAGATGACGCACAAGGAGAGTGTTGCACATAGTCACATTGCTCACCTGTAGTAGAAGATTGTTTATGTTACGTTACGGCTGGGAGAGTGCGCCATGTTTTAGTTTTCAAGAAAGGTGACGCACAAGGAGAGTGTTGCACATAGTCACATTGCTCACCTGTAGTAGAAGATTGTTTATGTTACGTTACGGCTGGGAGAGTGCGCCATGTTTTAGTTTTCAAGAAAGATGACGCACAAGGAGAGTGTTGCACATAGTCACATTGGTCACCTGTAGTAGAAGATTGTTTATGTTACGTTACGGCTGGGAGAGTGCGCCATGTTTTAGTTTTCAAGAAAGATGACGCACAAGGAGAGTGTTGCACATAGTCACATTGCTCACCTGTAGTAGAAGATTGTTTATGTTACGTTACGGCGGGGAGAGTGCGCCATGTTCTGGTTTTCAAGAAAGGTGACGCACAAGGAGAGTGTAGAGTGTTGCACATAGTCACATTGCTCACCTGTAGTAGAAGATTGTTTATGTTACGTTACGGCTGGGAGAGTGCGCCATGTTTTAGTTTTCAAGAAAGGTGACGCACAAGGAGAGTGTTGCACATAGTCACATTGCTCACCTGTAGTAGAAGATTGTTTATGTTACGTTACGGCTGGGAGAGTGCGCCATATTCTGGTTTTCAAGAAAGGTGACGCACAAGGAGAGTGTTGCACATAGTCACATTGCTCACCTGTAGTAGAAGATTGTTAATGTTACGTTACGGCTGGGAGAGTGCGCCATGTTTTAGTTTTCAAGAAAGGTGACGCACAAGGAGAGTGTTGCACATAGTCACATTGCTCACCTGTAGTAGAAGATTGTTAATGTTACGTTACGGCGGGGAGAGTGCGCCATGTTTTAGTTTTCAAGAAAGGTGACGCACAAGGAGAGTGTTGCACATAGTCACATTGCTCACCTGTAGTAGAAGATTGTTTATGTTACGTTACGGCGGGGAGAGTGCGCCATGTTTTAGTTTTCAAGAAAGGTGACGCACAAGGAGAGTGTAGAGTGTTGCACATAGTCACATTGCTCACCTGTAGTAGAAGATTGTTTATGTTACGTTACGGCTGGGAGAGTGCGCCATGTTTTAGTTTTCAAGAAAGGTGACGCACAAGGAGAGTGTAGAGTGATGCACATAGTCACATTGCTCACCTGTAGTAGAAGATTGTTTATGTTACGTTACGGCTGGGAGAGTGCGCCATGTTTTAGTTTTCAAGAAAGGTGACGCACAAGGAGAGTGTAGAGTGTTGCACATAGTCACATTGCTCACCTGTAGTAGAAGATTGTTTATGTTACGTTACGGCTGGGAGAGTGCGCCATGTTTTAGTTTTCAAGAAAGGTGACGCACAAGGAGAGTGTAGAGTGATGCACATAGTCACATTGCTCACCTGTAGTAGAAGATTGTTTATGTTACGTTACGGCTGGGAGAGTGCGCCATGTTTTAGTTTTCAAGAAAGGTGACGCACAAGGAGAGTGTAGAGTGTTGCACATAGTCACATTGCTCACCTGTAGTAGAAGATTGTTTATGTTACGTTACGGCTGGGAGAGTGCGCCATGTTTTAGTTTTCAAGAAAGGTGACGCACAAGGAGAGTGTAGAGTGATGCACATAGTCACATTGCTCACCTGTAGTAGAAGATTGTTTATGTTACGTTACGGCGGGGAGAGTGCGCCATGTTTTAGTTTTCAAGAAAGGTGACGCACAAGGAGAGTGTTGCACATAGTCACATTGCTCACCTGTAGTAGAAGATTGTTTATGTTACGTTACGGCGGGGAGAGTGCGCCATGTTTTAGTTTTCAAGAAAGGTGACGCACAAGGAGAGTGTAGAGTGTTGCACATAGTCACATTGCTCACCTGTAGTAGAAGATTGTTTATGTTACGTTACGGCTGGGAGAGTGCGCCATGTTTTAGTTTTCAAGAAAGGTGACGCACAAGGAGAGTGTAGAGTGTTGCACATAGTCACATTGCTCACCTGTAGTAGAAGATTGTTTATGTTACGTTACGGCTGGGAGAGTGCGCCATGTTTTAGTTTTCAAGAAAGGTGACGCACAAGGAGAGTGTTGCACATAGTCACATTGCTCACCTGTAGTAGAAGATTGTTTATGTTACGTTACGGCGGGGAGAGTGCGCCATGTTTTAGTTTTCAAGAAAGGTGACGCACAAGGAGAGTGTTGCACATAGTCACATTGCTCACCTGTAGTAGAAGATTGTTTATGTTACGTTACGGCGGGGAGAGTGCGCCATGTTTTAGTTTTCAAGAAAGGTGACGCACAAGGAGAGTGTTGTACATAGTCACATTGCTCACCTGTAGTAGAAGATTGTTTATGTTACGTTACGGCTGGGAGAGTGCGCCATGTTTTAGTTTTCAAGAAAGGTGACGCACAAGGAGAGTGTTGCACATAGTCACATTGCTCACCTGTAGTAGAAGATTGTTTATGTTACGTTACGGCTGGGAGAGTGCGCCATGTTTTAGTTTTCAAGAAAGGTGACGCACAAGGAGAGTGTTGCACATAGTCACATTGCTCACCTGTAGTAGAAGATTGTTTATGTTACGTTACGGCGGGGAGAGTGCGCCATGTTTTAGTTTTCAAGAAAGGTGACGCACAAGGAGAGTGTTGCACATAGTCACATTGCTCACCTGTAGTAGAAGATTGTTTATGTTACGTTACGGCGGGGAGAGTGCGCCATGTTTTAGTTTTCAAGAAAGGTGACGCACAAGGAGAGTGTTGCACATAGTCACATTGCTCACCTGTAGTAGAAGATTGTTTATGTTACGTTACGGCGGGGAGAGTGCGCCATGTTTTAGTTTTCAAGAAAGGTGACGCACAAGGAGAGTGTAGAGTGTTGCACATAGTCACATTGCTCACCTGTAGTAGAAGATTGTTTATGTTACGTTACGGCTGGGAGAGTGCGCCATGTTTTAGTTTTCAAGAAAGGTGACGCACAAGGAGAGTGTAGAGTGTTGCACATAGTCACATTGCTCACCTGTAGTAGAAGATTGTTTATGTTACGTTACGGCGGGGAGAGTGCGCCATGTTTTAGTTTTCAAGAAAGGTGACGCACAAGGAGAGTGTTGCACATAGTCACATTGCTCACCTGTAGTAGAAGATTGTTTATGTTACGTTACGGCGGGGAGAGTGCGCCATGTTCTGGTTTTCAAGAAAGGTGACGCACAAGGAGAGTGTTGCACATAGTCACATTGCTCACCTGTAGTAGAAGATTGTTTATGTTACGTTACGGCTGGGAGAGTGCGCCATGTTTTAGTTTTCAAGAAAGGTGACGCACAAGGAGAGTGGAGAGGAGGAGAGGAGAGAAGAGGCTAACTGCACACAAACTGCGTTTCAATGTCTTTTTTGCGTGAGAGTTATGTCTGAAATTTTCAGTTGTTTGCGCAACTTTGTCATTTTTTTTGAAGCTGAAATTTTGGGTACGCATTTATAAGTGTCTAACGAATATTTTGATATAAAATCATTTCTTTTTCGATGGAGTTGGTCTGCGGAAGGTTGACCAACAGATCTTTACAAAGAAACAGTGAATACAACTAGCTTGAGTGAAGGTAAATAAACGTAGCACGTGACTTATATCATCTGTGACAGGCTTTTTGTGAACATATCAAAACCAATCACTGGGAGAAAGACCAACTAAATATTGTTTATTATTAACGTCCTACAATGCTACTCAAATTAGCCCGAGGTCCATGGAGCTTTAAGTCACCCGATATTCGTCTTCTCAGGATAAGGGAAAACCCAGTGGCGGCTCGTGACTTGTCGCAGTGGGTGAGCAGTACATTACATCCTCTCCACCTTTACTCCCTTTCTTTCTCTAACACACAACACACAATTCTAATTCTAAATTCATATGGGCAATTGAGCTCTTATGTTTTGCTATTTTTTGTTTTAAATGACCAATATCACAAGAACTATTATTTGTCCAGACACCATTTCTCTCACTCGCAAACAATAAGAACGGAAAACAGCTTCTCTTATAAAAATAAACCCGAAAGATTTATCTTCTTCAGTTTCGCCATGTTATTCATTTCCACACTTTCACAGATTCAAATTTCCCGCTATGTGCAGACACAACTGCATGCAACGTGCTGCCAGAATACAAACATAACAAACAGTAATAAACACTGTAACAAAATAACCATTCCAAGCTGAATTATTGGCTCTACTAGGGTGTTCTGTGGTATTGGCCTTAGTAAATTACGACATGAAGAATAATTATATGCATTTATAATCGTTTAATAAGACTAGATGTAGGTAATTGTGTTTATAACATTAATATAATAGAGAAGATGGCTACATTATATTTACAACCGTCACGTTGGCTGCCTAGTAAGTTCTGCTAAACGGGAGGGAAATTCTTGTAGCAAAAAAGGAGGAACTTGTACGAGAATGTAGTGCGCTTGCGCGGCAAGAATCGCATGTGTTGGCCTTGTCGATTATGCTGCCTTAAGTCGTCGTACTCTTAAATGCAAGCTTTGCACTGCTCCCCGCGTACCCCTCGCCTAAAAGCTACCTTCGCCAGTCGCAAAATCAGGCTTATGCGTCTCAGCTTGACTAAGCGAGTTGTCATTTGGTAAAGAGGGCGCGGGGAAATCAAACGAGCAAGTTCATATATGTACGTACAAGAAAGTTGGACATTCGACTTTCTCGTATGCATGTCTATACACATTCGCATGCGGAAAAAATTAGTGGGTGTGCAGTTGCGAGTATGCGATCCCCCAGGAACCGCCACTGGTAGAACCTTATACGGATAACTCACACTAAGGAGGTTCGAACTCACGACCTCTTGGACTTGAAGCAGATACGCTACAAAGGTGGGCAAAATCGTTTATGCTTTATAAGCTAAATGTAATCTATAAACTAAAAAGCTATTTAGACGTAAATTGTGTGTTTTAGCAACATGTTCATTTTTGTACCTATAGTAAGATTTGGTCTATCTCTTACCGTGTACCTACCAGTTATACAAAAGTCATCCACAGGAGCTATAGTCCGAAAATTCAAAATTTACATTTCATTTGTCATACATATATCTCAAACATACGACATTTCAATAAAAATCGTTAGAGCCGTTTTGAAGAAAATAAAAATTTTCGAAAACGTTTCCATGTAAAGGGTCGTTGAGGGTGGAGATATTTTCTTCAAAATCTTCGTGTCGCATACTTGAAAGACATTACCTACACTTAAATACCAACTTTGGTTTTTACCGACTTTTCGTTTTTGAGTAATGCTATCAACAGATTGAGAGACATACAGACAGACACACAGAGACCTTTGTCTAAAAACATTCTGTTTTTAATCAGGGGGCCTCAAAGCATATATTTCCGCTAAAATCTTGACATCGAATTTTTGTGGGGAATACAATACTTCCTCTACTTTACTGTACGTAGTAACTTTTAAGTTCCGCTGTTTTGAGTGGCTTCTTTGCTTTGATGTAGCGTTAATACACATTCCAAGGTTGGCAACATTATCGTAAGCGCCATTAGAGGTACGACTCCTGTTTGATGCATCAGAATTGTTTATTAACGTACTAGCTAGCTGCATTCGAAACAAACTGTACCATCAGTTCATCGTTCTATAGGGGAAACAGCTCATCGGCAGCTCATATGGCCCACATTATCTACAGCAAGAAGCAGTACTGGCAACCTTACGTACACCTTACCAGCTCATGCATGGCTGCACGGTGACTCCGACCTTGTTGTGATAGTAAGAAACAGCTTATCGGCAGCTCATATGGCCCACATTATCTACAGCAAGAAGCAGTACTGGCAACCTTACGTACACCTTACCAGCTCATGCGCGGTGACTCCGACCTTGTTGCGATAGTAAGGAACAGCTTATCGGTAGCTCATATGGCCCACATTATCTACAGCAAGAAGCAGTACTGGCAACCTTACATACACCTTACCAGCTCATGCACGGTGACTCCGACCTTGTTGCGATAGTAAGGAACAGCTTATCGGCAGCTCATATGGCCCACATTATCTACAGCAAGAAGCAGTACTGGCAACCTTACGTACACCTTACCAGCTCATGCAGGGCTGCACGGTGACTCCGACCTTGTTGTGATAGTAAGGAACAGCTTATCATCAGCTCATATGGCCCACATTATCTACAGCAAGAAGCAGTACTGGCAACCTTACGTACACCTTACCAGCTCATGCAGGGCTGCACGGTGACTCCGACCTTGTTGTGATAGTAAGGAACAGCTTATCATCAGCTCATATGGCTCACATTATCTACAGCAAGAAGCAGTACTGGCAACCTTACGTACACCTTACCAGCTCATGCACGGCTGCACGGTGACTCCGACCTTGTTGTGATAGTAAGGAACAGCTTATCGGCAGCTCATATGGCCCACATTATCTACAGCAAGAAGCAGTACTGGCAACCTTACGTACACCTTACCAGCTCATGCATGGCTGCACGGTGACTCCGACCTTGTTGCGATAGTAAGGAACAGGTGAAGTACCTTGTACTACTGTGTTGCGAACACAAACCTCTAGAACTGCATATAGTAATAATCTAAAACAATTCAAGACAAAACCACGTACACAGGAACAATACAATGGCGCCCACAGTTTAATAAGCCGTCTTGTAAAATGTAGTGGTTGGCTTCCCTGCTGCGTGCTAAAAAAAAGGCTTCTGTGACAACATAACGGATGCAATGACGCCAACTGTGGCCGTATGGTTATATCTTACGAACACTTGCTGGTACTAATCCAACCTAACAGATGGAATATCACCAAATATAACCAAACCACGCCATAATGGGGGAAATGTCAGTTGATTTTTGGAGTGTTGCGTCTATACCAGAGGACGTGCTCATAAGCGCTATTTTTAAAATAGCGTCAATATAACTCATTTCTAAACGCCCCTGGTAAAATAACCTAATATAATATTCAGCGTTGTTTCAAGCTGTCTTCGAGCAGACTTGAGGATAATCCAATATGAACTGTTGTTTCAGGTTGTCGGGGCCTGAAGCTGGCCCGTGTGATGGTGCCCTCCCAAGCAGACATCAGGTCACCGGTGACACTGCGGTGCGAGTACGACCTTGAAGGACAGAATCTCTACTCCGTCAAGTGGTACAAAGATGAGCACGAGTTCTTCAGGTACATGCCTGACTATCCGCACAGCCAGGCCTTCCACGTGCCGGGGTTCACTGTTGACGTGAGTATCTCTTCACAGTCTCCAGCTCTGTCACTGTCTCTGTCTCTGTCTAGTGCTCATTTGTCCCTTGTGTTACAGATATCCAGGTGCGACATGCACACCGTCAGGTTGACCAACCTCAACTTCGAGTCCACCGGCAGCTACAGATGTGAGGTTTCAACAGAGGCACCTTACTTCGAGACGGTCGGCGCCAGTTCCATCATGACCGTCATGGGTATGTATCAATGGAGCATTATGTTAGAAATGTGTAAACGTTGTGCGCAGTCTTAAAACACTTAGTATGTTGTACGGGATGATAAGGTGATCAAATAGGAAGCCCTGTCTGCACGGTCTGGACGCTGTAGATCAGGGTCAGGTAGAATAGTGTCTGCTGTGGACGGAAGCCGCGTAACATTCTTGTTGGTTGTAAGAGATGTATTTGTTCGGTTCTTAAACGTTTGACAGTGGTGGATTGATTCAGGCCGTTTGTTTCACACATTAATTATGATCATCCGAACATATGAGAGCACGTATGAACTGAAATCCTCCATGACAATTTGGATGTGAAAAAAATATGAGTACACTGGGAATTGATCTATGTTGTCGGGTATTCGAAATGGATTCTCCAGATTGTTGGAGAAACTGTTGGCGAATGATGCTGAAGAACCTCATTTTTAACGCGCACTGTGGGGATAAAACATCGGCAACAATAAAGTTGTCCACGAGTGGGTGCGTACTACTCCCAAACAATGGTTGCAACAATAAAGTTGTCCACGAGTGGGTGCGTACTACTCCCAAACAATGGATGCAACAATAAAGTTGCCCACGAGTGGGTGCGTACTACTCCCAAACAATGGTTGCAACAATAAAGTTGTCCACGAGTGGGTGCGTACTACTCCCAAACAATGGTTGCAACAATAAAGTTGCCCACGAGTGGGTGCGTACTACTCCCAAACAATGGTTGCAACAATAAAGTTGCCCACGAGTGGGTGCGTACTACTGCCAAACAACGGTTGCAACAATAAAGTTGTCCATGAGTGGGTGCGTACTACTGCCAAACAACGGTTGCAACAATAAAGTTGTCCATGAGTGGGTGCGTACTACTCCCAAACAATGGTTGCAACAATAAAGTTGCCCACGAGTGGGTGCGTACTACTCCCAAACAATGGTTGCAACAATAAAGTTGCCCACGAGTGGGTGCGTACTACTGCCAAACAATGGTTGCAACAATAAAGTTGCCCACGAGTGGGTGCGTACTACTCCCAAACAATGGTTGCAACAATAAAGTTGCCCACGAGTGGGTGCGTACTACTGCCAAACAATGGTTGCAACAATAAAGTTGTCCACGAGTGGGTGCGTACTACTGCCAAACAATGGTTGCAACAATAAAGTTGTCCACGAGTGGGTGCGTACTACTGCCAAACAATGGTTGCAACAATAAAGTTGTCCACGAGTGGGTGCGTACTACTGCCAAACAATGGTTGCAACAATAAAGTTGTCCACGAGTGGGTGCGTACTACTGCCAAACAATGGTTGCAACAATAAAGTTGTGCACGAGTGGGTGCGTACTACTGCCAAACAATGGTTGCAACAATAAAGTTGTCCACGAGTGGGTGCGTACTACTGCCAAACAATGGTTGCAACAATAAAGTTGCCCACGAGTGGGTGCGTACTACTCCCAAACAATGGTTGCAACAATAAAGTTGTCCACGAGTGGGTGCGTACTACTCCCAAACAATGGTTGCAACAATAAAGTTGCAACGTAGCAGCAGTGTAGCGCCGGTCCACTGGAATTCTCTATATCCCATCCTGTTATGAACGACAAAGACCATTTAATGATGCAGTGCACGGAACTTGACATAGCAACTCTATTACAAATGGACAACGAAGCTCTCACAGTGTATTCACATTGGTGGGAAGCATCCCATCTACTTAGAATCATTTTATTAATAAATAAGGTATGAAAACTTGTAAAACATTTCTGAACGACCCATGTAAATTAATACAAAATTAATGAATTTAAAGACAATCAATTTAATATTAATAATAAATATTCACGACAAGAACATATAACTCTATTATTAATTCTAAAATAATAAAATGGGTATTTATTCTCGATAAAAAGTCACGGTGTCCGTGTAGAACAAAACTTGATGACATCATTACAGTAAAGTTACGTGAAAATCCAAAGAAATCTGTGACACAAACCTCACTTGGAATGTCACTGCAGTTTTAAAATGTAAATCTTGTAAGATATGTAGCTCAGATTATGTAAGTTCTGTTGTGTGGTGCTAATACGGACCAACATCTCATCTCTGCTCAGCAATTCCATGAACACCAAACACACACATAGACAGACAGACAGACACACAGAGAGAGCTGCTGGGCATTCACTACAACGCGTGTTTTCATTAGCTGTGAGGATGCGGTCCAAAACTCGTCAGCAACTTGTGTCTTGTGTCTTGGAGTCACTCACCTAGCACTCAAATGGCAACTGATTGGTGATTCGTAGTTGTGAAACGATGATTCCCTATAATGCGTTCCACAAGGTCGCTTGTAAAAATGGATGTGTTGCTCCCTAAATAGACATTTAGGATGACGTGCTGCAAAGTCTGTGTGCACTAACTGCTTGTTCAAAACGTTAGGCGTATACGCCTGATATAGGTGACGATAAATTTCAATCAACACTATGTTCTCTTCGTGCACGCCGTGGCCCAGCGGTTAGACCGCTTGACTCTTTTCAAAGCGACCCGAATTCGATTCCAAGTGTCCGCAATTGGGATGTGTGGTGGACACAACGGCATAGGGGCGGGTTCCCTCTCCGGGTTTTGCGGTTTCTCCCGCCATCATTTCACGTCATCCACTTCCTCACTTTGGGCTAATCAACCATCCTGGTTCCTCTGTATGATCAATTCCGGTTACGAAGACTGCACATACTGGGTCGGGGCGTTCACCGCCACTCATGACGCCTGTAGTAGGCAGAGGTGGGGGATCCAGCGGTCGGGCGGTACGCCAAGGCTCTGTCTTCTGTGCATTCTATGTTCTTGGCCGGAGCTTTTACCGCTACCACGAAGGTTCTGTAAGATCAACTGGCGCATGCCTGTATCACAGAGAACTTCGTACAGCATATGGTTTGTTAGCTGCGAGCAACTTCCTTCATGGACGTATTAGTAATACTTTACACGATTGGGGTATCAGTATAGAACTCAAACAGCACGCTTCCCATATGAACATACGTTCAAACGAACTCTCTATACTTCTTAGACATTCCTTGTCTTTGCTAAACATGTCTGTTTCACTTTGAGCTGCACTTTTGAGGTGAACTATAACAATTGTGATGTATGTCGCAGCATTCCCGGTAGAGGACCCAGTGGTCGAGGGTATCCTGCCCACATACTCGGTGGAGGACTTCGTATCGGCCAACTGCACGTCGCCCAGGTCCAAGCCGCCGTCCACCCTGGAATGGTACATCAACGACGTGAAGGTATATGTGTGATATGGCAGCTTGCGGAGGGCGAGGAGGAGGAGGGAGATGGTCTACTTAATATTGTTGACTTCTGTGCGCAGGCGATCAGCTCCATGTGGGAGTACCCGATGAACAGCGACTCCTTGGACTCCAGGGGCCTCTACACCAAGATGATCGGCCTGCAGTTCCAAGTGAGCCGAGGTCACTTCAAGGGTCGCACACCAACCATGGAGATCCGCTGTACCGCCACTCTGGGTCACGTGGCCAGGCACACCACATTGTCGGCGACACTCGTCAGTCTCACCAACCAGATGTTATCTCAGGAGCGTGTGACGAGTAGCTCAGCCAGCACAGGTCAGTCTTACGAACCAGATATTATCTCAATATGTACTAACATTGCTTCCCTTGCATTTGTTAGTTTGTTCCTTTCCTAGGTTACCGACCCAGTCTGTAGAAACCACAAACTGGCAGATGGTGAAGTTGCTTCAGTAGTTATAAAAATACCTGTATGTGAGAGGTAGAACTGGAACTTAAAAAATTCAATGCCACAACTGGAATTTGAACCACAGACCTTCCGAATAATTTAAATAATTTAAATAATTTGACGCGGCAACAACCGGATAGCCAAGATATTTTAAACGATGGCCGTGGAAGCTTGAGAGAATACACAGACCTTCCGCTTAACCGGGCGGCTGCTCTACCACTGAGCTATTGTGACAAACTGCCAGAATGGCATTAAATTCTCAAACCAGTTCGTACTTTGCCCACGCACGTCTTGTGTGTTTAAAAACACCAACAGTAAGTTTGTTGGCATAAATAAATAATAAATACCTGTATGTGGTTGAACACCCCTCGTCTGACGTACTGGCAGCTGTTCCATTGGTGAACTACATGATAGTTAAATTATATTCAAACCCACTCTCGCAACGTCTGTCTACTGCGTGAGACAGCTGGCACTCGCCGGGGAATGTTGACCTTCTGCTCTCAAATAGGCAGGCAGCTTATCTCGTGTACATACTCTCGCTCACTCTCCCAGGCTCAGCAGTAAAATTCTTGCGATTTCTTGCAATATGTTATCCTGTAGTGTGTGGGGCTGGAACAATACACTTTGTCTATTGAAGAACCCCACAACTCGTTAGGTTAGGAGAACTAGAGGGCTACAAATCAACACTAATTGTTCTCTCATCAAGCACCTCTCTTACTGCATTAATGTTAGGTCAGCCGAATATGCTGTTGCGCAATCTTGCTGGAACCAACCGCACGATTTCTGTTCTTCTGTCAAGCGATGGAAAAATGGCCTCAGAATTTATCTTTAATATCGCTCTGCATTTATTGTTTCACCAAGGAATATGAGCCTATTATTCTTGTAGCACTTATCGCACACCACACTGATCAGAATGAGACGTTTCGTCTAGTACCTCAGTAGCGACTGTTGTGAGATTCAAACGTCCACTTAGATGAAACCAAGATTCATCACTGAAAAACAAAAGCTGTGGGTCAATGAAACCCCTTTCTACGGATTGGAAAAACCAGTTACAATAGTTTACACCTTTAGCGGGATCATTTGGCTTTAACGCTTGCACTCGTGTGTAAGCGATAAGGCTTCATTCTGAACACACATGTAGCATTTCTCGCAGAAGATCGAGATACACCTGTTTGCTGCGCTGGTGTTTTCAGCGATTTTCGGGACAAACACTCCAAAGCGCACCAATGTCATCCAGTTTATTTTCAGTTAAGACTGACCTCTTCCTTGAATGTTTCTTATCCGACACTGAAGCCGAAACTTCAAATTTATTTACAGGTGGTACAGAGTTCGGAAACTTTTCAACAAACTACCAGCATATGCATGCTTGAGGGAATTGTGAATCCGAAGTCCCGACAGCTGGCGTGGGAGAGATAGGCCGCGAATACGTTCCAATATAATTTAACTATCCTATATGATATCCTTTTCTTGAGGTATGAATGGGCAAATGCGACAATATATGTGAATTAAGTTGACTGATAAATTTAATAACCTGTTAATAATTATTTATGTCAGCAAACTTACTGCTGGTGTTTTCAAACATAGTCGTGTGTGGACAATGTTTGATAGGTAGAATCGGAACAAAACAAAACTTTACGCCACAGCTGGGATTTGAACCACAGATCCTCCGATTACCAGGTGGGTGCTCCAACCATTAAGCTACTGTGACATCCTGCCAGAATGACATTGAATTCTCCAATCGACTCGTATTTCTGCCGGTAAACCACAAAGGCAGTCTCACATTAGAGATAATTATCCCATTGGTGACCTACTATCGTAAGTAATTTATGTCCCGGGATTAAATAATCTTCTGATGGTAGTTGTCTCAGATGTGAGATTCCCTTAGTGGTTTAGTTGGAGAAATACGAGTCGGTTGGAGAATTCAATCTCATTCTGGCGGGTTCTCACAGTAGCTTAATGGTTAGAGCGCACGCCTAGTAAGCGGATAGTCCGTGTTTCAAATCTCAGCTGTGATACTGAATTTTTCAGTTCCCATTCTACCTCTTAAACATTTCATAGACTATAATTCGTGAAGTAGTGTTAACAAATGTAACTCGTGACATTGCTTATGACTAGCAACCGGCGCCGAAGCATGTTGTTGGCATTTAAGTTATACTTGGAGGGAGGTTTCTACTGCCCCTACCAAACGGGGTAGGTTGGGTAGGGGCGTCGCTTTACAAACATGAAGTAGAGACGGATATAGTAAAGTAGCTGACAACCTAACGTCGTGTACGTATCAGTAAATTTACAGATGTCTGTAAGAAGTGCGATTTGGTTTGGTTTGGATTTGGTTTAAGGGCGCTCAACTTCTAGGTCATCAGCGCCCTTAACAGACTCATGGCAATAGCCAGATATAAATTTCACTCAAAAAATAAAAATACAAATACAAAAAAAAAAAAAATACTAGCAACAAGAAAAATATACAAAGGTAAAAAGCAGTGGCAATAGCCAGATATGAAACAAGGTGATAAATATGTCCAAAAGCAGAAACAGATAATTAAAAATTTTAAATCCTCAAATTTATATTGCACTGCGCTAAAAAATTAAAAACTCTATCAACCGCTGTTTTGTCGTCTGCTAGGACCTCTGCAAGTCTGGCAGGCAGCTGCAGAGAATCCCGAAGGTGCGCTAGAGAGTAACACTCTAGGAGCACGTGGCGAACCGACAAAACGTTGTCACACAGCGGACATAGAGGCGCAGGGTCCCTTTTAAATAGGTAACCGTGCGAAAAATTGCAGTGCCCTATTCTTAATCGAGCCAAACTAACCTCCTCGCGACGAGATGTGCAACAGGAAGTTACCCAGTTTATCGGAAGTTCTTTCACTTCTCTAAGCTTATTACCGCGGAGAGCTGACCACTCGTCGTGCCAGGACGACAGCACAGCTCTCCGCACTTCAAGCCTAAAGTCTTCCGAAGTAACACGTGAGATGATAATTCTGGGTTCTGTAGTTGCCGTCTTTGCTGCTAAATCTGCCATTTCATTCCCAGGCAAACCTACGTGACCAGGAATCCATGCACACACCACATCAACACCAGAAGCGTGTAAAACATGGAGGGCATCCTGGATACGTTGTACAATAGGGTGGGGGTTGTACAACTGACAAAGGCTCTGCAGTGCACTAAGGGAATCGCTCAAAATCAGGCAGTCACCTAATTTACGACGGCGAACATACAAAACGGCTCGATAAATTGCATAAAGCTCTGCAGTAAAAATGGAAGTGCTATTTGGAAAACCGAATGTATATGGTTCGGTTCCATAAACATAAGCACATCCAACACCGTTGGTGTTCTTTGATCCATCGGTGTAAATATATCTACGGTCACAGTAACCTGACAAAAATTCTAAGAAACACGTGCGGATACTTGAAAGAGGCATCGTGGACTTCTGGTGTATGGTCATCCCAAGATCTACATGGGGCGTACCAGATAACCAAGGGGGGTAAAGTCTCTCGCCCTTGGCGAACATCACAGGCAGTTCCACTCCAAGCTTCACTAGGAGCTCTTGGAAACGGAACCCCGCAGGCTTTGGATTAAGGGAGCTATTTCTATATCGTTCTCTTAGCGTGGTGGTGAAAAAAGAAGCGAACGTTGGGTGCTTAGGCATACATCTAAGCGCACAACCATAATTTGCCAAGAGAATCTCACGCCGATATTGCAGAGGAGGTTCTGCGGACTCGGCGTAAAGGCTTACCACTGGGCTTGTTGGAAAAGCTCCTGTTGCAGTGCGGATGCCCCTATTATGGACCACGTCTAATCTTCTCAGCACAGATGGTCGTGCTGAGGAATAGACAATACACCCATAGTCTAGCTTGGATCGGACCAATGCGCGATATATTCGCAACAAAATTGTCCGATCCGCTCCCCACGATTTGCCATTCAGTACTCGCATAATATTTAGGGAACGGTCACATCTCGCTCTTAGCTGTGCAATATGCGACGACCAACTAAGCTTCCTGTCCAAGATCAAACCCAGGAAGCGCGTCTCTTCTGCGAAGGGAAGTATATCTGGACCAAAGCGGAGCGAAGGTGGTAGTCGTCTCCTAAGGCGCCAGAAATTAACGCAGATTGTCTTCTCAGTTGAGAAACGGAAGCCGTTTTTCACGCTCCATTCTCTAAGGTTGTCCAAACATTGCTGCAGGCGCCGTTGTAAGAAAGCCGTGCGCTGAGAAGTGCAATAGACAGCGAAGTCGTCTACGAATAGGCATGACGAAACTCCAGGTGGAACACATTTCCAGATGGAGTTAATTGCTATAGCAAAGAGCGTGACACTTAGCACCGAACCCTGCGGTACTCCCTCCTCCTGAACAAAAGAATTAGAAAAAACCGAGCCGACCCTAACTCGGAAAAAGCGGTCCTTCATAAACTCCTGAATGAAAAGTGGTAGGCGTCCACGTATGTTCCAGGCATACAGGGAACGTAGAATCCCTGCTCGCCAGCACGTATCATAAGCCTTCTCAAGATCGAAAAATATGCCAACGGTTTGACAGTTCTTCATAAAGCCGTCCATTATCTGTGTCGATATTGACACAAGATGGTCAACAGTTGAACGGCGTCGTCGAAAACCACACTGGATGTTAGTCAGTAGGTTACGACTTTCTAACCACCATACCAATCGTCCATTGATCATGCGTTCCATCACCTTGCAAACGCAACTGGTGAGGGAAATAGGACGATAGCTGGAGGGAAGATGACGGTCCTTCCCAGCCTTCAAGATGGGAATAACGGTGGCCTCCCGCCAATTTTCTGGGAGTATACTGTCAACCCAAACACGGTTATAGACCTCAAGCAGGAATGCCTTACCTTCAGGAGAGAGCTGTTGTAACATTTGTACATGAATACCGTCCGGTCCTGGTGCTAAACATCGTGAAGATTTCAGGGAATGCTCCAGCTCCGCCATTGTGAAAAGGCGATTGTAATCTTCTACGTTTCTAGAACGAAACGTGAAGCCTTGAGATTCCACCTGAGTTTTAAATGGAAGGAACTCAGGGGAGTAGTTTTCCGAGCTAGACACTTGTGCGAAAGCACTGCCAAAGGTATTGGCCACTTCAAATGAATCAACAACAGCTCCTGTGGCTGTTTTTAGTCCCGCTATTGGTATTTGGGTCGTTTTAGCTGCAACACGCCTTAATCTATCCCACACAACCGAGGAAGGTGTGTGTCGGTTAAATGAAGCTACAAATTTGCTCCATGATGACTTTTTGCTATCCTTAATGACTTGTCTGGACCTGGCGCGCATTTTCTTGTATTCGATCAGGTTTTCCAAAGTAGGGTGACGTTGGAAAACCCTAAGTGCACGCCTTCGAGCACGAATGGCATTCCGACATTCTTCCGTCCACCAGGGAACGGGAAATCGACGGGGGTGTGTAGTCGACCGCGGAATCGATTGTTCAGCAGCAGAGAGAATCGTCTCCGTGAGATGCTGCGCCAAATTATTTACTGAGTCATGCTCGTTGTAGGTAAAGACAGCCAACTGGGTGTAGAGGTTCCAGTTGGCATGGTCCAAACGCCACCTCGGCATACGTGTGGAGTATGTATGTTGCGTCAAGAGACTAATAAGACATGGGAAGTGGTCACTAGAGTGTAAATCAGAGATGACATTCCATTGTAAGGAGACTGCCAACTGAGGTGAACAAACTGCAAGGTCAAGATGCGAGAAACTATTGTGAGAGTCCGAAATGAATGTAGGCTCTCCAGTGTTGAGGAGAGCTAGGTTGTGACTGTCCAAAAAATCGGAAATGAGTGTACCTCTCGCACAAGCGCGACTTGAACCCCAAAGTGGGTGGTGCGCATTGAAGTCTCCCACCAACAGAAACGGTGTTGGTAACTGGGAAAATAGATCTTCTAACTCATTGTGAGAGAAGTCATGAGACGGAGGCAGATATAGATTACAGATGGTGAAATGGATGTTTGGCAGTTTAATCCGTACAGCAACTGATTGTATATCAGAGTGCAAAGGTAGAGTTTGCATATATACGTCATCTCTGACAAGTATCATAGCGCCGCCATGTGCCGGTACACCCTCTTCTGGTGTAACATCACACCGTATTGGGGTGTATCGCCTTAGATGGAAAGCGTCATGAGGACGCAGCTTAGTCTCTTGCAAACATGCAACCAGAGGTTCGTATTCTTTGAGCAAAAGCTCAAGTTCTGGCCGTTGAGTTCGAATTCCACGTATGTTCCATTGTAGGATAGCCATATTGCATTGTGTATGGGACAGATAGTTCCAAGGTAACTCTTCATTACTTTGGAGCAGGCGGTTGTCGAACTAACTTAGCCCTTTTTTTTTTTTCTGTGGGGCTGGCATTCTTGTCTGGCGCTTTTTCGCGCCTTTTTTCTACTGGGGGTCTCCCAGTGTGGGCAGATTCCAATTCCATGTCCTCTGCCGAGGACGTCCGTGTTCCGATACTGAATTTTGGTTCGAGAGCTTCGAACCGATTTGACACGGAGACCGGCGAAGATGAAAGACGCCGGTCAGAGTCCACCCCTGAAGATTCTCCAGAAGAGGATATTCGAGATCTTCGAGGAGATGTTCGTGGACTCTTACATCCCTTCGATGTACTGGGATTAGACATACTATTTTCCTTGAGGAAGTCGGTCCTTGTGTAATTCTTTCTAAACTTTATCGGTGAGGCTTCACATCTTACAGGCTTGCTAGTTTTTTGCTCTGATCTTGGTGCTCTTGATGGTGATGTAACAGTGATGTTCTTTGCACTTGAAGATTTTGTGGACGTTGACGTTGACATAGATGTGCGCGCTGATGTTGAAGGCTTTGGAATAGAGCTACGGGCTACAAGTGTCTTTTCAGATATTGTTGCCCCATTAAAATCGCTGGTCTGCGTTGCGATCTCTCTGCTCGGTACGGCTTTAGCTACAACTGAGCTATAGGTCCCGGACCTTGGAACAGAGGGTTGGCGTAAACGCAAGAGCTTCCGGGCTTCTGAGAAGGGCACCTTCTCTTTAACCCGTATCTCTTGAATCGCTCTTTCTTCTACGAAACGGGGGCAATCTCGGGAACTGGATGGATGTTCACCTCTGCAGTTCACACATGACGGAGCTGCTGTACATGCACCATCGTGGGATTCATCTCCACATTGAGGGCATGTAGCTTGTCCCTTGCAAAGCTCGCTTGTATGTCCAAAGCGCTGGCACTTGAAACATCTCAGCGGGTTCGGGATGAAAGGCCGAACTTCGATGGATTCGTACCCTGCCTTAATCCTCTGCGGGAGATCTACCCGGTCAAAGGTCAGGAACAGGGTACGTGTTGGCTTCAGTTCACCACCCTCTTTACGCTGAACCCTGTAAACGTTAGTAACGCCTTGTTCCAAAAGATTTTCTTTAATCTCCTCATTACTTAGATCATCCAATGCACGGGTGTTTATCACGCCGCGCGAGGAGTTCAAAGTTCTATGCATCTCCACACTGATAGGATAACTGGCTAGCATATTCGCCTTCAGTATTTTAGCTGCCTGGGTGGATGAATGTGTTTCAACCAGCAGCGTGCCATTGCGAGATCTAGTGCATGACTTTACTGGACCAGCAATGTTATCCAGACCCTTTTGAATGGTAAAGGGGCTCACCGATAGGAATTTTTTACCTTCCTCTTTTCTAGTAATAACTAAGTAGCGAGGACCACAACACTCGACTACTTCTTTTCCACTTGCTTTTTTGTTGTTTGGAGTTTTTAGACTCATGGCGATGATATCCTCCACCATTGCAAATGTCTCCGATGGCATGCTCACTTCCTGGGCGCCACCCCGGCTTAGGTGAGAGTCCTGGCCTGGACCTTGCTCACCCTAGGGTCTCACCTCCCAATGTATAGACAGAGGGACCCAATCGCCTTCAGGAGTGCATCAGCTCATGCAATGGCCCCTCCCCGGGACTGACCTTTATCAGCGGATACGCACACAGATCCTACATGATAACCAGGGGCTGGGACTTACGCGATTACCCAGTCACCCCTTGCGTCACCCCATCCTCCGACGACCCGCGCGTAGGTTATCCATCAGACTGTGTACAGGGAGGTAACAGGTGGGAGGTCAAACACAAAAGTGGACCAAAGTTGATTGGGCGTTTGGCATATGCCCTCTCACCTCTTGGAGGAACCCAATCGAGAGTATGGCTTGGGGCCCCGGGTACGCCAAACCCGTACCTACCATAGTAGGAGCCCCTGGGGGAGTTTGATTTCGGAGTCCTCTTCTCCTAGATGAGTCGTCAACCAAGACTAACGAGCCCCATCTACCCGTTTGGAATGTTCTTTGCTTCCCCTCACCTCTTGCCTACCAGTAATCAAAATGACACTTAGTAGGCCGTCTGGCTCAGGTACTGAGCCCCTCCGCCACGACAAGGCGACACTCCATATCGGAGGGGTAAGAAGTGCGAGATAGGTACCGTGAGTTACAGAAATGCAACTTCCAAGTACAACCTGAGCGCGGTACTATGAACTGTCGACACGCAGTCACGGTGAACACTTCTGTAATACTACTATACACAAGAAAAAAGGCACAACTTTTATACATATACTTTCTTTTATCAAGTTAAGTCATTCCTACTGTCTTCTCTACCTGCGAAGCTTTTTCTTCAGTTTGCTAAAATCAAAGCTTCTCATTTGTCCGTGAAATATAATTCTTTATTCCAAGTTGCTAAGTTCTGAGAACAGTTTCTCTTTCTAATTTTAAGCACTTTTATGTAGGTACGAGATGTTAACAACCACACCTAAACTTTGAGTATTATGTACTGAAACAGTGAAAGTGACACACAGAATTAATTGCTAGTGTTGCCAGCTTATATCGACAAAATGATATGCGTAGGAAATGGTCAGAGACAGTAACGTAAGATACAAAATGTGTTCCAAATAACACCGAGATGGTTGAAATTAATGTAATGAGTTCCCTTCCACCCTCTATAAATAGCATTTGTATTATAAATGTACAGGAGTTTTGTATTGACCAACGATGTGATACATTTTGTCCAACATTTTTTGCATAACGTTGTACATTTCCATAATGTAATATAATTTTTATGATAACCTTCCTTAGTTTGACACAAACCTTAGTGATGAGTAGATATTATGTAGTTAGTATAATGTATAAGATAAATGACTGGTTTTGTGTTTCAGAATGCTGCAGTGATAGTAGTGGTTGCCAGTTCATGTGCACTTCTCCCTGCATCCTGCTGACACTGACTGACTGACTCACATCTTGCACTGTGTGTGTGTACATATTTGTAAACTGTGTGTTCTGTGTTTCAGAATGCTGCAGGTTTATCTCAGTGATAGTAGTGGCTGCCTGTTCATGTGCACTTCTCCTTGCATCCTGCTGACACTGACTGACTGACTCACATCTTGCAGTGTGTGTGTGTGTGTGTGTGTGTGTGTGTGTGTGTGTGTGTGTGTGTGTACATATTTGTAAACTGTGTGTTCTGTGTTTCAGAATGCTGCAGGTTTATCTCAGTGATAGTAGTGGCTGCCTGTTCATGTGCACTTCTCCTTGCATCCTGCTGACACTGACTGACTGACTCACATCTTGCAGTGTGTGTGTGTGTGTGTGTGTACATATTTGTAAACTGTGTGTTCTGTGTTTCAGAATGCTGCAGGTTTATCTCAGTGATAGTAGTGGCTGCCTGTTCATGTGCACTTCTCCTTGCATCCTGCTGACACTGACTGACTGACTCACATCTTGTACTGTGTGTGTGTGTGTGTGTGTGTGTGTGTGTGTGTGTGTGTGTGTGTGTGTGTGTGTGTGTGTATGTGTGTGTGTGTGTGTGTGTGTGTGTGTGTGTACATATTTGTAAACTGTGTGTTCTGTGTTTCAGAATGCTGCAGGTTTATCTCAGTGATAGTAGTGGCTGCCTGTTCATGTGCACTTCTCCTTGCATCCTGCTGACACTGACTGACTGACTCACATCTTGCAGTGTGTGTGTGTGTGTGTGTGTGTGTGTGTGTGTGTGTGTGTGTGTGTGTGTGTACATATTTGTAAACTGTGTGTTCTGTGTTTCAGAATGCTGCAGGTTTATCTCAGTGATAGTAGTGGCTGCCTGTTCATGTGCACTTCTCCTTGCATCCTGCTGACACTGACTGACTGACTCACATCTTGCAGTGTGTGTGTGTGTGTGTGTGTACATATTTGTAAACTGTGTGTTCTGTGTTTCAGAATGCTGCAGGTTTATCTCAGTGATAGTAGTGGCTGCCTGTTCATGTGCACTTCTCCTTGCATCCTGCTGACACTGACTGACTGACTCACATCTTGTACTGTGTGTGTGTGTGTGTGTGTGTGTGTGTGTGTGTGTGTGTGTGTGTGTGTGTGTGTGTGTGTGTGTGTGTGTGTGTGTGTGTGTGTGTGTGTGTGTGTACATATTTGTAAACTGTGTGTTCTGTGTTTCAGAATGCTGCAGGTTTATCTCAGTGATAGTAGTGGCTGCCTGTTCATGTGCACTTCTCCTTGCATCCTGCTGACACTGACTGACTGACTCACATCTTGTACTGTGTGTGTGTGTGTGTGTGTGTGTGTGTGTGTGTGTGTGTGTGTGTGTGTGTGTGTGTGTGTGTGTGTGTACATATTTGTAAACTGTGTGTTCTGTGTTTCAGAATGCTGCAGGTTTATCTCAGTGATAGTAGTGGCTGCCTGTTCATGTGCACTTCTCCCTGCATCCTGCTGACACTGACTGACTCACATCTTGCTGTGTGTGTGTACATATTTGTAAACTGTGTGTTCTGTGTTTCAGAATGCTGCAGTGATAGTAGTGACTGCCTGTTCATGTGCACTTCTCCTTGCATCCTGCTGACACTGACTGACTCACATCTTGCACTGTGTGTGTGTACATATTTGTAAACTGTGTGTTCTGTGTTTCAGAATGCTGCAGTGATAGTAGTGACTGCCTGTTCATGTGCACTTCTCCTTGCATCCTGCTGACACTGACTGACTCACATCTTGCAGTGTGTGTGTGTGTGTGTGTGTGTGTGTGTGTGTGTACATATTTGTAAACTGTGTGTTCTGTGTTTCAGAATGCTGCAGGTTTATCTCAGTGATAGTAGTGGCTGCCTGTTCATGTGCACTTCTCCCTGCATCCTGCTGACACTGACTGACTCACATCTTGCTGTGTGTGTGTACATATTTGTAAACTGTGTGTTCTGTGTTTCAGAATGCTGCAGTGATAGTAGTGACTGCCTGTTCATGTGCACTTCTCCTTGCATCCTGCTGACACTGACTGACTCACATCTTGCACTGTGTGTGTGTACATATTTGTAAACTGTGTGTTCTGTGTTTCAGAATGCTGCAGTGATAGTAGTGACTGCCTGTTCATGTGCACTTCTCCTTGCATCCTGCTGACACTGACTGACTCACATCTTGCAGTGTGTGTGTGTGTGTGTGTGTGTGTGTGTGTGTGTACATATTTGTAAACTGTGTGTTCTGTGTTTCAGAATGCTGCAGGTTTATCTCAGTGATAGTAGTGGCTGCCTGTTCATGTGCACTTCTCCTTGCATCCTGCTGACACTGACTGACTCACATCTTGCTGTGTGTGTGTGTGTGTGTGTGTGTGTGTGTGTGTGTGTGTGTGTGTGTGTGTGTGTGTGTGTGTGTGTACATATTTGTAAACTGTGTGTTCTGTGTTTCAGAATGCTGCAGGTTTATCTCAGTGATAGTAGTGGCTGCCTGTTCATGTGCACTTCTCCTTGCATCCTGCTGACACTGACTGACTCACATCTTGCTGTGTGTGTGTGTGTGTGTGTGTGTGTGTGTGTGTGTGTGTGTGTGTGTGTGTGTGTGTGTGTGTGTGTGTACATATTTGTAAACTGTGAAACTGTGTGCTCTGCCAATGTTACCATTTTTAACACTTTGTAAAACTTGTCTCTGTACCTATAAATGTTAACATTAATAAAAATATGAACATTAGCAACTTCATCTTTCATCATTTGGATGTCAATGTTCAATAAAAATAGATTATAGTTTTAAAAAACTAACAAATATATGCTTTTATAAACTGAACTAAAAGGTAGAAAATAATTTTTAAGTATAAAGAATTTCTTCTATAAATTCAAGTAGTCCTTACTAGAGTCATTAGGATAAAATAAAATTAATTAGCTAAATTTATCAATGCAACGGAATCTTTCGACGTAATTTTCACCAAGTTACTTTCTTCTGATTGACATGAAAATGTGCATATATATCAAGGACAAATGACTACAATAATATCATATAATCTTGTCCTAAGATCCTGACTAGGATCATCAACATAAGAGGGGACTTAGCTAAATTTATCAAAGTAATGTAATTTTCAGCTCCTTGAGTCGTCTGACTTGAAAATTTGCACACATGACAAGGACCAATGGCAATGTAACAATATCATGACTTTCTCCTAATGCCCTGACTAGGCTTGTGAGGATAAAGAATGACTAAGCAAATTTATAGAAAATGGTACAGTTATGAGATCTTAAATATCTCTGGGGAACATGTCTACATGCACCCTGAAAATTGCTTTAATTAAATAAAGTATCTGGGCGACCGAGCTTCGCTCAGCTTTTCTTTTCTTTTCCTTTTTTTTTAATCGTGTTTTCTTTTAGGAGAAGATACTTATTTAGATAAACTTGAAAAGCAAAATGTTAACTAAATATAAATTTTCTTCCTAATTGTTGGAGCCATTTCCATGAGAGACCTTTAATATCCTGGCTTGTTTGTTGAAATTGGGCCATTAACAGAGAAATTATACCCAAAATAAGGTTTAGAGTAATTGTGACTTTGCTACACATAAAATCGTGCTTTTTTTGTTTTTTTTCCAGGAATGACACTTATATAGATAAACTTATAAAGCAAAACCCTGTTTGAATACAAAATTTGATTGAAATTGTTAGAGCCGTTTCCAAGTTGTATATATATATACAAGAATTGCTCATTTAAATATGTAAGATAGATATTTATATATTGGATGACTTATAATTGCTCCACCCTTAGATCCGCACTTGGTGTAAACACAAGCCATCAACAACTAGCCCGTGATACGCCGAAACCAAAGCACACCATAAAATGTAGTACCCTAAATATCGGCGATTATCTGTGAGTTTTCAAGATGTATGATAACTCTCATAAAGACTACTTGAATGTAACGCGATAGCAGCATTATTCCTAAAATTCCTGAGTAAATATCGTTCTGTTGCAACATAAACACAAGGCATGAATCCACGTGATGTTTGTTTTGTTTTGGTTATCGCGGAGGGATACAAGGGGCGGATCTAAGGCTGCATGGAGTATAGATACCCAGAGAGATGACCTGAGACCCGGAGGAAATATCACAGACTGGAGTTCACACAGGGCCAAGACACCCACGACAGCTGATAGTTTAGTAATCGACACAAGTTACACTGGACAGGGGAATTAAACTGTTTCAAAATATTGAAAGATGGTGATGCCCAAAGTGAGGAGGACCTGAGAGGGACTTGGGATTTCGGGGAATTGCAGATCAAATCTTACCCAAGGCCAGGATGTTCACAACAGCTGCTTGTGTAGTTAAAACAGTAATTGTAATCTAATACTGTTCCAAAATAGGTGATTTGAAAATTTTCCAAAAATATTTGTAAGAAATATTGAACTCAGAAATTTTTAAAAAATTTTGAGAAATATTGAATAAAAAATCTTGAGGCTATAATATTAAAAATAAACTATAGTTTTAAAAAAACTAATAAAAACATGCTTTCATAACAAACCGAACTAAAAAGTAGAAAATCTTATATATTTAAATGAGCAATTCTTGTATATATATTTATTCCACGCAACTTGGAAACGGCTCTAACGATTTTGATCAAATTTTGTATTCAGATAGAGTTTTGCTTTTTAAGTTCATCGATATAGGTGTAATGCCCGAAAAAACGCGATTTTACATAAAAAATAACATTTTTTTGTTCTCGCTTCTATAGTGCAATTCTTGTGTATATATTCCCCGTATTTCAGAAACGGCTCTAAAGATTTGGTTAAATTTTTGTATACATGCATATTACTTTCACACTGTTTTCTCCTCTCACTTTTAGGTAACACATTCAGATCTCTTTCACTCCTCACTCTTCTGTAAACAATTTTCCATAAAAAGCGTGATTTTGCACCGAAAAACAATTTTATCCCCTCTTTTAAAATAAGTCAAACCATGTTATGTATCTTTCTTTCATAGAAGTTTGAAAACAGTGTTGTTGTAATTAGTTTAATTTAAAAGGTGAGTTAAATAATAACACTGAACAACACTTACAACGTATTTCTCCGGGACGCGTTTCGAAGGTAACTTTCCTCCATTATCAACCGGACAATCACTCAAGAGAAAGAGTGATTGTCCGGTTGATAATGGAGGAAAGTTACCTTCGAAACGCGTCCCGGAGAAATACGTTGTAAGTGTTGTTCAGTGTTATTATTTAACTCACCTTTTAAATTAAATTAAACATGTTATGTATGTTTGAAACAAAAGTGCTATTACATTCACACTGTTTTCTCCTCTCACTATTAGGTGATACATTCACATCTCTTTCTCTACCCACTCTTCTGTAAGTAAGTCAAGCAATTTTCTGTATGTTTGAAATGGAGATGTTGCATATTACATTCACAGCGGTTTCTCTACTCACTTTTAGGTAACACATTTACATCTCGTTCTCTACTCACCTTTCTATAAATAATTTTCCATAAAAAACGTGATTTTGCACCAAAAAACACTTTTATCCCCACTTTTAAAATTAGTCATACCATGTTCTGTATGTTTTAAATAGAAATGCTATTACATTCACACTGTTTTCTCCTCTCACTATTAGGTAACACATTCACATCCCTTTCTCTACTCACTCTTCTACAAAGAAGTCATGCAATTTTCTGTATGTTTGAAATAGAAATGCTACATATTACAATCGCACTTTCTCCTCCCACTATTAGGTAACACGTTCACATCTCTTTCTCTACTCACTCTTCTACAAAGAAGTTGGTGCAGTTTTTGTAATTATTAATGTTGTGTCTTTGAGCTATTGAGATCTTTGTGGTCTCATGGCGTGGTAACGGATGGAATGAAAAATCACACAATGTTTCTTCACCACAATGTATTATTTTATTAACACTTTATCGATATTTTACATTAAATAATTCCTCTTAGCACCATTCTAAATGATTTAAAACATTTCCACTTCTTCATTTAGTGGAACTAATGCTTGATGAAAGTCTGGTGAAAGTTCTATATTCACATGTTATACCAATACGTCCTTATGTCTTGATTACACACACGCAAATGGGCAGTTTATGGCGTCACCTCACGCGACACCGCCTTTTTCGTATACATCCGCGTATGCGTCCATCAAATAGTTCTTTCTTGTTAGGGAAGCGATCCCTAACCATTCTCCCTTACTTTTATTATGGAACACATATAATTCTAATATTTATACATATGTATTAAAATCAAATATGGAAAGATTTATGACGTCTTTGGGCAAACTTAGTTGTTTGTAACAATGAACATTATTAACACGTTTTCGCCATTTAACCAACTCATACCAATATCAAAAAACAAATACAATTTTAACAAATATTCATATAAACGATTTTCTTTTGGGGTCTTCTAATATTCTGTCTCGCGTGCCCCTTGTTTTGTTTTTCAAGTTGTCACCTATATTTACAATCTTGAAACACAATACAATACTTCTCCCTATTCTTCTGATATAATCACTTTGTACTATACTTTTTTTTTTCTTTATAGTCTTCTTCGCTGTTTGTTTTTGTCTTTTGTTTTGGCATGATATAGCATGTCTTTATAAATTTCACATATTCAGTTACTACATAATACATGTTCAGTTATTATACACCACATGTTATTTACACACAGTTATTTACACAGTCTGTAAAAGCCAAGTAACATGATTTTGTACATGTATAATAACTATGTAAGTGTCAATGCACTAGAAGTATTATCTTCATCTCGTACTTAACAGCAAAACATGAAACCTATACATGTTTTGCATGTTTTTTATGCATTTAATTGTAAATGCTTTTGACATGTTCTATGTTCAAGGTCTGACTGACCATCACTGAACCTACAGAACGCAATCTAATCTAATCTAATCTAATCATATTCAGTTATTATACAATACATATTCAGTTATTATACAACACATTCAGTTATTATACATCATATCCAGTTATTATACAACATATGTTCAGTTATTATACAACACATATTCAGTTATTATACAACACATATTCCTAAGATTTTACATTTGACATTGAGGGGTAGTAAGGGGTAGTGATGCGCCTCCTATAGCCTCTCCTACCCAATTCCCATCCTCATCCTGCCCGTGGTGCACCCTGCTTTTAACAGATGAGGCTCTGGGGACCGAATCACAGCGGTATAACTGTTTCATCTAAAATGGAGGAAATGTCATTTACATATGTGCTGGCCTATCACAGCACAACAGCGTCCCTCAGAGGCACATGAGGGGAAGGTCGGTGGATCTAAATATCATCTATTTAGTCCTCCCGGCTAGGTCCGATGGACCCGTTGATCAACGATAGGTGTGGTCCCCCTTGCAAAATGGAGGTTTAAGTCGGGTGATGTAACTGCCACATTGTAAAACTGGTGCCCGTTAAGAAAACAGTTACATGAAAGCCACACACATGAATATGAGTCCTAAAGATAAACATTCCGGAGTTAAAACTGTCCCCCAATCGGATCTCCGGGTGGGGACATCTTTAGGCAAATTTCATCACAATTCCAATACTTTAAGAATTCTACAATGGAATGCAGGAGGCATGTCCCAGCCTAAAAAACAAGAGCTAATGAAAATATTAAAAGACCAAGATATAGATGTCTTCACAGTACAAGAAGCCAATATATCACAAGAACAGGAAATATACTTTGAAATGGATCAGTACACTACACATATACTTCCAAAGGCTCGTCAAATAGCAAGTGGTATTCTTACAGGAATTAAAAGAAATATGAAAGCTATTATCCAAATCCAAAAAACAATGGAAGAACAAGATAAATCAGAAATAGTTAAAATTGAAGTATGGAAAAGTAACTACCACTATAGAATTTACAGTATCTACAATCCTCCAGACAATACACTAGATCTAAATTCTATTCCCATAGAACACAAAAGTATTTTGATCGGTGATTTTAATGCACACTCCCCTAGGTGGGGCTACAGAGATATAAATTCAGCAGGAAGAGTCATAGAAGACCTATTAAACTCGTCAACAATGGAATTAATATTTAATCCAAATGATCCACCCACTTACCTTCATTATAATGGTTCGGGTACAAATCCTGACCTTCTGATGGTGTCATCTGACATAATTGACAATACAAAAAGAGAAATAATAGAAGACCCAGGTTCAGGCCACAGAATCACCATAAACTCCATAAGAGGTCTAATAAATAAAAGTAACAAACCAAAAGTTAAAACTTCTTGGAATTTTAAAAAAGCAGATTGGTCCAGTTTCCAAAATGAGATAGAAGGGAAGTGTAATATACTGTTAGAATCAGAGTTCAAGTCAACAGATGAAATGAATAAAAAAATTTGTGAAATATTATTGACAGCAGCCAAAACACATATCCCCAAAGGAAAGTTAAAGAAATATAGCTACTTTTGGTCTCCATCTTTATCTAAGTTAAAACACGAAAGAAATATAGCAAGAGTCAAAGCCGAAAGAACCAAGTGTCCAGAAGATGTACAAAACTGGAGAAGAAAAGCAGCCATTTTTAAGAAAGAATTAATTACAGCAAAAAGGGCCAGTTTCACAAATTTTGTAGAACATATGGACTATAGGAAAGATGGAAATAAAATATACAAATTCCTTAATAAAACAAAATTATCAAAAAATACAACTGAACCATTAAAACATAATAACAAAAGCTTAACTACAGATAGGGAAATAGCAGAATCCCTTAACAAGTTTTATGCTCAGTCACAAAGAATACCCCAAGCGTATAAAAAACAAGATAAGGCTATCCAAAAAACTATCAGAGAAACTAGTAAGCCAAAAGGTATACGAAATGATATTTTTATTCAGGATTTTAATGAAACAGAACTGGATTTAGCAATAGAACAATTACAGAACAAAAAATCTCCTGGACCTGACAAGATCCACCCAGAGTTTATTAAACACCTTGGCAGGAAAGGAAAAGAAATCCTACTTAAACTGTATAACACGTGTTGGAGAATGACTGTACCTTCCGACTGGAAAAAAGCCATTATCATCCCGATTTTAAAGAAAAACAAACCCTCAAACAATATTAATAGTTTCAGACCAATATCTTTGACCAGTGTTATTGCAAAAGTGATGGAAAGAATGGTGGCATCTAGGCTTAACTGGTTTCTAGAATATTACAACTTAATTAATAGTTCACAGACCGGCTTCAGACAGAATCATAGTACAAGTGAAAATGTACTCCTACTAAGCCAAGACATCAAGGAAGCTTTCAATAGAAAGGAGGATACCTTGGCAGTATTCATTGATTTTAAATCAGCATATGACTCAGTCTGGAGAAATAAATTAGTTGAGAAGTTGCAATCAATAGGTGTGAAAAGTAACATGCTTAAGTGGATAACTCAGTTTATTTCACAAAGATTTTGTGCCACAAAATATAATACATACATTTCCAAATATAAACAAACACACCGAGGACTTCCACAAGGCGCAGTTCTGAGCACAACACTCTTTAACATATATATAAATGACCTTCCATCAATAATAAAAACTTTAGAAACCAAAATTGCTTTATTTGCTGACGATGTAGTCATTTGGACTTCAGGCTCTTCAAAAAAACCTGAATTAATTAAACACAGAATAGAAACAGCCCTAAACAAAGTACATGAATGGAGCTCCAAAAACCTCATGACTATCAATGTGGAAAAAACAAATTATGAATTATTTACACTAAAATACAAACCAGTTAATGTTAGCATAAATTATAATGGTAAACCACTCAAAGCAGTTGATGATGCCAAATACTTAGGCATCACTTTCGACAGAAAGCTAAGTTGGAAAAAACATATAACAAACATCTCAGAAAAGGTTGAAAAGAAATTGCAAATCCTGAAATGGTTAGCTGGTGCTAAATGGGGCTGCTCAAGGAGAGTCCTTAACACAACATACAAAATGTATATTAAACCAAACCTCTTGTACTGTTCTGAAGCTTTAATAACAGCAGCAAATGCTAACATCAATAAACTTGAACAAATACAAAATCAGGCTCTTCGCCTAATCACTGGAGCAGTTAAATCCACACCTATTGATGCCATGCTTGCCTTAACACGGGCCCCATCAATAACAAAAAAAATAGAAGAACAAGCATTGCTCCAACACGAGAAAATGTTACGACTGCCAAACTCTAAATGGAAAGAAGAGAACCTCTCCCATTCAATCCTTAAAACTCATTGTACTTTCTTAGAAAAGGTAACACAGATTAAATCTAAATTGAACATTCCTAACACCAGAGAAAATCTACTTATAAGAGAAAATCCATTGGAATTATTGCAACCTACCTTCAATTTGGAATTAATAGAGGAAATAAGTAAATCAGACACACCAAAAGAAATACAAAAACTTCTAGCTCTGGAAACAATCAATACTAGGTATCCCACAGAAGAATGGCTGCACATATATACTGATGGATCCTCGAAGGAAAACCTTACTGGAGCTGGAGTTACGTGTTCACATTTTTCCTTTTATCATTCTGTTGGCAGAGACACAACAAATTATGATGGAGAAATAGAGGCTATATACATTGCTCTCCGACAATTATTAAATCTTCCCTTAAATAAATTTAACAAGGCAGTAATTCTTTCAGATTCTAAAGCTGCAATTCAGGGAATATGTTCAAATACTACAAAGAAGTCAACAAAAATTAGAGAATGCTACAAAATGTTAACACAATTCCAAAAAGTTAATAAGACTGTTCATCTCCAATGGATTCCAGCACACTGTGGAGTCATGGGGAACGAAGCTGCAGACTCACTTGCAAAGAAAGGCACAACAATAAAACAAAAGTCTAAATTCAATTTCTCATATTCCTCAATAAAACGCTTGATCATAAAAAATTTTTGTCATTCATATCTACAAGAAATAGAAACAAATGCCAAAGATAAAAAATGGATTACACTACTTTCCAATCCAGATATAATCCCCCAGAGACCAAGGAAAACAGCTGTTGCAGCCTTCCGACTATTGACAAATCATGACTGCTTGGCAAGTCATCTCTACAGAATAGGTATCTCAGCCTCACCAATATGTGTCCTGTGTAACGATCCAGCAGAAATGAACGAAGACCACTTGAAGACCTGTGAAGCATTAAGATCAGAAGAAACTACAGTTCAAAAGTATTGGAAAGCACGAATGCTAATGGCTTCATTGCCAGATGCAAGGCACTAGAAAACAACAACAACAACATTTGACATTGACATAAATATAATTTAAGTGTATCATGGTTTATTGTGAGGCTTTTGACTTATGTTCCTTGTTATGAGGAGAGAAAAACAGGATACAAATCTTGAGCTAATGATTATGATCATATTTATGGCAATATTTTATTCAGTTCTTTGCCTTCTTTGTCTTGTAAGCTTATGTGATCAGCTTATGTGATCAGTGGATGAAATAAATAAATAAATTATGTATAGGCAGGTCGTTGGGTCTATTCTTAAACTCTGATGTTACTAATGGTACCATTTTTTAATTGGGTTCTTATTCATTATTGTTTGGTTCAACATTTCTTCAAGCTTAGCATTGGCTATATCCATATTAATTCATGGGCATTGCTTTTCTGATTATGTTTTTTCTTACTTCACTAATTGTCACCTCTTTATCTCTTATCCCTATAACAGAAAACTTCTATACTTATAATTATTCTGCAATTGTATTATTTTTCTTCTCAATTCATCCTCGACACCTTTGTGTCAAAAATATTTTATCTTTGTCATCACAATTGATTCCTTTTTATTTTCGTCCCTGACATCCTTATGTCAAAAACACATTATTTTCCATCGCTATTCACTTCTTTAATGACAATCAGTGTTCTCATTTGTCTTTGTTGACAATGCTCTTGGTGGTTAATATAGCCAATGACTATGTTGATTTTCTTTCTTGTTGTATTTTCCAATCTGAACATAATCTTCTATAAGTAACCCATTAAAAATTATTATTTTCCATCATCTCTACTATTCCTGCCTTACATATTTGTTGGCTAAGACTATTTGGCCCTTTCTTTGTACGGTTTTAATTTATTTTTATGGTATCTTCCTACCAACTTGCCATTTGTATTCTGTAGCTCATATGTATGGTCACCCAGCTGTTCTGTTATGACCAGTGGTCCAGTGTACAGTAGTTCCATCTTTCCAGATCTTTTCTCAGATGCCTTGGATGCTTTGTGGCTTCTTAAGAGCACCTTTTCTCCAATTTGTGGAGACCATTTCCTGATAAATCTTTTTACCTTGTTCCTCCCTTTTTCGGCTTTTTGCTGTAACCTTCTGAATTCTAATTGACATTTTTCCTTCTCTGTCAATTCCCTTTGAGCAGCCATCGTAGTGTCAATGTCAATTGTCAAACTTTTGGGTTTTGTGTTGGTCATCAATTCGATTGGGGCGAACTTGGTCGTGGGGTTCACCGAATGGTTAATCACCTCCTCTATGTACCCGCATTTTTCCGTCCAGGAAGTGTGGTCCTTGTGGCAAAGTAGGCGGAAATATATACTTATATCCCTCATCGTGCTTTATGTTGGGTTTCCTTGAGGATAATAAGTTGAGGAATAGTATAATTTTATTCCTAATGATCTTAAGGTGTCCTGGAATAATTTACTTTTATGCATTGTTGCATTATCTGATAGTATAGTTTTTATATTCCCATATTTTGGGATGTAGTCTTTAATAATTTTGTTCAGGCAAGTCCTACTTTTAATGTTTCTAATGGGGTATATCTTAGTGAATTTTGTTGTTGTTAGCTAATGCTGGATTTCTGACAATGATGTCATTAATCCTCTTGCTCTCCAATATATTGAAGAGACTTAGCAGTAATAGTAACCGCTTTTTAGTGAATTTTGTGAAAACATCAAACATGACGAAGATGTATCTGTTTCCATCTTTCCCCCTTAGTAGCTCGCCATGTTCGTCGATGCACACCAATGCATTTTTCTCGTTTCTCATGATGGATTGTGGAACGACATCGTATCTTACATTGATTGGCTTGGCCTTCTGACATAGGTCGCATGAGGAAATTAACTTCCTGACTTTCTTGCCAACATGTTTGATGTACAGTACTTCCTCAATTGCAAGCATTGTTCTCTCAGTACCAGAGTGAAGCATCGAGTGATGGAATGCCAAAATAACCCTGTCGTATAAGGAATTTGGTACCATCATTTTCCACTTCCTTACGTCGTGACCATGTAATTTAAACAGGATGTTCCTAAATTTCCCTATCTTGGCTTCCAGTTTTGGTACTATGTCTGGAGCCTTGTCGAATAGCCTTTGTTGGCTATTTTCATAAAATAATTGACTAGCGATAACCCTTTGGTTGGATCATATCTACCTGTCGCTAGCTCTACCCTAGTTTGGTTTTACTTAGCTGGGCCCCAATACCTTGATAGGAATAGATTTCTGAATGAGGTACCTATGCGATTCATGACCAGCTAGTGTTAACCTAAGCCATTCTAATACCTTGTTTTTTAAGATTTTCTTGACTATCATCATCCTAAGCTCATTTGGTATCCTTTTCACTTTAAAATATTCTTCCATCTCTTTAACAAAGAGTTTTGGATTGTCAAATGTAGGTGGTGTAATTTCATGTAGTATGCTGTTGGTGTAGCATGTGTTGTGTGTTGTATCATTGTTTGATTGTGAACCTCTTTCTCTGTATGGTGGGTCAACATTTTGTACATTATTCAAATAACTCTCATCTTGTACATTACTTACATCTAAATCATCTTGCCTTTGTAGTGCATTCACAACATCATTTACATTAGCCAAATTTTCTTTTCCTTTTTTAATTTCTTCACAAATGGATTTTAAATCATTCTTTATTTCTAAGTGACTTTGTTTCATATCATTTATAGCATCCTGTTGCGAATGTACCACATCAGTCAGTCTTAATTTTAGGAATTACAATTTGTTCTACAGTTTCATTAATAATGTCTTTCTTGACTACTTCAATCTCTTTCCTTAATTCCTCAGTTATTTCTGCTTTTACATTTGTAATCTTACAGTCTACACTTGCATTACATTCTGTTATTTAATCTCTACATCTACCAATTTCTCCTTCTAATACAATCTTATTTTCTCTCATTTCTGATTCAATTTTTCCCATCCTATCTCCTATGATTTCTATCCTAGCTTCTAAGGCTTCCTTTGTCTCATTTAAGTTTTTATGTACTAATTTCAAATTAGTTTCCATTACTTTCATATTTTCTTTACACTCCTGTCTTCCTAATTCCATTTTCTGTTCTAAGTCCTTTCTCACTTCCTCCATTTTCTGACCTATCTCTTCCTTATTCTGTTCTAGTTTCTAGCCTATGCTCTGACCTAAACTTTGTTCTATGTCCTGCTTTAATTCTGCCCTATTCTGTTCAATTTTCTGACCTAAACTTTATTTCATGTCCTGTCTCACTCCTTCTATTTTCTGACTCAATTCTACGTTACTTTTTTCCATTTTCTGACTCAATTCTACGTTGTTTTGTTCCATTTTCTGACCTAAATTTTGTTCTAGTCTTTCAAACATGATCATTAATAACCTTTGGTCTTTTCCTATTGCTACCTGTTCCTCACTTTCTGGTTCTATTTGATAACTAGGCCTATCTGCCCCTTCCCCATCTCCTGTCACCAGCTCTTTTCGCGACATTTTAGTTTCTTTATTCAGTTCACTTTGACTTAAAAGTCCCACTATTTTGTCGCTTCACAGTAACATACAAATAAAAATAAACTGGATGTAAAAATAACAATTTTTGGTCCTACTTTTTTCTCGTTGATTTGTCCAGTTACGTGCATCTCCTGGGCAGTTGGCTTCGCTAGACGATCTCTGGTGTTTTCCCGCGTTTCATTTCATCGGTGCTCTGATGTATTTAGATTTCAAACGATGGTCTAATGGCGTCTTCTTTCTTTTTGGGGCGAAGATATGGCGTCACTTGGTATTTCGCGTAAGTTCATTTCCCGTAATTTCCATTCCATCCTAAATTCGTGTTCCATGTTGGGCAAGCCATTTGGTGCGGCTTTTGTAATGATTAATGTTGTGTCTTTGAGCTATTGAGATTTTTGTGGTCTCATGGCGTGGTAACGGATGGAATGAAAAATCACACGATGTTTCTTCACCACAATGTATTATTTTATTAACACTTTATCGATATTTTACAATAAATAATTCCTCTCAGCACCATTCTAAATGATTTAAAATGTTTCCACTTTTTCATTTAGTGGAACTAATGCTTGATGGAAGTCTGGTGAAAATTCTATGTTTACACGCTATACCAATACGTCCTCAGGTCTTGATTACACACACACGAATGGACAGTTTATGGCGTCACCTCACGCGACACCGCCTTTTTCGAATACATCCGCGTATGCGTCCATCAAATAGTTCTTTCTTGTTAGAGAAGCGATCCCTAACCATCCTCCCTTACTTTTATTATGGAACACATATAATTCTAATATTTATACATATATATTAAAATCAAATATGGAAAGATTTATGACGTCTTTGGGCAAACTTAGTTGTTCGTAACAATGAACATTATTAACACGTTTTCGCCATTTAACCAACTCATACCAATATCAAAAAAACAAATTACACCTTTAACAAATATTCATATAAACGATTTTCTTTTGGGGTCTTCTAATATTCTGTCTCAAAGTCATGCAATTTTTGGTATGTTTGAAATAGAAATGCTTCATATTATATTCATACTGTTTTCTCTACTTGCTTTTGGGTAACACACTCATAACTGTTTCTCTACTTACTCTTCTAGAAATAAGTCATACAATTTTGTGCATGTTTGACATAGAAATGCTGCATGTTACATTCACAGCGTTTACTCTACTCACTTTTAGGTAACACCTTCACATGTCTTTCTCCACTCACTCTTCTACAAACAATCCATATCATCTATACAACTTGAATGTTTGTATATATCTAACTGTTAATCTCGAAAACCGCTTAACCGAACACCGCGAAATCCGGCACATATATGTATTTTTCTCATGGAGGGTTTTTATGGTAACAACTTTTACTACACAATATATTATTTTCAAATGGTTTTCTACTCGGTTTTCTTTTACGTAGCGCATTCATGTATCCTCTGTTTGCCCTTCAACATACAATTCATATAATATTCTAGGATTGAAATATAAATGCTGCGTATTACATTCACACGATTTCCTCTACTAATTCTTCCTTTACGAGACACAATCAGTCTTCTTTCGCTATTCGCCCTTCAACATATAATTCATACAATTTGCTATATGTTTGAAACAAATACAACGTATTACATTCATACTACTTTCTCTACTCACTTTTGTTTTACCTAACAATTCACATGTTATTCCCTATGGTTTATGAACTTCATACATACCAAGGCCTATACATATCTTATGTTGAAGAGTGATTAAATTCCAAGACAGGTTGACCTTTCGCCATGAGAAGTGACATATCTAATTTTTTTTCATGGCGAAGGTTTTTATGCAATCCATTTTACCACGCAATGTATTACATTCACATGGTTTTCTCTACTCCCTTTTGTTTTACCTAACATACTACTCCCTCTTCTGCAAACAATCCATACATTTTTCCATACACTTGAAATATAAGTGCAACCAGGGCCGTATTTACGTAAGGACAAACCGGGCAACTGCCCAGGGCGGCACATTTTAGGGGGCGGTAAAATTACTGGAAAGCTGCACCAAAAAAAAAAAGCATAGACATGAAACATCAAGTTCCTTTTGATTCTGGATAAATTGATTGAAGAACTGGACAACAGAGTTCCTTCCTACAAGGAATTCAGTGAACCATTTGTTTTTGACAAATCTGAAGATGCTTAGTCAACTTGAAATTCAGGGAGCATCATCCAGATTTCAGAAAGTCTGCAGTTCGGATGTTGAAGATTCAGTATTTGTACTTGAATGCTTACACTTCAAAAGCTACATAGAAAAGAATGAAAATGCGTCGCCCTGTCTTACACAGCTGTAAGGTAACTGTCTAGAGAGTGTTTACCCAAACTTAAACATAGCTCTACAAATATACTTGAGCACTCCTACTTCTTCCAACTGCTCAACTGAGAAATCATTTTCTGCCCTAAGACGCATAAATAATTATTTAAGAACATCACAAGTGAAGGATCGTCTTAGTTATCTTGGTGTTCTTGCAATTGAATCTGACTTACCCACCGGTGAAAATGGACTATAACGAACTCATAAACTTGTTTACAAATGACAGGGCAAGGAGGAAGCCTCTTGTTATAAAACAGTACGTATATGTTTTGACATGTAATTTGGGGTGATGCCTCTTTAGTGTAAGTTCTTTCTATTAAGATGTTCCTACTTAAATTTTAATAACCTCACTTGCGGTGTTTGCCACTCATACTTAAGTATCCAAACTAGTGAAGCCATTCTCTATGTTGTGAAAATTTAAGTAATATATGTATTGCAAGTTGGGAGGGGGGGGGGGGGGGGGCTAGCAAACTTTTTTTTTTTTTTTTTTTTTGGCCCAGGGGCGTCAGAGGTCCTAAATTCGGGCCTGAGTGCAACGTATAACATTCACATGGTTTTTCTACTCATTTTTCTTTAGTAAAACACAATCACATTTCTTTCACTACTCCCGCTTCGACGAACAATTATGAACAATTCATACAACTTTCTACATGTTTGAAACAAATGCGTAGTACATTCACATGGCTTTATCAACCAGCTTTTCTTCCTGTAGTATTTGTTATTCTTCAACATTGCTTTTGCTTAGTGTTGCTCTGGTGTTTTAATAAAAAATAAAGAAATAGTTAAAAAAGCAAAGTAATCACAATTGGTGTCAGGAGTGCGACGAAAAGCACCATATGGAACAGTTGATGAAACAAATGTTAGCTAAGATGGACATAATGGGAAATGAAATGTATTCCGGAATGCGGCAGAGGAAACAAATATGAAAACCGAATTGGAAAAATGTAAACTGCGGAATAGAAAATATGGGAACAAAAATGGAAGCCAAATTGAAAATGTAAACTCCGAAACGGAAAAGATGAAGACGGGAATTCCAATATGAGTCTATCGGAGAATACTAACGAGCGACTGTTGTTGTTGTTGTAGTTGTTGTTTTAGTGTTTAACGCCCGCTTTTACTACTACGGCACCGCAGGCGGTGACACTGATGATACATGAAGATGGAGCACCGGTGGAATGAAATGGCGGGGGAAACCGGAGTACCCGGAGAAAACCCGCCCTGACGCCGCTTCGTCCACCACGAATACCACATGCGGGTCCCTGGGATCGAACCCGGGCCGCCTAGGTGGTAGACGAGCGCGCTAACCGCTCGGCCACGGCGCCGCCAACGAGCGACTGGCCGGGGTTAAGGAAGCCATGGAAGAACTCGACGGAAGTATGAAGGACCTTGGCCAACGTGTTAACGTCCTGGAGCAAAGAATTGAACTCCATAATGGAACAAATGCTCGACGAAAAGCTCAAACTGGGTGGATATCTACGGGGAGGCCTGCTTTCAGCAGTACACGTTTTACATCTGAAATGATGGTGTTTATGAAATATTTTTATGTATTTCTATATCTCTTGTATCTCGGACATTATTCTTAACAATTGCGACAGGTAGTTTTATTTAGTTAACGTTTTGCCTTTCAGGTTTGTCTAAATAAGTATCTTCTCCCACAAAAAACAAGATTTCACAAAAACAGAGGCCAAAAACGCCGAGCGAAACTCGGTCGCCCAGGTACTAATATTTAAGTATGAAGAATTTGTTCTATAAAGTCAAGTAGTTCGTTACATTTCAAAATTTTGTAATAAGTTTAAAATCGAAACTAATTTATATTAACAAAATAATACATTTTATTGTAAAAAAGCGGATTTTTTCACGTTACTTCTATCATAACTTTACTTTTATAAATAGCTAGCAATGTGACTATAACATTTGATGTCAGATGCCACACGCTTTTTTACAATAAACGATTTTGAACCGACGTTTTGTTTTTGAGTTATGCTGTCCACAGACACGTACACACAGACTTTTTTCGAAAAATGCTTTTTTTATTCCGGGGACCTCAAGACGTATTTCCAGTGAAATCTCGATACCGAATTTTTGGGTGTAATGCCTACATTAACTGTATTTCTATAAAAACACGGAGTGCTTTATTATTTGCAGAAATATGAAAAACGCAATACGCCATTTGACCGCTTGCTATATCGTATTTCCCGCGTAAAAGAGCTGCATTTTCATTGGTGGAATGAGGCCAGTAGTGAGTAAGGGTTTCCATTTCTACCAATATCGTCAAAATTATATGCAACAGCAGGAATAGTGTGCAGCAACACGTTGTTAAGATATTCCATATACTGGTATATAGTAACAACTCTCGTACATTATTCAGAGGATCTCTTCTATACCTAAACTATGACTGAGATCTGAGATACATCAGTTACTTTGATTAAGCATGTAATGTTGGCAATTCAGGAGGAGCATGTTTGTTCTTTTTGGTAAATTCCATGCCACAAAAATCAAAACTCGTCAGGTTGTCAATGTTCAATCATGTTAATGAATTATTATCAAGCATGTGGTGGTGGTTTCGACGACTTTAATCTACAAAATAACGAGCAATCTGAAGAAGAGTAAACGTATCGAGGTACTTCAGAAATAATATTTATTATTATTCATGGAGGTCCCAATGTGCGAATTAATATTTTATAGCAGCATAACAACTGCATTACCAAATATTCTTAGTGAATAAAACTTGAAATAAGTTATTGTTTTAGCTCACGAGATCTGAGCCGCTCGTATTTTCAATGCCTGCGTCGTTGTGATTGTTAATTACCTATAAATGCATTACGTTTAAATAAGGCTCTGTTAGCACTTTTTAATTACATTTTGCTGGGACCTACAACAATTTATATTATATTAACCATATACAGATCACCAACAGGTAATCTCAACTACGTCCTAAATAACTTGGAAAAATTAATTACAGCGTTCTGTAGTAATAACATTTAGGTTAATATAGTTTATGGTGATTTTAATGTAAATATGAATAGTGAGGATACCACCAAGGACAAACTAACATCTTAATTATACTCCTTTAATCTAAGCTACATAGCAAATTTCATAACAAGAATTTGTAACAGTTCAGCAACACTCATTTGACAACATATCCTTAGATAAAGCAAAGATTCCACAACATGAAGTCATACCTGTCCTAAATGGGCTGTCTGCCTGCCAGATCATGATGCACAATTGCTCATAGTTTATAAGTCAGTTGCTAAAATTAAAGTTGACAAGCAAAAAAATTCCTTCACTAAAATTCAAGTAGTAAATGATGAACACATTAATTTTGTTTGAGATCTTAAAACTCAAAATTGGGAATTAGTATACTATAGTAATCCTGTAAATGTAAAATGTAATACATTCTTGTGTTTTAATGGAGGCATATAAAGCAATCTTCCTGACGAAAAAAGATTTATGGCTCAGAGGTAAAAGACTAGAGTGGATAACCAGTGGAATAAGGAAGTGATGCAATACTAAAAGGGAACTTTGCTTACATTATTAAATCAGTAATAATCAACTCCTCGGAAGGTACTATAAAGACTGCTGTAGAATACTTAGTAGAGTTATAAAGGCAACAAAGAAGCAGTATTTCTCGCAAGTCATAGAAAAGTCAAAAAACAAAATCAAAACTACATGGAGTCTAATTAAAACTGAAAGAGGTAGAGCCGAAGTGTCTAATGATATCCCATCAATATTGTTGGGCAATGTAGAATAAATAAATCCTCACAAAATTGCAAATGCATTCAATACATACTTCCTGAATGCCATCGAAGCAAACTTATCTAAAACAGGCTACACTAAAAGTGATCAAAATATAGTAGCACTAAATTTACTAAAAAACACAAATATCAATATTCAAAATACATTCAGAATAATGCCAACAGAAATTGAAAAAATAGTTATATCTCTGAAAAGTAAAACGTGAAATGTGTGGGATGGAATAACCCCTGGACTGCTAAAATGCTGCTTGAGTGAGTTAAGTCACGTCTGTAATTGTTCCTTCTTGTCAGGAAGTACTAGGCTGGTGTGATGCTGCTTCAGTTAAGTCACGTCTGTAATTGTTCCTTCTTGTCAGGAAGTACTAGGCTGGTATGATGCTGCTCGAGTGAGTTAAGTCACGTCTGTAATTGTTCCTTCTTTGTCAGGAAGTACTGGGCTGGTATGATGCTGCTCGAGTGAGTTAAGTGACGTCTGTAATTGTTCCTTCTTGTCAGGAAGTACTGGGCTGGTATGATGCTGCTCGAGTGAGTTATGTCACGTCTGTAATTGTTCCTTCTTGTCAGGAAGTACTAGGCTGGTAAAATGCTGCTCGAGTGAGTTAAGTCACATCTGTAATTGTTCCTTCTTCTCAGGAAGTACTAGGCTGGTAAGATGCTGCTCGAGTGAGTTAAGTCACATCTGTAATTGTTCCTTCTTGTCAGGAAGTACTAGGCTGGTGTGATGCTGCTTGAGTGAGTTAAGTCACGTCTGTAATTGTTCCTTCTTGTCAGGAAGTACTGGGCTGGTATGATGCTGCTCGAGTGAGTTAAGTCACGTCTGTAATTGTTCCTTCTTGTCAGGAAGTACTGGGCTGGTATGATGCTGCTCGAGTGAGTTAAGTCACGTCTGTAATTGTTCCTTCTTGTCAGGAAGTACTGGGCTGGTATGATGCTGCTCGAGTGAGTTAAGTGACATCTGTAATTGTTCCTTCTTGTCAGGAAGTACTGGGCTGGTATGATGCTGCTTGAGTGAGTTAAGTGACATCTGTAATTGTTCCTTCTTGTCAGGAAGTACTGGGCTGGTATAATGCTGCTCGAGTGAGTTAAGTGACATCTGTAATTGTTCCTTCTTGTCAGGAAGTACTGGGCTGGTATGATGCTGCTCGAGTGAGTTATGTCACGTCTGTAATTGTTCCTTCTTGTCAGGAAGTACTAGGCTGGTAAGATGCTGCTCGAGTGAGTTAAGTGACATCTGTAATTGTTCCTTCTTGTCAGGAAGTACTAGGCTGGTATGATGCTGCTTGAGTGAGTTAAGTGACATCTGTAATTGTTCCTTCTTGTCAGGAAGTACTAGGCTGGTATGATGCTGCTCGAGTGAGTTAAGTCACATCTGTAATTGTTCCTTCTTGTCAGGAAGTACTAGGCTGGTATGATGCTGCTTGAGTGAGTTAAGTGACATCTGTAATTGTTCCTTCTTGTCAGGAAGTACTAGGCTGGTATGATGCTGCTCGAGTGAGTTAAGTCACGTCTGTAATTGTTCCTTCTTGTCAGGAAGTACTAGGCTGGTGTGATGCTGCTCGAGTGAGTTAAGTCACGTCTATAATTGTTCCTTCTTTGTCAGGAAGTACTAGGCTGGTGTGATGCTGCATGAGTGAGTTAAGTCACGTCTGTAATTGTTCCTTCTTGTCAGGAAGTACTGGGCTGGTATGATGCTGCTTGAGTGAGTTAAGTCACGTCTGTAATTGTTCCTTCTTGTCAGGAAGTACTGGGCTGGTATGATGCTGCTCGAGTGAGTTAAGTCACGTCTGTAATTGTTCCTTCTTGTCAGGAAGTACTAGGCTGGTGTGATACTGCTCGAGTGAGTTAAGTCACGTCTGTAATTGTTCCTTCTTGTCAGGAAGTACTGGGCTGGTATGATGCTGCTCGAGTGAGTTAAGTCACGTCTGTAATTGTTCCTTCTTGTCAGGAAGTACTGGGCTGGTATGATGCTGCTCGAGTGACTTAAGTCACGTCTGTAATTGTTCCTTCATGTCAGGAAGTACTGGGCTGGTAAGATGCTGCTCGAGTGAGTTAAGTGACATCTGTAATTGTTCCTTCTTGTCAGGAAGTACTGGGCTGGTATGATGCTGCTTGAGTGAGTTAAGTGACATCTGTAATTGTTCCTTCTTGTCAGGCAGTACTGGGCTGGTATGATGCTGCTCGAGTGAGTTAAGTGACATCTGTAATTGTTCCTTCTTGTCAGGAAGTACTGGGCTGGTATGATGCTGCTCGAGTGAGTTATGTCACGTCTGTAATTGTTCCTTCTTGTCAGGAAGTACTAGGCTGGTAAAATGCTGCTCGAGTGAGTTAAGTCACATCTGTAATTGTTCCTTCTTCTCAGGAAGTACTAGGCTGGTAAGATGCTGCTCGAGTGAGTTAAGTCACATCTGTAATTGTTCCTTCTTGTCAGGAAGTACTAGGCTGGTATGATGCTGCTCGAGTGAGTTAAGTCACGTCTGTAATTGTTCCTTCTTGTCAGGAAGTACTAGGCTGGTATGATGCTGCTTGAGTGAGTTAAGTCACATCTGTAATTGTTCCTTCTTGTCAGGAAGTACTGGGCTGGTATGATGCTGCTTGAGTGAGTTAAGTGACATCTGTAATTGTTCCTTCTTGTCAGGAAGTACTGGGCTGGTAAGACGCTGCTCGAGTGAGTTAAGTGACATCTGTAATTGTTCCTTCTTGTCAGGAAGTACTGGGCTGGTAAGATGCTGCTCGAGTGAGTTAAGTGACATCTGTAATTGTTCCTTCTTGTCAGGAAGTAGTAGGCTGGTATGATGCTGCTCGAGTGAGTTAAGTGACATCTGTAATTGTTCCTTCTTGTCAGGAAGTACTAGGCTGGTAAGATGCTGCTCGAGTGAGTTAAGTCACGTCTGTAATTGTTCCTTCTTGTCAGGAAGTACTAGGCTGGTGTGATGCTGCTTGAGTTAAGTCACGTCTGTAATTGTTCGTTCTTGTCAGGAAGTACTGGGCTGGTATGATGCTGCTTGAGTGAGTTAACTCCATCTGTAATTGTTCCTTCTTGTCAGGAAGTACTAGGCTGGTAAAATGCTGCTTGAGTGAGTTAAGTCACATCTGTAATTGTTCCTTCTTGTCGGGAAGTACTGGACTGGTAAGATGCTGCTCGAGTGAGTTAAGTGACATCTGTAATTGTTCCTTCTTGTCAGGAAGTACTGGGCTGGTATGATGCTGCTCGAGTGAGTTATGTGACATCTGTAATTGTTCCTTCTTGTCAGGAAGTACTGGGCTGGTAAAATGCTGCTCGAGTGAGTTAAGTGACATCTGTAATTGTTCCTTCTTGTCAGGAAGTACTGGGCTGGTATGATGCTGCTCGAGTGAGTTAAGTCACGTCTGTAATTGTTCCTTCTTGACGGGAAGTACTGGGCTGGTAAAATGCTGCTTGAGTGAGTTAAGTCACATCTGTAATTGTTCCTTCTTGTCATGAAGTACTAGGCTGGTAAAATGCTGCTTGAGTGAGTTAAGTCACATCTGTAATTGTTCCTTCTTGACGGGAAGTACTGGGCTGGTAAGATGCTGCTTGAGTGAGTTAAGTCACATCTGTAATTGTTCCTTCTTGTCAGGAAGTACTAGGCTGGTGAGATGCTACTCGACTGAGTTAAGTCACATCTGTAATTGTTCCTTCTTGTCAGGAAGTACTAGGCTCATATGATGCTGCTCGAGTGAGTTAAGTCACATCTGTAATTGTTCCTTCTTGTCAGGAAGTACTAGGCTGGTAAGATGCTGCTCGAGTGAGTTAAGTGACATCTGTAATTGTTCCTTCTTGTCAGGAAGTACTGGGCTGGTATGATGCTGCTTGAGTGAGTTAAGTCACATCTGTAATTGTTCCTTCTTGTCAGGAAGTACTAGGCTGGTATGATGCTGCTTGAGTGAGTTAAGTCACATCTGTAATTGTTCCTTCTTGTCAGGAAGTACTGGGCTGGTATGATGCTGCTCGAGTGAGTTAAGTGACATCTGTAATTGTTCCTTCTTGTCAGGAAGTACTGGGCTGGTATGATGCTGCTTGAGTGAGTTAAGTCACATCTGTAATTGTTCCTTCTTGTCAGGAAGTACTGGGCTGGTATGATGCTGCTCGAGTGAGTTATGTCACGTCTGTAATTGTTCCTTCTTGTCAGGAAGTACTAGGCTGGTATGATGCTGCTTGAGTGAGTTAAGTGACATCTGTAATTGTTCCTTCTTGTCAGGAAGTACTAGGCTGGTATGATGCTGCTTGAGTGAGTTAAGTGATATCTGTAATTGTTCCTTCTTGTCAGGAAGTACTAGGCTGGTATGATGCTACTGGAGTGAGTTAAGTCACATCTGTAATTGTTCCTTCTTGTCAGGAAGTACTGGGCTGGTATGATGCTGCTCGAGTGAGTTAAGTCCCGTCTGTAATTGTTCCTTCTTGTCAGGAAGTACTGGGCTGGTATGATGCTGCTCGAGTGAGTTAAGTGACATCTGTAATTGTTCCTTCTTGTCAGGAAGTACTGGGCTGGTATGATGCTGCTCGAGTAAGTTAAGTGACATCTGTAATTGTTCCTTCTTTTCAGGAAGTACTAGGCTGGTATGATGCTACTGGAGTGAGTTATGTGACATCTGTAATTGTTCCTTCTTGTCAGGAAGTACTGGGCTGGTATGATGCTGCTTGAGTGAGTTAAGTGACTTCTGTAATTGTTCCTTCTTGTCAGGAAGTACTGGGCTGGTATGATGCTGCTTGAGTGAGTTAAGTGACATCTGTAATTGTTCCTTCTTGTCAGGAAGTACTGGGCTAGTATGATGCTGCTTGAGTGAGTTAAGTGACATCTGTAATTGTTCCTTCTAGTCAGGAAGTACTGGGCTGGTGTGATGCTGCTCGAGGGAGTTAAGTGACATCTGTAATTGTTCCTTCTTGTCAGGAAGTACTGGGCTGGTAAGATGCTGCTCGAGTGAGTTAAGTCACGTCTGTAATTGTTCCTTCTTGTCAGGAAGTACTGGGCTGGTATGATGCTGCTCGAGTGAGTTAAGTCACGTCTGTAATTGTTCCTTCTTGTCAGGAAGTACTAGGCTGGTAAGGTGCTGCTCGAGTGAGTTAAGTGACATCTGTAATTGTTCCTTCTTGTCAGGAAGTACTGGGCTGGTATGATGCTGCTCGAGTGAGTTAAGTGACATCTGTAATTGTTCCTTCTTGTCAGGAAGTACTGGGCTGGTATGATGCTGCTGGAGTGAGTTAAGTCACATCTGTAATTGTTCCTTCTTGTCAGGAAGTACTGGGCTGGTGTGATGCTGCTCGAGTGAGTTAAGTAAACCTTTAAGTCACATCTGTAATGTTCCTTGTTGTCGGGAATATTTCCAGAGAAATGAAAGTTAGCTATAGTTGAGTCATTGTTTAATAAATTATAGTTTTAAAAAACTAACAAAAATATGCTTTTATAACAAACCAAACTATAAAGTAGAAAATTTTTAAGTATGAAGATTTTGTTCTATAAGGTCAACTAGTTCATTACATTTCAATATTTTGTAATAAGTTTAAAATAGAAACTAATTTATATTAACAAAATAATAAATTATATTGTAAAAAGACGTGGGGTGTTGAATATCCAATGTTATAAATAGTCACATTGCTAACTATTTATAGAAGTGAAATTATGGTGAAAGTAACTTGAAAAAGCACTCCACGCTTTTTTACAATAAAATGTATTATTTTGTTAATATAAATTAGTTTCTGTTCTGAACTTATTAGAAAATTTTGAAATTGACTTTATTGACTTTATAGGACAAATTCCTCATAGTTAAAAATTATGTTCTACTTTTTAGTTTAGTTTGTTATAAAAGTGTGTTTCTTTTAGATTTTTAAAACTATAATTTATTTTTAATCTTTTAGTATCAAGTTTTTCTATTCAGTGTTTTCCAAAATTTTCAATTTGAAATCTTTTAAAAATTTCTGAGTTCAGAATTTGTTTCAAATGTTTTTTGAAAATTTTCAGATCACTTTTTCTAGAGCAGCATTAGATTACAATTACTGTTTTAACTACACTATCAGCTGTTGTGGACTTCCTGGCCCTAGGTAATCTTTGAGCCGCAATCCATTCCCACAAAATGTCGTGTCCCTCTCAGGTCCTCACTTTGGGCATCACCGTTTTTCAATATTATCAAGCGGTTTAATTCCTTTTTCCAGTGTAACATATGTCGATTACTAAACTACCAGATGTTGAAGGTGTCTTGGCCCTGTGTGAACTCCGGTACGCAATATTTCTCCCGGGTCTTATGTCCTATCAGATCCTCTCTCTGGACACCTACGTCATCCAATATATAAATATGTAGGTATTTATTTAATTAAAGCAATTTTCAGGATGCATGCAGAAATGTGCCTTAGCGACATCTAAGATTTCATAACTGTACCGTTTTCTATAAATTTAGCTTAGTCATTCTTTATGCTGGCGATTCTGGTCAGGATATTGGGACAAAGCCTTGATGATATTGTATTCTCATTAGTCCTTAACACGTGTACAAATTTTCAAGTCAATCAGACAACTCTTAAGTTGGTGAAAAGTTGTTGTTGCTGTTTTCTAGTACCTTGCATCTGGCAATGAAACCATTAGCATTTGTGCTTTCCAATACTTTTGAGCTTTAGTTTCTTCTGATCTTAATGCTTCACAGGTCTTCAAGTGGTCTTCGTTCATTTCTGCTGGATCGTTACACAGGACACATATTGGTGAGGCTGAGATACCTATTCTGTAGAGATGACTTGCCAAGCAGTCGTGATTTGCCAATAGTCGGAAGGCTGCAACAGCTGTTTTCCTTGGTCTCTGGGGGATTATATCTGGATTGGAAAGTAGTGTAATCCATTTTTTATCTTTGGCATTTGTTTCTATTTCTTGTAGGTATGAATGAGAAAATTTTTTAATGATCAAGCGTTTTATTGAGGAATATGAGAAATTTAATTTAGACTTTTGTTTTATTGTTGTGTCTTTCTTTGCAAGTGAGTCTGCAGCTTCGTTCCCCATGACTCCACAGTGTGCTGGAATCCATTGGAGCTGAACAGTCTTATTAACTTTTTGGAGTTGTGTTAACATTTTGTAGCATTCTCTAATTTTTGTTGACTTCTTTGTAGTATTTGAACATACTTCCTGAATTGCAGCTTTAGAATCTGAAAGAATTACTGCCTTGTTAAATTTATTTAAGGGAAGATTTAATAATTGTCAGAGAGCAATGTATATAGCCTCTATTTCTCCATCATAATTTGTTGTGTCTCTGCCAACAGAATGATAAAAGGAAAAATGTGAACACGTAACTCCAGCTCCAGTAAGGTTTTCCTTGGAGGATCCATCAGTATATATGTGCAGCCATTCTTCTGTGGGATACCTAGTATTGATTGTTTCCAGAGCTAGAAGTTTTTGTATTTCTTTTGCGGTGTCTGATTTACTTATTTCCTCTATTAATTCCAAACTGAAGGTAGGTTGCAATAATTCCAATGGATTTTCTCTGGTGTTAGGAATGTTCAATTTGGATTTAATCTGTGTTACCTTTTCTAGGAAAGTACTATGAGTTTTAAGGATTGAATGGGGGAGGTTCTCTTCTGTCCATTTAGAGTTTGGCAGTCGTAACATTTTCTCGTGTTGGAGCAATGCTTGTTCTTCTATTTTTGTTGTTATTGATGGGGTCCGTGTTAAGGCAAGCATGGCATCAATAGGTGTGGATTTAACTGCTCCAGTGATTAGGCGAAGAGCCTGATTTTGTATTTGTTCAAGTTTATTGATGTTAGTATTTGCTGCTGTTATTAAAGCTTCAGAACAGTACAAGAGGTTTGGTTTAACATACATTTTGTATGTTGTGTTAAGGACTCTCCTTGAGCAGCCCCATTTAGCACCAGCTAACCTTTTCAGGATTTGCAGTTTCTTTTCAACCTTTTCTGAGATGTTTGTTATATGTTTTTTCCAACTTAGCTTTCTGTCGAAAGTGATGCGTAAGTATTTGGCATCAACTGCTTTGAGTGGTTTACCATTATAATTTATGTTAATATTAACTGGTTTGTATTTTAGTGTAAATAATTCATAATTTGTTTTTTCCACATTGATAGTCATGAGGTTTTGGGAGCTCCATTCATGTACTTTGTTTAGGGCTGTCTCTATTCTGTCTTTAATTAATTCAGGTTTTTTTGAAGAGCCTGGAGTCCAAATGACTACATTGTCAGCAAATAAAGCAATTTTGGTGTCTAAGGTTTTTAATATTGATGGAAGGTCATTTATATATATATATATATATATATATATATATATATATATATATATGTGTGTGTGTTAAAGAGTGTTGTGCTCAGAACAGCACCTTGTTGAAGTCCTCGGTGTGTTTGTTTACATTTGGAAATGTATGTATTATATTTTGTGGCACAAAATCTTTGTGAAATAAACTGAGTTATCCATTTAAGCATGTTACTTTTCACACCTATTGATTGCAACTTCTCAACTAATTTATTTCTCCAGACTGAGTCATATGCTGATTTAAAATCAATGAATACTGCCAAAGTATCCTCCTTTCTATTGAAAGCTTCCTTGATGTCTTGGCTTAGTAGGAGTACATTTTCACTTGTACTATGATTCTGTCTGAAGCCGGTCTGTGAACTATTAATTAAGTTGTAATATTCTAGGAACCAGTTAAGTCTAGATGCCACCATTCTTTCTATCACTTTTGCAATAACACTGGTCAAAGATATTGGCCTGAAACTATTAATATTGTTTGAGGGTTTGTTTTTCTTTAAAATCGGGATGATAATGGCTTTTTTCCCAGTCGGAAGGTACAGTCATTCTCCAACACGTGTTATACAGTTTAAGTAGGATTTCTTTTCCTTTCCTGCCAAGGTGTTTAATAAACTCTGGGTGGATCTTGTCAGGTCCTGGAGATTTTTTGTTCTGTAATTGTTCTATTGCTAAACCTAGTTCTGTTTCGTTAAAATCCTGAATAAAAATATCATTTCGTATATCTTTTGGCTTATTAGTTTCTTGGATAGCTTTATCTTGTTTTTTATACGCTTGGGGTATTCTTTGTGACTGAGCATAAAACTTGTTAAGGGATTCTGCTATTTCCCTATTTGTAGTTAAGCTTTTGTTATTATGTTTTAATGGTTCAGTTGTATTTTTTGATAATTTTGTTTTATTAAGGAATTTGTATATTTTATTTCCATCTTTCCTATAGTCCATATGTTCTACAAAATTTGTGAAACTGGCCCTTTTTGCTGTAATTAATTCTTTGTTAAAAATGGCTGCTTTTCTTCTCCAGTTTTGTACATCTTCTGGACACTTGGTTCTTTCGGCTTTGACTCTTGCTCTATTTCTTTTGTGTTTTAACTTAGATAAAGATGGAGACCAAAAGTAGCTGTATTTCTTTAACTTTCCTTTGGGGATATGTGTTTTGGCTGCTGTCAATAATATTTCACAAATTTTTTTATTCATTTCATCTGTTGACTTGAACTCTGATTCTAACAGTATATTACACTTCCCTTCTATCTCATTTTGGAAACTGGACCAATCTGCTTTTTTAAAATTCCAAGAAGTTTTAATTTTTGGTTTGTTACTTTTATTTATTAGACCTCTTATGGAGTTTATGGTGATTCTGTGGCCTGAACCTGGGTCTTCTATTATTTCTCTTTTTGTATTGTCAATTATGTCAGATGACACCATCAGAAGATCAGGATTTGTACCCGAACCATTATAATGAAGGTAAGTGGGTGGATCATTTGGTGAAAAGTACATTCAAAGATTCTCTTACATTGATGAATGTTGTTTTCTAGTGCCTTGCATCTGGCAATGAAGCCATTAGCATTCGTGCTTTCCAATACTTTTGAACTGTAGTTTCTTCTGATCTTAATGCTTCACAGGTCTTCAAGTGGATACATTGATGAATGTATCTAAGTAATATTTGTGTCCTGATGATCCTGAATGGAGCATTAGGACAAAGTCATGATAATATTACACTGTCATCAGTCCGTGACATGTGTGCAAATTTTCAGGTCAATCTAATGACTCAACTTGGTGAAAATTAGGTTACATTGTTAAATTTAGCCAAGTCACCTTTTTATCCTGATAATGCTGGTGAGAACATAAGGACAAAATCATGATACTATATTGTCAGCAGTCCTTGATATGCTTGCAAGTTTTCAAGTTAATTAGACGACTTAAGTAGGTGAAAGTTACGTTACATTGATAAATTTAGCTAAGTCGTTTTTTATCCCGATTATTGTGTTCGGGATCCTAGGAAAAAGTTATGGTATTATTGTCTTGTCATCGGTCCTTGACATGTATGCAAATTTTCATGTCAGTCAGACAAATGTACTCGTAAGTTGCTGAAAATTATGTCAAAAGATTCCGTTACATTGATAAATTTAGCTAATTAATTTTGTTTTATTCTGATGATCCCGGTTAGGACCTTAGGATAAAGTTGACATTATTGTGTTGTCATTGATCCTTGGCAGACTAGTAAGCTGCTCTAACCACTGAGCTATTGTGACAAAATGCCCAGAATGGCATTAAATTCTCAAACCAGTTCGTATTTCTCCTTGTAAACCACAAAGGCAGTCTCCCAGTCACAATAGCCCAATGGTTACAGCAGCCGCCTGGTAAGCGGAAATACCAGTTGTGACATTGAATTTTTAAGTTCCAGTTCTACCTCTCAAATTTTGCCCACACACGGCTTGTGTGTTTAAAAACACCAACAGTAAGTTTGTTGGCATAAATAAATAATAATTACCATCTGAAGGTTATTTAATCCTGGGACATAAAGTACTTACAATAGTAAGTCACCATTGGGGTAATTTGTCTCTGATGTGAGACTGCAAAGGTCTGCAGCCTGGAGGTGGTTGCTTTTGTCACTTTCCAAATCTCAGCCACATATAACAGAACAGACTTTGCATTGCTTTTCAAGATATGAAGTTTTGTCCTAATAGATATTTTATTGTTCTTCCATACTGAGTAAAGCCGGACAAAGGCTTCATTTGCTTTTTGAATGCGTTGTGATATATCTTGTGCAGCTCCTCCATCCTTGGCAACTACACTACCCAAACAAGTGAAACTACCCACATCCTCAATAGCCTCACTGTTGAGGATAAATGGGTCTAGTTTGTTGGTGTTAATCCTTAAGGCCTTGGTCTTCTTTAAATTAATTATTAATCCGACCTTTTCCCCTTCCTTGACCAAGTCCTCGAGCTTTCCTTGCTTTCCATTATGTGCCTCAGACAACAGGCATATATCGTCAGCTAACTCAAGATCTTCCAACCTATCTGTTAATCCCCATTGTATATCACGTTTCAGATTTCGCATAACTGCATCAATCAATCAGAAACATGCAACCCTGACGTACTCCTGACTGGACAGGTATTGGCTCAGATAGACGGACATGTGTAGTCATGGTACATTTGTTGAATAAGATTAACAATTTGTGATGGCACTCCATAATGTTTCACTTTCTTCCACATGATGTCTCTGTTGATAAGAGTAAAAAGCTTTATCTAAGTCGACAAACACCGCATAAAGGCAAGGTGACCATTCAGCACACTGCTCCAGAATTATCCTCAGAGTGCTGATTTGATCAACACATTAACGGTTCGGACGAAAGCCTGCCTGTTCCCTTCTTATCCTCAAGTTCACATGATCTTTGATTCTGTTCAGGAGAACCCTGATGAAAACTTTACTAGGGATTGAGAGAAGTGTAATACTTCTCCCATTATTACAGTTTGATGTATCCCCCCTTTTTGGCAGCTTCTCCAACAGTCCACAGCTCTAGTCTGTCACCATTTCTCCATTTACCCATATCTTCTCAAATAGAGGCGCCTTGCCAGTGCACAATTGTTTGAATGCCGTCTTGATCTCCAATGTTGGTATGCAGGTTTTTATTGTTGGGTCAGGCTGGATCTCAGGTTGGTCTTCCAGAGGACAATTTAGAACTGTCGAAAAATGCTACTTCCATCATTCCAATTGATTCTCAGAATTAGTTAGGAATGTTTCATCTATTTCTGACTGGCCGATTTCTCTGGATGTGCCTCTTTGACAGTACTCCGGTAATGGAATAGAGTTGTTTGAGATTTCCTTTGCTAGCTGCCTCCTCTGCCTGCTGAGCAACATCGTCTTTCCAGTTCCTTTGGTACCTCTTTGCACTTCTTTTCACTTCCTTATGCTTCTCAGTATATCTTGTTTGCAGTCCTGCCTTTCTTGCTCGTGTCTTGAATGTGTTCATTTCCTCCTTGATCTTTCTCCTCTCTTGGATGATTTCCCACGTCCGCTTGGTTATCCAATCTTTCTTCTTCCTATCTTTAAACCCCAAGATTTTATCACTTAATTCAGTAAAGATGGATCTAATCCTCACCCATTTTTCTTCGTCAGTTTCTTCCTCTATCTCAGTAAGTACTTGAAATCGATTCTTGAGTTCAATCCTGAAGTCTTCCTTAATATTTCTGACATCCTTTAGCTTTCTGACATCATGTGGTTTTCTTTTCTGCTGTGTCTTTGTTTTCTGTTCTTGCGAGGAAATGGATTGAGACCACCTTCAAATATGCCCAGCCACTTCTAGTGCCCCATCCATCAGTAAAAAATATTGAAGAGCAAGAGGATTAAGGACTTCATTGTCAGAAATCCAGCATTAGCTAACAACAACAACAACAACCTTCAATGTTAGCACCTCTCTTATTCCTCACATCCAGCAGTGAACGCCTCTACCTTCGTCCTATCGCCACATGATCTGTCACCTCCACTAACCTGATCGTGGCTGGCACACAAGTCCACAAAGAGCTGTCCATTTTCATTTCGTTCTCCTAGGTCATGTCTTCCCATGATGTGCTCCACACCTTTGTTTTCCTCTCCCACTTTTGCACTTAAGTCTCGCCCAACTATGGTGATATCCTTTCTCTTTTGCTTCGGGATTACACTGTTTAGTTGTGTGGCGGTCGCATTTAATCTCTCTCTCTCTCGGCTGCAGGGAAGTTGCTTGGAAATGATACGATGTTCTTTCATAGATCAGTTTTATTCTCTTCAATAATATTTTATTAATAATGATTCTGTACATTAATTGATCTTCTTTAACTAAATTAGATAGAAAAGCTCTCGTCCTTTTATTGCATATATTCTTTAACTATATTAATTCTCTTTCTCTATAATTTAATCCCGTTGCTAACCGTTGTTTTCTCGTCGTTAGGTGAATATTTTTGTAACAGTCTGGGTTCGGCGGCGCCGTGGCCGAGCGGTTAGCGCGCTCGCCTACCACCTAGGCGGCCCGGGTTCGATCCCAGGGACCCGCATGTGGTATTCGTGGTGGACGAAGCGGCGTCAGGGCGGGTTTTCTCCGGGTACTCCGGTTTCCCCCGCCATCTCATTCCACCGGTGCTCCATCTTCATGTATCATCAGTGTCACCGCCTGCGGTGCCGTAGTAGTAAAAGCGGGCGTTAAACACTACAACAACAACAGTCTGGGTTCATCATTTGTTTGAACCACAGAACCTGTGATATCCAGATATTGCCATGCTGTTCATCAATAGCATACTTAAATATAAATGAGAGTTGTTTTACCTAACACACGTACTCACGCACGCACGTACGCACGCACGTGCACGCGCGCACACACACACACACACACACACACACACACACACACACGCACATTCTTCACTGGCATTTCGGTTTAAATTGTTACATTATATTATAACTTCGAAATGACAAGTTAAGAAATATTCCCCACGTAATTAAGTTATACGTATAATATAAATGGAACATAACATATGTACATACATGAGACACTTTCATGTCAACACAAATATTTATATGGGCTTATGTTCTCTTTCTTTTTTTTTTTTTTTTTTTATTATTACTTTTCTTCTCCTATATCTATAAATGGTCGTAAGCTACACTTATGGTAACGGCCATATATTTTTCCGGTTTTCCTCTATTAATTTGTATGTATGATCACCTATACAAAAGTTAAAGGCATATGGAGGCGGGCCGTACTGCAGACTCCAGCGATTCCTAAGCTTGCCCCTCCTACAGGTGCTGCCGAATGTGGTGCACGCGTGTCACGTGCCTTATGTACACGCACTACGCTTGGCAACAGCGCTCTGCTTGAGCATTGGCCAGCATTCACATGCCTTTAACTTTTGCGAGCAGTATAATTGTTTGCTTATTTGATAAGGTCCGGCATAAAGTAGGTCCATCTTTCTGGTTCTTTTTTCTATTGCTTTGGAAATATTCCTGTTCTTAACTAGGACTTTAACTGTTATTTGCGGTTCCCATTTTCTTCGTCGACGTTTTACTTTACGTTTCCTATTTTCCGAGTTTAAGTTGACTATTTCAATTATTAATTTAGTCAACCATTTCAGATTAAAGTTGACTATTTGAGTTATTAATTTGGTCAACCATTTCAGATTAAAGTTGACTGTTTCAATTCTTAATTTGGTCAACCATTTCAGATTAAAGTTGACTATTTCAATTCTTAATTTGGTCAACCATTTCAGATTTAAGTTGACTATTTCAATTCTTAATTTGGTCAACCATTTCAGATTTAAGTTGACTATTTCAATTATTAATTTGGTCAACCATTTCAGATTAAAGTTGACTATTTGAATTATTAATTTGGTCAATCATTTCAGATTTAAGTTGACTATTTGAGTTGTTAATTTGGTCAACCATTTCAGATTTAAGTTGACTATTTGAATTTTTAGTTTGGTCAATCATTTCAGATTAAAGTTGACTAGTTGACTATTTGAGTTATTAATTTGGTCAATCATTTCAGATTTAAGTTGACTATTTGAATTATTAATTTGGTCAACCATTTCAGATTTAAGTTGACTAGTTGACTATTTGAGTTATTAATTTGGTCAACCATTTCAGATTTAATTTGACTAGTTGACTATTTGAGTTGTTAGTTTGGTCAATCATTTCAGATTAAAGTTGACTAGTTGACTATTTGAGTTATTAATTTGGTCAACCATTTCAGATTTAAGTTGACTATTTGAATTGTTAGTTTGGTCAATAATTTCAGATTAAAGTTGACTAGTTGACTATTTGAGTTATTAATTTGGTCAACCATTTCAGATTTAATTTGACTAGTTGACTATTTGAGTTGTTAATTTGGTCAATCATTTCAGATTAAAGTTGACTAGTTGACTATTTGAGTTATTAATTTGGTCAATCATTTCAGATTTAAGTTGACTATTTGAATTATTAATTTGGTCAACCATTTCTTTGAACATTAATACCATGCTATTCATGTCTGTATTTTGCGCACTGTTGCCTTCACCGCTTGCCTGGTTGTGGTCGTCTTCCATCATAAGAGATCTCGTAATTTTTCCACTACGTAAAAACATGCATAAACACAATAGCAAGTAATATGCACTGACTTACATTCTGTGTCTCCTTAAATATGTACATATATATATGTATATAACGATATCCTACTGGTTGGAATTTCCAGTGCTAGACGTTGTGTTGTCGTGGAGTACTGCTTCCTTCCCAGGGCCTAATCCAATCCTCTTCTTTTTTCGAACCACGGTTGCTAAGTTCCAAAATATTTAGCGGGGCCAATATCTTCCTTTGAATTCTTCCCTTTCGTGCTGTACTCGTTGGGCATCAAAGATGCGGTGGTCGCATTTAATCTCTCTCTTCTTCGCTCGGCTCGCCTAGTTGGTTATATCCAATGAGACTTGCGGCTGCAGGGAAGTTGCTTGGAAATGATACGACGTTCTTTCGTAGATCAGTTTTATTCTCTTCAATAATATTTTATTGATAATGATTCTGTATATTATTTTCTCTTCTTTAACTAAATTAGATAGAAAAGCTCTCGTCCTTTTATTGCATATATTCTTTAACTATATTAATTCTCTTTCTCCATCGTTGCTAAGCAACATTTGAGGTCTTCAAAAGTATTTAGATAAGGTTCTGTCACAAATTGTGATTTTCAAGGGAAAGCAAGTTAACTGTGCAATCTGTGGTCAAGTTGGTGTTATACAGAGGAAACGAAGATATTGGAATAATATATAGAAACCTGGTGCACGTGTTCGTAGTGCAGTGCTCGTGACTAACTAGTGTGCTTGTGTTTCAAGTCACAGGATTGTGGTGCCATACAAAGTGCATTTTATTTACAGTGCACGTACTTTTGATCTTGTCGTTTCATCTTGTCTTCTTTAATAATTTAAATATATTGATACGGTCAGGTGCCGACATTTAAGTGTTCCTCGGTGCCGGGAGGGATCCCGTACTACTCGCCGGCCGATGGACGAGCCATCGTTCCCGGACTCGGACAAAGAAATGGCTGAAGCCGAAGCTCCGGTTTTGCCGGTTTCGGAAACTACTGCTAGCCTCCCGACTCCCGTTAAGGAAAAACTCTTATATTCGTTTAATGATTTAGCTCCTTTTTTAGTAGTCATTACAAGTAGTAAGGGTGATATAGCTTCTCTACACCCATTGAAGCTCGGTAAACTTCTCTTTAAAAAATATGCGAAATATCATATCTCTAAATTACAAAAAGCTGGAACAAATCGATTTGAAATTTATTTTGAAAAGTATTCCGAGGCGAATGCATTTTTGCTATCCGGTTTCGACTCTGAGAATAATATGCGCTCTTTCATTCCTCAACATTACATTGAGACGAAGGGTATTGTGACATGGCTTCTCCATGTCATTAAGACTCTTTGATTTTCAAGGAGGTTGCCATGGAGACAGTTTGAGTTGTTGAAGATGAAGAGACAGAAACTAGTATGGTGTGAGAGTGAGGAAAGATTAAGAGACAGAAACTAGTAGTGTGGCTGTACTTGAGGCCTGAGAAAATAAAAAGATTTGCTAAATTTGTTACATTTGGTGTCAGGAAGTGGGATGGAGGGAGATTCGGAAACCAGGATGATGGCAATGATGAAAGAATTATTTGCCAAAATGGAAACGAGAAACGACAACCTCGCTGCCGAGCTGAAAAAGATAAAGACGGAGCTATCGGCGAAAATTGACGAGCAACTGGCTGGCGTGACGGAAGGCGTGGAAGAACTCGGCGAAAAGGTGGAAGACCTCTGCCAGCACGTGGACGTCGTGGAGGACGACGGGGAACGTCTTGGCGCCCTGGTAGTAAGAGTTGACGAGAGCGTCAAAGTACTGGATGCCAGGGGCAGACGGAATAGCGCGGAGCCGGGGAGGGAGCACCTAGTGGCCGAGGCGACAGTTGCGCCCGTTTCGGACGATCAGCAGGGAAGCGCACAAGCAAACGAGCAACACGCGAGAACCGACTTGGCGTGTGACATGGGGGGACCGTCGGGGCCATCCAATCACCTGACGCATAGTGCCGTGAACGGAAGAATGGTGGACATCATCGTGGACGGCAGGATACAGGAGAGGCCGTGCCGAGCACGAGTGAACACGAGTGCAGCGGTGGACGCGACTCGCGCGGATGTGGTGGGGTTTGTTGCCGGACCCATCGGAAGCAAGGTGGCTGCGAAGGTGCGCCAGAGAGGTCGGCGGACATGGTACCCAGTGAGCCGTTTCAAAGTGCGCAGGATGGCCCGTCAACACACCAGGAAGAAGGGCAACTGGACGAGGGACCGTCAAGACCGGCGGTACTGTTGCAGAATTTCGAAGCAGGATGGCATACATCGTCCTACCTGGACCAAGGGACACTATCCAACAGCGATACCTAGGATCGTGCCCCCTGGAGAGCGAGGTCCTACTGGCCCTCAAGGTTTACAAGGATTCCCTGGCCCTCAGGGTCTGGTAGGCTTGCCTGGAATGAAGGGTGAACGTGGATTCCCAGGAATGAAAGGTGAACAGGGCAATCCAGGACCTCCAGGACAAGCTGGTGCACCAGGACCTGAAGGACCTAAGGGTGACTCAGGCTCTCAAGGACAACATGGAGCTCCAGGACAACCTGGTCCACAGGGCCCTCCAGGAGACAGAGGACTTCCAGGATTACCCGGCCCAACAGGACCTGCTGGCCTCAGAGGTCAGAGAGGTGCACAAGGTGAGACAGGTCCACCAGGGAAGCCAGGCAGTGAAGGACCTCTAGGACCACCGGGACCAATTGGAGAACAGGGACCAGAGGGAGCACCAGGTAAAGCAGGAACACCTGGTATTGCAGGAAGACCGGGAGATAAGGGACCTGTAGGACCTTCAGGACCTCCGGGAACTCCAGGGGCACCAGGTCTTCCAGGGCCACCTGGTCCAAATGGACCTCCAGGACCAGCAGGAGAACGGGGTCTTCGAGGAGAAACTGGACCACAGGGTGTAGAAGGGCCACAGGGAGCTAGAGGAAAGCCAGGACCTCCAGGGCCAGAGGGAGGTAAGGGTGATAGAGGAGAAGAAGGTCCAAAGGGTGCAAAAGGACACCGTGGTCTCATTGGTCTACAAGGGTTACCTGGACCTCAGGGACCTCCAGGAGACAAAGGCATGACTGGACCTCCAGGATTGTCGGGAAAAGATGGTGAACCTGGAACTAAAGGTATGCCTGGAAGAGATGGAAACCCAGGACCTCAAGGTATACCAGGACCACCAGGCCCTCGTGGACCACCAGGAGAAGAGGTTCGATGGGTTAATCCACCGGGGCGCAAGGGAGATGCCGCAGTGATAGTGCTGGTCGGGACGACCAGCTCTGAGGAGGGAGCAGTGTGACATGGCTTCTCCATGTCATTAAGACTCTTTGATTTTCAAGGAGGTTGCCATGGAGACAGTTTGAGTTGTTGAAGATGAAGAGACAGAAACTAGTATGGTGTGAGAGTGAGGAAAGATTAAGAGACAGAAACTAGTAGTGTGGCTGTACTTGAGGCCTGAGAAAATAAAAAGATTTGCTAAATTTGTTACAGTATTATAAGAAATGTGGACACTGACATTACTGAGCAGGAGATTATGGAATTTGGAAATACAGAATCTAATACCCCCATTCACCATGTTTACCGATTCAAGCGCAAAGAAATAACCCCGCAGGGTGAAACTGTATACCACCCTACACAGACTTGTGTCATTACTTTCCGAAGTCAAACCCTTCCTCGTTCTTTCCGACTATATTACAGCTCTTTTAAAATTACCCCTTATATCAGCCGCGTGATGCAGTGTTACAACTGTGCCAAATATGGACATTCGGCTAAAGCTTGTCGTAGCAATACAGTATGCTTTAAGTGTGCCGAATCACATACCACCTCATCTTGCACATCAAATAACCTACGATGTGTACACTGCAAGCTTGCACATCCGGCAAATGCAAAAACTTGCCTTATCCGCCTTAGAGAGGAAGCAGTCCTGAAACGTGTCGCCGAGCTCCGGGTCACGCGCTACGAAGCTCTGGCGATGCTTAGGGGGTCTTCCTCGTTTGCCGATAAAGTGCGAGAAAATGCTCCACGTACAGAACGACCCGGGGAGACAACGCCGACACCCCAGACTCTAACGTTGACTAAACAGAAACGTTTGGCTGGAGGAAGGACCGGTGCCCCCCCGCCCCCTGTCGCCGAAAAAACCTCGCCATACTTTAGCACTTCCAAACGTGTTCGCCTGGCTCAAGAGCCGCCTCCGAAGCGCGCATTCCCCCACTCCTCTGGTCGCCTACCTCAGGCAGGCCCCTCTCAACCTGTATATGCTTCTCAAACCCCGAGTGCTCCTTTGAGCTCATTCACATCCCAAGCGGAGGCTCCCGCCAACAAACCTCACGTTGTAACACAACTAGTAGACAGTTTCGCATTTCGCCGACAACTCGAAGATCTACGTCTCTTAGTGGAATCAGAAGCGTCGAACTGGGTCGAACAGGCAGGGCGTATTCTCGCGGGCCTGATCCAGGCACAGACGCTTCAGTATGCCTCCTAATTGCCCCATGGACAAGCCACTATCTATACTCCAGTGGAACGCACGTAGCATCCGCTCTAAACGGGCGGAACTCCAACAGTACCTGGCTAATAAATATGTTGATTTGGTACTTATTTCAGAATCCTGGCTAGCGCCACACCACACATTTCGCTGGACTCCTCACCGGATTATTAGGCACGATCGTAACCGGGAGGGGGGAGGTCTACTCCTCCTACTTCATCCCTCCCTTACTATTCTTTCCGTCCAGAAAATATCTAGTTTTGATGAACAATTTCAAGCAGTGCTGTTACAACTTCCTCAACTGCAGATCCTCACGGTTTACAATGCTCCGGCACACCATATATCGCAAACCTTTTGGAACTCCCACGTTTTGCTTAAACACCATCTACCAACCCTCATATGTGGCGACTTTAACCTCGGACTCACACCACAGCAGATACGGGACGGTGCACACACGCACCGGATGCTACACTTCTTGGCTTCTTCCCGTCTCCTGCTTCTGAATACCGATGACCCTACGCGCTATGGGCCACCTCCCCAACGTCCGACGTCTCCCGATCTTACGTTTATCTCTGACTCACTCTGGCCACAATCTACTTGGAGGGTGGATCTTGACAGCCTCGGCAGTGACCACAGGCCCATACTACTGCAAATTTCTCCGCTTGGTCCGGCTCAACGCCTTCGCCATATCCCAATACGCCCGCAAATACAAGACTGGAACCAATTCACGCAGGACCTGGATAGTGCCTTTCTTCAAATCACTTCCACACAACTAGCCTCTAATCCCCTCGACCTATTGGATGCCACGCTAAACACTACCCTCCCTAAATACTACCCCAAATCTCGTCAGTATGCCTTGACACGAACTGCGAAGCCTCCGTGGTGGACACCGGAGTGCTCTGCGGCAGTAGCTAAACGGCGCCAGGCCCTGCGACAGTACAAAGAATCTCCTACCAGATCCCTCTACTTGGCCACGCAACGACAATATGCCCAAACTCGACGGATTCTACAACAGGCGAAGCGCCTCGGATGGAGGAATTACTGTTCTAACCTCGCACCCCACGTCTCATCCTGTGAGATATGGCGTAAACTTCGATGGTTCACGTCGCGTGTTCGGGGACCAATGTCTCCCATAGAATATAACCTTGAGCTACAACAGGAATTTTTATGCTCCATAACCCCAGATTACGCAGCCGAGAAACCGGAGGTGGAGGACACAACTGACAGTTGTGTGGAGTGTATTCCTGGGAGACGAGAGTTGATTTCCGCAGTGACGATCGAGGAACTAAAAATGGCTCTCCAACGACACAACCACTCTTCCACGCCGGGTCCAGACGGTATTTCCTATGACATGATTCGTCATTTTCCAAGCAAACTTCTACACCTACTTACAGAATGCTATTCGCACATCCTGACCACAGGAACGATTCCCGGAGGTTGGAACACATTTTATGTGATCCCTATCCTCAAACCGGGCAAGTCGGGCGACGAAGCAGCACACTATAGACCGATAGTGCTCGCCTCCGTACTGCGCAAGCTGTTAGAGCAAATATTGGTCTCGCGGCTATCCTTCTACCTTGAACGCGTTGGTCTGTGGCCAAAGGGACAGTATGGCTTTCGTAAGAGTTTCTCTACTACGCATAATCTGGTACAACTTACACACGACGTTCGAGTCTCGTGGCATCAGAACCAAGGGGTTTTAGCCCACTTTTTAGACATATTACATGCCTATGATTCTGTGTCTGTTGGCCCATTAATCCAAGGATTACGTCACTTTGCCTTCCCATCTTCCCTACTTACACTTTTTATCAACCTCCTGTCAAATCGCTGCATTTACCTTCATCCTCGCTATACGTTACAATCCCCACGTTTTTGTTCCCAAGGTCTCCCCCAGGGCACGTCCCTCAGTCCTCTCCTTTTTATCCTTTACATTCACACATTAAGTACATTACCATTTAAGCATAGCCAACTACTTTTATATGCCGACGACTTAGTCTTATATTCCCAAACCCCTCTACATACTGTGAGTCACTCTCCGACCACCCTTCAGGACGATTTAGACCTCCTTCTTGGCAAGCTCAAAGACCTTGGCCTGACGGTTCACCCTGACAAGTGCGTATCGATTTTCTTTAAACGCGGTCCACCTCTGCTACATGCTAATATGACCATAGGGGAAAATCCGCTGCCTTTAGCTCGATCCGTCAAATTTCTTGGGTTACACCTGGACCATAACCTGAGTTGGAAATCGCAGGCGATACACCTGCACTCATCCCTCTTGGCTTGTAGTACCCTGTTCCGCTACTTGCAAGGCCGTAGCTGGGGAGCACACCCCCAGAGTCTATACAACATTTTCTTATCTTTATGTCAGGCAAAATTAGACTACGGCTTGATAGTCATTACTCATCTTCCTAAGGTGTGGCAGAGGAAAATAGACTCGGTCCTATACCGCATTGGCAAAGCCATACTTGGGGTAGGGGGCAAACCTTCTATGAATAAGGTTTTCAAGGAGCTGGGAATGCAGCCTCTTCTGCATAGGCAGGTGGTTCTTGCTGTCCGATTTATAGCCAAACTATTTCAATATCGAGAAACGCCATTGTACGCGAAACTCCTGTTAAGTACACGCTTACCACTTTACCAAGTAGTTGCTTCCACACGCCATCCGTTGGTTTACTTAATAGTATTTCGGAAATGCCAAGAATTAGAGGGCATGCCCAGTTTCCCCAGGCTACCGATATACTTAGTGGACTACTTAGTCCACCAACCACAGGCGACTCTTCTGACTGCCGACCTGCATCGCGGGGACCCGTCTACTCCACAACGGTTCCACCACTTCATGTCCCAACACAAGGCATCCATGACTCAACCATTTTTCCACCTATATACCGACGGCTCCGTTACCACAACAGGTGCGGGAGCGGCGTTCATAAATTGGACAACACTAACGTCGGCACGAGTTTCTCTCCCTGCGGGGTTCTGCAATTATTTTGCTGAGATTTATGCCCTCTACCAAGCTCTACGATCTACTCTTGGAATTTCCAACTCCACGATCCTGTTTTGTTCAGACTCTTTGAGTGCCCTCCGAAGCATCAGCTCACCCAGTATGCATCCGGGGATGGATTGGTGGGAGGTGATGTGTCGACTAGAAATCTCAAAACACTTTAACCGCAGCAATACAATTCAATTCTTGTGGGTCCCGGGACATGCAAATATTTCGGGCAACGAAACCGCAGACCGCCTGGCTAGAGAGGCGGCTCATCTCCCCGCACCGATGGAACCGATAACCCTCCCTTGGAGAGATGCTGCACGGCTTATATATAACCACGTGGTTTCACACCTCTCTAACTATCCCGACGCACCTCCCCTAACGGAGTGCTACCCATGGTTTAAGAAATCCACTCTCAGTAGAGCTGCAATCTCATTGATCTCAAAACTCCGATTAGGAGTCGCCGTTACACCGGCCTACCTATTTAAAATCCGCCAAAGAGCCTCTCCAAATTGTGATTGTGGTGCCTACGGTGATATCAACCACATCTTTCTTAATTGCCCCTCACACGCACTCCCAGTTACGCAATTTATCAGCAGACTAGCCAAGCGTTATGGAAATGGCCCATGGAATATTTCCTCCCTGGTATATAGTGCGGATACCGATTTGCCACGGCTACTACTTCGCCATCTCGTTAACTGCAAAATGAAACTATGATCTGTGCTCCGATCCTCCTTTAGTGATGCAACGTTTTTCTCAGTTCTCCTACATATTTCGTTTCGACGCAGACATCGATTGCTCCTGCCAGGAGTGTGATAGTGCGTCCAAAAACCCCCAACAACAACAACAACAATTCTCTTTCTCTATAATTTAATCCTTGTTGCTAACCGTTGTTTTCTCGTCGTTAGGTGAAAATTTTTTCAACAGTCTGGGTTCATCATTTGTTTGAACCACAAAAGCTGTAATATCCGGATATTGCCATGCTGTTCATCCATAGCATACTTAAATATAAATGAGAGTTGTTTTACCTAACGCGCGCGCGCGCACACACACACACACACACACACACACACACACACACACACAATTTAACATTCATTCTTAAAAATTCTTAAAATATTGTATAATAAAATTAAATATAAGAGAAAATGGTGAATTCGGGGTGTGACCACAGTTGTGCATAAAACTCCTGTTTTATCTTCTTCCTTCCCTATTTCAGTAGGTGCATAGCAGACTATGACAACATTTCTGATTTTTGTCTTAAATCGTGCCACCATTATCCTTGTTGACTTCGGGTACCACTCTATAAGGCTCTTCTGTGCCTTCTTATCCATCAATATGTATGTATATGATTCATATGAGTATATGAGTGGCCAATTCCCCAAACTCACTCCTCTCACCTCACTCAATCCCAAGATATTAAGGCCATACCTCTTCATGCATGCCACTGCCTGCCTTAGTCTTCCACTTTTCTGCAGAGTTCTTACATTCCAAAATCCCATTTTTGTTAACCTTTTCAGGCCAAAAGTCATCATCAACTTTAAATCACTCTGTTTTCTCCTTGTTGATGTTTCTTTAATAGTTTAATTTAAGGTGTGCAAGTTATTGACCCACAGCACCTGAGCTTGGTGGTGGGACTGCTACCTTGAGCCTCCAAGCATGCTGTTTTTCTGTTGGGGTTGTCTCCCTTAGCCTTCACTGCAAGGCAGCAGTTTCCCTAAAATTTCCCTTGAGAAATAGGTTGCCACTTTCACCATCCTCGCCATACCGATATACTATATCTCCGCCGAAGCTTCACCTTTGGTTCACCCCAGGTATTTTATTTCCCGGTACCCACCATATCTGGTGAGCTTTCCCCTATCTGCCACCTAGGGAGGTGCCCGATTGGAGAAGATAAATAGGGACTTAGCTAAACTTTAATCAAAGTAATGTAATTTTCAGCTACTTGAGTCGTCTAACTTGAAAATTTGCACACATGTGAAGGACCGACGACAGTGTGAGAATATCATGACTTTTTCCTAATGTCCTGTCCAGGATCATCAGGATAAAAAAGTGACTTGGCTAAATTTAACAATGTAATGTAATTTTCACCAACTTGAGACATCTGATTGACTTGAAAATTTGCACACATATCAATATGACCAATGGCAATACAATAATAATAGCATGACTTTGTCCTAATGTCCTGATCAGGATCATTAGGATAAAAGAGTTACTTAGGTACGTTTATCAATGTAACAGAATATTTCAATGTAATTTTCACCAACTTAGAGTTGTCTGATTGACTTGAAAATTTGCACACGTGATAAGGACCGATGAGAATATAATATCATTAGGACTTTGTTCCAATGTCCTGACCAGGATTCTGAGGATAAAGAATGGCTAAGCAAATTTATAGAAAATGGTACAGTTATGCCATCTTAGATGTCGCTAGGGAACATGCCTACATGCAGCCTGAAAATTGCTTTAATTAAATAGATATTATGTTGGTTGATGTGTGAACTAGAAAAAACCATGCAACAATCCTTAACCAACCTACAAAAGTGGACCAAAGAAAATTTAATGACTGTTAATACAACAAAAGCAAACTACCAAATCTATTCACTAAGAAAAATCCACTAAAAATAAAATAAAACTAAATTTTGACGGTCAACAATTACCAGAAACAAAGGAAGCAAAGTATTTAGGAGTTACATTTGATACCAAACTTACATGGACCAAACAAATAGAAAATGTAATACAAAGAGCAGAGAGGCGCCTTTCACAAAACGTCTAACAGGAATGAAGTGGGGAGGTTCCAGAGCAACTCTTAACACAACATACAATGTACATATATATAAAGCCATTATTTACTTACTGCAGCAAAGTCCTTGTAACAGCAAATACAAAAAAAAAAAAAAAAATTCAAATCTTTCAAAACCAAAGTCTGAGATTAATTACAGGTGCTATCAAAACCACACCAGTAGCAGCTATGGAAATACTAACCAACCAATACCCCATTGAATATGAAAAAGAAAAAGCGGCTCTTATTCAACACGAAAAGTTGATCAGATTCCCATTCAATACATGGCACAAGAGAAGTTTTACACATACACTAAAGACTCAGGAGAGCTTTCTTTCCAAAATTCAAGACATCAAGAAAAATGTACACCTTCCTAATTCAAAGGAAAACTTCATATCTCAAGTCAATCCTACACAAACGTTAGACATGACATATTATTTATGACACAAGAAGTTAAGAAAAGTGATACTCCAACTAGTGTTCTAAAATTATTGGCATTAGAGACAATCCATACTAGATTTTCAGAACACGAATGGCTCCATATTTATACTGATGGATCATTGATATCAAACCAAGATGGAGCAGGTGCTGGAGTCACATGTCACCTCTTTTCCTATTACAAATCTTTAAGTTATGGAACTACTAACTTTGATGGATAAATTGAAGCAATTCGAATGGCCCTATAAAATCTTTTGTACAGAATTTCACATTTTCATCAAGCAGTTATTCTCTCAGATTCCAGGGCAGCAATTATAGCAATTACTTCCAAGTTGTCACCAAAAACCAAACAATTATAGAATGTTGGAAAATCCTTACCTATCTAACCGCAATTCAAAAACACCTAGTCTTCCAATGGATACCAGCTTACTGTGGGCTAAGTGGTAATGAGAAAGCTGATTTTCTTGCTAAAAAGGGTACCGGCAATGTGCAGAAATCTATAGTTAATCTATAATTTTATGCAGCTAAAAGATTGGTCAACTCTGAATTAGAAAAAAATTATTGCAAAATATTGCTACGAAATATCAAAGAATATAAGATGGGAGCTAACAAACATTTAAACAATAATTCCTGAGTATCCTCGAAAAACAGCAGTTGCAACCTTCAGGTTGATTACAGGACATGATTGTCTGGCAAAACATTTAAACAGAATTGGGATATATTCTTCACCACTCTGTCCTCTATGTGATCTGCAAGAGGAAATGGACCGAGACCACCTTCAAATATGCCCGGCCACTTCTAGTACCCCCTCCATCAGTGAAAAATATTGGAGAGCAAGAGGATTAATGACTTTATTGTCAGAAATCCAGCATTAGCTAACAACAACATATTGGATGATGTAGATGCCACAGAGAGAGGACCTGAAAGGAACTTGAGACCTGGGGGAAATATTGCAGACCGGAGTTCATACAGGTCCAAGACACCCATAACAGTTGGTAGTTTAATAATCAGCACAAGTTACACTGGACAAAGGAATTAAATCGTTTGAAAATATTGAAAGACGGAGATGCCCGGAGAGAGGACCTGAGAGTGACACAAGATTTCGGGGAAAGGATTGCAGATCAGTGTTTACCCAGGGCCAGGAAGTCCACAGCAGCTGATACTGTAGTTAAAACAGTAATTGTAATCTAATGCTGCTCCAAAAAAAAGTGATTTGAAAACTTTTTCGAACTCAGAAATTATAAAAGGATTTCAAAATAAAAATTTTGAAAAAAATTGATTTGAAACATCTGAGACAAGAAAGTCAAAAATAAGTTATAGTTTTAAAAAACTAACAAAAACACCCTTTTATAACAAACCAAACTAAATGGTAGAAAATAATATTAAAGTATGAAGAGTTTGTTCTATATCGATATAAAGTCAAATAGTTCATTATATTTCAAAATGTTGTAACAAGTTTAAAATAAAAAGTAATGTATATTAACAAAATAATAAATTTTATTGTAAAAAAGTGTTGGGTGTCAGATATCCAATGTTATAAATAGTTCAGTAATGTGAAACGCACCCCACACTTTTTTGCAACAAAATTTATTTTTTTGTTAATATAAATTAGTTTTTATTTTAAACTTGTTACAACATTTTGAAATATAATGAACTATTTGACTTTATATCGATATAGAACAAACTCTTCATACTTCAATATTATTTTCTACCTTTTAGTTCGGTTTGTTATAAAAGGGTGTTTTTGTTAGTTTTTTAAAACTATAATTTATTTTTGTAACAAAAAGCAAAATTGATGCAACTCCAGTCAGTAATAACCCCGGCATGATCTATCTCATAATCATCAATAATACCACTAATTTTATGTGGCCCATCCATCCATCATTTACCACAGGCACATTTTACTATAGTTCCTGGGATTTGAACTCAAGGCATTCAGCTTTAAATGAATGGCCAGTCCATTCTATATCACCTTAAATATAATGGCTACTGAAATGACTTACAATGATGGAGGTTTGTGGAATGTTTGAGAAGGATACAAGTTTGTAGTTATCTGGCCATAGGCTTATCATATTTACATTTGGGGAGGTAGCATGTAGCTTGTATGTTTACAATTGCAATTGCCCAGCACCAGGCTTCACTATAGCCGCTCGCTGTATCACTTTGATACTCAAAGAGCTAGGATGTTATTACTGTATATTGTATAGGCTTCGGCAGCCAGTGTCCATTGAATAATCCGATTCTTCTGGGGAAGGTTGTGTCTTGGTTATGGTAGATGTCAGCTTGTGGTCCCCTATGTTCAGGCTGAAAAAGGCCAACAGAGGGGTTGAAACGTCGACATCCACCATAACCAAGACACAACCTTCCCTGGAAGACTCGGGTACCATGTTTGCTTGTATCTCCCACTAAGAAAGGAACTCATGTGGTTAGTTATTTGTTGTAATTGCAGGGAATATGGAGCACAGGTGCAAGGAGAACAGCATGCGGCTGTGGAGCGGATATGCTTCTTTAGAAGAAGACCTGCTGGAGGACACAGAACCTGAACTTATAGATATAAGTCTGTCAGGTTCATGTTCTAGTCACAAGAGTTCGCTGATGACTGTGCCACACTCCATCAGTCCAAGAGCTGCCAGTGACTCTGACTCATCAGTCAACACCTGCATAAGCCCGCAGCCTGTGAAGCTGTGTACAAGAAAGAAGCTTTCTCTCTCATTACATGACATATCAGAATTTCCAGAACATGCCATACATTCATCCAAATCCAAGAGTCAATCTATGACTGCATTAACTTCAGCTCGACCCCTTAGAGAGGCAGCTTTGCCCCGCTCTAACAGCGCACAGAGTCGTATCAGCAGTACAAGGAGATATGATCACGTCCAAAGCAAAGTCAAGGAATATATAAGGAATATTAAAGCTGAAACGGCAAGAAACAGAAAACTGAGAGCGTCTAGGGAAGCTCTGAATAAAGTCCATGTGGAGCAGCCTCCAAAAAGAAGTGAAGTAGATGAACTGAAACAAAGGTTATCTGATTCAGAATTGTACATCTCTCATTTACAGAACAACTACCAAGAACTGCTTGTGAAGCACGCAGTGGCTCAAAGGACGATAGACGAGATGAGAAACAGAACACAGAACACTGCTGCAGTACAAACAGTGGTGCCAATAAGTCCTCTCCCCAAGTCATACACCAGCACGCTCAAACTGAAAGTTTCACCTGCTAATTCGCTAGTAGTACTTGACAGTGAGCAAACTGCACCCAGTAAGGTCCAGCTTGATGTTGATACTGGGGTACAGGATGACATCATATCTAAGGTAAGTCACTGCTATACCAGCACGCTCAAACTGAAAGTTTCACCTGCTAATTCGCTAGTAGTACTTGACAGTGAGCAAACTGCACCCAGTAAGGTCCAGCTTGGTGTTGATACTGGGGTACAGGATGACATCATATCTAAGGTAAGTGACTGCTATACCAGCACGCTCAAACTGAAAGTTTCACCTGCTAATTCGCTAGTAGTACTTGACAGTGAGCAAACTGCACCCAGTAAGGTCCAGCTTGGTGTTGATACTGGGGTACAGGATGATGACATCATCTCTAAGGTAAGTGACTGCTATACCAGCACGCTCAAACTGAAAGTTTCACCTGCTAATTCGCTAGTAGTACTTGACAGTGAGCAAACTGCACCCAGTAAGGTCCAGCTTGGTGTTGATACTGGGGTACAGGATGATGACATCATCTCTAAGGTAAGTGACTGCTATACCAGCACGCTCAAACTGAAAGTTTGTGTTATTTTGATTGTTGTTGTGTAGGTGAAGCGGTGGCAGGAATCGCTGTCATCGTCATCCCCACACAGTTCCCTGGACCAGGTTGTTGAAGAAGCAAAGCAGCAAGCAGCTGACAGTGGATATGGAGGATCTGTGCCTAATGTAATGGACGTACCTCCTCTGAAACTGGGTAGTTTACTGGACAGTACTTCATCCACAATGTCCTGCTCCAGCAGTCACAGCAGCCTCAAGAGTGTTATTGCTGCATTACAGAGTCTCTACGAGGTACCAGACTCAGCATCAACATCCTACAGGAGTATACAGATACAACACACCATAGACAGGTAACTTAGTATGTTGTGTGGGATGGCAATCTGATCGGTTTTGGAATAGGAACCAACCCCTGTTTGGAAATGCATGGTTTGGATACTTTGTGAGATGGGTGTACGTTCACATTTCATCAATAAACCGAACATTTAGCTGTTTACATTACAAACAGGCTTCAAACTGTATACCTTCTACGTCATTGCAGAGTCCATATCGGCAGTGCTGAGCCTAATGCACATGACCCAATACATTTGATTGTCTTTGAAAATTTTCAGTCCCTCTGTGTATTCGAGCCATAAGGTCCTCTGCGGACGTTACAAGAGTGCCATACACCATACTCTTCACACAATTCCACAAAAAATAGTCAAGAGGTGTCAGATCTGGTCACTTCTAGCAATTCATTGATTTGGATATTTTGCAGCATTGAGGTGATTCCACACGTTTACACCAATGTGTGCTGGAGCTCAAGTTAGCCATTTCAGTAGCTTTATTGCACTGCTGTTAATGCACCAAGGACTGTATTGACAGGTTGGTCATCCCAATACATGGATGACTAAAGGGTTACATACATTCCATATTAAGATACCAAAAGGAGTGTTAGCAAATTGTCACAACCGTTCGTTCCCAAACTTTGACGATGTTCAGCGTCCAAAGTGTGCATTTCCGGACAGGGATTCCTACTTGAAAACCGATTCAAACATATTTCTGGTGAAATCTCGACATTGAAATTTTGGGTGGTAATACACTACTTCCCCTACTTACTATAAGTAGTAGAGAAAGTAATAAAAATATAATGTTTAATATAATTAAAAACAATTTCATAATTTTGTACATGTATAAGAAATTGTACAAAAATTTAGCTGTAGGTATAGTTAAAAAAGTATTTGCTCAACAAGTGAGTGCTGTACATGCATGTAATGCTTGATGTCCATTGTTGCAAATATAGGAAAGTCCATTTGTTTATTTGTGTTGCAGTTTAGCTGAGTTGAAGGCAAGGGAGATTTGCAAAGAACACATGAAACTGTCATCAGAGGTATGCTTCTTTTATTACAGTACAAGAAATACATCTGTTGTTAAAACATAAGCTTCACAGAACATGTTCAATTGCATCATCATCTGTGTTGACTGCATTTATTTATGTTGTTGCATTTCCTTCATTTAAGCACTTTAATAATTTTACCCCTGGATTTATTTGATGACAAGCTACCAATGACTATGTGACCCCATCAAGCTCCAAGCACTCCCCTTCCTTTACCACAGGCACATATGCGATGTTTGTGTATCATGGCCAAGCATGACATATATAGCATGTAACTCTTGGCAAATTATGGTTGTGCGCTTAGATGTATGCCTAAGCACCCAACGTTCGCTTCGTTTTTCACCACCACGCTAAGAGAACGATATAGGAATAGCACCCTTAGTCCTAAGCCTGCGGGGTTCCGTTTCCAAGACCTTCTAGTGAAGCTTGGAGTGGAACTGCCTGTGATGTTCGCCAGGGGCGAGAAGCTTTACCCCCCTTGGCTATCTGGCACGCCCCATGTAGATCTTGGGATGACCGTACATCGGAAGTCCACGATGCCTATTTCAAGTATCCGCACGTGTTTCTTAGAATTGTTGTCAGGCTACACTGACCATCGATATATTTACACCAATGGGTCAAAGAGCACCAACGGTGTTGGATGTGCTTATGTTTATGGAACCGAACCATATACATTCAGTTTTGCAGATAGCACTTCCATTTTTACTGCAGAGCTTTATGCAATTTATCGAGCCGTTTTGTATGTTTGCCATCGTAAATTAGGTGACTGCCTGATTTTGAGCGATTCCCTTAGTGCACTGCAGAGCCTTTGTCAGTTGTACAACCCCCACCCTATTGTACAACGTATCCAGGATGCCCTCCATGTTTTACACGCTTCTGGCGTTGACGTGGTGTGTGCATGGATTCCTGGTCACGTAGGTTTGCCGGGGAATGAAATGGCAGATTTAGCAGCAAAGACGGCAACTACGGAACCCAGTGTTGCCATCTCACGTGTTACTTCGGAAGACTTTAGGCTTGAAGTGCGGAGAGTGGTGCTGTCGTCCTGGCACGACGAGTGGTCAGCTCTCTGCGGTAATCTTAGAGAAGTGAAAGAACTTCAGATAAACTGGGTAACTTCCTGTCGCACATCCCGTCGCGAGGAGGTTAGTTTGGCTCGATTAAGAATAGGGCACTGCAATTTTTCGCATGGTTACCTATTTAAAAGGGACCCTGCGCCTCTATATCCGCTGTGTGACAACATTTTGTCGGTTCGCCACGTGCTGCTAGAGTGTTGCTCTTGAGCGCACCTTCAGGATTCTCTGCAGCTGCCTGCCAGACTTGCAGAGGTCCTAGCGGACGACAAAACAGCGGTTGATAGAGTTTTTAATTTTTTATCGGAGTGCAATATCAATTTGAGGATTTAAAACTTTTAATTATCTGTTCCTGATTTTGGGCATATTTATCACCTTGTTTCATATCTGGCTATTACCACTGCTTTTTACCTTTGTATATTTTTCTTGTTGCTAGTATTTTTATTTTTTGAGTGAAATTTATATCTGGCTATTGCCATGAATCTTTTAAGGGCGCTGATGACCTAGAAGTTGAGCGCCCTTAAACCAAACCAAATTAAATTATAGCATCTAAAGTGAATGGTGTATGTAACTAGCATAGAACCATCTACCAACGTTTCTGTCCCATATTGATACGTTCAGTGATTGCTTATTTTCATTGTGCATAGATATAGTGGCGGAGTTGTTAGTTTGTGTTGGTGCTAGATTGTTAGTTGGTTGGTATACCCGTTTTATTGACCAGTCAATTGCATATTGCTCTAACAATCATGGCTATTTGAATCGCTTCGATTAAGGTGTAATATGTAAAAATATTACATTTTGTTAATAAAACTGTAGTGTTTTTTTTTTTGTAGTTCTTTCTTAAGTATAAGAAGAAAAATCCATTCAACTGTAGTGAAATGTAACCCAATAGCTTCCAAGCGTGCTATTATACTAACAATGTTGTAGAGCCATGTCCCACGTTGTGTTTACACAAGTTGATATTTCCAAGCTGCAGCTGAGTGTACTCATAGCCTCTGTCCCATATGTTATCGTCTGTGAAATACTGTCTATCAGACTATCATATTAGAAATATTGACTTGTGAAACACGAATTGGGACTTGGAAATATTCTCCTAATATGCTCAATAATATTTTCTGTGGTTGTGTAAGAGTAGAGAAAGTGATGTGAATGGGGAGTTGGAAGCTTTCATGTCCGGAGTCAAAATTATAGCTAGAAATTATTTCTGGGCTTAAAAGCCGTGGTCTGCTGGACTTTAGAGATCCATACGTTTCTTCCACAACTGCAGTGGACAGCATCGGTGGCATGGTCTGGGTGTTCTTGGTGAAGATTCAATTACAACAAAATCGTGGCTGGAAATACCGTATTTATATCTGGGCTGCTCACAGGAGATTGGCTCAGCTTGAGTGGGAGGTGTGTGTTAGGTGGGCGGGACTTCTCTGCTCTGGTTGCTAAATGGTTTATGCAATTTCTCTGCATTTGTGCTTCTTTTTTATGTTCAAGTATCAGATGTTAGGTTTTGTTCAGTTTTAGAGCTTCTTCTAAATGCCAACACAGACATGATTGTCTGCTCATGCTACTGTCGTCCTGAACCAGCTTGATTACCAGAACAAGATAGTAGAGATTCTACAGCCTCATACTTGTCGCAAACTTCAATGTGATCCTATAGCCCGCATTTTACAAAACACCAACACGTCGTCCATACCACCTGAGGATAAGCGCTGCATCACTAGATCTGAAGCTCAACCTCTTAGACTATGATCTGCCCAAGATACGTAAGACAGGAGTACCACTACGACTTATTGTCAGTGGCATTGGCTCCCCTACCTATGCTGTTGCAAAGTACTCGTTCCGATTTACTACAACCTCACATCGGTTCCACAGACACCTACATCAAGAACTCACACCATTTCATCACACTGCAACATCAAGATGCCCTTGTTAAATTCGATGACTCTTCACTATGGTTCCCATAAATGATATCACACTACTGGGTGACACATTGGCACTATTTCATCACATGCTTACCACTACTTACTTCCAATGGAAACAGACTGATGGGGTTGCCGTGAGCAGTCCATTCAGCCCAGTCCTTCGAGTCCCAGGCCCTAAGTTCTGCAGCTGGAAGACACTTTCGTCGTCTGGCATCATGGAGAATCAGCCCTTGATGGTTTCCTTCAGCATCTCAACAGCATCAATCCACTTATTCAATTCACAATCGAGAAAGAGAAAGATGAACAACTGGTTTTCTTAGATGTTCTGATCAGCAATAGGGCAGACGGGACTTTTGGACACACAGTCTACTGCAAACCAACCCACACTGTCTGATATCTGAACAAAAACTCCAACCATCATTCTGAGCAGAAATGCACCATCATAAAGACCCTCACTGACTGTGCTGCCCGTATCTGTGAGCCTGACACATTACAACAGGCTTTATATTCAAATGGTTACATGGCACAAGAAGTCTGCAGAGTAATACACCCATCTAGGCCTCACCCTGCCAACCTCGAACAGGATCCACTACTTTTCTGCCTTATTTTAAAAATGTCACAGACAGAATCGGACACCTACTCATGCGCCACAACATCAATACCATATTCAAACCTACCAGACAGATAAATACCTTGCTTTGGTTGGCCAAAGATCCAAGGGACCCGCTCACTTTATCAGATTCCTTGTTCCTGCAATGCAGTGTACATAGGTATAGTCTGATTTTTAAAAGAAGATACATGTCAAATGCCAGCTTCTCCACGTGGGGAGCTGCAGTGTTGTCAATAAGCAATAAGCACCTCAATACTTGAGACATATAAACCAATGTTTGGGTTAATTAAAAAAGATTGAAGCTATTAACAGTGAAGCAACAAGATTCTAAAGTAAGAAGAAATTAGAAACTAAAAACTTCACTTATCTTAGTGATATGCAAGTTCTTGGTGCAAAGCTGACTAAAGTTTCGAGTTGACTCCAACTTATTCTCAAAGCTATACAAACAAATTTGTTACCAAAGCTACAGATGTTCATTTTAATCACTAATCTCTGAAAACAAAAAACATAGATACTGATGCTCATTTTAATTACCGATCTCTCAAAACAAAAATATATAAATACAATCTATAAAAAGTGTTTCAAAATTCATAACACGGTTCCTGTTTTTTAAAATAAATATTTTTTCCCAAACCATCAAATCTGTAGCATGATTAAATGACCAAAAATGATCTGCTGATATCTCAGTTTGTTTATATTTAATATTTCTAAAATGCTCTTTTATTCTGGTTTCTAAATGATGTTTAGTTTTACCAATATGTTGTTAGCTAATGCTGGATTTCTGACAATGAAGTCATTAATCCTCTTGCTCTCCAATATTTTTCACTGATGGATGGGGCACTAGAAGTGGCCGGGCATATTTGAAGGTGGTCTCGATCCATTTCCTCTTGCAGATCACATAGAGGACAGAGTGGTGAAGAATATATCCCAATTCTGTTTAAATGTTTTGCCAATATAAACCTTATCACAATCCAAACAGCTAACTTGATAACTGCCAGTTTTTTTATAATTTGGTATTTTATCTTTTTTAGAAAATTTAGTAAATTTTGTATATTAAATTTATTTTGAGGGAGCAAATTTATTCCATGCTCTTTAAAAATCTTTGTAAATTTTTTATTGGCCCATGGATGGTAAGTAAACTTTTTAAAAATACAATTATCTTTTATTTTTTTGAGGATAGAAACTTCTTTAACAGCTTTTTGATACTTAAATTTTTCTATCTTTTTATGCATAAAATCTGTATTAAAACCATTAATTACTGCAGTGTTAATCATGTGTTTATATTCTTGTCAAATTCTTCTTTATTAAGGGGTATATTTATCAACCTATAAATTAAACTATTGAAAACAGCAAATTTATGTGCAAAAGGATTAACACTTTTATTTTTTATGTAATTATCAGTGTAAGAATTTTTATAAATACCAAAATTCAATTTATTGTTATGTCTTTTAATTTTTAAGTTCAGGAATGGAAGGCATCCATTATTTTCAGTTTCCAAAGTGAATTGTATAGCTTTATCTTGTAAATTTAAAAGTTTTAAAGCATCATTTATCTGTTTTTTAGGGACAACAGCAAAAATTTCATCCACATATCTATACCATATTTTAAAAATTAGAGGGAATGATTTTATAATTTGAGTTTCAAAAAAGCTCATGAAAAGATTAGCAAGAAATGGCGAAAGTGGACCATCCATTGTCAAGCCAGAAGTTTGTTGAAAAAAATTACCATTAAAACTAAAGAAATTTTGATCTAAACAAAGATTTGTAAGTGATCAGAGTTTCACGGGTGATCAGCCGTGTTAAATTTAAGAAGGTCGAGCTTTCGGCCATTATACACTCCATGGCCATCTTCAGGACTAAAAATGATGAAAAATTCTCCTCAGTTTTCCAAATATATACTATGGTTAGGTTGTATTATCCTAGCCATTGCGCGGGTGATGGTTTCTGATTGGGCCTGCTGTAGGCTCGGCTGCAAAAGCTCGACCTTCTTAAATTTAACACGGCTGATCACCCGTGAAACTCTGATCACTAACGTTCGCCGTGAAAGCTTCAAATCTTACACAAAGATTTGTAAGTTTTACAAAATCATCTATTAATTCTTTGTTTAATTCTAAAGAATTTAACCATTTTTTTTAAAAAATCAAAAGCTTTTTTCTAGGAATACTAGGAAATAAAGCAGTTACATCAAAAGAAACAAGTTTATCATTATCAGACAATACTATGTTGCTAATCTTTTCTACTAATTCAAAAGAATTTTTAATACTTAAACTTTCAAATTGATCAAAGTTACTGAATTTTTTAGTTAACCATTTCGCTAAATTATATGTAGGTGAATTTATACAATTTGTAATTGGTCTCATTTTATTTCCTGGTTTTGTGAATTTTAGGAAGTGCATACAATCTAGGTACAGCTGGATTCACCATTCTTGTCCCCTGACCTTGAGTGGAAGTCCTGCAGGCGAACCTATAGTTTCTGTCTCTCTCGTCATCTCATATGATTCTGGGAATGAAACCATGCACAACAGGTGGGGCAGGGAGGGGGAAGGTAGTGATGTCTGCATTTCAACAGTCCTTGCTAATTCATAGTTGCTTTTCTGTGCAGCGTGCAGTAAGTAAAGACATATCAAGATACTTGCGATAAGAAGTGAATATAGTAAATTTATGAGACATTGATCACAGCATAAATCAATTATGCTGCCACTGCTTTCTAAATTAGGATCCAAAACGTTACACAATCAGAGTAGCGAAATTGTTTTAAATGTATAGGCATACATGAAGAAAAAAACTAAAAGCAAAGAACTGCTTACATCAGAAGAGTTTTTCAAAAGAATTAAAAAAGTTAAAAAACGTGTATTAGATGCCACAGGAGCATCAGAAAGAACAGTGAAAAGAATTGTTCAAGAACGAAAACAACATGAAAATCAGAACACGTCTTTTGGAACTCCAGGCAAAAAAAAGTTCCAAAATAAGTAACAGATCTAGATGATTTTATTAAGGAAATGGAAGCTATTAATAGTGAAGCAACAAGATTCTAAAGTAAGAACAAATTAGAAACTAAAAACTTCACTTATCTTAGTAATGTTGCAAGTTATTTTTTCAAACACTGACTCGAGTTACAAGTTGACTCCAACTCATTCTCAAAGCTATACAAACAAACAAATTTGTTCAGAAAAACCTTACTTTGATAACTTACCCTAAGCGAGATTCGAACTCGCGACCTCTTGAACGTGAGGCATCACGCTACCAAGGCAGGCAATAAAAAAGTGCTCCTACAATAGCCAAATTACTTAGAATTTTAAGAGAAGGCATTAACTTCCAGGGCAGCAAGTCATCCTTAAACAGAATAGTGAGAGAACTGGGTTTTAAACGGAAAAAGACCAAATTTACAATATCTGCAGTGATGCATGTATTAATACGAGCACATTTGCACAACTAATTAAGCTAGGCACATTGTATAGACATTTTTTCTGCATGGACTGTTCATACTACTTTACAAAATAGAACGTTATGTGAGTAGCATATGATGCTGACGCACCAATTTGCATGCTGTCTGCTGTCACCTAGCTTGGTAAGTAAACTTGCTTTCAGCCTAAGAGGTAGAACTGGAACTTAATTGCTTTCAGCCTTTACATTTACTTCCTTCAGGGGCCAAGAATGGTGAATCCAGCTGTAAAACTAGATTATTAACTTTTAAAATACTTTTTCCTGTTTTAGATATCATTTTTACTTTGTTGAGAATTTTATTAAAAGTTGAAATGATTTTAAAGGATCATCATCAATGTTTAAGTAATCTTCACTTTCAAGAAAAAGTTCTACTGTATTAATATAATCAGATTGATCTAACACTACAATTTTATTGCCTTTATCACCTTTAGTATAAATTACATCCTTTTCATTTAATGATTTAATAATCTAATTATTATAATTACTTTTAGGATGATTTTTATTCATATCTTTCAAAATTTTAGTACATTTCATTTTAATCAAAGATTTATTAATGTCAGAGAGGTAGAACTGGAACTTAAAAATTCAGTGCCACAGCTGGGACTTGAACCACAGACCTTCCGCTTACCAGGCGGCTGCTCTAACCATTGAGCTACTCTGACAATCTGCCAGAATGGCATTGAATTCTCAAACCAGTTCGTATTTCTCCTGGTAAACCACAAAGGCAGTCTCACATCAGAGACAAATTACCCCAATGGTGACTTACTATTGTAAGTACTTTATATCCCAGGATTAAATAACCTTCACATGGTAATTATTATTTATTTATGCCAACAAACTTACTGTTGGTGTTTTTAAACACACAAGCCGTGTGTGGGCAATGCTTGTTGGCATAAATAAATAATTATTAATCTCATTTAAATCTTGACTGGCAATTTCAATATCTGCAACAAAGTCGTCTGTGTTTTTTGAAAAATTTATGCAAGTTTGCATACCTTTATTTAGAAAGTTTCTTTCTTTCTCATTAAAGTTACAATTTGATAAATTAATTACATTATTTGTTTGATTATTTGGATTCTTTATATTCAATTTCTGTTGCTTTTGGCATAATCTATTTAACTTGTTTTTTAACCCCTTTGTTTTTCCTTTTCATGGTAAAATTTAGATTCTAAATTATCCCAAATTAAGTTACCTAAAATTTGTGTTAATTTTAAATGTAAGTCATATAAATTTTTATTTTCAGAGATTGGTAATTAAAATGAGCATCAGTATCTATGTTTTTTGTTTTCAGAGACTAGTGATTAAAATGAACATGTGTAGCTTTGGTAACAAATTTGTTTGTATAGCTTTGAGAATGAGTTGGAGTCAACTCGAAACATTGTCAACTTTGCACCAAGAACTTGCATATCACTAAGATAAGTGAAGTTTTTCGTTTATAATTTGTTCTTACTTTAGAAATGTTTGGGTTTATCTCACGGCAGTGAAAACATGCACATGTAATCTCTAGTAGCCTACTATCAAAACCAAGCTAATTTGTTCTCAATACGAATAAAGTAATCTGAATTCACTGTGTTTTTTGTCTTTACAGGTGTGATTCTCAGTATCTATTTTGCAGTTAAATCCCTCTCTCCTCTCTCCCCTTTTCCCTCGCCCTCTTTCTCTCCTTTCTCTCACCCTCTTTCCCCTCTCTGTCTTGCCCTCTTTCTCCCCTCTGTCTTGCCCTCTCTCTCCCCTCTGTCTTGCCCTCTTTCTCCCCTCTGTCTTGCCCTCTTTCTCCCCTCTGTCTTGCCCTCTTTCTCCCCTCTGTCTTGCCCTCTTTCTCCCCTCTGTCTTGCCCTCTTTCTCCCCTCTGTCTTGCCCTCTTTCTCCCCTCTGTCTTGCCCTCTTTCTCCCCTCTGTCTTGCCCTCTTTCTCCCCCTCTGTCTTGCCCTCTTTCTCCCCTCTGTCTTGCCCTCTTTCTCCCCTCTGTCTTGTCCTCTCTTTCCCCTCTGTCTTGCCCTCTCTCTCACCTGTCTTGTCCTCTCTTTCCCCTCTGTCTTGTCCTCTCTTTCCCCTCTGTCTTGCCCTCTCTTTCCCCTCTGTCTTGCCCTCTCTCTCACCTGTCTTGCCCTCTCTTTCCCCTCTGTCTTGTCCTCTCTTTCCCCTCTGTCTTGCCCTCTTTCTCCCCTCTGTCTTGCCCTCTCTTTCCCCTCTGTCTTGTCCTCTCTTTCCCCTCTGTATTGCCCTCTCTTTCCCCTCTGTCTTGTCCTCTCTTTCCCCTCTGTCTTGCCCTCTTTCTCCCCTCTGTCTTGCCCTCTCTTTCCCCTCTGTCTTGCCCTCTCTTTCCCCTCTGTCTTGCCCTCTCTTTCCCCTCTGTCTTGCCCTCTCTCTCACCTGTCTTGTCCTCTCTTTCCCCTCTGTCTTGCCCTCTTTCTCCCCTCTGTCTTGCCCTCTCTTTCCCCTCTGTCTTGTCCTCTCTCTACCCTCTGTCTTGCCCTCTCTCTCCCCTCTGTCTTGTCCTCTCTTTCCCCTCTGTCTTGTCCTCTCTTTCCCCTCTGTCTTGTCCTCTCTTTCCCCTCTGTCTTGTCCTCTCTTTCCCCTCTGTCTTGTCCTCTCTTTCTCCCCTCTGTCTTGTCCTCTCTCTCCCCTCTGTCTTGTCCTCTCTCTCCCCTCTGTCTTGCCCTCTCTTTCCCCTCTGTCTTGCCCTCTCTCTCACCTGTCTTGCCCTCTCTTTCCCCTCTGTCTTGCCCTCTCTCTCACCTGTCTTGCCCTCTCTTTCCCCTCTGTCTTGTCCTCTCTTTCCCCTCTGTCTTGCCCTCTTTCTCCCCTCTGTCTTGCCCTCTCTTTCCCCTCTGTCTTGCCCTCTCTCTCCCCTCTGTCTTGCCCTCTTTCTCCCCTCTGTCTTGCCCTCTTTCTCCCCTCTGTCTTGCCCTCTCTTTCCCCTCTGTCTTGTCCTCTCTTTCCCCTCTGTCTTGCCCTCTTTCTCCCCTCTGTCTTGCCCTCTCTTTCCCCTCTGTCTTGTCCTCTCTTTCCCCTTTGTCTTGCCCTCTTTCTCCCCTCTGTCTTGCCCTCTTTCTCCCCTCTGTCTTGCCCTCTTTCTCCCCCCTCTGTCTTGCCCTCTTTCTCCCCTCTGTCTTGTCCTCTCTTTCCCCTCTGTCTTGTCCTCTCTTTCCCCTTTGTCTTGCCCTCTTTCTCCCCTCTGTCTTGCCCTCTCTCTCCCCCCTCTGTCTTGCCCTCTTTCTCCCCTCTGTCTTGCCCTCTCTTTCCCCTCTGTCTTGTCCTCTCTTTCCCCTTTGTCTTGCCCTCTTTCTCCCCTCTGTCTTGCCCTCTCTTTCCCCTCTGTCTTGTCCTCTCTTTCCCCTTTGTCTTGCCCTCTTTCTCCCCTCTGTCTTGCCCTCTTTCTCCCCTCTGTCTTGCCCTCTTTCCCCCCCCCCCTGTCTTGTCCTCTCTTTCCCCTCTGTCTTGCCCTCTCTCTCCCCCCTCTGTCTTGCTCTCTTTCTCCCCTCTGTCTTGTCCTCTCTCTCCCCTCTGTCTTGCCCTCTTTCTCCCCTCTGTCTTGCCCTCTTTCTCCCCTCTGTCTTGCCCTCTTTCTCCCCTGTCTCGACCTGTTTCTCCTTCTTTGTCCTTGTCCTCTCTCTCTCCCCCTCTCTGTCACCATATTTCTCCCCCTCTCTCCCTCTCCCATGATTATACATTGAAACTAAAATATATAATAAATATATTTATGAGCAGGCAACCTGATTACATAATTCTTTACAGAGGGTGTATTCCTTCCATATCGACCTGCTCGTCGCTATCATGCTGCTCCTCTTCCTCTTCACTGGAATCGCTGCTGGAGCTGTTACCAATCAGCTCATTCACACGGTCCATTTGTCTGGCGTCTTCCAGTACTCTTTCCACGCGCGTTACACAGTTTTTCCACTACTTCTTTTACTGCTTCCCTTGTAAGCTGTTCCACTTCAGCCCTTTACAGATTACCTCAATAGAGTTGAAGTGACAGTGATAAGAGGGCAGTCTGATGACACGATGTCCATGTTCTTTAGCAAGTTCGCCAATAATATATTTTGGGTTGGGTTTGTTGTCCTTTATTAGTAGCAGTAATTCCCATTTTCTCATACCACTTCACATGCTACATTATGACGGGTGAGCCACTCTAACATTTGTGCTTTGGTGTTGCTGTCAGTGGGTGCCTTATCTATCTGGACCATGTTGGTGTAAGGCGTTATCCATAACAATCCGGATCCTTAAACTGCCTGTGGAAATGATCATGGTCCATGTCTTCTTGATACTCACCAGTTTCCTTTGATCTGAAGAGTAGCAGGGCATCATCAACAAAACCATGGGACATACCAGCATGACCAATTTCCTATAGGGCCTTTTGCGATACTTTCAAGTGTACCTTTGCCACAGTATGGCCGGCATTGACCCAGGTTTCATCTAACCACACTATTTCCTTTAAGTTCTTGTTCTTCACTTCTCTTAAAAACAAAGCCCTTAACGCTATAATATCTGATCTTTCTAATACAAGTTTTCTATTATTATTTATTTATGCCAACAAACTTACTGTTGGTGTTTTTAAACACACAAGCCGTGTGTGGGCAAAGTTTAAGAGGTAGAACCAGTTGTGGCATTGAATTTTTAAGTTCCAGTTCTACCTCTTAAAGCTTTCTATTGTTTATTTTTTTAAATTCGAATCCCAGATCATGGAGGACTTTGTTCAGAGAGCTAAGGCTTCCCTCAAATAACTGCTTCTTTAAGAGAAGAGAGAAGCGAGAAGCGTATGTGTGGTAGGATGTTCCTTTTGAGTGTAATACTGATAGATATGCCTTCTTATGGCATCTGAATGGAAACTTTCCAGTTGCATAACTGGAGATGCTCTTGGTCTCTCTTTCCCAGGAGTTACAATTTTCCATGGATCTGCCTGTAGCTGCTTCTCTTTACAGATTCTCAAAACAGTCACCTCACTTATTTTAAGAGCACATGCAGTTCTTTTCCTCTCTTGGTTGAAAGGAATAACAGGTTCTTTGTGAACAAGCATGTTCCCCTCTTCCTGTTTGAAAAATTCCCTATGAGAACACACAAATTCTCTAGCCTGACTGGAAGTTGATCTCTCTCTTTGGCAATGAATCCTCGGTCTACCTCTGCCTCTACATTCACCACCACATGCACCAACTCTTGCTTCCATAACTGCGTGTTTTAATATAAAAATGTTAACAAAGTTGGCTAACAACACACTGTGCAACTGAACATCCAAACACTTTCCATTCCCCGCACTAGCTTATTTACAAACGTCCCAATAACTTTAACAGAAAGGAAGAAGCTCTAAAACTGAACAAAACCTGGCATCCGATACTCGAACATAAAAAGGAAGTACAAATGCAGAGAAGTTGCATAAACCATTTAGCAATCATAGCAGAGAAGCCCCCTCCCACCTAACACACACCTCCCACTCAAGCCAAGCCAATCTCCTGTGAGCAGCCCAGATATAAATACTGCATTTCCAGCCAGCAATTCTGTTGTAACTGAATTTTCACCGAGAAGACTAGAACATGCTACCAATGATGGCCATCGCAGGTGTGGACAAAATGTCTGGACCTCTAAACTCCAGCAGACCGTGGCTTTTAAGCAATTTCTAGCTATAAGTCATGTGAACATAACACAAATTTCTTGTTTATTCAGTTGAATACTGCACAACGGAAGAGGGAAGCCTCAATTGCTGCTCTAGTACTGACGGTTCATGATTTAGCTTACAATGTGCTGCAGAGTCTATAGTAAAAGCAGCCCACAGTAGATCATAAGTGTGGTTTGTTTTCTAACTAGACTGACTGTTTTTGCAGGACAAGAGGACATTGCTGAAGTGTTTAGACGACTTGAATGTATTTGCTGAGCAAGTAAAGTCTCGTTCTGAAGCAGTCCGCTCTATTCTGACACAACGTCTGCGCTCCACAAAATGAAGTACCTCACAATGTATACATTATTTTGTAAAGCAACTGTGATTTTTGTATAACTGTGATTATTTTATCAGTATTAAAAGTTTTGAGAATCATTTTGCTCAACTATGCACCAAAGGTTGTGAATGTAATGTGACATGTTTTTGTATCAAGTATTTACGGTGTTTTTACACTTTTGTAAAGTGCAATATTCATTTGTAACAACTCTGTGTTAGATTGTATATTTACAGATATGAAATAAATATTATGAGATGCACCATGCAGAATAATTGACTTTTACAAAACACAAATTTTCAATAAACAACATTCAAAGACAATAATTAACAAATGGTGACAAACATTTTAAGTTAAGTTTGTGTTAACATGACCAGAGGATTTTGTGTAAACATGTTTGAGTAGGATCTTTTGAGGAAGTTGACGTGAGAATGCAACGTACGGATTCTCATTTGTGCTTGATCAAAGTTTTCACTCAGATTGTTTATTTGGTATTGCATTCGTTGTCGTATCTGCAAAGGAAAATAAACAATAGCATTAGAAACAACAGCATGTACATAACTCAACTGTTAGAGCAATACTAAACATTTTTAGAAAATTATATAATGATCAGTTTTAAAAGTTGTAAATTATGATTGTTTTTTAAGATATTCCACGTTAATATCAATACATGTTTAAAATCAGTCCTTAAAGCAATGATTGTACACTTCATAAACCTGGTGTGTCTAATGTTGCAGTGCTTCATCTGATTGTGCACAAGGTGCTGGGTGAGGACTGTATGGTGCATGTGTTGTGATAAACAGATACTCGTGTACCACTTGTGGAGCATGTTATCAACATTGAGAATTTGTCACATTTTTGTGAATTTATGTTCTGTTTGAGAGACACATTGAGCTGAGTGACTTTTCTTTTCAGGATCATAACAATAAATATAAGATTCATCATCAGTAATGATATTACAAACCAAATTTGAAGTGCCATCTTGGAATTTTTCCGGAGTTTTTCTGCAGCAATCAGTACGTTGTTTTTGATTAAGACTAAGTCAATGTGGAATCCATCAACAAGAAAGTTTTGTCACATTTAACTGTTGATGTCAGATGATAATTTAAAATCATAAAAAATTTGTTTTTGTATGAAGACAAAATGGTAAATGATAGTTAAACTATTAGAACAAATGAAGCAAACTACACAAAATAGTAGAAAATAGTGTCAAGACAGAAACATGAGATTCATGTTGTATTTGATGATGTGCAAGATGTGAAGTACTGAAGCAACATTTTATGCTCCATTGGATGGAAGCTATCACTGCAAGGGGCCTCTCATTACCCATTGAGAGACTCGTGGTAGGTGTCACAGCGTCCTCTTGTTTGCATTCACACTACATATTGACAATGCTTATGCTTTTATACTCTTAGCCCAGAACAGATGTTTTACTTGAATTTTCAAATATTTAAGTTAATTGTTTCAGCATTCAAACATATAGTATATAAATATTTCCAGAATTTGAAAAATTGTTGTGCGAAGTGAGACAGAATATTAGAAGACCCCAAAAGAAAATTGTTCATGTAAATGTTTGTTAAAAGTGTAATTCGTTTTTTGATGTTGGTATGAGATAATTAAATGACGAAAACATGTTGATAAGGTTCATTGTTACGAACAACTAAGTTTGCACAAAGACGTCATAAATCTTTCCATATTTGATTTTAATATATGTGTATAAATATTAGAATTGTTTGTGTTCCATAATAAAAGTAGGGGAGGATGATTAGAGATTGCTTCCCTAACGAGAAAGAACTATTTGATGAATAGCACAGATGAATATGAAAAAGGCGGAGTCGCGTCAAAACGATGCCAAAAAACTGTTTACTAGCGTCTCCGTATTCGGCATGGATGGACGCATTTTTATGTGTACGTGTCATGAAATAGTAAAAGTGAATTTACTAAGTGTTTAGAGACCTTTAATTAAATTTCGGCGATGCTAGGGAAGTTGATCCGCTAAAATAAGACTTTCTACTGTGATATGATTTAAAAATAATTGTGAACAAGAAGGTGCAAATAAAATGTTTGACTAAAGTTAAACCCGAGTGAATGTTCATTCCATCCGTTACCACGCCCTGAGGGAAATAAGAGCCACATCGCTCAAACAAGAAGCCACCCGCGAATAAAAACAGCACCAAAATGGCTTGCCCAACGTGGAGCACGAATTTAGGATGGAATGGAAATTACGGTAAATGAACTTACGCAAAATAACAAGTGACGCCATATCATCGTGCCAAAAGGAAAGAAGACGCCATTAGACCATCGTTTGATATCGACATCAGAACACCGATGAACGGATAATCAACGATACATCAGAACACCGATGCACGGATAATCAACGCGGGAAAACACCGGAGATCATCTAGCGAAGCCAACTGCCCAAGAGACGTACATAACTGGACAAATCAACGAAAAAAAAAGTTGTTGTTGTTGTTTTCTAGTGCCTTGCATCTGGCAATGAAGCCATTAGCATTCGTGCTTTCCAATACTTTTGAACTGTAGTTTCTTCTGATCTTAATGCTTCACAGGTCTTCAAGTGGTCTTCGTTCATTTCTGCTGGATCGTTACACAGGACACATATTGGTGAGGCTGAGATACCTATTCTGTAGAGATGACTTGCTAAGCAGTCATGATTTGTCAATAGTCGGAAGGCTGCAACAGCTGTTTTCCTTGGTCTCTGGGGGATTATATCTGGATTGGAAAGTAGTGTAATCCATTTTTTATCTTTGGCATTTGTTTCTATTTCTTGTAGATATGAATGACAAAAATTTTTTATGATCAAGCGTTTTATTGAGGAATATGAGAAATTGAATTTAGAATTTTGTTTTATTGTTGTGCCTTTCTTTGCAAGTGAGTCTGCAGCTTCGTTCCCCATGACTCCACAGTGTGCTGGAATCCATTGGAGATGAACAGTCTTATGAACTTTTTGGAGTTGTGTTAACATTTTGTAGCATTCTCTAATTTTTGTTGACTTCTTTGTAGTATTTGAACATATTCCCTGAATTGCAGCTTTAGAATCTGAAAGAATTACTGCCTTGTTAAATTTATTTAAGGGAAGATTTAATAATTGTCGGAGAGCAATGTATATAGCCTCTATTTCTCCATCATAATTTGTTGTGTCTCTGCCAACAGAATGATAAAAGGAAAAATGTGAACACGTAACTCCAGCTCCAGTAAGGTAGTAAGGGGTAGTGATGCGCCTCCTACAGCCTCTCCTACCCAATTCCCATCCTCATCCTGCCCGTGGTGCACCCTGCTTTTAACAGATGAGGCTCTGGGGACCGAATCACAGCGGTATAACTGTTTCATCTAAAATGGAGGAAATGTCATTTACATATGTGCTGGCCTATCACAGCACAACAGCGTCCCTCAGAGGCACATGAGGGGAAGGTCGGTGGATCTAAATATCATCTATTTAGTCCTCCCGGCTAGGTCCGATGGACCCGTTGACCAACGATAGGTGTGGTCCCCCTTGCAAAATGGGGGTTTAAGTCGGGTGATGTAACTGCCACATTGTAAAACTGGTGCCCGTTAAGAAAACAGTTACATGAAAGCCACATACTAATAAGTAAATCAGACACGCCAAAAGAAATACAAAAACTTCTAGCTCTGGAAACAATCAATACTAGGTATCCCACAGAAGAATGGCTGCACATATATACTGATGGATCCTCGAAAAAAAAAGTAGAATCAAAAATTTTTATTTTTACATCCAGTTTATTTTCATTTTTCTGTTACTGCAAAGCGGCAAAGTAGTGGGACTTTTAACCCTAAGTGAATTGAATAAAGAAACTAAAATGTCGCGAAAAGAGATAGAAACAGGAGTGGGGGAAGGGGCAGATAGGCCTAATTATCAAATAGAACCAGAAAGTGAGGAACAGGTAGCAATGGGAAGAGACCAAAGGTTATTAATGATCATGTTTGAAAGACTAGAACAAAGTTTAGGTCAGAGTATAGAACAAAAACTAGAACAAAATAAAATAGAAATAGGTCAGAGTATAGGCCAGAAACTAGAATAGAATAAGATAGAGATAGGTCAGAAAATGGAGGAAGTGTGAAAGGACTTAGAACAGAAAATGGAATTAGGAAGACAGAACTTAGAACAGAAAATAGAATTAGGAAGACAGGAGTGTAAAGAAAATATGAAAGTAATGGAAACTAATTTAAGATTAGTACATAAAAACTTAAATGAGACAAAGGAAGCCTTAGAAGGTAGTATAGAAATCATAGGAGATAGGATGGGAAAAATAGAATCAGAAATGAGAGAAAATAGGATTTTATTAGAAGAAGAAATTGCTAGATGTAGAGATGAAATAACAGAATGTAATACAAGTGTAGACTGTAAGATTACAAATGTAAAAGCAGAAATAACTGAGGAATTAAGGAAAGAGATTGAGGTAGTAAAGAAAGACATTATTAATGAAACTGTAGAACAAATTGTAATTCCTAAAATTAAGACGATGACTGATGTAATACATTCGCAACAGGATGCTATAAATGATATGAAACAAAGTCATTTAGAAATAAAGAATGATTTAAAATCAATTTGTGAAGAAATGAAAAAAGGGAAAGAAAGTTTGGCTAATGTAAATGATGTTGTGAATGCACTACAAAGGCAAGATGATTTAGATGTAAGTAATGTACAAGATGAGAGTTATTTGAATAATGTACAAAATGTTGACTCACCATACAGAGAAAGAGGTTCACAACCAAACAATGACACAACACACAACACATGTTACACCAACAGCATACTACATGAAATCACACCACCTACATTTGACGAGGAGAAGGGAGACGATCCAAAACTCTTTTGTTAAAGAGATGGAAGAGTATTTTAAAGTGAAAAGGATACCAAATGAGCTTAGGATGATGATAGTCAAGAAAAGCTTAAAAAACAAGGCATTAGAATGGCTTAGGTTAACACTAGCTGGTCATGAGTCGTATAGCTCATTCAGAAATTTATTCCTATCAAGGTATTGGGGCCCAGCTAAGCAAAACCAAACTAGGGTAGAGCTAGCAACAGGTAGATATGATCCAACCAAAGGGTTATCGCTAGTCGATTATTTTATGAAAGTAGCCAACAAAGGAAAGCTGTTAGACCCTAACTTGTCGGAAGCAGAGCTAATTACCAGCATAACAAGACATTTCCCAGACACGGTGAGAACAGGGTTAATTGTTGCGAGGCCAGTAAATTTTGCAGATATGATAGAATTGCTGACAGCCTTCGAAACACAAAATGGTCGGCCTAATGAGCATAGACATAGGAACGGTCACCCAAACTCACCCATCTTAAACCGGAGCACGGCTACGAACAACCAGAATGAGGGAGAAGAGAGAAATACTAGGAGCACCCATGAAAGGGGGAGAGGGGCACACCATTTCCCACAACCACATAATCATGGCGAGAGGATGGAGAACACAAGACAGCGGTACCACGACACAATACCAAGGGGTGAATCGAGATACAGAACATATACATATGATCGTGGAAGACCAAGAGACCGTACCCATCAAGTGAATTACATACGATTCTGTAGGGAATACTTCAACAACCAAAGACCGTCATACACAGGGGTTCACGCCAAAGGTGCAGAAACCAATGGTACACTGGCAACATAAGACAGCAGGAAGTAGATGAAAATGTGCCAAATAGGGCAGAGGTTGCACAGAATACAGAAACAACAACCACCAGCAACACTCAGGGAAATTACAATAACTAAGTTCGTCCCAACTGACTGGATGACCAACAACACAAACCCTAAGCAGTTGACAATTGACATTGACACTACAATGGCTGCTCAAAGGGAATTGACAGAGAAGGAAAAATGTCAATTGGCCTTCAGAAGGTTACAGCAAAAGGCTGAAAAAGGGAGGAACAAGGTAAAAAGATTCGCCAGGAAATGGTCCCCACAAATTGGAGAGAAGGTGCTCTTAAAAAGCCACAAAGCATCCAAGGCATCTGAGAAAAGATCTGGAAAGATGGAACTACTGTACACTGGCCCACTGGTCATAACAAAACAGCTGGGTGACCACACGTATGAGCTACAGGATACAAATGGCAAGTTGGTAGGAAGATACCATAAAAATAAATTAAAACCATACAAAGAAAGGACCAAATAGTCTTTGCCAACAAATATGTAAGGCAGGAATAGTAGAGATGATGGAAAAGAACAATTTTTAATGGGTTACTTATAGAAAATTATGTTCAGATTAGAAAATACAACAAAAAAGAAAATCAACATAGTCATTGGCTATATTGACCACAAAGAGCATTGTCAACAAAGACAGATGAGGACACTAATTGTCATTAAAGAAATGAATTATAGTGACGGAAGATAATATGTTTTTGACATAAGGATGTCAGGGACAAAAATAAAAAGGAATCAATTGTGATGACAAAGATAAAATATTTCGACACAAAGATGTCGAGGATGAATTGAGAAGAAAAATAATACAACTGCAGAATAATTATAAGTATAGAAGTTTTCTCTTATAGAGATAAGAGACAAAGAGGTGACAATTAGTGAAGTAAGGAAAACCATAATCAGAAAAGCAATGCCCATGAATTAAGATGGATATAGCCAATGCTAAGCTCGAAGAAATGTTGAACCAAATAATAATGAATAATAACCCAGTTAAAAAAATGGTACCATTAGTAACATCAGAGTTTAAGAACCGACTCAACGACCTGCCTATACATCATAAGCTTACAAGACAAAGAAGGCAAAGAACTGAATAAAATATTGCCATAAATATGATCATAATCATTAGCTCAAAATTTGTATCCTGTTTTTCTCTCCTCATAACAAGGAACATAAGTCAAAAGCCACATAATAAACCATGATACACTTAAATTATATTTGTGTCAATGTCAAATGTACGATAACTGAATGTGTTGTATAAGAACTGAATATGTGTTGTATAATAACTGGATATGTTGTATAATAACTGAATGTATTGTACAATAACTGAATATGTATTGTATAATAACTGGATATGTTGTATAATAACTGAATATGTATTCTATAATAACTGAATATGTGGTGTATAATAATTGACATGTATTGTGTAGGAACTGAATATGTGAAATTTACAAAGACATGCTGTGCCATGCCAAAACAAAAGATAAAGATAAACAGCGAAGAAGACTGTAAAGAAAAAAAAAATTGTACAAAGTGATTGCATCAGAGGAGTAGGGAGAAGTATTGTATTGTGTTTCAAGATTGTAAATATAGGTGACAACTTGAAAAACAAAACAAGGGGCATGTGAGACAGAATATTAGAAGACCCCAAAAGAAAATCGTTCATGTAAATGTTTGTTAAAAGTGTAATTCGTTTTTTGATGTTGGTATGAGATAATTAAATGACGAAAACATGTTGATAAGGTTCATTGTTACGAACAACTAAGTTTGCACAAAGACGTCATAAATCTTTCCATATTTGATTTTAATATATAAATGTTAGAATTGTTTGTGTTCCATAATAAAAGTAGGGGAGGTTGATTAGAGATTGCTTCCCTAACGAGAAAGAACTATTTGATGAATAGCGCGGATGAATATGAAAAAGGCGGTGTCGCGTCAAAATGACGCCAAAAAACTGTTTACTAGCGTCTCCGTATTCGGCATGGATGGATGCATTTTTATGTGTACGCGTCATGAAATAGTAAAAGTGAATTTACTAAGTGTTTAGAGACCTTTAATTAAATTTCGGTGATGCTAGGGAAGTTGATCCGCTAAAATAAGACTTTCTACTGTGATATGATTTAAAAATAATTGTGAACAAGAAGGTGCAAATAAAATGTTTGACTAAAGTTAAACCCGAGTGTATGTTCATTCCATCCGTTACCACGCCCTGAGGGAAATAAGAGCCACATTGCTCAAACAAGAAGCCACCTGCGAATAAAAACAGCACCAGAAGATTAAAGGCTTCAAGCAAGCTGAGCCTGAAATTATGTGTGATGCTCATATTTAGGAGGTTCATGGTTCAAATCTTGCCAACCTATCCTAAACTGATCTATTTTTCTTAAACCCCATAACTGAAGAGGTCCTAAACTTAAGTTTGAAAGATTTCCTTTAACACTTACCATGTCATTTTAGTGCACAGCAACTGTAAAAAAGAAGAGTGGTTAACCAATGCTGTAATAGCCTGGAAGATACCAGCACTGCCAATGTGCCAGAATGTTCGCAACATGAGGCCTGGTGAGGTTTGAACTTGAGACAGGATATTTATAAGACCCCAAAAGAAAATCATTTATATGAATATTTGTTAAGAGTGTAATTTGTTTTTGGTGTTAGTATGAGTTGGTTAAATGATGAAAATGTGTTACTAATGTTCATTGTTACAAACAATTAAGTTTGTTTAAAGACGTCATAAATATTTCCATATTTAATTTTAATATATATGTATAAATAAAAGAATTATATGTGTTCAATATTGAAAGCGAAGGGAGAATGGCTAAGGATCGCTTCCCTAACAATGCGGGAACTATTTGATGAACGCATATGCGGATGTACACATGGCAGTTGGAATCCTAGACTCACAACCAAAAGAATTTGTTAATAGCGTCCGTGTCTTTGGTATAGATGGATGCATTTTTATGTGTGCGCGTCATAAAATAGTGAAAGTAAATTTACTAAGTGCTTAAAGACCATTAATTTGAGTAAAATAAGTGAAACATTCGCTAACTTTAATAAGTTAGTTAATACGAAGTGTGCAATTAAATGAAAGGACGTAAAATAGACAAAGTGTAAAGTGATAGAAAACACATTTAGCGAAATATCGCTAAATTTTCAGACATTAAATCTCGGCGATGCTAAGGAAGTCGATCCACTGAAATAAAAGACTTGCTACTGTGATACGATTTAAATACTGTGAACAAGAAGGTGCGAATAAAATATTTCACTAAAGTTAACCCCGAGTGTATGTTTATTCCATCCAGTACCACGACCCGAGATAACGAAAGAGTCAAAAGCTCATCACCATCACCGACGATAAATTATAAAAAGAGCACCAAACTCATTACCTTGGGATCAGTAGTATCTGCCAGTACCTAACCAATGTGCCACCCAGACTGATAACACTTCCTGTGTGAGAAGGAGCATTGAAAACCACGTATATAACTGCTATTTCTGTGAATATTGTTGCAAGATGACTCACTTCATCTCTATCCCTCTGTGCAGCACTAGCAGCAGCCCGACTCTGCGCCAGCTGCAACTCCAGGTTAGTGATCTGCTGCTGAAGACAGCGGCGTACATTCTCTGCACGCTCCTTGGCCCGAGCTACTTGCCGAGCAGATTCCTCTCGGACTATCTCCAGCTGCGCTGTAATTTGCACTACTTCCTGCGTCTTCTGTTCCAGTTGCTTCTCGCTATTCTCTAGGGCTTTTGCGCGGTCAGATGCATTTTCACTGCAACATAATACAATGGAATGGAGATAGGCCGATCACCATTGGATAGCAATGAGTGCTAAAAGTGCTAAAACTATGTCAATGTTTGATCATATTCTGCATCTCATTTTCAGCTGAGTAGAACCAACAACTTGGAGTGAACCTTTAGAATCAGATATAATTTTGCGTATATCTAACATTTTGGAGCGATGTACGGTGGATATTTTAGCAAAAAGGGAAAATAAAATCAATTTCCTGGTAAAAGAAAACTTTTCACATTAATCAGTAATTAAACCATGGTTAGACAGGCTACGGTGTGGTGATGTAATTCTCCTCGTCAAGTCATGGTCCAATGAAGTAAAACCACAATTATCTAATACAGACACACTACTGTAGACTGCTGGGCAGTAGATGGGGCCAAGAGCTTGCAGCAGTGAATAGCACTGGGGGTTCAGTGTTTGGTATAGCAATCACCTAATACAGACACACTACTGTAGACTGCTGGGCAGTAGATGGGGCCAAGAGCTTGCAGCAGTGAATAGCACTGGGGGTTCAGTGTTTGGTATAGCAATCACCTAATACAGACACACTACTGTAGAGTACTGGGCAGTAGATGGAGCCAAGAGCTTGCAGCAGTGAATAGCACTGGGGGTTCAGTGTTTGGTATAGCAATCACCTAATACAGACACACTACTGTAGACTGCTGGGCAGTAGATGGAGCCAAGAGCTTGCTTGCAGCAGTGAATAGCACTGAGGGTTCAGTGTTTGGTATAGCAATCACCTAATACAGACACACTACTGTGGAGTACTGGGCAGTAGATGGAGCCAAGAGCTTGCTTGCAGCAGTGAATAGCACCGGGGGTTCAGTGTTTGGCATAGCAATCACCTAATACAGACACACTACTGTAGAGTACTGGGCAGTAGATGGAGCCAAGAGCTTGCTTGCAGCAGTGAATAGCACCGGGGGTTCAGTGTTTGGCATAGCAATCACCTAATACAGACACACTACTGTAGAGTACTGGGCAGTAGATGGAGCCAAGAGCTAGCTTGCAACAAAAAAAAAAAAAAAAAAAAAAAAAATTGTTCTTTAACCACGCTGTCAATTGCCAGGATCACATCAGCGTCGCCGGTGTGCCGAAATTTTGTCCCAGTTGGGTATTACGGGATGTAGTTTCGTGTACAGTGGCGAGACTCACAATTACCGACTTCCGGACAAAAGTTCAGTTTTTACCGCCAAGTTGTTTGCGATCTTCTATTTTTTACTTTTTATCTCCAGTTCAGTTCAGTTCCGGGATGTTTTATCATCTGTTACGCCTCGCTGAGCGCTATTCAGGCGCTGCAACAGTTTATTGGCAACTCGCCATTAATTCTTAAAATACAGCATCTCAGTTATTATCTCGCGGATACCAGTTCGGTTTTACCTGGTGCCCAGGTCATGTGGGTATTCCCGGGAACGAGGAGGCAGATGCAGATGCTAAGTCTGCCCGTCGTCTCCCCGAGTTTTCCACCCGCACGCTGCCGCGTGTAGATGTGCAACATTACTTCCGACGCCATCTCTTGCAGGGATTCCAGGCGGGAAGAGGTGATTGTAACCCGCCTGAGGATAGGCCACACCGGAGTAACTCATGGGCACCTTCTACATGGTGACCCGGCGCCTGTCTGTGTTACATGCTCTGTTCAACTGTCTGTAGCACATGTTCTTATTGATTGTCCGCGTTACCCTCATGTGCGCCAGTCCCTTGGCCTGGGTCTTACACTATGCACCGTTTTAGGCAACGACCACTAGCTGTACTCGATTTGTTGCGAATATTGATTTTGGGAAGCAGGTGTAAGGTGTATTTCATTTTGTTGGTTTTAGACTTTAAACGTTTTTAATTGTTATACCTTCACTTTTAAACAGTTTTTGCAGCTTATGTTTTAATAAGTTACATTTTACCAGGTTTTAACTTAGCTCTTTTAACATCCCCTTTTTTTAAAGTTATTTTGGCTTTCACTTTATAACTTTTTAGGAGTGAGGTTTTATTAGTGGGTTTCTTGTTTTATTTTTGGACATGGGGCCCTAATCTCCTAGTTGTTGACGGTTCCTTAAACATCACCACTAACTCACTCACCCACTCACCCACTCACTCACTCACCCACTCACTCACCCAACCACTCACTCACACACTCACTCACCCACTCACTCACACACACACTCACTCACCCACTCACTCACACACCCACTCACTCACTCACCAACTCACTCACCCACTCACTCACACACTCACTCACATACTCACTCACACACTCACTCACACACACTCAATCACTCACACACTCACTCACACACTCGCTCACTCACACACTCGCTCACTCACACACTCACTCGCTCACTCACTCACTCACTCACTCACATACTCACTCACACACTCACTCACACTCACCCACTCACACACTCACTCACTCTCACACTTACTCACTCACACACTCACTCACTCACACTCACTTACTCACTCACTCGCACACTCCCTCACAAACTCACTCACTCACACACTCACTCACACACTCACTCACTCGCACACTCCCTCACAAACTCACTCACTCACACACTCACTCACACACTCACTCGCTCACTCACTCACACACTGAATCACTCTCACACACACACTCACTCTCACACTCACTCACATACTCACTCACACACTCACTCACATACTCACTCACACGCTCACTCACACACTCACTCACACACTCACTCACACACTCGCTCACTCACACACTTACTTACTCACTCACTCACACACTCACTTACACACTCACTCACACATTCACTCACTCACACACTCACTCACTCGCTCATACACTCACTCACATACTCACTCACTCACTCACACACTCACTCACCCACTCACTCACCCACTCACTCACTCACTCACTCACACACTCACTATCTCATGCACTATCTCACTCATTCACTCATGCACTCACTCACTCACTATCTCACTCACTCATTCACTCACTATCTCACTCACTCACGCACTATCTCACTCACTCACTCACACACCCACCCACACACCCATCCACCCACTCACATTTTCAGCAAGCAGTTATTCTCTCAGATTCCAGGGCGGCAATTATTGCAATTACTTCCAGGTTGCCACCAAAAAAGCAAACAATTATAGAATGTTGGAAAATCCTTACCCATCTAACAGCACTTCAAAAACACCTAGTCTTCCAATGGATACCAGCTCACTGTGGACTGAGTGGTAATGAGAAAGCTGATTTTCTTGCTAAAAAGGGTACCAGCAGTGTACAAAAATCTATAGTTAATCTGCCATTTTATGCAGCTAAAAGATTAGTCATCTCAGAATTCAAAAAAATTATTGCAAAATATTACTATGAAAAATCAAAAAATAAAAGATGGGAACTACCAAACATTTGAACAGCAGTACCCAGGTATCCTTGAAAAATGACAGTTGCAACCTTCAGGTTGATTGCAGGACATGATTGTCTAGCAAAACATTTGAAGAGAATTGGGATTTATTCTTCACCACTCTGTCCTCTATGTGATCTGCAAGAGGAAATGGACCAAGACCACCAAATATGCCCATCCACTTCTAGTGCCCCATCCATCAGTGAAAAATATTGGAGAGCAAGAGGATTAATGACTTCATTGTCAGAAATCCAGCATTAGCTAACAGCAACAACAACTTTGTAATGCATATTGGGTCACTTTGAGGTTAGTTTGACCTGCTGTATGAGGCACATCACTGAGAGCTGTGCTGAGGCCCTAAGCTAGCAGCGAGGCAGAGCAAGGTGCCTGATCTAATACATCCATGTTCTAAGCAACCAAATAAATTCCTTGTTGACTTCATAGAAAAGATACAGTTTTATATGATGGTATATGGACTATCATTATTACTGAACTCCAATTTGTGCCATAGCCTGTGTTTCTTGTTAGCCATGAATTAAACAAATCATAAAGAGAAAAATAATTTCTAGTTATAAAAACAGATAACAGTTCAAAACATTCAAAATGAAACAGAAATATTGAATGATACATCAATATTTGCTGATTAACCAAGAAATTCTTCTGTTGCTATATTCTGGCTTACTACTGGATATGACTGTTTGAATAAACATCTTTACGAACTGCAATAGTGACATCTCCAAATTGTTATTGTGCTCCAAGAAACGTGGAGGATCTTAAAATTGTGACACTGTTGTGGATTTTGTAAATCTAACATAAAAATATTAGGGAGAAAGAAAGAAAGGATTTCATGATTAGTTTTTGAGCAGTAGACACACACATACATACACACATATGCACACACATACACACATACATACACACACACATATACATGTGTATGCCAAGCATACATTTAAAATTAGCACTTTAAATATTGACTATACCACCACTGGTATGAGCAAACTGTTTTTGATGGTTTTAAGAACACAAAACAAGCACATAGAGAATTATCTTCTTCCTTGGACGTTAGAAAACAGTGCTGTAATAATCAATTTAAACCAAAAAGGTGAGTTGATTAATAACATTACACAACACTTACTTATAATTTACTGGAACATTTTTTGAACGCTTCATTTTCCATTTTCAACTGGACATCGACTGGTTCTCCCTGGTGTGGATGGAGATGTTTTCCCTGAGGTCTCCTCTGGTGGTGGTTCAAGGAACTTACTGAAGATATCTTTCTAGGGGATGTCGAAATTGAATACTCTGTTTCTATTTTTCAAAATCAAGATTTTGTTCCCATGTGGACAGTTCTTGTTTTCCACATGGGAACAAATCTTCAACATTTGACATGTTCAGTTGCAGGATGTTAGCAACTATAGGAGAGTGTGATTTGGCAAGACTTGAATGTTTCTTACTTGAGTTTGCTGAGTTCCTCTGTAAGCTCGCTGCACTTGTTCTCAAGACAGTTTATCTTCTCATTCAGGTTGTCTGCATCATTACCATCTTGCATCTCAAGTAACTGGAGGTTATGTTGGAGGATCACAATCTGAAAGTGAAACATTACCAGCCAAGCACTACTCATTATCACCCTTCTGCTTTCTTGCAAACAGATCTTCAAAACAGAAAAACAACGCGAGTATGTTACATAAATTGTGTGTTTTAATAAGATGCCCATTTTTTAAATACTAACTTTGTGTATTTCTTACAGTTTACTAGCTATACTGAAATTACTCAGAATTAACAGAACTTAAGAGAATATTCATGGAAGATTCAATATTTACATTTGATTTGTTATGAAAATTAATTAAACACATTTTGATAACAGTTATTGGTATAAGAAAATAAAAAAAAAATGAAAAGTACTCACGTAAAGGGTAACATTAGAGTAGCAGTTATTTTGAAAATATTTGTGTCATATTGTTGGAATATGCTAAAGTTTGAAAAAATCTTCTCCACATTTAAAAAGTTACTAGCCTAAGCAGGATCCTAGCAATATGATGTTATCCAATCTGTATGGTATACCGACAATAATAGTCATTTCTCCATTTACCATAGTATTCCTACATGAAAGGACAAGAGGTATACTTGGAGGGGGACACATCGACGTATTGTGATTAACAAACCCCAACATGCCACAGGTCTGCAACCAGACAGTCCACAGACAGGTGCAGGAGCAACCAACAAGTGCTGAGATGCCTTAAATTACAGTGCCATGCCCCAGCGAGCAGACACCATCCCTACTCTAATTATGAACTATTTGATACAGAAAAGAAATAAACAAAACAAACACATTTAGAGTACTGTTATGCATATTTCAAAACGCCTCTCATTTGGAGGAGGACAAACTAGAGCCTGCCTCTGGGATGCGGGGTATCATGCCTGCCTGTTGATAGTGCTGGGAAGATGCCACAGATACTTGTGTGCAGTTGTGGTGATGCAAAAATACACTCAGTAAGATCAAGACTGTCTCGTGACACAAGATTCTCCCTCTGACTCACTAGTTGTGGTGATGTACAAATACACTCAGTAAGATCAAGACTGTCTCGTCACACAAGATTCTCCCTCTGACTCACTAGTTGTGGTGATGCACAAATACACTCAGTACCATCAAGACTGTCTCGTCACACAACATTCTCCCTCTGACTCACAAGTTGTGGTGATGCACAAATACACTCAGTACCATCAAGACTGTCTCGTCACACAAGATTCTCCCTCCGACTCACAAGTTGTGGTGATGCACAAATACACTCAGTACCATCAAGACTGTCTCGTCACACAAGATTCTCCCTCTGACTCACAAGTTGTGGTGATGCACAAATACACTCAGTAAGATCAAGACTGTCTCGTGACACAAGATTCTCCCTCTGACTCACAAGTTGTGGTGATGCACAAATACACTCAGTACCATCAAGACTGTCTCATGACACAAGATTCTCCCTCTGACTCACTAGTTGTGGTGATGCACAAATCCACTCAGTAAGATCAAGACTGTCTCGTCACACAAGATTCTCCCTCTGACTCACAAGTTGTGGTGATGCACAAATACACTCAGTAAGATCAAGACTGTCTCGTGACACAAGATTCTCCCTCTGACTCACAAGTTGTGGTGATGCACAAATACACTCAGTACCATCAAGACTGTCTCATGACACAAGATTCTCCCTCTGACTCACTAGTTGTGGTGATGCACAAATACACTCAGTACCATCAAGACTGTCTCATGACACAAGATTCTCCCTCTGACTCTCTAGTTGTGGTGATGCACAAATACACTCAGTAAGATCAAGACTGTCTCGTCACACAAGATTCTCCCTCTGACTCACAAGTTGTGGTGATGCACAAATACACTCAGTAAGATCAAGACTGTCTCGTGACACAAGATTCTCCCTCTGACTCACTAGTTGTGGTGATGCACAAATAAACTCAGTAAGATCAAGACTGTCTCGTGACACAAGATTCTCCCTCTGACTCACTAGTTGTGGTGATGCACAAATACACTCAGTAAGATCAAGACTGTCTCGTGACACAAGATTCTCCCCCTGACTCACTAGTTGTGGTGATGCACAAATACACTCAGTAAGATCAAGACTGTCTCATGACACAAGATTCTCCCTCTGACTCACTAGTTGTGGTGATGCACAAATACACTCAGTAAGATCAAGACTGTCTCGTGACACAAGATTCTCCCCCTGACTCACTAGTTGTGGTGATGCACAAATACACTCAGTAAGATCAAGACTGTCTCGTGACACAAGATTCTCCCCCTGACTCACTAGTTGTGGTGATGCACAAATACACTCAGTAAGATCAAGACTGTCTCGTGACACAAGATTCTCCCTCTGACTCACTAGTTGTGGTGATGCACAAATACACTCAGTAAGATCAAGACTGTCTCGTGACACAAGATTCTCCCTCTGACTCACTAGTTGTGGTGATGCACAAATACACTCAGTAAGATCAAGACTGTCTCGTGACACAAGATTCTCCCTCTGACTCACTAGTTGTGGTGATGCACAAATACACTCAGTAAGATCAAGACTGTCTCGTGACACAAGATTCTCCCCCTGACTCACTAGTTGTGGTGATGCACAAATACACTCAGTAAGATCAAGACTGTCTCATGACACAAGATTCTCCCTCTGACTCACTAGTTGTGGTGATGCACAAATACACTCAGTAAGATCAAGACTGTCTCATGACACAAGATTCTCCCTCTGACTCACTAGTTGTGGTGATGCACAAATACACTCAGTAAGATCAAGACTGTCTCGTCACACAAGATTCTCCCTCTGACTCACTAGTTGTGGTGATGCACAAATACACTCAGTAAGATCAAGACTGTCTCGTCACACAAGATTCTCCCTCTGACTCACTAGTTGTGGTGATGCACAAATACACTCAGTAAGATCAAGACTGTCTCGTCACACAAGATTCTCCCTCTGACTCTCTAGTTGTGGTGATGCACAAATACACTCAGTAAGATCAAGACTGTCTCATGACACAAGATTCTCCCTCTGACTCACTAGTTGTGGTGATGCACAAATACACTCAGTAAGATCAAGACTGTCTCATGACACAAGATTCTCCCTCTGACTCACTAGTTGTGGTGATGTACAAATGCACTCAGTAAGATCAAGACTGTCTCATGACACAAGATTCTCCCTCTGACTCACTAGTTGTGATGCACAAATACACTCAGTAAGATCAAGACTGTCTCATGACACAAGATTCTCCCTCTGACTCACTAGTTGTGATGATGCACAAATGCACTCAGTAAGATCAAGACTGTCTCATGACACAAGATTCTCCCTCTGACTCACTAGTTGTGGTGATGCACAAATACACTCAGTAAGATCTAGACTGTCTCATGACACAAGATTCTCCCTCTGACTCACTAGTTGTGGTGATGCACAAATGCACTCAGTAAGATCTAGACTGTCTCATGACACAAGATTCTCCCTCTGACTCACTAGTTGTGGTGATGCACAAATACACTCAGTAAGATCTAGACTGTCTCATGACACAAGATTCTCCCTCTGACTCTCTAGTTGTGGTGATGCACAAATACACTCAGTAAGATCAAGACTGTCTCATGACACAAGATTCTCCCTCTGACTCACTAGTTGTGATGATGCACAAATACACTCAGTAAGATCAAGACTGTCTCATGACACAAGATTCTCCCTCTTACTCTCTAGTTGTGATGATGCACAAATGGACTCAGCAAGATCAAGACCGTCTCATCACACAAGATTTCTCCCTCTGACTCTCTAATTGTGATGATGCACAAATACACTCAGTAAGATCAAGACTGTCTCATGACACAAGATTCTCCCTCTGACTCTCTAGTTGTGATGATGCACAAATACACTCAGTAGGGTGAAGACAGGAGTCCCTTCTTAAGATGACCATTGGGAAGAGTTTAATCATTTAGGGACGGGGCTAGACATTGAGCTGACCAACTGAGGAACCACAGGAGTCTGTCTTGGATTAGTCCTATGGGATTTCAGAATTAGTGGCACAACAAGTTAATTTGAATGCTGTCAAGTCTTGTATCAGAGGTTTTAATAACATGCTGCATTGTTTTGAACACTTCACTTTTAGCATCAGTTTTGTATAAAGTTTGATATGCTCACACATGGACACTTTGTTTACTATTCTTGGGCTGCTAAAGGTTTGTATGCAGTAAGATGTTGGTGGGTATTATACTTTGTGTGGAATACAATATGAGGGTGAAGAAGTTACCTGCTGCTTGGCCTCCTCAAGTTCCTGGTTACGTTCCTCCAGTTTGTGTTCTACCAGTAACTTGCCCTTCTGGTACTCTTGCAGTTTTATCTGTGTAGCCTTGAGGATTGATGGAAGTGGCGCTAGTTCTTTGAGCTTCTCTTTGAACTGAATCTGCAATAACAGCACCATGTCCATGGATGTGGGCTCATATTTAAGTCATGGAAGCTATAACAGCATGTAAGCTTAAGGAATCAAACCCCAAGTATGTACCACATCATACTGAGGGTTTTAAACTAAAACTAAAATAAGAACAAATTAGAAACTAAAAACTTTACTTATCTTAGTAATGTTGCAAGATGTTTATGTAGCTAACACGTTTCAGGTGGACTCCAACTCATTCTCAAAGTTATACACACAAGTTACCATAGTTACTGAGGATTGTTAATGCCCTTGCTAATGAGGAAACCTATGTTCATATTAGCTACCCCAGGACCTCCCAAATGCTGCTTGCTATGGTGGAACACAATACTTATCTGTTTACTACCACATACCTTTGCCTTCTGTATCTCGGAGTTGATCTGTTCTCCTATGTGAGCGTTATCCAGTTCCATGACATCTATTTTGCTGCGCATTTCTTCCACCTCCTGCTGTGCTTGAAGATACTGAAAACATGCATCAATTTGTGTTCTTTTATAAGTGAACCAAAATATTCTTTGTCTTTTACCAAACTCCAAAGAATGCCATTATTAAACTATGTTCAGTTACCAAGGTAAGTAGAGGAAGTATTATATTCCACCCAAAAATTTGATGTCAAGATTTCCCTGGAAATATGTGTTTTGAGACTCCTGAATCCAAAAAAAAAAGGATTTTTAGAAAAAGGTCCATGTGTGTGTCTGTCAGTCTGTGCATAGCATAACTCAAAAACGAAAAATCGGTTGAAAACCCATTTTGGCATTTAAGTCTTATGTCTTTCAAGAATGCAACACAAAGATTTTGAAGAAAATAGCCCCACCCTAAACTGCCCTTTACATGAAACATTTTTTAAAAATTTTGATTTTCTTGAAAATGGCTCTAACAATTTTGATTAAAATTACATATGTTTAAGATATTTTTATGACAAATTAAATGTATGTCTTGAATTTTCTGGTTATACCTATGTAGTCCTGCTTACTCTGGATGACTTTTTAATAACTCATAAACCGTAAGAGAGAGACCAAATGTTGCCCTAAAGAAAATGTAGATCTCGTTAAAACACACATTATGTCTAAATAAATTTTTTTGTAGTGTGAACCATTTCGGAGATATTCCTTGTTATTTGTGTCAGTTTCAGTAAACTTAAAACTTTCATGAAATGGAATATTGTTGTTCATTTTTTTGCATGTTAACCATGCAAAGAGAATGGGATCTCAAAGCTTTTAAAGATTTGACTATCGCTCAAAGTCTACTGCATTCTAACATTTCCTTTGTACCTACAAGGAAATAAGCATTAAGATGATTTGTAAAAATGTTTACCTCAACTAACACAAATAAGATATAGGAATAAGAGTTTGTAAAAATAGTTGGTACAAGAGTAGAGAAAGTCATGAGAGTGCAACACATCAGATTTTTTTGTAGTATGTTCATGGTTACATTCACATTAGTTTGTTTATCCACTTTCGCTTATTTTTATGAACTGTTTACAAACTATTTTTGCAAAAGTTTATTCTGCTTGAGCTAAGTGGTTACACACTTCATTATAGATAAAAGGGGAATAGTGATAGACAAATTTTAACAACTGGACATTGCATACTGGTCTTAAAGTTACATACTCTTTCTAAAACAACTGAATATTGGCTGAACTTGAATAAATCTGAAGTACAGCTCTCACATGAGTTTCTCTCATTGCTCTTACACAAGCTTATTGTTGTTTATGTATAAAAACATTTATTACACATTTCCTTGTATATGAATGAATGAATGAATTTGAATTTTATTTGTACCAATTCTTTTACATAACTTTTACAATTATCCTACTCTAACCTAAACTACATACAAATTTTACATAACCTTATTGCTACCTTGGTTTGCATGGCACCCAGGCCATTTGCCTCCCAGGTAGCTCTGATCAATCTATTCCATCTTATATTAATTAATTGTCCCTCTCCCCCTCTCTGCCTTCTTCATTTACACTCTTTACTTTTCTTGCCCATTTTTCTCTTACTTTCTTCAAAAACTCACCTATACTTCTAACCTTCCTTTCCTCTTTCACTGTTAACATTTTTATGGCTACCATTTTCCCCTCTATTTTTTCCCATTTTTTCTCCCAAACCTTTTTCCTCCATAATGCTAATTCCTTACATTCTGTCAAATAATGTTCTATACTTTCTTTCTCACCGCACATTTCACATATTCCTATTTTACCGCTTCTTGTCCCTCTTAAAAATATTGCTCCTGTTCTCATCCACGCTAGTCCTTCTTTTTCCTGTCTGTTACAATAATCCACATATGGTTCTCGCCCCCATCCTCTTTTTATTTGCTTGTAGAATTGTAATGATTTCTTGTTTTCTAAACTTCCCCATATCTCTTGCCTTTCTATGTCTTCTACCCTACACTTTACTAGTTTATCTACATTACTTTCATTTCTTTCTTCAAGTTTCCATATATCTCCCATTCCTATTTTCTCCATTATTTTTCCAACCCCTGCCCACCAACTGTTTTCATTCTCTAGATTTTTTTGTTGCTTCATACACAATTTTAAAATTTCTCCATCTTCTTTAACCAAACATTTATACCAAAATTTTATTATTCTCTCCATTATTATTCCTTTCCTTCTTGTTTTCCCAAGCTCTACCAAGGCCACTTCTCTTGGCGCCGATCTCGGTAGTCCCAATAATTCTTTGCAGAACATTCTATACATATGATCTACCTTCTTGTTTATATCTGTGGCCCCCCAGATCTCTACTGCATAAAGCATTTTTGATTCCACTACTGCCTCATACATCCTTTCCAGCCACTTGGTTGTCATCTCTAACTTGTATTTGCAAATTCTGACTCCTGACATTGCAGCTCTCCCTTTTGCTTCTATCTTTCTTCCATGTGCCTCCCACTCTCCTCTGTTATTTAGCCTCACTCCCAAGTATTCAAAATCTTTGACCACTTCTAATCTTTTCCCATTTAATACCCACCTCTCCTCTTTTCTCAATTTAAATCCCTTTTTGAAAACCATGACCTTGGACTTGCTTATATTTATCTTTATTCCCCATTCCTCACAAAATTTTTGCACCTCATTTATTGCCCTTTGTAATCCTACAATTGTTATAGATCCTACCATTAAATCATCAGCATATAGCAATCCTGGGATTTCCTTATTCGCTATTACAGGACAGTGTTTGTTCGCTTTTTAGATTTTATCTATTATATCGTCTATGAATAAATTAAATAATATTGGACTAAGTTTACATCCTTGCCTCAAACCAATTGCTTGTTCCGTCATTTCTGTGATTTCATTCTTTCCCCATCTTATACAAAACTTTATCCCATTATATATTTTTTCTACTTCCTTTATAAAATTTTCGCTCACCCCCTTTCTTCTTAATTTCCATGAAAGAGCTCTCCTGTTTATTGTATCAAATGCCTTCTCAAAATCTGCAAAAAACATGTATACTCTTATTTCCTTGTATATATAAGAACCATGGAGGTCGGTAGACTTGGTGCCACATGTCGGGAGTTTGCAAACAAACAATATTAATTCACCTTTCTGTTGTCAAAGGTTATAGTATTTGTTGTGGATAAGTGTATTAATTTGTGCTGAATAAAAATTGTGCTTTACATAAAGATTAAAACAGTAGTCTAGTCAGTAATTGAATGCATGTTAAAGTCACTAATTTGCAAGGGGGGCCAAGTTCCCCATTGCCCCCCCCCCTTTGCAATGACCATGATAAGAACAATAAAATAAACTAAAGCAGTAGTGCAATCTGGTTGCTATGTGATGACACTGAATTTCAATTCTTTTTGCATAGCCAAGAGATAAAGAATATTAATAATGATCTCCCACTTGAGAAAACAAAAATATTTGAAAATTCAAACCATAACAAAGAATATCCCAGAAATGGTTAAGTCCACCCAAAAAAAAATATTTTTAATATAAGTGCAGCACTAGCAGCAAGGAAGAGAAAAGCCCAGCCATGGTTCAACTGATCATTCTGTCTAGAGAGGGATCGAGTGATTCAGGCCCTAGACCAGTAAGCACCC